>JAUIMM010000085.1:6247500-6847500 GCA_031769625.1 Taudactylus pleione
GGCGTCCCAGGGGTTAAATGCATGCCAGGGGAGCGCGCCTTCCCTGTCTCACAGCCGGCGCCTCCCCCGCTGCACACAGCCCTCTCTGCACTGTGCTGACTGGTCCTGTGTCAGCGCTCCTCCCCCAGGCCAGCTTCTCTCTGCTCCTCGGCGGCCATCTTCTCTGCAACGCATGGTGAACGCTGCTGGAAGTCTGGAAGGAAGCATCGTGGTCTGGGTCCCCCCGCATACCTCTCCTCCGCTGTGGCTCAGGTCTGTGTATGCAGCGCTGTGTCCTACCAGGCCCTGTGTCTGTGTAGTTGAGTGATCAGCGCTGTTAGTGCAGGAATTGTTATTTCTCTGCATTGTATGTGACTGTGCTAGCGCTGCCTGTAACTTTTCTTCTCTAAACTGTCAGCTTTATTACTGTCCCTGTTCTTTCTGCTAAAGCCCTTGCGGTGCGGTGCTGCAGGGTGGTCTCTCGCCTATTTAATACTTAATTGGTGAGAGAGGTCACATACATGGTGCCATCATGTCTGAAAGTGATTTTCCCCTCCGGCTACAGTGTACCACGTGCAAAGTACCGTTAGCGGAGGGGGAGGGTAGCGCGGAGGGCCTTTGCCGGCAGTGTTTGTCCATGGCGCGGCCTATTACGGTTACAGCACCGGTACAGGAGCCGCCCTGGGCTTGTTTCGCTCAGGCGTTAACAGCTTTAGTGGGCCAGTTAGCTCCGCAGCCCGCGTTTACTCCGATGGGTTTGTCCCAGCAGTCTGTGGTGTCGTCACCCATGCAGGGGTTCCCACGACAATTGGTGGTACCCCACAGTCTCCCTATTTCCCCGCTCCCGGGTTCTCAGGAGCCAGCGTGGGTTAACTCCCTGACGAGTTCTGTACAGCACTTGTCGGATGTGTTGCAAGGGGAGTCTGTGATGCGGCCTCATAAAAGGCCGGTGGCGTCTCTGTCCGCTCCTTATGAGGATGACGAAGGGACGTCTGATGATGGGGAGATTCTGGATCCTTACGATCAGGAACCTTTCCATACTAAGGACGCTGATGCTAAGTCCAAAGTATATATTCCTGGACTTATTCGGGCGGTCCGCACAGCCTTGGTGATTGAGGACGAAGTTCCCCCAGCGGCTAAATCTAAGTATGCCTTTTTCAAAGATGTGAAGGGCGATGCCACAGTCTTTCCTCTTTCGGGTCAGTTGGTGGACCATTTAGAGGAGGCGTGGAAACAACCTGGCAAAAGATACCAGCCGCAGAGACGCCTGGCGGTGGCTTATCCGTTCGCGGATAATTATTTTGCTAAGTGTGAATCCCCTCCACAGGTGGATTCTCACGTGACCCGTCTTGTCCGTAGTGCCACATTGCCGATGCCATCCATGTCCTCCCTTAAGGATGCTACGGACCGCAAGGTAGAAATCTGCCTGAAGTCTGCTTATTCCCTTGCAGGGGGGGCAGCACGGCCGGCTATGGCCATTTGCTGGGTTGCCAGAGCGATGGAGCGCTGGGCGGATTCATTAGAGGCTTCTTTTGAATCCGACTGTCCGGCCGAACAGGCGGAGTTGATTGGCAATCTCCGTGATTCGGCCACCTACATCAACGAGGCGGCTCTAGACATTAGTACTCTGGTGTCTAGAATTTCTTCAGCAGCGGTAGCTGCTCGTCGCACCTTGTGGCTGCGATCCTGGAAGGCGGACGCAGATCCAAGAAAGGTCTGGAAGCGTTGCCGTTTACCGGAGAAGTTCTCTTCGGTCCGGATCTGGATAAGATTGTGGCCACGCTGGCGGCAGCCAAATCTGCTTGTCTCCCGTCGGCCGCTGCTCCTTCTGGTTCTGGACCATCGTCCTTTCGGTCATCTAGGGCCCAGGGCAGGCCCAAACCACAGTCGTTTCCTCGACAGGCTGGCCCTAAGAAATCGGTCAAGCCCCGGAAACAGGCATGGAGTACCAGACGTCCGGCCCCCAAGCCAGATGACAAGCCTGCGGCCTGACGGTCCGGGTCTCCCCTTGGGGGATCCCAGGGTGGGAGGCCGCCTGCTGCAGTTCTCCCGGTGTTGGTCGTTCACTACGACAGACACTTGGGTTCTGGAGGTGGTCTCTCACGGGTACGCCCTCTCCTTCCGGCACAGACCCCCGGCTCGATTCTTCACCACGGGTCTACCATCAGACCGGAACAAGGCTACGGAGCTGCGGAAGGTATTGCACACTATGCTCCAGGCTGGAGTTATAGTGCCTGTTCCATTCTCCCAGAGGGGCCAGGGTTTCTATTCAAATCTTTTTTTGGTACAGAAACCCAATGGGTCATATCGTCCGATTCTCAACCTCAAAGCACTCAACAAGTCTTTGCGGGTCCCGAAGTTTCGGATGGAGACCCTACGGTCCATCATTCTGGCGCTGGAACCTGGGGACTACATGGTGTCATTGAACTTACAGGACGCTATGGCGGTCATGGCGGCTTCTCTGCGGCTGCAAGGAGTCCGCATGTTGCCGTACTTGGACGACCTGTTATTGGTGGCAGGATCTCCAGAGCTCCTGTTACACCACTTGGACCTGACCATTGCACTGCTGCAATGGCACGGCTGGCTAATCAACTGGCAGAAGTCCACTCTAATCCCGTCTCGGAGGATTCTGCATCTTGGAGCCTTATTGGACTCGGGACAGCAAAGGATCTTCGTGACGGAGGACAAGATCTCTGCTTTACAGTCAAGGGTGCGCAGTTGTCTGCACAGCCGCCGGGTGTCCTTACACTCGGCGATGAGGTTACTGGGCTCCATGGTGTCGGTGTTCGACATGGTGGAATACGCCCAGTTTCACTCCAGACCTCTGCAGCACCTGATCCTGTCCAAGTGGAACGGGCTGCCTCAGTCTCTGAAGTTCCAGACGATTGTGCTCACCCCGGAGGTTCGCCTGTCCCTTGCGTGGTGGTTAAAGACGACCCACCTCAACAAGGGACGTCCGTTCTGGGTTCCAAATTGGGTCCTGTTGACAACGGACGCCAGTCTTCGGGGCTGGGGAGCAGTTTCGGGTCCACACTTGTTCCAGGGCAGGTGGACACCGACAGAAGCGGAGCTTCCAATAAATATCTTGGAACTCCGTGCGGTCTTCAATGCTCTCCTGCAGGCACAGCGGTTTCTCCAGGGTCACCCGGTGCAGGTCCAGTCGGACAATGCTACCACCGTGGCCTACATAAACAGGCAAGGAGGAACTCGCAGTCGGGCGGCTCTCGTAGAGGTCTCTCGGATCCTGGTTTGGGCGGAGCGCAATCTTCCGGCCATATCAGCGGTCTTCATCCCGGGAGTGCTAAATTGGGAGGCAGACTTTCTAAGTCGCCAGGACGTTCATCCAGGGGAATGGTCCCTGCACCCGGACGTTTTTCAACTACTGGTGGACAGGTGGGGTCTTCCAGAAATCGACCTCATGGCGTCCCGGCACAACAACAAGTTGCCGGTGTACGGGTCTCGCACAAGAGACGAAGGGGCGTCTCTGGTGGATGCTCTGTCCGTCCGGTGGACGTTCAGGTTCGCATACCTGTTCCCTCCGGTCTCCCTTCTTCCACGGGTAATCCGGAAATTCAAACAGGAAGGAGGGACGCTCCTGTTGATAGCTCCCGCGTGGCCCAGACGGCACTGGTTCTCAGACCTTCAGGGTCTGTCCGTGGACAGTCCTCTGCGGTTGCCGCTACGACCGGACCTTCTGTCTCAGGGTCCTTGTCTTCACCCGGACCTGACTCGGCTGTCTTTGGCGGCGTGGCTGTTGAGACGGCCATGCTGAGGTCCTGGGGGTTTTCCAGCTCTGTGGTGCGTACCATGTTACGAGCTCGGAAACCGTCTTCCGCGAGGATATACCATCGCGTGTGGCATATGTTCTTCCAGTGGTGTCGACCGAGAGGTTATGCACCGCGGGAGTTTCGTCTGTCTCGGATTCTCGCCTTCCTGCAAGCGGGACTAGATCATGGGCTTCGCCTTGCTTCTTTGAAGGTACAGGTTTCGGCCCTATCTGTCTGGTTTCACCGTAGGATTGCTACAATCCCGGATGTGCGCACCTTTATGCAAGGTGTTCTCCGTATTCAGCCGCCCTTTGTTCCACCTGTGGCGCCTTGGGATTTGGCTGTGGTCCTGAGGGCTCTCCAAGGACCGCCGTTTGAACCACTGGGCTCAGTGGATATTAAATGGCTAACAGCTAAGACTGTTTTCCTTCTGGCCGTTGCTTCAGCCAGACGTGTTTCTGAGTTAGGGGCTCTTTCTTGTAGACCCCCTTTCTTGGTTTTTCATGGGAACAGGGCAGTGCTCCGCACTCGGCCCAAGTTTCTTCCCAAAGTTGTTTCCCAGTTTCATGTTAACGAGGAAATAGTTGTTCCGGCCTTTAACTCACCGGGTCTTTCCGTGGGTGAGGCCTCTTTGGATGTTGTGCGGGCCTTAAGGACTTATGTTGACCGCACTTCTTTGTTTAGGAAGTCGGACGCTTTGTTGTCCTCTATGGCTTCTGTAAAAAGGGTTGGCCTGCTTCAAAGCAAACTTTGGCAGCCTGGATCCGTATGGCTATTTCTGAAGCTTATCTTCATGAAGGCCTACCGGTCCCTCCTTCTCTGAAGGCTCATTCCACTAGGTCTGTGGGTCCTTCGTGGGCAGCTCGACGTGGTGCCTCGGCAGTTCAGATCTGCAAGGCTGCTACGTGGTCTTCTGTCCATACCTTCGTGAGGTATTACTGGTTTGACACCTTCGCCTCTCAGGATGCTTCCTTCGGGCGGCGGATTCTCCTTTCTGCACAGGAGCGTCCCCACCCTTAAAGGATACTGCTTTGGGACATCCCCAAGGTATCCTGTGGATACCCTATGGACCCTGAAGTAGAAAATATGAGATATGGTAAGAACTTACCCTTGTTATCTCTATTTCTACGAAGTCCATAGGGTTCCACAGGACTCCCGCCCTGTCGCACCTGTGCTGCAGATGGGCTTTGCTCTGGTCACGGGTTTTCCGTCTCCCTCTGGTGAGAATGTGATTCTTGTATGTGTCCAGATCTTTGTTCTCTCTCTTCCGTCTCCTCCTCCGGCCTATGGCTTGGTAACTAACTGAGGTGCCTTGGCCCGGGGGCGGGGTATAGGAGGGGGACCTAGTGCATCCTGGGAGGCTGAAAGCTTAACTCTTTGGTGCCCTGCGACTGACGTCACACCTATACCCCCAAGGTATCCTGTGGAACCCTATGGACTTCGTAGAAATAGAGATAACAAGGGTAAGTTCTTACCATATCTCATATTATATATATATATATATATCCACAATATAAATAACTCCCGGGAGTATATGTGATAGATAAAATGAAATGACCATACACACATCAAAATACAAATAAATACATAAATATAAGAGGCAATCAAATCCTTAACAAATGCAAAGGGTTGCACTGCTAGCAATAGTTGTAATGATACTTTGTAAAGGAGCTCAAGATAAACAAAGTAACAAGCTCACTAAAATCAGTCCAGGAGCACAGATCTGAAAGGCCAGCCTTTACTTATGCTGGCCATACACGCTACAGTTATCTGGGCGATCCGCCTGATATCGGCGGATCGCCCCGATAATTGTAGCGTGTGAGGGGGCGACCGAGGGTTAAATACTGCTCGGTCGGGAATGCCGGATTGTCCAGCATGCCCGTCCGATGCGATATTTCCCGGTAAACTGTTGGCCGCATCGGGCTGTGTATGCCCAGCCGCGGCCGACAGACAGACATTTCCTGTGTCCCTTCCTACGGAAGGAACGGGGAAATGTCTCCTCCCCTGGGGGCGGAGCGCGGATGTCGGGCTGATACACTGTGAGAGAAATCTCACAGTGTATGCCGGCGACATCTGCGGCTGGCAGGCTGCCAGATAGAATGTCTGTCGGTCTGACAGGCATTTTATCTGGCTGTGTATGCCCAGCATTAGTGTTCCATAAGTGCTGAACACGCTTTAAAAGACACAGTGTTGCTAGTGTTAATACACTCTAATAATTCTCTGGACTCTCATCTGCTTGATTAAATGCTGAGATAATATACTCACAGATGTGGGATAAATGGATATCCAATGTACCACTTAATCACTGTCCTTGGTTGCCAAGATGTGGAGTGTGTTAGCCGGCGGCGAGCGGAGCTTCTCCAGGTAACTCGCGCTGCCGAAAAAGTATCACTGGAGAGATATGAACTCATACCCAGTTGTTTGAGCAGATAAACGTGCCGCTCCAATGGTTGTCTGTATCAGCGGGCAACAGACCCGCTGTATTACCGATGGCGGCAGATCAAAACTCCAACAAGTATTCACGCTGTGTAGGGGACTGTATATCTCCCTGTGGAGCCCTATGAACCCTGAAGAAGAAAATGAGAGTTATGGTAAAACTTACCTTCGTTAACTCTCATTCTTTGAAGTGAATAGGGTCCACAGGGCACCCGCCCTGACACTTTTAACTTCTGTGGGTTTCTTTTCTTGGTCGCTTGTTTCTTTCTCTGTGTGAGAGTGTGATTGTTCATTGTACTAGTCTACCTTCTCTCCTATCCTGCTCCTGCCTTGGGTTTGTGAACAAAACTGAAGTGCCCTCAGGCTGCGGGGTATAGGGGGAAGGACCGGAGCATCCTGGGATTGAAAAGCTTTGCTGTTGTTGTCCGGTTCTCCAGGTCCCACCTACACCCCATTGTCTCCCTGTGAACCCTATGGACTTCGAAGAAAGAGTTATCGAAGGTAAAATTGACCATAACTCTCAATATAATTCAGTGTCTCACTGTGTCCTTCTGTCTACAGGAAACTGATTCCAAAGTCAACTTTCACTGTTCTGGATGATCACATCAGTCACTACCCCCAACTGGAGGATCCCACTGGTTTCCTGAATGCCTATCTAAACTTTATCAATTCATTCTGACATACAGAAAAATAACTTTTTTCTTTTTCATTTTGGCAGCTTGATTGACATTGATCTTCAGATGATATACGGTGGAGCTGTGTTGATTTTTGTTTTTTTAAGAAAAGCAAAAAAGCAATAATAAGTTTACATGTGTTTTTTTTTACCCTGGAGCATTCAGTTCTTTAATCAGCATATCTGCATCCAAATTCCAGCAGTAACCACAACAAAATATCTCAGGGTTGGCTGTTTGTCATTTTGTTTCTTCTGCAGGTCCTATCAGCAAAAAGTAATAATATAAGCGCACCTTGTGTTTTTGAGCGGCTTCCGTGCTTCTTCTTATAAATAGGAAGTAGGAAATGTCTAATATCAGGAAAGCGCTTTGTGTAAAAATTGTGAGTTGTGTAAAGATTACAGTGGTATGTAAGTGTTATGATGGGAACTGAGGACCTCATTCAGAGTCGGTCGTTGCGGCCGCTTGGTCGTACGCCACCAATGTTCGCTAAACTGCAAATGCGTAAAATTCGCAATGCGCGTGCGCAAACTAGCTATTACGATCAGAAATTGCTCTCTCCTTGAACACAGCCAGGTCGTTAGTTTGAGTGACAGGATGAGACGTTTGTGGGTGGTAACAGGGGAAGATGTTTGTGAACGGGGGAGTGGAGATCTGAACGCAGGCGTGCCTGACTATGCAAACGGCGTTTTATGGGAGTGCATAATTAACTAAGTAGTGTCATGGCACATGTGACATGGGAGGTTTTTACACTGACTAGATTGTAGTGCTTAAGAGAGGGTATGGTCAACCTTAAGCTCTACGAGCAGCTCCGATGGTTCCAGATGGTCTTGATTAATCCTTATATGTCCGGAGATGATGTGTAATGCGAACCAGAAGGGGGCATATCTTTAGTCTTACGGCCGCATCCTCCCCTCGCTCGTCCAGCTAACGATCCCATCTTGAAGCGCTCGCAAGTTGCGCCGTTATTTGCATATCCAGCCCTTTTTACCTTACGACCATGCGGCCGCAACGACCAACTCTGAATGAGGTCCTGAATGTGGTAATCACAATAATGACTCAAATATGTATGTATCAATAGTATATGGAAATTTAAACCTTGACCACTTAGAATATACAGAAAAAGGACAAATAATCAAAGACAAACAAATTAATAATGTAAATAAAATAAAACAAAACCAAATAAAAATAATAATAAAAATAAGACAAAATAAGGAAAAAGAAATAAAAATATATATATATTTTTTAAATCAATAAAATAAGGAGTAGCAACAGTATGTGTAAAAAATGTATAAAATATAGTAACAATTCAGAAATGTTTAAACTCTTTTGCGGGTAGTTGGGTGCCCGCTGCTGTGGTGCAATGCTGCGGGTAACTTTCCCTATTTTACCCTGATCCTCGTTGCATGTGTTAAACTTGGAGTTGTTAGGCTGGCCCTCATCCCAACGTCAGTGGTTGTTAAACTCTCTTGCCGACGTTGGTGTTCTGTAATAGACGGACAGTATAGCACTGTATTCCGTGGGTTGCAGCAGGCTCCAGATTAACTTTTTTTTCTCCGTCATAACACTTACATACCACTGTAATCTTTACACAACTCACAGAATTTTTACAGGAAGCGCTTCCCTGATATTAAACAGGTCCTATCAGCCACTGTATTGTTTATTTTCGTTTTCCATACTACATGTTTGCTTTTTGATCAAGTATGTACAATGGAATATTCAGATTTTTTTTCCCTTGTATGTTAATCTCTGTCAGAGGACAGCATAATGCAGGTTTCTAATCCAATCAGTGTTTTTTTTTTAAATCATTGTTTCTTAATTGGGAGATGATTAGGAACAGTATGTAGGTTAGGTACTAGCACAGTATGAAGCAGGTGTCATAGCCTCTTTCTATTGTAGGAAATGACTTTTAAATACTGTGTCTGCACAATTCAGTAAAATGAAGGGCTGCAGTTTTAAGAAGACCTTAGGCTGCCATTTTCTACATAATAAAAATTGTATTTTAATAGAAACTGAAATGACATGTATTTTATTTTCCAATAACTCCCGAATTTAAAATGTTCAGATATGAACCACAAAGTAAAATACATTGTTCAGTGTTAAAATGACTTTCCAATAATCTGGGCAACTGTGATACAGCATATACATATTCTGTACTACAGAAGTGGAAGCTGTGGCTACTACTGCTGTAGTACAGTGTCCTGGTGGCATTTCATACTGGCGCTGACATCACTGGCTCGGCACTTACACGTGACTCAACCAATCCACATACTGTATGTCCACAAAGCAAGTCAGCTGAGAAGCCAGGCACTGTTTGTATGGGCTGAGAAGTACTTCTCTCCTGATATGGCAGCCTGCTGCACTTGAGCGAGAGAGAGCAGGATGGACATGAACCAGTTATTTCATGTACATCATTCAGCTGAGTTTGGTAGCACATGTCAATCAATGGCTAAACTGGTTTAAACACAAACTGTTTTATACCTCAGTGAATTTTTCAGGGTACAGAGTTTTTTTTTACTATTATTAACATTAATAAGTGGGCTTTTACCTTAATTAATGCACTTACTTAGTGCAACTAAAAAGGCTCCTATGTGTCTGTTAATACCAAGCTTGCTTTATTACAGTGTTTGTTCCCGAGTGTTCAACACTAAGGTATATGCTAGCGCTAGATATGTATTGTATATATGTACTGTAAATGTTAGTAATAATTCTCACAAAAATGCAAGATGGACAGGGAACGTTAAGAGTGATGAAGCAATGCCACATCCTTCAGTAGGTGGTGAAACAGTGGTTAGAACATGGGATTCATATACATGGGAATGAGTTTCTCATCCCATACATATTATGTCCTTTAAACCTAGGGTTCCTTTGCCATAGCTCCGCCTCTGACACTACAGTTTGGGCTCATAAGACCTCTTCTCTTCTGGACTTCTGTCTAGCAGATAAGTAAAATCATTTTTTTTCCTGTATCCTATTTCCAGATATATGGCTGATAAGACTATTACTGTTTTAAGCAACTGTGGGCTATTTAGTTAAAATATAACACTCCCCAAAACAATTTGTTAAGAATTAGGTGAGATCAGTCAAATCTGATCATATCTTTAATAAAACAAAAACCCTAACTTACATGTTCTACCATGATGATGTCACTAACACTGTGCGCAGGAAATCCTCTCTCCTGCTCAGGGGTGTGTCTTTAGACCTTAGACCCGGGAATTGAGAGAAATAACATATAAAGCTAAATATAAAGATGGGGGTCAGTAAATAAATGGGGAAAAGAAATAAAACTATTCTTCTGCCTTGCCCTTAGGAATCAGCAATTTCAGTTTTCTGTTCGCAGTGTCTGCACAAAGGTAAAAGAAAAAATATTGCAGGTCACCTTTACTGACAAGGACAATTGTGCAGTATTTTCCCTGTTAGGAGGCCATGTCAGGAATTAGACACAAAGCATGATGAGGCTGTCCTAGCAGAGTTACCTTCAGCAGATGTTTCTGTGGTACGAGAGAATGTTCAAGTGATCTGGAAGATAATATTGTCACACCTGTCTGTTTACCAAGCCATATAGACCAGAAGTACCATTGTCTCCAAAATAAAGACCCTAGACCAGGGGTTCCCAACCACGGTCCTCAAGGCACACTAACAGTCCAGATTTTGAGGATAGCCATACTGGAGCACAGGTGAATTAATTAGTACCTCAGTTATTTTGATTTAACCATCTGTGCTCAAGCCTGGATATCACCAAAACCAGGACTGTTAGTGTGCCTTGAGGACAGAGGTTGGGAATCACTGCCCTAGACCTAATTTCACATTTATACAACGACAGAGTCTAGGTTTGAAGCTTACTGCCCTAGTGGATTAATGCCATGGTGATACTAGGGCATTGTAGACTGGGTTATCTTTTTTTTCCCATACCACCCTTCTCCATAGGGTACTCAGAAAACAAAAGTAAGGAGTTGATTCTAGTGTTCATGCATTGGCCTGGTGAGTGGATCTTCGGTCGGAGCTGGCAGTTCATATGTAGAAACATTGCTTTCATCCATACTTAGGGCCTGATTCTGAATTGGACATGGCTGCGTCTCCTACTGCAGCTGTGTCTTTATGCTAATACTGTGGCCGATTCTGCGCATACTGAGATACCCTCTTGCAGCAGTGCTGGCCTTCGCACGCACCATCTAAACGTGCACCAGCCCTATGGCGAATGCAATTTCTCCATCTGAACATGGCACCCTCTGTCATCACTACTGGGTTTTTAGCGACAAGCTACCCCCATGTTACCTTCCTAGAATACCCACTAAAATCCCCAGCTCTTGGGTCCAAAATCGTTCTGCGTCTCCCTGCGGTAACCATCGGGACACGTGACTCAGATGCATGCATAGTCTTACTACATTGGCCAACTGCGTGCATCCAGCACTCCATCCACATCTGAATCAGGCCCCAATGTCTCCATGTTACACCAAAATCTCACAGACAATGGAACAAACAGCAATGCTTTTGAAGCACTAATGCCGCATATCCACTAGGCAATTAAAATTAGTGATTGAATGATAACGACATCGTAATCGTTTACAAATCGGGCATTAAAATGTCGAAAACGACCAGCGATGCTCGCTCCCGCTAGTAGTTTTCAAAATCAGTCATCGCCTGAACATATCGGTCAGTCAATCTGCCGATGATGGAGGGTGCCTGCACTGAACGTCATATCGTTCAGTGTAGGCACTACAGGGGCTGAGGAACGACTGTTCGATTACAATGTTGTAATCGTACTGTCATTCCACTATCTGCTAGTCGATATGCAGCTTAACTGTGCAGGGTGGAGATGTTAATTCAGGCAATGCTATACTCCAGACAATTGATTTAATCTGTGCTGTATGATAGGGTTTGGAATTTCCAGAGGTCATTCAGTTGTTTTTAGTAATTTCTGTTTTGTTTTTGTCTTTTTTTAGTCCTCCAAGATTTGTTGGACATAGATCTGATTGTTGAAGGGCCAGGTATCAGCTCTATCAATCTTTTTTCCAAGAGACTCTTTACCCTATAGGAGAGCTTATAAACTTCATATCAATAAATTGCACATACTGTATTTCCCCTCCTTTGCCATGTAATTCTTTGTGGGATTTCAAGAAATGATTTATCCCATAGCTGTGAGATGTCCCCAGTCTAGTTACCCCCACCTTCATTTTGTGAAAATGATAAATGACTTGCAATGAATGACAATAATCATGTAACAAGCCATATGTTTTTAAACAGATTTCCATTGAATAAAAAAAATAAATAGAAATGTACAAGAGCTAGATTTTAATCATATCTGTAAAATACAACAAAAGCAGTGTAAGAAATTAATTGTAATTGTACAGTATTTTTTGATCAGATGTGGCTCTTGAAATTTTTGCAATTGAGCACAAACCAATATAAAACAGGCAGTACCCGTCCCCCTTCTCTTTAGAATAATAACCAGCACATGGCTACAGCTTGGGCTGGTTATACCAGAGACGGGGGCAACTAGTGCAGGTTCTCCCCCTCAACAGCAGGCTATCCCAGAAGGACTGGACGTACTCTACCACAGGGATCAGCCAGCATTGGTGTCCCCCCCCCCCCATCCTAATGTTAAAACCATCCACAGAACTGAGCAGAATTCCCTTGGGCAATCTGGTCTGCAAAAACAGCAGCAGAATTGATGGTGAAAATTTTCAAATTTGGACAATACCTTAAAAAACTTTTTATACATGGCCTGATTTACAGTTAATGTAAACCTAAACTAAAGACTTTTTTGAAATTACATCAGTTATCAGTATGATGCATTTTCCCTCATACAGTATGCATGCCAATGTAGCACAGAATTATGTTCGCTCATTATGAATGACACTAAAAAGACAGATTTTGTAGAAAACTAACATTAATAACCAAAATAAAAAAAAAACAAAGAATAATCTAACAAATGAAGAAAGAAAAAAGGCTGAACCATGCAGCCAATAAGGTCTTTGCATCATGAGTATTTAGTGTCACAGGGGTATATTTACTAAAGTGTGTGTTTTCAGAAGTGGAGATGTTGCCCATAACAACCAATCAGATTCTACCTATCATTTATCTGGCACCTTCTAGAAGATAATAGTTGGGCGGGATGTAATAGAGATAGAGTCTGCCGGAGGTGTGGGATGCAGACTGATCTCGATCGTTTTTTTAAAGTTGCAGTCATTTACAAGGCAAAGCCGAACTAATTTGCCTTGTAAATGACTGCAACTTTAAAAAAACGATCGAGATCAGTCTGCATCCTGCACCTCCGGCAGACTCTATCTCTATTACATCCCGCCCCTAGAATCTGATTGGTTGCTATGGGCAACAACTACAGTCTAAAAACCTGCACTTTAGTAAATATACGCCACGATGTACAGCAATACATATAACACGGAATAAGTGTAGGATTCTAGTAGCACTTTTTGTTCAGTATCTGTTTTATAAAGAATCTTTAAATGGTCATTATTTTTATTTTTTTTTTGCTTATAAGATGGTGGGGTCCTCTTCGGACCATGTTGGCATCTACGAATATGGAAAATAACAGACCATTAACAACTTGCTCCTTACGGAGCCCTGATATGAATGAATAACCAGCGGCTTCTCACTTCTATTTATACAGTGGTCAGACCATTGGGAATCCCTACTGTAATTCAGTGACCATCCCCCTGCTGGGTTACCTGTACTGCAAACTGTGCTTTTTATGAAGATTTCAATCCATATTTATGCTATATAAAATGATACATTTCTCTTAAATGTAACTAACATCAGATTAGACTACACCGAACATCAGATTTATGTATGAAAATATTTGCATATTAACACGAAATATATATTTATGGATTATATGCATCTGAAACATGGAAATATGTATATTATGCAGTTATGTTTTGATTTTTCAATAATTTTATATTACCAATACACAATAGTCACATGTTTTTAGATAAAACCCTAATGTATAACTGAGGATCACTAATCACAGATAATATTGAATATCACCTCAACAAAACAATGAGGTTATTTCTCTAACATACCATCTGGGGGATAACTGGTGTAGGAGGCTGTTCTAGAAGCAGTCAGACAAGTGCAGACTAATTTCTCTGTGGGATTTAGTAAAACGAGGCAGTTGGCACTTCCTGTTTCTCAATAAAAAAGACTAAGCCAACACCTGGTCCGGTGCCGGTCGCCCCACACCGGAATATGCTTGAGTGGTGGTGCAGCGGATCAAACGCGCGATGGTCTGTTTTGTAGCCAGTCAACCACGTTTCTGCAGGGAATCCATACGATGGTTTTGTCCAAGTAGATCCCCAGGGCCCGGACGACATCCAACAGAGCCAGATCGTCCTGGTCTCGGGAAGTCGCCAACAGAGGAAATACTGGAAAGACAATTTCTTGGTTCAAGTGGAAAGCTGAAACATCCTTCACGGAGAACTGACCTATCACCATGGAATAAGATATGGAGGCCTGCAAGACTGAGCATCCAACTTGGAAACCTGCTGAATGGCCATAAAGAAAACCAATTTCCAAGTAACAAATTTAAGGTCCACTGAATTTAACCTGTTTGACAGCCGAGAGATCCAGGTTAAGATACATGTACCCTGTCGAACTTGCAACACATCTTGTAAAAAGGTCCGAACCTCAAAAAGAAGGGCCAGACCCCACTGGAATACATAGCTGAAATATGCACTTTCAGAGATAGAAGCCTTAAACCAGCCTCCAAACCTCCCTGATCAAAGGACAAAAAATGAGGGAGGTGAATCCTGGAAGTAGGCTCTTCACACCACAAGATGTAGACCCTATGGTAATTGCGCAACGAAACCGGTGTCCGGGACCTCTACATAGTATGAACCACCAAAGGTGAAAAACCCTTATCCTTCAAAAGTCAGGCTGTTAAAGCCAATACTACCTCCACTCTGCTTTCTAATTAGACTACTTGCTTTGCATTCTTCCCTACTCCTAACTACAGCTAGAAACTATAATCATTACATCTGATGTCTGCTTGATAATGGATTTCTGGAGTATTTAAAATTCTAAAATTAAGAAGCTATAAAGTAACACAAGTGAGTGTTCCATCAAACACTTATGTGTTTGGCAAGTAAGGGACAACAGTTTCTGATTTTTTTACTTTTTAATACATCTCAATACTGCTTGTTGCAAGTAGTTATACCGGCCGGTAAATAAGTAGTTATTTTATCTTGTTTAGCATACTTCTATAGAATAATATAAAATAAAATAAACTGACGTTTTACATGGGTATATAATAAAATATCTGGTCTATAAGCGCTGTCCATATCTTTTTGTACTCACTGTAGATACAAAGGTGTCAAAGACTACCCCCAGAAAAAGGAGGCGCTGGCAAGGTATTTCTCAAATTCAGGGTCCAGCCATGATTCTGAAGTACCTGTACATTGCGGTCCAGATGTATCTGTAACTGGGAAGCCCTTCATGAGCAGATCATCTAAATAAGGTATGACCTTCCCTGCGCAGTAGGCTCGCCATAACAGTCAGGATTTTTGTGAAAACGCACGGGGCCATGGCCTAACTGAAAAGTAGGGCCCAGAATTGATAATGAGATGACTGAACTGGAGAGAGTGACGACCTGCCTGAATAGCAACATGAAGATACGCATTCTTGACATCTGGAAAGGCCAAACAATTGTCCTCCATGCCATGGATCACTGATTTAAGAGAGTTCATTTGAAAATTATTTATCAAGACGGGAAGATTCAGAATCAGCCAGAAAGAGCTGTTTAGTTTCCGAACAAGAAATAAGTTGAAGTAAAACCCCAGTTTCCGTTCTAGCACCAGAACAATAAACCCTTCTGAAAGGAGAGAAGTGACAGCCTGTGATAATGCCACCCTTTTCTACGCATCCCGAAGGACGAGCGGCGGCAAAAAAACGCCTTGGTAGTGGACCCGGAGGTAGATGACGTAACCTCTGGAAAGCATCCAGGCGTCCGAGGACAACTCCACCCAACGGTTCCTGAACTGGAGCAAGCGCCCTGCGACCAGACTGGTTGGGGGAAGATCGCCAACCTCTAGGCTCCTCTGTTAGCACCAGAAAGTCTGCCCCTAGAAGCCAAACCCCTGCCAGAGAAAAATAAGCCTCATGGCCGACTGACCTCTATTGTACGCTGTACCTAGAGCGGACCCTGCTGTTTCAGGGCAGCCACAAAAAGAAAAGTGTTTTCCCCCCCCAGCAGCTTGGGCATTAGCTTTCAAGTCGGGACTAAAAAAAAACACCCCCATTTAATGGAAGAGATTCCAATGAACGCTTGGATTCGTTGTCCGCTTCCCAGGCGCGGAGCCAAATTGCCCTCTGAGCAGAGACTGCAGTAGTCAAAACTCTGGAAGCTACCTGAGCACTGTCCTGGCCTCACACACACATTCAGCTGCACCATTTTCCGCCAAGTACAGTAACAAATTCCTGGACAAATCACTTTGAAGCCGCGGCATGAGTTTGTTGGCCCAGGTCACCATGGCACGAACAAACCATGCCGAGGCCATAAAAAGCAAATGACAACCCATGAGCCAATAAAAGTGGACTTAAGACAACCTTCTTAATTCTTATACAGTGGATCCTTAAAGGATCCAGAGTCCTGAACAGACAGAGCAGTGTGCTTAGCTAAACACATTACTGCAGTATTAACATTATGAGGTTTCTCTTGCTTGGTCATATCATCCACCGGTACTTGCGAGTAATGGAGAGCTTCTTATCCTGCGACTTCCAGGCCTCCTCGACGAGATCCGAAAAAGAAGGAAAAGTAACAATCCTCTTACGGCAACGCTTGAATGAACCCGCCGCATCCATATCCAAGCAGTCCAGAGACAGCTGCACTGCCGTAATGAGATCTTCCACACCCGAGGAAGACAACTTGTCCTCACTCTCCGGGAGCACCACATCATCTGGAAGTTCACCCTCCTCCTGCTCTGGATCCGAAACCTCTAATGGACCCCTGGAAGAAACAAGACACTTTTGCCCCGCGTGCAGTTTAGAATCCTCAAAAAAAACATTCTGGATAGAAGGAAACATTATCAAGTCTCGACGCTGTATGCTCCATGGTACAAAGCCAGGGTGGATCAGACACCAGCTGGAGAACCACACCGCCAGGAGCAGGTGACCCGGTTCCCTGTATTGAGGAAACAGGTGCGGCAACCACTCTTACCTTTTCTCCCCTACTGAAGTGCTATAAGTTTTACCAAGTCACTTTTCGCCTTTACTGTTTTCGGTTTGTCAGTCTTAGTCCCCACGTAACCCCACTATTTGCGGTGGATTCAGGCTGAACAAAACCCAACAGACAGTAAAACCCAGATCACTGGAAAACTGCACAATCCCCAGAAATAGAAGGCAATTAGAAATACAGATATTTAGCCTTCCTGGAGAGGCCAACAGCTGCAGAGGAGAGGAGCTGATTGAAACTGCACTTGTCTGTGATCCCAGCCTGCAAAGGCAGATGAGAGCTATAGAATGGCTGCTCCGGCATCCTACACAGCACACAGGGCTGTACAGTACCTGTGGCTGTAGCTATGCAGGGGGTAGACCAGCGCTGACAGGCTTCACCTCCCCCCTCAATGTCACCATCCGCAAGTGTTGCTCCGCCCCCCTCAGAGGGGAAACCACTTGGTATCCCCCTGTAAATAGGCTGCCTGTAGCCAGCACACTTGCTTTGAAGTAGCCGTCCCTCACAAACCCAGCAAGATGGCGCCACCATCAGGGACAGCACTGATGCTTGGCACCCTCTAAAATGGTGAGAACATGCACTGTCCCTGGGTCCAGGCAGTCTCAGATGAGATCGGAATGCGATTGGAGGGGTGCCGCCAGTCAGCGCACCCCTCCCCTGCTGCAGCCGCTGCATTCCTGCTGTGCGTTGCGTTGCTACTAGCAGCACACAGGAACCTAGCTAGAAAGAAAAGTTAAAAAGAAATGACAAATAAACCTTACCTAATACACTGTGTAATAGTGTCCACTAGTACCTGATACCTGGTTTTCGTGTGAATTTTGAGGCGGAGTGGCGATACATCAGCATTGAGATCAAGTGGATATAGGAAGACGTGCTACGTTATGACATAAAACCAACAGTGACCGTTTGCTACAAATTACCAATAGACTGTATTGGGACACAGATGAATATTCAGCCTAAAGTTTTTGCACACCGGTCTGGACATTGGTCATTTATTTCTCAGAACACCCATCGCACAGAATCACTAGGTGGATCACACCAGGACTGTATATAAATCTCTGTTAATATAATAACTCCAAACAACTCACATCACTGAAGTGCCTTACTAGTATACACAATAAAACAATCAATACAAATAATACTAACAACAATAGGACCTCAAAGCGCTTACACAATACCCCTATATTAAAACAAAACTAGTAGCTACAAAGGGTTTGGTCATTCCAGCACCACAGAAGCCACCTTTCAAAACTCTAAATTCAGTAGATCTGAATTTTATAGCCGGGAAGGTTTTCTTTTTGCTGGCCATTTCTTCTGCCAGACGGGCAGTCCTTTCATGTTTTTCCCCTTTACTGGTTTTTCAACGGCAGATTATTGTGTCGTGTTTGTAATGTTCCATGGCTATGTTAGAGGGCTGACTGCAGTATCTCAGACAGTATCTGCCATTTAGAAGTTTAAGATAGCCACTAATTATTTTTTAGACTTTATTATCATGAATATCAGTTGTAACTGATTGTCATCTGCTAGAATAGAAATTAGATGTGCGCTGGTTACATTACCCCATGCAACTGCACTTTTGCTCTGCTGGCCCATGTTTGAATGGATGCACGCAGTGCTCGAAGTGGAAATTTTGAAGTGGGGGTATGGAAATTTTAATTGAACCCCACTCGCCAAGCTTTAGGGATTTTGATAATAAGATTCAGTCTCTGCTTCTATATAAACCCCTGCATCTCTCACTGCGTAGTGCCTTCTCCCACCCTCCTGCATCTCACACTGCCTACTTCCCTCACTCACACCCTGCATCTAACATTGCCTACTTCCAGCTCCCACATCCTGCACCCCACACTATCTGCTTCCCACTCCACTTGCTTTTCTCTCCCACACCCTGCACCCCACACTACCTGCTTCCCACACCCTGCACCTAACATTGCCTACTCCCCACTCCCACACCCTGCACGCCACACTACCTGCTTCCCACTCCTATACCTAACATTGCTTACTCCCCCCACTCCCACACTCCACACTACCTGCTTCCCACTCCTATACCTAACATTGCTTACTCCCCCCACTCCCACACCCTGCACTCCACACTACCTGCTTCCCACTGCTACACCCTGCACCTAACATTGCCTACTCCCCACTCCCACACCCTGCACTCCGCACTACCTGCTTCCCACTCCTATACCTAACATTGCTTACTCCCCCCACTCCCACACTCCACACTACCTGCTTCCCACTGCTACACCCTGCACCTAACATTGCCTACTCCCCACTCCCACACCCTGCACTCCGCACTACCTGCTTCCCACTCCTATACCTAACATTGCTTACTCCCCCCACTCCCACACTCCACACTACCTGCTTCCCACTGCTATACCTAACATTGCCTACTCCCCACTCCCACACGCTGCACGCCACACTACCTGCTTCCCACTGCTATACCTAACATTTCCTACTCCCCACTCCCACATGCTGCACGCCACACTACCTGCTTCCCTCTCCCTCACTACCTGCTTCACTCTCCCACACGCTGCACCTAATACTGCCTTATTCTTTCTCCTCCCCCCTGTACCTTTATTTCCATGTCCGGAGTTGGCAGAGTCCGGCTTCTTCTCCCTGTCCACCAGCTGGCAGTGGGCTCTCGCAGGCGTTGCATCATCAGGCAGGGACACTATTGATTAGCGCTGGGATGGAGCGCCGGGGAAGTTGCGAGGGCGATTTGTACATAGTGCCGGCTGTGAACCAATTACAGCACGGACCGGCAGCCAATCAGAAACAGCCACATGGCTGATTCTGATTGGCTGCTGGTCCGCACGCCGTGATTGGCTAACGGCCACCGCCAATTAATCTCTTTACTTGGCCGCCGGCCTGTGATTGGTTCACAACCGGGGCCGGGGATTGTGTACTGTCGCCGGGCGCCACATCTTTTCTGCTGTCGGCCCGCCGGTACCTGTCACTCGATGCCTGCCCAGCGCTGCTTAATGATGTGTCCCCAGAGGGACACATCTCAACATAATACGGAGGAAGCTTCTCTTTTGTTTCCATGTTTCCATCGCTGCAACAGGGGTTGCTGGCTGAAGTGGCGGTATGGCATACCGCCGTATACCGGCTCACTTCGAGCCCTGGATGCACGTGAATGTGTCTGACTTAAGTCAGGCTCTTTATGACCTGGACCAGCTTCCTGATTGCATAAAGAATTTAAGACCTTTAAATGTCCTGGAACACATTTGTTTTATCTGATATTTCCTGGCCAGCTTTTCAAAGCTCATTTCATGGTACGTTGACTCAGAGCATTGCAGAGATGTTCTTTCCAGGCAGAGGCTGTGGTGCGGGGCCAGTGCTGTGACATCAGATAAGTGCCTGTTGTTGCTATGCAGTGATAGCAGCTGCTCCTATACAATGGTTGATGAATCTGATAATGTAGTACAAGTATCATATTTCTGGAATGTGTTTCTCCACATGCACAAATCTCCCCAATAGTTTTCAGCAGGACCATCAGCATTTTGGTTGTTAAATCTGCAGACAAATAATATCTACAGTATGTGTATCAGTAGGCTCTTAAAATACATTTTAAAATTCATAAAAAGACATGGCGGTTCTGCGCACCAGATCTTCATTTAAAATAAAGGTAATTTCACGGTTTCATCTCAACCAAAGATTGTGTTTCTTGCTCTGGACCCAGACATGGCTCATGGCAGTGGCGATTCTCTTAGATCAGCTACTTTCTGTAAAATGTACAACCTATCTGTGATCTTTGAGTCAAGCGAGGTTTGCCAGCAACAAACCAGTCAGTGGTTAGATGGATTATAGTGACAATCTCGCTAGCATAGGAGCCTCAATAGCCGATTGCCTGGGGGCCTGTCAGTGATTGCCTCTTGGGCTGCATGACACTCTGTAGACCAGTTATGAAAAGCAGCCTACTGTACATTGGTTCATCCATTCACCAAGAAATTCTACAAATGTAATGGTTTTGTAGCCAAAGACATGACTTTTGGGTGTAAATTTTAGTCTGCAGACATAGCTGAGCATACTCTCCATTATCTTTGACTCCCATTGTCTTCCACATTGTTAGAGAAAGTTGGATTTTTGGTACTCACTGTTAAATAGGTTTCTCTTTATCCATTTGGGGGAATGCTGCATTCTCTCCCTCTATTTTCTATTCTTACTCTCTCGTTTGAGTGTTGTTCATGTTCAGTGTGTTATTACCATCTCCTATGGGTTTATTAAAATTGAAGGTACTTTGCACCTTCGGATGCAGAGGGAAGGGGAGACAGAAACAAGCAAGTTTAAGTTTGCACTATTGTCTGCTCCTGGGATGTGATATTTATGCCCCAACTTGCAATATGGTAATGAAAATTACTGTTTGCATGTATTAAGGTTGGTGTCTGGACAGTTTCTAATAAAGCTCTGTCGTGGCGAAGGACTGGAAGCCTACACTATGCAACATATCGTATGATATCAGTGCGACGCAGATCACAATTACCCCGTGGCTAATTCTCGCGTTGGTCGGGATTCAGTTTAGCAGGGATTCCACATGCGGGTGTGCCCGAGACCCCCCGCACGAATCCCCGCTGTAGGACAGTACCTCGCACCTCATATTGGTGCGAGGTAAAATCCGAGTCAAAATGCCTTTTCCCGCCTCACGCGAGAGGCTATAACACACGGTTTCTGCATTTCTTGCGGAAACAGTGTGTTGCCGCGAGAGCTGGTTTAATGGCGCGGGGAATAACAAGAGATATGGTAAGAACTTACCTTTGTTATCTCTGTTTCTACGAAGTCCATAGGGTCCACAGGGTGACCTTGGGGTATAGCTGGATCCTGGATCCTCGGGCACCACGGAGTTAAAGCTTTTAGCTGCTCCCAGGATGCACTTGGGTCCATCCTCCCCTATACCCCGCCCCCGAGCCACAGGCACCTCAGTTGGTAAGCAGCCCAGGCCGGAGGAGGAGACGAAACAGAGAGAAGGAAGACTGGAACACACAAGAACCATACTCAAAGAAATGGCAGACGGAAAACCGGTGATCAGTCACAGAGCCCATATGAAGCCAGGTGCGTCAGGGCAGGTGCCCTGTGGACCCTATGGACTTCGTAGAAACAGAGATAACAAAGGTAAGTTCTTACCATATCTCTTGTTTTCTACTTCAGGGTCCATAGGGGTCCACAGGGTGACCTTGGGGATGTCCCAAAGCAGTCCAACTAAGGGCGGGGACGCTCCTGTGCTGATAGGAGAACCCGGCGCCCAAAGGATGCATCCTGAGAGGCAAAGGTGTCAAACGCATAGAACCTCAAAAAGTTCTGAATGGAAGACCAGGTGGCCGCCTTACATAGCTGAACAGCAGAGGCGCCACGGCTAGCAGCCCAAGAAGGGACCACAGCCCGAGTGGAATGAGCCTTAACAGAGGCTGGAACAGGTAAACCCTCCTGCATATAAGCCTCAATAACAACAGAACGAAGCCAACGGGCTAGAGTCTGTTTGTTGGCAGGCCAACCCCTCTTGTGAAAACTAAAGAGGATAAACAAAGAATCCGACTTCCTCACAGAACTAGTCTGGTCCACATAAACCTGGAGTGCACGGACAACGTCTAAGGAAGTCTCCCCAGCCGAAAGATCAGGCGACTGAAAGGCTGGTACAACAATTTCCTGATTAATGTGGAACCTGGAAACCACCTTAGGCAGGAAATCAGGACGAGTGCGAAGCACCGCTCTGTCCTGATGAAAAATCAGAAAAGGGGGACGACAAGAAAGCGCCCCCAAATCTGAAACCCTCCTTGCAGAAGCAATTGCCAAGAGGAAAACCGTCTTAAAAGTTAGCCACTTGAGCTCCACTGACTCCAAGGGCTCAAAAGGCGGACCCTGTAAGGCCCGAAGAACCACCGCCAAATCCCACGGGGCCACAGGTGGCACAAAAGGAGGCTGGATTCTTAAAACACCCTGGAAAAAGGTGTGTACGTCCGGCATAGCAGCAATCCTGCGCTGGAACCACACAGACAGAGCAGACACGTGCACCTTCAGTGAGGAAAGACGTAATCCTAAATCCAAACCCGACTGAAGGAAAGCCAGAATACGCGAAACCCGTTACACCTGGGGATCATATTTTCTGGCCTCGCACCACTGAAAGTAAGTGTGCCACACTCTGTGATAGATCCTCGCGGAAGCAGGCTTGCGCGCCCTCAGCATGGTGGTAATAACGGAGCTAGAAAAGCCCCGAGACCTCAGGACGGCTGTCTCAAGAGCCACGCCGTCAAAGATAGTCGACCCAGATCCGGGTGAAGACAGGGCCCCTGAGACAACAGGTCCCGCCGTTGAGGTAGGAGGTACGGAGCGTCGATGGACAGGCTCCGCAGATCGGAGTACCACGGCCTTCTGGGCCACGCTGGGGCCACCAGGATCAGTGTGCCTCCGTCCTGCTTGAACTTGCGCAGGACCCGAGGCAGCAGAGATATCGGAGGGAACAAGTAAGCCAGTTGAAACAGCCATCTCACCGACAGCGCGTCTATCAGACTTGCGCCTGCGTCCCTTGACCCGTACACGGGCAGCTTGTGATTGTGACGGGACGCCATCAGGTCCAGCTCTGGCAGCCCCCACTTGTCCACGAGTAGTTGGAATACCTCTGGATGAAGCGACCATTCCCCGGGATGCACGTCGTAACGGCTGAGGAAATCTGCCTCCCAATTGAGGACTCCCGGGATGAAGACTGCCGAGAGAGCTGGAAGATAGCGCTCCGCCCAAGCCAGGACGCGGGACACCTCCAACATCGCAGCTCGACTGCGAGTCCCTCCCTGGTGATTGATGTACGCCCCCGTGGTGGCGTCTGACTGCACCTGAACGGCCCTTCCGTGAAGAGCGGTGCTGGACGACTGCAGGGCTCTGTATACTGCCCGCAGTTCCAGGATGTTGATGGGAAGAATCGCTTCCTCCGCCGACCAACGACCCTGAAGTGACAAGGAGCCTGTCACCGCCCCCCAACCCCGGAGACTGGCATCTGTCGTGAGCAGAACCCATTCCGGGATCCAAAAGGGGCCGTCTGCAGCCACCAGGCCAGGGACAGACGCAACTCCGAGGACAACACCAGCATCTGAGAGCGGATCCTGTGTGGCAATCCGTTCCATTCCGAAAGAATCAGCCCCTGCAGGGGCCTGGAATGGAACTGGGCAAACTCCACCATGTCGAATGCCGACACCATGGACCCCAAAACTCTCATCGCTGAGTGCACTGACACTCTGCCAATGCTCAGACAACTGTGAATCCGCAGCTGTAAGGAGGAGACTATCTCTGGAGTCAGAAAAATCCGTTGCTGACGAGAGTCCAGCAGGACCCCCAAATGAACCATCCGCTGTGATGGGATGAGGGAGGACTTCTTCCAGTTGATCAACCAGCCGTGCGCCTGTTGACAAGCGACCGTCAGGTGGAGATGCTGGATCAGTACCTCTGGGGAGCTCGCCAGCAAGAGGAGGTAGTCTAGATACGGTAGCAACCGTATCCCCTGGCTCCGAAGGTGAGCCGCCATGACCGCCATCACCTTGGTAAATACTCTTGGTGCCGTGGAGAGGCCAAAGGGTAGAGCCCTGAATTGGTAGTGGTTGTGGAGAATAGCAAACCGCAGAAACCGTTGGTGCGATGTTGCTATAGGCACATGGAGGTAGGCGTCCTGGATATCCAGGGAAACCATATAATCCCCCGGTTCCATCGCCAGAATGATGGAACGCAAAGTTTCCATCCTGAATTTGGGAACCCTGAGAAACCTGTTCAGGGACTTCAAATTGAGGATGGGGTGATGAGAGCCATTGGGTTTCTGCACCAGAAACAGCGTAGAGTAATACCCCATCCCACGTTGAGATTGTGGTACGGGTATAATGACCCCCGCCGTCAGCAAGGCATCTATGGCTTCCTGAACCTGCAAGGCCTTGGTTTTGTCCTGAGAAGGACTTGTGCAAAAAAACTGGCAAGGCGGCCTGTGCCGAAAAGACAGGGCGTACCCCTGGGAGACCACTTCTCGCACCCAGGCATCCGTGGTGGTACTGTGCCAGCACTGGGCGAATTGAAGAAGTCGGCCTCCCACTCTGGGGTCCCCCAGAGGGAGGCCCGTCCCATCACGCAGAAGGCTTATCTTCTTGCTTGGAAGAAGGGCGCCTAGCACTCCATGCTTGCTTCTTTGGCTTTGAGGCGGTCTTGGGTGCGGACTGCCTCGGGAAGGACTGACCCTTTGCCTTGCCATGAACCCGAAAGGCCGAGCTCCGGACCTTAGCAGGTGTAGCAGCTGAAGGGAGGAAGGCTGTCCAGGTCCGGACCAAATAGTAACTCTCCATTAAAAGGTAAGGCCTCCAAGCCTTTCTTTGAATCCGCGTCTGCTCTCCAAGACCTCAACCACAAGGATCTGCGAGCAGACACTGCTGCCGCCGAAACCCTAGAGGTCAGCAGGCTAGCATCCAAAGATGCTTCTCCAATGTAGGAGGCGGCATCTCTCATCTGTCCTAACAACGCCCTCTGGACTTCCGGAGCTTCATCCGTAAACGTGTCCTCCAAGGTGTTGGCCCACCCCTCAATGGCCTTGGCCACCCAGAGGATGGCCATGGACGGCCAGGCTACAGCCCCTGAGAGAGAATAAATAGACTTTAGACAAGTCTCCACCTTCCTGTCCGTAGGATCCTTCAGCGAGGATATAGACGGCAATGGCAAAGTAGCACTCCTGATGAGGCGTGTTACATGGGAATCGACCGCAGGCGGAGTTTCCCATTTCTTACAATGCGTTTCCGGAAATGGATAATTGGACGCCAAGCGTTTCTGTGGCAGGAATCGCTTACTGGGCGTCTGCCAGGCCACCGCCATGTGATCAGTCAACTGATCAGACAAGGGGAACGCTGCAGAAGGAACCTTAGCTTTTTTAAAACTAGGATACCTTGACTTGGGAGCGGGTGCCTCATCCTCAATCAGAAGAATGGCCTGCACCGCCCTAACCAGAGCCCGCACATTGATGGAAGACTTAGTGTCTACCTCCTGGACTGAGGCATCTGAGGCTGAGTCATCCTGCACCTCACCATCATCCGAGGACCCCTCAGAGTCCGAAAAGTGCGCAGCCTGCGCCATAACTGTGCGTTTAGACGCCCTGGAGGGAAAGGGATAGGTATAGGCTGACAGTAAGTAGAAAAAAGACACAGACAGGCAGCACTAGCAAAAGTCACATACCATGCAGGAAGATATACTCACTGCACCTTTCCACTACAATCAACCTCCCAGATTCAGTGTCTGGGAGGGCTATAGTGCTGTGTACACTGTCCTTTTGCAGGGGAGAGGTACACAGGGGGACCGGTCCGCATGCTCCCTGAAGATCTGCGCTGCCACTTGGAGAAAATGGCTGCTGGAGACCTCAGAGGAGGAGTGGCCGAGGAATCTGCAGCTCAGCGACGCCGGACTACTAGCTGAAAGGCGCGCTGAGCTGAGGGGAGGAGCCGCTAGACAGGGAAGGCTTCCTCCCCTGGCTAGCAAATTTAACCCCCGGGTTGCCGGCATCCCGCTTGCCGTTTACTTACCCTGGTGGTCTGGCGGGGTATGCCTCCGCTGGAGGGGGGGCCCGCCGCCACCGCTAGCGCCCCCGGTCTGTCCCCTAGACCGGGGTCATGGGACTGCATTTAAAAGGAACCCGCGCACTGCCGCTAATCAGCGGTGCACGGCTTACCTTGATCTTCCCGGCGTCTCCGGCAGCAGTCCCCGGGGAAACCAGAGTCCGGCTAGTACAGACTCTGGCTTCCCCCGCCGCGATCCCCAGTTCAGTGCTGGCGTCGCGGCGCCAGCAGGGAGAAGGAGCGGCAGCGTGGGCGTCTGTACAGACAGCCCATCGCTGCCGCTCTGGAGAACAAAACTAAAGTAAAAAATAAATTTAACCTAGTTAAATAAAAAGCTTTAGGGGGCTGCCCCTGCAGCCCCCCCCGCAGGGTGACCCGACTCCGGCCGAGCACCATCTTAAACTGAGGTGCCTGTGGCTCGGGGGCGGGGTATAGGGGAGGATGGACCCAAGTGCATCCTGGGAGCAGCTAAAATCTTTAACTCCGTGGTGCCTGAGGATCCAGGATCCAGCTCTACCCCAAGGTCACCCTGTGGACCCTGAAGTAGAAAAGCTGTTGTATTGAATAGCTTAATCCCGCGTCGCGGGACTTTCGAGCCACAATTACTCGCCGGTGAATTCCCGCGGGTAATTGGATATGCCCCATAGTATAGTGTGTACATCCAATCTGATGTTCATCACATTGCGCATCGACCCATCTGCTGTTCTGCACAGCAGAAGGGACGATGCAATGACTAACATGGTGCTGTTACATGCCACATGTAACTGCACATTGCACTGTTGTACACCATATTGTGTAGTGTGTACGGCATGCACGTTGTATCGTTACACTGCAGAGTCGCTGGGTCACACATCATATTGTGTGTACCCTGCTCTAATAGAGAACTGGATGTCTAGAATGAATGACTTCACATGTACTAAGAGCAGGTCAGCACGATTTGTTCTAGATGCAAAATAATACTGCTGATTTAGTGCATTGTGGTAAAATCAATTTTGGTTGGAGCAGTGGGTGAACGGAACCTTGGTTCTCCAATGTTTAATTGGAGAACCAATGTTTAATTTACATATTGGAATTGTTCTAAACTTAATGTCAGGGTTTAAGTATGGTGCTAGTGAAGTTGGCTTCTGTAGACATTTCAATATGACCTGAATGATGTCTAATGGAACTGGGGATCTAAGGTTTGCACCAGCAGTTTTAAAACAATTGTGTGCTCTCCAATCTACTGTGGGCACATTTTGAGTGTTGTGATGTAACTGTACTATGAGATAACATTCATTTTTATTTTGATAATAAAGCTGCAGAATGATTATGGACAATATATATTTTGTAAAGATCAAGTGGAAAGTGGAAAACTGCGCAAATTATTTGATAAATTTGTTATGCTTCAAATTTGCACATCCACTCTTTCCCCACATAAAAAGAATCATAAATGAAGCCTAACAGATACTGTACCACCTTTTCCAAACGAGACAGAATTCATACATGTCACCCGATGTTTTCAAATGTGGTTTATTATATATCTATACCTTTTGAATGCAAACAACTGTAATTGTACATTACTTATGTTTTAGAACAATAATGAGTCAATAGCACTTTTCTTGGAACGCAAATACATTTTGATGTATTTAATGAATACCAGCTGTGCCAATGGATCATCTTGTGTGAGTAAATGGAGTGTAACAGTAAATCAGCTACTTCAGGTATAAAGGTAGTCTCTTAAGAATGATGAAGGAAAGTCTCATGCTTCATCTGGATAAAATGGAATGGACAAAATCCTGGAAAACAATGGCAGCTGGGTCTCTGCAGCATTTCTAGTTGTTACAGACCTGTTCATTGGTCCATTGATTATTTAAGACTCACAAGCAAGAAATACAACTCCGTAGTATTTCAGACAGGGGATTGAAAAAAAATCTTGAAATGTTCCTGGTCATGTAGGTCAGCACAAGGCACTGTTTACCCAACGGATGCTAGGATGACATCAGCTGGGGTCTCATGCGTGCTCCTAACTGTTACTTGCATGGTGACACCATCAGCCAAAGCAAGCCTGGATCTTACCAAAACTTCATGACCTCCTCGGTATACACCTACAGAATGAAAACGGAATATTAAAGGTAACCCATTTTCTTTTTCTAAGAATGCATGACACAAGGGTCTATTTCTAGGTTAACAGTTTATTCTAATGTAATCTCATACATATTAATAACAGTTTCTGGTGATAATGACTGAAGGAAAGAGGAAATTTCACTATGTTTAGTGCTACCAAGTAGAAAATAACAGACATATCACAATTGCCAAAGTCTGTTTATCCTTCCTAGCCAACAACTAGCTATTGCTCCTAGTTTATTTTGATGCCCCAAGAACCATCATTGCTTGACTTAAGATGCCAATATCTCAAATCACATAAAAAAATTGGATTTTGGTACCTACCGGTAAATCCTTTTCTCTGATTCCACAGGGGACACTGGAGGTGCTTACGCTGGGGTATAGAGGCGTGGATAACTGGAGCCGGCACTTTAAATAATTTAGAAGTGTGAAGCTCCTCCCGCTCTATGCCCCATCAGCCCTCAGTTTAGAAAATGAAGACCGAGAGGAGATGGAGAACAAGCGGAGTAAGAAAAGGAGAGAAGAACACACAATATATCATACAACATACAGAACAAGCAAAGCAGGCAGGCTAAGAGCGCTGAGGTGGGCGTCCAGTGTCCCCTGTGGAATCAGAGAAAAGGATTTACCAGTAGGTACCAAAATCCCATTTTCTCTTTCATCCACTAGAGGACACTGGAGGTGCTTACGCTGGGGACGTCCCAAAGTTTTCCCCATGGGCGGGAGCGCTCTGCGGCACCTGCAGAACTAGGCGGCCAAAAGGGGATGCCGAAGTAGCAAACGTATCAAAGTTATAAAACTTGACAAACCTGTGAAATGAAGACCAAGTGGCCGCACGGCACAATTGTGACGTGGAGGCTCCTCTACCGGCTGCCCATGACGCACCCACAGAACGTGTGGAATGAGCCTAATGGACGAAGGAGGCCGACAGTCGACACTAACATAAGCCTGATGAATAATCAGCCGAATTCAACGTGCCAAAGTCTGGTTAGACGATGGCCAATCCCTCCGAACAGCATCATAGAGGACAAAAAGCGACTGACTTACGGATGGATGCTGTCCTGGCAACATAGATGCGGAGAGCCCTAACCACATCTAAGGTAGAAGAAACACCAGAGTCCTCCACCAACAACGGTACCACAATAGGCTGATTGATATGCAAAGCCGACACAACCCTGGCAAGAAAAGCGTCTGCCGTCCGGCTTATAAGACAGAGCACCCACTTCTGAAACTACGAGCAGAAGCGAGAGCCAGGATCCAAAAGATTCAAACATGGACGACTGAAGAAACAGAAGCACTAAATTTAGATCCCAGGAAGCTATGGGCGGTACCAAAGTGGGCTGCACGCGCCAGACCCCTTGAAGAGACGTCTGCACCTCAGGAATGAGGGCCAATTTTCAATTTCCCTTGAAAGAAAATGGAAGAGGCAGAGACCTGCACCCTTAAGGTTCCCAGACGAAGGCCAGAATCCAGACCTGTCTGAAGGAAAAGCAGAAACCGGGTGAGATATGAGCACGCCAGATGCGATAATGCGCAGCCGAAACTGGCGAAAGAGCCACCCCGGTAAACGCAGTTGCGCTAGGTTGGGGTGTATGAAAGGGCCCTGCTGTAGAAGATCCGGGCGCAGAGGAAGGGAACACGGATTGTTTGACAATAGGGATCGAAGGTTCGAGAACCAACTTATCCAATTCCAGTTCGGAGCCACGAGAATTACAGAGGCTGTCGCTTGTCTTATCCTTTTTTAGAAGACAAGGAAGAAGCGGAATCGGAGGAAAAAAAGGTAAACGAAGTCGTAGATCCACTGACTTGTCAGAGCGTCTACTGCTTCTGCCTGCGGATCTCGAGCTCTTGACACATATACTGGTAGCTGACAATTCAGTCGTGACACCATGAGGTCCACCTGAGGACATCCCCATCAAAGTATCAGCACGTTGAACATGTCTGGATGAAGCTTCCATTCCCCGAAATGGATATCCTGTCAATTTAGGTAATCTGCTTCCCAGTTGTCCACACCCGGGATGAATACCGCCGACAGGATTACTGAATGGTTCTCGGCCCACCGGAGGATCAGAGTTACTTCTCGCCTAGCCATGCGACTCAAGAGTTTCTCCTTGGTGGTTGATGTAAGCGACGGCCGTCGCGTTGTCGGACTGGACTCCTACCGGATGAGCCTTTAGAAACTCGGTTGCCTCCATCAGAGCATTGTAAAGAGCTCTGAGTTCCAATGCATTTATGGCCATCTCTGTTCTAGAAGGAACCCTCTAAAATTCGTAATCGAGGACTACTGTTCCCCATCCTCGGAGGCTGGCATCCGTTGATACAATGATCCAGTCCCACACTCAATCTCCGGCCCGCTAAAAGATTTGTGGATACGTCCACCAGAGAAGGGCCATTTTGGTAATCGGGCTCAGACGGATCTGTTGATGTAGAAGCAGATGAGACCCTGCCCCTGTGCCAACAGGTTCAGTTGAAAAACCTTGGAGTGAAATCGGCCGAACTGTAGTGCCTCAAAAGCAGCTACCCTCTTTCCTAAGAGACAAAGAAGCATTAACGCCTTGTTTGGACTGAGGACTAGCTGAACTAACAACCGGATATCCCTGGCCTTGGCTGTTGGAAGAAAAATCCTCTGTGATTCCCTATCCACTATAATGCCCAGAAATAGAAGCTTCTGGGACGGATTGAGATTTGACTTCTTGAAGTTGATTATCCAACCGTGTTGGATTAGAGTGTGATAGGTCAGTAAGGCATGATCTGATAGAAGAGATACCGATGGAGCCTTGAGCAACAGATCATCCAAATGAGGGTATATGTTCACTCCTGAAGACCAAAGGAGAGCGATCATGACTGACATGATTTTGGTGAATATGCGGGGAGCCGAGGATAACCCAAACGGCAATGCCCGAAACTGGTAATGATCTTTCAATATGGCAAAACGCAGAAAAGCTTGGTGTGGTTCCCAATGGGAACATGGAGATAAGCCTCCTTGATATCCAGGGATAATAATAACCCCCCTGGTTCCAAGCTCGCAATGACAGACTGCAGATGTTCCAGTTTGAAATGATACATCTTCAGAGACAGATTTTAAGGACCTGAGGTTTAAGATGGGTCTGACCGCATTCGGTTTGGGCACTACAAACAGGTTTGAGTAAAACCCCATACCTCGCTGATGCTCCTGAACCGTAACTAGCACAGATGAAACTACTAGAGACCTGATAGCCTCCTGTAGAACTTGAAATTCTAGCAGGCGTGCTCCCACCGCAGGAAACCCCAGGTGGGACGGAAGACAGTCAAGCCACCCGTTTCTCAGCTGGTTTAGGCTTTGGTCTACGTGCAACCGTGTGTGGACGACCTCTACCTCTGGAGCCTCTCTGTTGTGTGGAAGCACCTCTGGCTCTACCACAAAAGGAATGAGGCGCTCAAAAGGAATGAAACGAAGGTCCAATATAAGGTCTTCTGGAAGCCGGAGCAGTAGACAGGAGGAAAGAGGACTTACCCCCCCTGGCCTAGGATATCCACTTGTCCAATTCCGGGCTATAAGCATATCACCAGTTAATGGTAAATCCTCAACCGCACGCTTGGTCTCAGCGTCTGCCTGCCAAGCGCGCAACCACAGAGCTCTGCGTTCAGAAATAGCAGATGCAGGTATGCAGGCACTAATCTGACTGATATCCTTAGAAACTTCTCCTAAGTAAACTGCAGACTCACAGATGTGTTCTGCTAGTAGACATAATTCTGCTCTGGAAGTACCCGAGTGTAATCAACTGGTCAACCCAGCAAACCACAGCCTTGTTAACCCAGGCAGTAATAAGGGTAGGTCAAAGCTGAGCTCCTGCTGCGGTATATGTAGATCATAGTGTTGTCTCAAACTTACGATCCGAAGGGTCCTTTAAAACAGTAGCTCCCGGCACCGGAACTGCTGTCTTCTTAGAGAGACTGAAATCAGACGCATCTACAGGAGGAGGTGTTTCCTAGTTCTCCATCATGGATGATGGAAAAGGGTAGCTAGGGGGAAACCTGCGTGGAATTTGGAACCGCTTATCCTGCTGTATCCAGGCCACTGATAACTGCAAGATTAGAGATTCCACCCCTCGGGAGGTGGACTCTTAACTCCTGAGGGGTTTCTTGTAAAACTACCTCCAAATCACCCTCTACGGTATCCTCTGTAGCGAGGAATTGTTCGTCCGACTCTTCTGACTGGAGAACAGTCAGAGTACGCTGTTATGATTTTTTTTTTTGGTAGGAAGTGGAGGGTGCAAGCACAGTTTTACTCTGAACCAGGGTGTATCCTGCCCATGGCGGAGCAGAAGAGCTAGTAATCGCCAACTGTGAACCCGTTGTTATTACAAACATCATATAACGTGGACCCAGTGGCATGTGGCTTAGTCTGTTTGTTGTTACACTTGGAACAGACAAACAGCTTTAGAGAAGCCTTGGTTCTGTTGGACATGGTACACACAGTCACCCAGAGAGACACAGCATAAAACAGAAAAGACACAGACCAGATAAACAAGAAGGCTGTGGGACACAGAGGAGGAGAAACCCCCCTCCCACAGATCAGATTCCCCTGCACTTACACCCCAGTTATTCACAGCCTCTTTACCAGGGATATATTCAGGGGATGTTGTCCTGCAGCACAGGAATGGCAGCAGAGGAATCCATCCTTCTGTGTTTTACACTGCAATCTCCTATATAGAGATGCAGTATGAGCTGCTGTGTAATGAAGAACGGCAGCCCTGCTGTATACAGCCGCTTGCCGTGTAGGGGAGAGACCCGCTCTGCCTTTAAGCTCTGCCCCCTTCTTTATGCCCTGAAGGGCTTTACAAGATGGCTTCTGTGGCCATTAACCTCCCCCCCGCGCGCCTCACACCGCGTGTACAGCGGGGAGAGTTAGAGCAGGTGGCCGCGTTTGTAGCGCACTTAACCTGCTGCCCCGCTCCCCTGTAACAGCGGGGAGAGGGATTGAGAGAGAGCCGCGTGAGCAGCGCTCTGCATAGGCTGCCCACGCCACTAACAGCAGGGAGAGTCGAGTGCCGCGCTAATCAGCGGCAGGAGGGACCGCAGGGAGCCGCGCTAATCAGCGGCAGGAGGGACAGCAGGAAGCTGAGCAGTGGGTGAAGGGAGATCCGGGTGCCGCGCTGTAGCGCGCTTCATAAGCACCCGAACGTCTCCTGTAATAGCGGGAGGAGGGAGAGCAGGGGAGCTGCGTGTGGCGCTCTGCATAAGCTGCCCAGCACACTAAGTTTATACAACGCTGGGCAGCGGTGGGGCTGGGAGCCGGGGGATGCGCAGGTGGTTACTCACTGCGTGGTCCCCCATAGAAGTCTCTCTGCAGCAGTCAGCACTTCTCTCTTCTTGTTGAGAATGTGCTGTGGCGGTAAGGAGCTGTCAGTGCTTTTAGTATAAGCGCTGTGCACTCCTTCCTGCCTCCTATAAGGACAGGTCGCCAGGTACCCCGACCCCACCTTTAGAGAGGTGGAGAAGGGTACCTAATATAGTGTCAAAAGATGTAAAAAGAAAACCTAAATAAATAAAATAGATGTGTTGCTGGAGCACAGCAGATTGTGACCAGCTCCGTTGGCACATTTTCTAAACTGAGGGCTGATGGGGCATAGAGGGGGAGGAGTATCACACTTCTAAATTATTTAAAGTGCCGGCTCCAGTTATCCACGCGTCTATACCCCAGCGTAAGCACCTCCACTGTCCCCTAGTGGATGAAAGAGAAACTTTACTATGATCCGCTAATCCCTCATGAATACAGCGCTAGTGTTTTGTGCCAATATCAGACTGCAACACTCGCACAAGCTAGCTGTAGGAAGGTGGTCAACAGCAGCTTCCATTGCATCAGACCCCACTATACACCATAGTCATTATAATTTATATATATATATATATATATATATAATATATATATAATCTTCATGGACTTCTCTATTCTGTCTCACATCTGCAAATCCTTCATCAACTTTTCAAGATACTGGCAGTTTTTATATATGGTTTTATTCTGTATTATTTGTCATTCAATGGTCTGCCACCTTTACAAATAAACAAATGATGATATACGCAGAGCATATATTTTTGTCCACTTGTGACGTAAAGGGCGTAACTGGGTGGTGATGGAGCATTCGCACATAGGCAAAGAAGCAGACAAAAGAGACAGATCAGAAGAATATGGCAAGGCCTTATGACTTATTATATAAACCAAGAGAAACAATCCACCAAAAACCAAACAGCTGCACATTGCAGAAAATTTAATTCCCTTCCCCCTTTAGGCCCGCTTTCAGTTAGAGGCGATAAGTGCAATGTTTTTGCCTCATTCGCCTGTTTTAAGGTGAAGTTATCACGTACTTTCACTTTAGGCGCTCCCACTTTTCGCCCTATTAAATTGCAAAACGGGACGTGCAAAACTAGCGAAAAGGTCTGCACCCCGAAAAAAGCGTACGTGACCCTAGTAATCAATATAGAAATGTTAATAGCTGTAATAAAAGTATTTGGGGTTCCTAAATTGAGTCAAAGGGATGTTAAATGCACTGTTGCAGTGTGAAAAAATTATATAAAAGGAATTTCTTTGGTGAAAAATAATTGCTGTAGTTAATTTGGGGGTACATTTAAATGGGTACTAGTATATTTAAAAAAACTTCTGCTACAATCCTAAAAACACCTGTCCCATCCATACAGTACCTCAAAATACCCGACCCAATACTTAAAACCCATTTTCAAACACTTTTTAAATTTTCACCCCAAATATGACATGCCTTTTTTTAGGGAGTATTAAGAGAATTTTTTAGTTTTCTTTTGCCTAATTAGTCATTAAGGGGCGTGCTCAAAGGGTTCTGAACCAAGTCCCCACATTTTTAATCAAAAATAGGGATTTTGCACATCTTTTCTCCTGCCTTTGGGTGGAGAAACTTTTTCGCCTGTTTTTGCCTATGGAGTTTTCGCCTAGTCGAAAACGTCCTGGAATTCAATAGGGCGATACTTCGGAAACAGGCGAAAACCGCGCATTGGCGAAAACTTTTCACCTCTAAATAAAAGTGATCCACAGTGGTTTATCCTCCTAGTGGCCAGGGTAGTAGAAGCTTACACTATGATAAAAATGAAGTACTGCAAGCATAGTTTCTTCTCACCTGAGAGATAAAGCACATGGGAGTTTTTGTTCTCTGGCACCTTATCAGACCTCTCGCATGGTTGCATTCCTAGGAACTTAATTATGTTTGTAACAGCATCTGCAGTGATAATGTAGGAATAAAATACAATGTGAATACTGGGAAATTGAAGAATATATCTTCTGAACTGAATTGGCTGAACTACACAGAGTCAGTCAGATAAATGTGTCTAGAAACATCTGTGTACAGGTTGAGTCTCCCATATCCAAAATGCTTGGGACCAGGGGTATTTTGGATAACGGAATATTCCGTTTTTTGGAATATTTGCATTTCATAATGAAATATCTTGGGAATGGGACCCCAATATACACACAGAATGTATTTATGTGTTATATACACCTTTATACACACAGCCTGGAGGTAATTTTATACAATATTTTCAATAATTCTGTGGCTCAAGCAAAGTTTGTGTACAGAAATGAAATTAATTTATGTTTCATATACACCTTATACACACAGCCTGATGGTAATTTTATACAGTATTTTTAATAATTTGTGCCTTAGACAAAGTTTGTGTACATTGAACCATCAACAATAAAATGTTTCATTATCTCAGTCATGCCAAAATGATTCCGTATTTCGGAATATTTGGATATGGGAGACTCAACCTGTATCATTCCTTTTTTCATGGACAATTTAGAATGGGAGGTGCAATAATTCTTCTCTTAGTGATTTCCTGCAGCACCGACACATCATCACATTGTGATTACTCATGAGGAGTCTTGTATGATAGCAGGGGAAGGTAACATTTATACATTTTGTACAAAAATGACATCTTAGGAATGATTACAGAAAATACATGATATTACCTTCAAGGGTCTTTGTAGTACTGAGAGCAAAGGTTTCCTCTTTTTCATATACAGCACCTAGTTCTTCCCATGCTGCACTAAAATTTGGTTTCAAAATCTTCTGAATGTGTTCTTCAAGTGTCACCTCTAGGTCTTCAAGCTGCATTAATACAGAATACATTCTTTGACTACAAACCCCAGTACATGACTCCCTTACTTTACAGGACTATGCTGTAGGTTTCCAGATTTTGTTTTACAAAAATACCCCATTCAACTGCTAACTAGATTCCATACCACATATTCATCACTGTAACCTTCATCGTCAGGGACACCGGTGTGAGGATCACAGTCTCTGACCACAAATTTCATTGTGCAGTTAAATGTGCAAGACACTGGAGAAAGGGGAAAACACATAAAACCAAAGGGTCAATAACCAAATCGCTGTACATAAATGTCAGATAACTGTAGTTAAGGAACCTATGTAAACATGCATAATTGGCCACATATTTGTAACAGCCATGAGGTACACATAATAAGAGTAACTCAAGACTAGCCTATGCTCATGTAACTTAGCCTTTATCACAAGAGGGTAAATGTATTAGCCTGAGATTGGCAGGCACCAGAAAATTTTGGGTAATTTAGCTGCTAGATTTAGAGCTCTAATAATTTAAAAAAGGCAAAAGCAATCTGTATTTGCCTTTTAAAATATTGCCACTTTAAATCTAGCATCTATATCTCCAAAAAACCTGAGGATATTACATTTAACTCAAGTGTAACAAACAGCATTGGACCCAATTTGTGATACACTGTGGAAGCAGAACAGTGGATGGATCATTTTCTGTATTCACAGCCGTAACATGTAGCACATCCTGCAGCAAAGACGTTTTCTTTCTTCCTATTGGGGATACAGCTACCAATGGGTTAAAGAGGCAGGCTAAGTAGCGGGGCACTTAGGAGTCAACGACTAAACAGAATTGAAGATCTTCCCCTCTACAGCCCCTCAGCAATTTAAATTAAGTGCTTATAGAGCCTGTGTGCTCTCACACCATAGATTTTAATTTGGCTTTACTTTCCTTGTTTTTTGTTTAGATTTGTTTTATGTTAACAGGAGGTGGTGAAGTCTAGTGGTCTTTTTAGACCCATCATCATTCCCCACTAACACTGGAGAGAGCAATGTAGGGATAAAATGTTACTGTACTGTAGTTGTCATCAATCGCTCCTAAAGACTGCAGAGAAAGTCTATAATTTATTCCAGGTGCCTAGCAAAGCTGTCTAATGGACAACCAGACTGACCAATTTGCAAAGTAGAGTACTGCCGCAGATGCAGCTAATATAGCTGAACCAGTGTCAACACTAGCTTAACCCACATTTGAGTTTACATACTTCATTGGGTGCTGAGGGAGGCGAGTTACAGTCCTTCTATTCTGTCTGTTAAGACCACAAGGGTGCATTTCACTTTCTTCAGTGACCCAGGTTGAATTGTGTGAGATATATTTTTGACAGCATAATGTCGACATGTTCAGTATGTTGACATTCTCAAAGTCGACAATTGTATTTTAAGCTAAAAACTTAACTCTATGCCTAACCCTAATTGCACCCTAACCGTAAAACCTTGTGCCAATATTCTGGCTGTCGACATTCACAATGTTGACATTCTGAATATGTCGACATCCAGAATGTCAGCTTTCAGTCCATGATGACATTATCGTTATGGTCTCTTTGCTGACATATTGACTACATACGCTGTAATACCTTGGTCTCCCAACTCCTGTCCTTGGGAACTCCTAACAGTGCAAGTTTTGGATCTCCTCAGTATCACAAGTAAAATAATTATACAGTGCCTTGCAAAAGTATCCCCCCCCTGCCTTCCTTTGCATTTTTCATGTTTTGTTGCCTCACAACCCGGAATTAAAATGGATTGTTTTAAGGTGTGCATCATTTCATTCACAGAACATGTCTACAACTGTGAAGTTGTGTTTTTTTTTATATTGTGAATCAAACAACATTTAGGACAACATAACATAAAACTTCAGCGTACATAACTATTCACCCCCCTAAAGTCAGTACTTTGTTGAGCCATCTTTTGCGGCAATTACAGCTGCAAGTCGCTTTGGATAAGTCTCTATGAGTTTGCCACATCTTGCCCCTGGGATTTTTGCCCATTATTCAAGGCAAACTGCTCCAGCTCCTTCATGTTGGATGGTTTCCGCTTGTGAACAGCAATCTTCAAGTCTGACCACAGATTCTCAATTGGATTGAGATCTGGGCTTTGACTAGGCCATTCCAACAGATTTAAATGTTTCCCCTTAAACCACTCGAGTGCTGATTTAGCAGTATGCTTCGGGTCATTGTCCTGCTGGAAGGTGAACCTCCGTCCCAGTCTCAAATCACAGGCTGACTGCAACAGGTTTTGCTCAAGAATATCCCTTGATTTAGCACCATCCATCTTTCCCTCGACTCGGATCAGTTTCCCAGCCTCTGCTGCTGAAAATCATCCACACAGCATGATGCTGCCACCACCATGTTTCACTGTGGGGATGGTGTTCTTGGGGTGATTGGATGTGTTGGGTTTGCGCCAGACAAAGCGTTTTCCTTGGTGGACGAAAAGTTAAATTTTAGTCTCATCTGACCAGAGCACCTTCCTCCATACATTTGGGGAGTCGCTCACATGCCTTTTGGCAAACTCAAAACGTGTCTTCTTATTTTTATCACTAAGTAATGGCTTTTTTCTGGCCACTCTTCCATAAAGCCTAGCTCTATGGAGTGCATGGTTTATTGTGGTCACATGTACGGATACACCAGTCTCTGCTGTGGAATTCTGCAGCTCCTTCAGGGTTACCTTTGGTCTCTGTGCTGCCTCTCTGATTAATGCCCTCCTTGCCCGGTCTGTGAGTTTTGGTGGGCGGCCCTCTCTTGGCAGGTTTGTTATGGTACCATGTTCTTTCCATTTGATGATGATGGATTTGATGGTGCTCCGGGGATCATCAAAGATCTGGATACTTTTTAGTAACCCAACCCAGAATTGTACTTCTCAACAACTTTGTCCCTGACTTGTTTGGAGAGCTCCTTGGTCTTCATGGTGTGATGCCTCTTGCCTAGTGGTGTTGCAGCCTCTGGGGCCTTTCAGAAAAGGTGTGTTTATACTGACAGAACATGTGACACTTCGATTTCACACAGGTGGACTTCATTTCACTAATTATGTGACTTCTGAAGGTAATAGGTTGCACCAGAACTTTTGAGTGGCTTCATAGCAAAGGGAGTGATTACATATGCACATGCCAATTTTCAGAATTTTATTTATAAAGATTCTTTTTTATATATATATATATATATTTTTTTTTTTTTTTTTTTTTTTCTCATTTCACTTCACCAAATTAGACTATTTTGTGCAGATCCATCACATAAAATTCAGATTAAAAAAAATAAATAAATTACAGGTTGTAATGTAACCAAAAAAGTAAAAAGCCAAGGGGGGGTGAACACTTTTGCAAGGCACTGTATATATTCCAAAGTGTCCGCACTCCAATAATTATCGGCAAAGGTGGTGTGCTCAATTAGAGACAAAAAGTCCATCAACATATCAATATCAACATATCAATAAGTAAAATCAGCACTCACCAGGTTTTTGATAAGATCTAAATATTTAATTACCACTCATAGGCAGAGATAATGTGCATGAAGTGGACGTTCCTCAGGACATAGCAGCAGATGTACACAAGTTAACAGCCAAGTGAAGAGTGAGTACCAATAGCGGACATAAATACCTGCACTGATTATCCCCAAGTCCGCCCCCTGGCCACAAAGCCTTCTGGGACGTCAAGACCATTGGAAAACCATAGCGGCAGATAACTTATCAAATATTGCTCCTAAACTACACCACCATGAGTATAAGAAACTGCTTGACCGAAGGGAAACAAAACCGCCAGAAAAAAAATGGACAAACAACAACAAATCAACTCACCAGCTACCACCGCGCCGAACCCGGAAGTAGCATGCGCTCCACAGTGGAACGCATGTAACAAACCGGAAGCGCCACAGCGCAGCCCCAACAATGGGTGCCCCCCAGTGGTCAAAAAACAACAAGCTCCCATAGCACAGTTAAAAAAATAACATGTACATAAATCAGTCTAACCTGGTGCGCTCCATATCTTGCAACGCAACCTAGAACATGATGTAGTAGCAATATTACTACACAATATAAAAAGATATACTCCTATCTATAATGAGATATATCAGCTTTGGATAATATGTCAGCATCACATAAATCACCCAAATAGTGAATGATCAACAAATAAATTAATAAAACAACTATATATATATATATATATATATATATATATATATACATATATATATTCAAACATAACAGAATTAGTACCCCTCAGAACCAAGGTGTCTAGTTTAAAGATCTATCTTGCTTCACGTTTATGCAAGGCAGTTTCACGATCACCTCCCCTCTTCAAACTTGGTATGTGATCAATTTTCATACATTTTAAACTAAAAGTTGTAAAAAATTTAACGCAACTGGTGTATCAGTTCTCTGTGTCTCAAGTGCTAATCTGATGGACGACCGATGGTTGGCCATCCATTCCCTGAAGCACCTCTTAGTCATTCCCACGTAATAGAGTCCGCACAGACAAATCAGGATATAAACAACAAAATCCATAAGGCATGTAGCTTATGTTTTATCCGTATTTTTGTGCAACTGTGGGGATGGAAAAAAAGGGGACCAATCAACAGTGACCTACATGTCATGCAGTCGGTACATCTGAAGCATCCTGTCCTCAGTTTGGGAAGCCAAGTATTATGTTTAGCTTCAGGTCTCAGTGTGGGTCACATCAAGAGATCACGCAAATTAGGTACACCCAATTCTGGGTCAGATGAATCAATAGACCGTGTTTATTCATAACATTATGAGAATGGTGCGAAGTCACATCAAAAGTACCGGTAAAGAGCATCCATGAAGGATCCAACTTAGGACCCTCTGTCAAACCTGTCTGTGAGTGCCGGGTTCTTGCTTTATGAAGACACCTTCGTACTGTTGTTAATGAGTATCGTCTAGCTCAGAGGTTCTCAAACACGGTCCTCAGGACCCCACACAGGTCACATTTTCCAGGTCACCTAGCTGGGCACAGGTGTCATCATTACTCACTGACACATTTTAAAAGATCCACAAGTGGAGCTAATTATTTCACTTGCACTGTTTGGGGTCCTGAGGACAGAGTTTGAGAATCTGTGCTCTAACTAAGAAACACTCAGTCATATCACGGATCTGTGCTTCAGCTCCAGTAGTCGAGGAATTATTCCTTAGGATACGCAAAAACTGTGAGATCGGCAAGTTTTCCTTCAAATGACTTGGATGTTGGCTCTTAGAATGTAGGAGTGTACTACGGGCAGTCTCCTTTCTAAAGCATATTGCCATCCTGATACACGGTGACATCTGAAAAGTTCATCTCACTCTGATTGTTGTGACTCGTAAATTTAATGGGGGAATCCAAATTATTAAAAAATTTAACCATGTCCATAAACTGAGCTGCTGTACCCAACCAAATCAAAAACAAATCAATAAAACGTTTGTAAAATAATATATTGGTACCAAACATCGGGAAAAATGTAAGTTTGTTAAAATTGTGCCATATACAAGTTGGCATACGCTGCTACGAGATTAGACCCCATGGCAGTTCCAGTATTTTGTACAAAGTAGCTACCGCCATACTGAAAATAGTTGTTGGTGAGAACTAATTCAGTTAACTCAAGCAGAAATTCAATGGGAGGACCCAGATGTCTATTGTTGGTTAGCACATGTCTAATGGCCTGCAATCCACCAGCATGTGGGATCATGGTGTAAAGCGAGGGAAACATCAAGCATCGCTAACCATATAGAATAAGCGAGATATGTCAATGACTTCAGACTTTCAAGAAAGTCATTGGTGTCCTTCAAGTAGCTGGGAATTTGAATAACAACCGATTGAAGGAACAAATCCACAAATATATATATATATAATATAATATATAGAGAGAGAGAGAAAGATAGATCATTTGTTGTAGAGCACCATTCTTTTGTTTTCACACATAAATCTATATATTTACTTCTATACGCATATTTCCTCTAAGCGCACCTTAATATCCACTGATTTCTTAATGTGTCAGCACTGCCATTCAAAGATGCTTGAAACAGTTAATGAAAAGTTACCTTTCTTTAATATGTCAGGGAAGCATCAGCAGCATTAGCAAGTAGGGCAATTCCAGGTGCTGATCTTTGGAGCACTAGAATATGGCGTTAGCAGTTGTTGTTAGGCATGCACTTTGGTTGAGGTTCTGGATGTGGCTAAATTATCCAAAAGGTCCTTAAATCCTTCGTTTTTAAAGATAGTCTGTTTTGGACAGTATTCTTTGTTAAGCCACAGGACATAGGTGCTACTTTATTTCAGTGAACACTCCCAGAGCCAAACATCAGGGATTTTGATCCTTACTTTAGAACATCTTTAGAGGTGTATAGCTATATTGAGGCCTTTGTCCCACCTGTTGGACATCGGAGGGAGAGATAGTGAATATACAAAAGCAGCAGTCTTCAAAGTCCTCTGATAAGCAGTCTGCAGGAAGAGTATATCTTGCCTCGTCTGTAGTCACAAGTAATCTTCAGCTGCTCTAGGACCAATGGATAAACTCCTCTCCAGGTGGTTAGGTAAGTGATAATTTAGTGAAAGGCTCTATTCTTTACATCTTTGAACCAATAAGCAGATAATTCCTTTTTACTGGTCTTCCCAGGAAAGAGCTAAAAATTCCTTCTCTGAAATGCTGTTCATTCTCTCCTCTTATCAGGAGTGATGCTGTGTGTCCTGGAGGGACAGTGAACTCATGGCTTTTCCTCAATCTTTTACTTTGTTTAAGACTGAACAACACTTATAATCCCAGCCTGAATATCTCACCTCTGGGCAACAGTCTTCGAGTGGACAGATTCAAGATGGAGTCCTTGTGTTCGATCGCTAATGGAGCAGAATATTTTCTTTCATCCATAGACACATAGGCTTTACATACCAATCTATGAAGGACAACATAGTCTCCAAGGCCTTACACCTTTTATTCAGTGCTTTTCCCATCAGACATGCCTTGGCATCAATGGTTATTACCAGTGCGTTGGCAAATTCAGCTGTTCTATTGATATTCAAAGGTGTCTAGATTGTTACCTTCTTAGATGACCTTATTATGAAGAAGATTTGGACTCCATTCTCCAGCAATGTTAGCAATTTTCATTACAAAATTGGAAAACTGGAAGGCAGAGTTCCTGAGCAAACAGACAGTTCTTACCAAAAAATAGTCCCTTCTCCAGGAAGTTTTCTCCAGACTTGAACAGGCCTTTCGCAAATTTTGATGTGATGGTCTTTCACCAAAACTCCACAAGAACCAGTTCTGCTTGAGCATAAACCTATATTTAGGTATTGACTGGACCAATGTGCACAAGTTACCCTCGCGTATCAAATCCCTATAAATTAGAAGCTTGCGAGCAGGGCCCCTCCTTACCTTTTGTCTGTCTGTCATTGCCCAGCCTGCTTTTATTACAGCTTTGTTCTCAATTGTACAATTATCTATATGAATAATACCAATAGATATCCTACTGGGAAGTGAGCAGAGCGGTCGCATCCCAACATCAACATTAACTTGTATTGATTTGTCTACTAAAAAATTCACACTGCTACCTCTATTGACCTCCAATATAAGTACGTTTCCATATCTGAAGAAGCAAGCAGCGACTGCCGAAACAAGTATTATTGACGGAAATATAAATCTGGTACCTTTGCGTGTAGTTTCCTGCACATCTCAGTTTGAACTTAACATCAATAAATCGTGAATTACTACAGTATATTTCTTTAGAGTAGTCACAATTATTAAAGAAAAAACTGCATTACTAAGAGACCAGGTACCTGGACAAATTGGCTTTCTGGTTCACTTGTGCCCAAGGGATATTTCTATTTACCCCTCCGAGAGCCTTGCAGAGATCAGAACTGCGGCTTGAGAATGCCACCAGCGCTGTTATCCCACTACTGGGGAGCACTGAGCCTTGTGAACAAGGACTGAGGCATAATAGTATACAAAAATAAAACACAATAAAAAAAAAAATAATAAAATAAAGCAAAATAAATTTCCCACCGCAGGAAAACTCTTAAGGTATTATATTACAAAAAAAAAAATGGAGGTCTGGTAAAGGTGGAAGGGTCTAGATTACTAGTAAAGTCTGGGTAAACCGACTGTAAGAATGGTAAAAGGACTTCAATAACCTGCACACACCAGCATATGTTTGTAGTTCATGTACCTGCAGTTGACTCATCCTCCGGAAGCCTGACTAGAGTATAACATATCCCAGGCTGGTTGTAGGAAAGACTCTGTGCCGGGACATAATAGAGCACTTCATACCCTTCTGAAGGCTCGATCTGAACAATTACTTTCTCTAACAGCTGATCATTTAGTGTATTGGTGCAGTCAAACTGTAGAGCAAAAACAAGACCAGGTTATGTTTACCGCAGATTATAATACAAGTGTTCAGCTTTACATTTATTGGGACAGAAGCAATGGCTGTAAAATATTTATGTGGTAGAAAAACAGCAGGCTCACCTGAAATACAATATGATCTGTGAATGTATGCTTTACACAGCGTACAAAGTACTCTGTTTCTGCTTCTGTGAGCTGCACAGGTTCAGAAGACTTGAATAATGGTCCCAAGTTTTTGAATTCTGGAATAGCAGCAAGTTGTTCTGCAAACAGAAAAGTGGTAAGCAATTAAATAAATCTAGAGCTCATAAAGAAACAGGCCAACATAGCTGGAACTCTTAGTCAGCTGTGCTAGAGGCGATTACTGTTCAGATTAGATTGAGGGGTCAGTCACGCGGAATGGGATTGAAATGCTGGTGGCTCATTAGCCGCCGGTTCAAATCCAGACAGCAGCTGCCCGACAGGATGAAAATCCAGACAGAGGCAGGTAAGTATGCTAACCTCCCCTGTCCTCACCACCCTAACCCTCTCTTAGTGGTGCCTAACCCTTCCGGGGGGATGCCCTCCCCTAACCTCTCCATGGGGTGTCTAACCCTCCCTCCTAGGGGTGCCTAACCCTAACCACCCCCCAAAAAACTAACGCTAACCCCGCTAACTGCCCTAAACCTAACCCCCCTCCCCACGGCTAACAGGACAGGCTCCTCATTCGGGCACGTGTCGTCCTGGATTCTGGCAGGGTGATTATGATAGGTGTCGGTATTTCAACGCCTATCATAAATCCCTAGTCAGGATTCTGCTGTCAGGATTGTGACCGGCGGCCGCATAACTACATCCTCAGTCACACATATGCACTTAGAAAATGCATATTAATCTGTGCTTTATATTTGTTTTCCGATGTGGGTTTAGCATATTTTCTATGAACTTTTAATGCAATGGAGCTTCTACCAATACAATCTGGTAACAACCATTAATAAAAGCAAAATAGGTTGTACTGCATTCTTAAACTTTACACTTTATTTAAATTTTTAAATTCAATGGTGGGAAAGGGTTCCGGACTATAGGCAGACAGTAAAAAGGTTGACAATTTCTAGATTGACACCAGATGTTAGACAGTCAATAGGTTGACAGGGACAAAAGGTCGACACACTAGAGGTCAAAATGTAAGAAGGTCGACAGGTACAAATGGTTAACATGGTCAAAAGGTTGACAAAAAATGGTCGCCACAAAAATGGTCAACATGTTTTTTTTTTTTATTTAGGCACTTACCCTGACGGGTAGCATTAGGCACCAGGAGAGAGAGTTAGGCACTTACTGGAGGGTAAGAAGGGATGGTTGTCGTCAGGCACCTACCCTGGCTGTTAGGGTTAGGCACCAAGGGGAGGGTTAGGGTGAAGATTAGGGTTGTGTCGACCTTTTGTACCGGTCGGCATTCTTATACGTTGACGTTTAGTGTGTTGACCTTTTGTCCCTGTTAACCTATTGACTGTCTAACATCTGGTGTCTATCTAGACACGGTCAACCTTTTTACTGTCTATCTCTTAAACCACACCCGGTGGGAAAAGGGCCATAAGAAACTATTGAATCTAACATGTTAGTAGCTGCGATATATCTATCTACAGCTGAATCACCTCCTCTGTTCTGCAGTGATTTCTGAAACTCAAGTTATTTTGGAAGCTATACTGATTTCTGTTCTGTAAGTCAGTCGGCTCCTGATATACCCCATTCCAAACTGTATGAGAATACACATGTCTGCACTGTCATTTACTCCTAATTTGCATAGTTATCCAGGTTATAGGTAAGGACAATGTAAAAAAAATGAAGGCTGCAGGTCTACTTCAGGGTCCAGTCTTCAACCCGGGCACTGCAGAGTATCCCAGCTGGTTAGCAATATAAAGGAAAAAGAAAAGGGTTTGATAGAGTTGACTGGTTATTTTCTTGTTTACCTTGAAATATGTCTTGACGAGCAGGTACTGCTTTACCATGTTGCTTGCTAGCCACTGGAGCAAGATCTAATACAGACACAAAGGTAAACAGGTACGTCAAAGTAAAAGGATGTGATAACAGGCTAATATTTAGCATTACGGCACTCAGGTTGGGTACATTGGTCTTAATAGGGTAAACTGGATGTTCATAAACAGTCAAAAGTTGTGAAAATAAAAATAGTGGGATGCATTATATTTGTACTGGCTTTTATCATTGCTCAAAACATGGCTTACCAGTGGTATTTGAGTAAAGAACTGGTCTAAAAAATACTTAATGTATGTGGTTTGCAGCTCATAATATCACTGGCCTATTAAATTAAAGGCTAATTTTAGTCTGTTCATCCCCCCTCTCCAATAAAAAATAAACAACAACAAAAAATCCTCAATAAATATGTCACTTGGCTCCTGAATTGGAGGGTCCCCTGGAACTCACAACTTTTCAGCACATAATGTCTTTTTCAAATGTACAGCTGGGCTGTTGAAACCTCAGCCCCGTGAACTCCCTAATTGCATGGAAAAGGGCCACTGTCAATACCTCTGTTTAAACCAGGCAAGAGGAAAGCAATAGAGCTAATACCCTTCACTGGGCTATAAGAGGCATCATGGGACATGCCGAATATAGATATCGCTGGGGAATATGTGATATTTTGTATTTCCTAACAATAAATAAGAAGGAGCTGGGCTCATACAAATAAAATAAAAAAATAAATTAAAATCAAACTGATATGGAAGAAAAAAATCATAATGCTGTCAAGACATTTTGAATATCAAATTAATATTTAATGAAAAAAGTAATGAAAAAAGTAATATACATAGATAGAATCATACAATAAAGAACTATAATCCACAATATAAATTGTAATAATATAAATGTTATTATCACTTTAAAAATGAGCACGCTACAGAGTTCATCAGTGACCAATAAATTAATGAGCAGTGTCCATAAATTCAAAATCCGAACATGAAGTAATTAATATACAAGTAGTAGCCGCTTGAAAAGACTACTTGAGGAAGTCCCAAATCGAGGTATGCTGTAAATAGTAAACTGCCTCTTGAGAAGAATTCTTGTGGAAATAGAAGTCCCAAATAGTGTTGTGCTGTGCACCAGTGTTCAAATCTGGTTTAGTGAATTGGGTTAAAATGTATATTACCACACTAATCTCAGGCTGCTTGTCTTGGGACTTAGGGACTGATCAAGCATCCGGAGATTTGTCTGGCAATATACATTGTAACCAAACTCACTAGCATGGATTTGAACAATGGTCATTCATAAACTCTGCAACGTGCTAATTTGTATAGTGATATTAACATTTATATTATTACAATTTAGATTGTTGATATAGATCTATGCTATATGATTACATTAATGTATATTATATTTTTCATTACATATTCATTTTATATTCAACATGCTTTAAAAACAATCAGTTTTTATGCCATATCAGCTTGATTTGTATTTGTATGAGTGCAATACCATAGTATTTAAAGTTAAGGTTTTTGATTGTTGGTTATGGATTTATCACGAATAACGTTTGCAACTAGCATCTTATATATAAGGTAATTCATTAGAATTTGCAAAATGGTTTGCAATGAACAATACATTTTCAACTTAAAATTAGGGATGTGCAGGCTCGGATAGGTTCGAGTTTGCACGTTGAGTTCGGATTTTTCCCTCCAAAAAAACGGAACTCAGAAAGAGGCAAAACGTCATCTTGCATGGACGAACATCATCATTCCTGGACAAAAGTCCAGGAATGATGATGTTCGTCCATGCAAGATGACGTTTTGCCTCTTTCTGAGTTCCGTTTTTTTGGAGGGAAAAATCCGAACTCAACGTGCAAACTCGAACCTATCCGAGCCTGCACATCCCTACTTAAAATGTGTTCTATAAAACCAATGACTGCATTTACCTGCTTTCTGTTCCAAGAAAGGGACTGTGGATAAAGGAACAGATTTCAAGTCAAATGGTTTCTCTGATGGCTCCAGTGTGTACTGGTGCAAGGCCTTCTCCATTCCAAGCACAGATGCTGTCAGACCTGCAGAATTCCAAACAGTAGATTAGCACTAAAATTCAGAGCAGTGGGAAACAATGTGCTACTCCAAATGTATATATATTCCAATATATACAAAGACCATTTAAGCTCAACAATATATACTGTGATAATCTTGAGACTATAAATGATGATGGCAGCTCCTCTTTTTCTGGTTCCTACCAGCACAAGAGGCAAAATCACAAGAATCTTATAACAAAACGAAATGGGGGCTCCCATGGCATATGATCTTCTTAAACACAATGGTAATTATACCTAATGGATGCGTACAACATATAGAGGAAATTAGTTTTATCTGAGGTTCTCTACTCCACCTTTGGAATCCATTGTGAAAATTGCACTCCATCAAGCACAGGGCAGTTCAGATAAGCGCTATTGTTTTTAAATTCTGTAGGCATCTCTTTTATTTGTAAATAAATGATGTTATAAGGCTGATGCACTAGGGGTGTGTGCACGTTGGTGTCAAGTTCATTTCAGAAGTATGGGGAAATTGTATGAATAAGGACATTCATTAGAAATTTGAAGCAGAGAAATACTAGATCAGCCTCTGAGACCAGAAAGATCAGGCAAGATAAAAATAGATATTTGATATTGGTGTACAATACAAACCATTTAAAATGTAGGCAGCATTAAGGTTTAACTGTTTCTGCTTTAAAACATTGAAGTAAAACGTGGCTCTGTCCCGGACCTCGTCATCGCTGTCCATCATGCACCTGTGTAGCACATTGCAATGATAAGTAACTGTTCCATAACACTAAAAACACATGAATCTCTCACGCTCTCTCTATTATATATATAGATATATATACATACATATACACACATACTGTACATTTCAGTTTTTGTCAGCATTGATTTATTCCCATTAGTTGGCTTATTCTGCTTCCTCTTATTTTGTTCACACACATTAGTGAGTTTATAATATTGTAGCATTACTTTTATAGATTTCTCATATGTATTCCTTACATGTGTCCCTGTCATTTAAGTTACGCTTGTATATATTCACTATACACACAAGTGCTACATTACTGTTACATCAGGCAACTAGAATGCAGTGTATTTAATATCTGTAGCTACATTGTTTTTAACATCATCATTCTTTAGATTGGTGGTGGGTATGTCACTTTACTGATGCTGTTCAGTTACGGGGACGCGCCGTCTGGCTGGACACTTCCGGCATGTCTTACCGGAATTGAGTCGGATGCGGTTGTCTCGTGCTGCAAGTGACTGGCTGCTGCTTTACAGTGGGTGTTCTATAAAGGTAAGACTTTTTTGTATCGTGTCTTGTTCCTTGAAAAAGGGTTAATAAAGACCCGAAATGTCGGAATCACATTTGGCTTTGTGCATTAAATGTATTTCTGTTGCGGAGTCACGGAGTGCCACCCATACCTGCATGTGTATTTATCTTTTGGGGATTGGCACCCTGGCATCATAAGTATTGGGAGTGCCGATCATCGGATCTGTAGATATACATATACAGCTGTTGGGATGAGATCATCTGGGTTTGGTGCATAACTCCCCTGAGAATACATTGGATTGTATACGTTAAGTATGGGATGTTTTTTCCTACCAGTGTTCTATGAGATGGTTTTTCACCCTGGATTTGGACTATGTTATTAAATGTCTTTCGCTATTTAAATGGTGTGCTGGCTAAAGAGATATATATATAAATTATATATATATATATATATATATACACATACATATATATATATATATATATATATATATACATACACACACACACAATTTTCCTTGGTGCAATCTTCTTTTTGTATTATTGTGTGTATATATATATATATATATATATATATATATACACATACACATATACTCACTACCAGTCAAAAGTTTTAGAACACCCTCATTTTTCCAGTTTTTATTGAAGTTTAAGCAATTCAAGACCAGTCAATAACCAAAAATGGTACCAAGGTTTAGTGGTAAACTGATAGAGGTTAAAAATTAAATTTACCTTATAAATTATCAAAAACTGAAAAATAATATACTTTTCAGAGCTGTATAAAACAGTTATCAAAAAAGAAATGGATTTAGAAATTACAGTTCTTCTGCAGCAAGTGGAAGTAAATTACTGCAAACAATTCCTACAGGTGTCCCAATTCCTACAGGTACCCCCCCCCACTCCTTCCCCCCTCACACACCCTGACACATATGTATCTATATTTTATGGATACACAAAGAAAACCTTTGCCCTCATGGCATTGATACAAGATGATGCTGGAAACATTCCTTTTAGATGCTGATCCATGTTGACATCACTGCATCACATAGTTGCTATAGATCTGTCAGCTGCACATTCATGTTGTATATTTCCCATTCCTTTACATCCCGAAGGTGTTTTATTGGATTGAGTTCTGGTGACTGGGAACTCTTTGGAGTATACTGAGCACATTGTCATGTTCATAAAACCAAGTGAGATGATGTGTACTTTGCGACATGGCACGTTATCCAGCTTGGAGTAGCCATTAAAAGATGAGCAGACTGTGTCTTTAAAGGGATGAACATGGCTAGCAACAGTACTCAGATGGGCTGTGGCATTTAAATCACTTGCCTGGCGTGATTGCACTAAATGTGACCACAACAAGCTGGGCTTCCCCTGTCACACTGTATCAGAAACTCCCCCGGGCGGCTGCTGGAAGCTGATCTTCCGGCAGCCACTGGGCTTAGGAAACAGGGCCGGCCCCTCTGCTTCCTCCCCAGTTCCCTCCTCTCTCCCCAGCCACAGTGAACAGGCAACCACCAAGCCGCAGGAAGACAATCTTCTTGCAGCTCGACCTAGGCTCACAGTGCTCTAGTATGATATAAAGGTAAGACCTTGCGCTCCAGGATAAGCGATATACTGTTTTGGGGAGCTTCTCCGAGGGTGGAGATGTCCCTTCTCCTGAATAGTCTGTTAATAATGGTAGGATTGGAGCACTGCACCCTATACAGCAGCTGCCCAGACATTGTTGTGCCATTTAACCTCACTTGTGACACGGCATTATTATATCTGACACTGCATAGATCCATCGCATGCATTCAGTGCTCTATTAATATTGTTATTTGTATTCAGTAAGTGAACATTATTTCATCAGAGTATACCGTTCAGTTATTTGCATTTATGTCTCTATCATATCATTAGGAGACACCAGATCATTATATTAATACAATACATGTAACTGCTGTATAGGGTGCAGCGCTCCGATCCTACCATTATTCACAGTGCTCTAGGCAGATGCAACACTGACTCTCACTGTGATCAGTGATCATAACAGGATCGCTCACAGTCTGAGACGGAGGTCCCTGCTGCAGCCGCACCTCCCCAAGTGTCCCCCTCTTTCTCCCAGGCAGCTGCAGCAATGACAGGCAGAACACACACACCCTGCTGGCTAGCTGCTCTTCTTGCAGGAATGTGAAGTCCTACAAGTAGTTTTGCACAATAAGAAAAAAAAAACCTTTGTATTAACACAGACATTATATTTGTTTTATTGTCAAATTATGTAAATAGCTTTATAAATTTGATGAAATATACATTTATTGAGAAATGTACATATTTGTTAATAAAAAATAATATGTAATCCCATTTAAATAGCTATTACTTAATTTGATTAAAAAAAGCAACAATTTTGGGGTAATTTTTGGAAAAAATATTAGTCAGTTAAGTGGTTAAATAATGCTCATTTGGTATTAAAGGGCCTAATGAGTAGCAGAAAGCATTTCCAAAACTATTACACCACCAGCCTGAGCCACTGAGATAGGATAGATCCATGGATCCATCCTATGACAAACTCTGACCATACCATCCCAGAAATTGAGATTCGTCAGGCCAGACAACATTTTTTTCCAGTCTACTTGTGTCAGTTTTGCTTAGCCTTTGCCAAGAACAGGAAAATGAAGCTGCAGAGGGCAAACAGAAATGGAACCCAGCGTTGGGATGGATTAGAGAAGCAGAAGACAAGGACTGACTTGCTGTGCATTCAGAGATACTCGTCTTTATAGCACTGTTGTAACATGAATGACTTACTGTTGCTTTCCAATAAGCTTGGACCTGTCTTTGCTATTCTCCTCTGAATTGAAGTACTGGGTGCAAGGAGGGGGTTAGGAGAAGGCAGTACTGAGCACAGTATTTACCTCCTTCCTGCTGGTAGCCTAGCATGAGCTGCAGCCTCAGCTTGTCCTTAAGCACCAGGGTGTAGAGCTTCCAGCTCCCTCCTGGTCTGGGCAGTGTCCACCTCCGGCTTTCTGTGTGCAGAGAGCTGGCTCAAGGACGAATTGTAGTAGCAATTACAATTAAAGCACTGATTGGGCTGTAACAATGATGCACACACCGGGTTTCACAGATAGTTAACACTCTATCCGGATTCCATAGATAGTTCACATTCTATCTGGACAAAATACATCCAATTGTGGTAGCTCCACCCCTATAATAATTTTAAGGTGATCTTGAATACTTAAATATTGAACAGTCCGTAGTAAAAAATCTCACTACTTAGCTCAAAATCTGGTTATACATCCACAAGTTATAATACCATCTCAGCACATGTAACAAATGTAGTACAGCAGAGAGTATTTATTGCTGAAACACATCTCCGTATATAAAGTCATACCTCTGTGAACAATGATAATTCATTATATGAGAGGTGAATGTTTAAAACCGTCAGCAAGAATACAGCATGATATGGTATAAAAAGTACTCTTAATGCTGGATAACCGCTCTTAGATTGCTAGAAGATAGATGTAATATAGTACTTTAAAGATCTTACAGCAAGACAATCTTAACCAAATATGGCATGAATACTTTTGGGAAAAAGGCCCTTATTTGCTGGAATGGATCCCAATACAAATGCTGAGTACATGGATTATTAATTCAAAACAGAATAATTATCAACCAGTATATATATTGATTTGAGCATAGCAAACAACAATATGTTCAATTTAAAATGTAGCAAACACTGAGCTGTCAGAAGACATATAATTGTGTCCTCCAGAGATGTTGCAAGATTCTTACAATTAGATACAATAAAGCAAGTTCCCACGCCTGTATCAGGAAAATGCAACAGTGTCATGAAAATTATTTCCACTGTCCAAATGTGAAAGAAACTGAAAATAATAGTATTTGATTCTGAAAGCTGTTATAATAGTTATGTATATGCGTGAAGAAAATAAAACTATAGTGCTTGTCAGATAAAGAACCTATTGTATCAGTTGGAGGCAATGATATATACTATATCATATACTTAGCTTGACACGATCACCAAAAATGCTGCTTATCAGTATAATCTCAGCAGGCGGGGGTCTGTGTGTGTACCGCGGCGAGGGTCAGGTCGGAGTGGTAAGAGCAGCGGGAGAGTTCTTCCACGCTGCTGTACAGGATGGTGCCTGGCCGCTCCGTCTGCTAGCCTCGCTCGCATGCAGCGGTTGCTGTCATGATGACGTACGTTTCGCTCTTAGAGTAGCTTGGTCACATGTGACCATTAAGAGTACTTTTTATACCATATCATGCTGTATTCTTGCTGACGGTTTTAAACATTCACCTCTCATATAATGAATTATCATTGTTCACAGAGGTATGACTTTATATACGGAGATGTGTTTCAGCAATAAATACTCTCTGCTGTACTACATTTGTTACATGTGCTGAGATGGTATTATAACTTGTGGATGTATAACCAGATTTTGAGCTAAGTAGTGAGATTTTTTACTACGGACTGTTCAATATTTAAGTATTCAAGATCACCTTAAAATTATTATAGGGGTGGAGCTACCACAATTGGATGTATTTTGTCCAGATAGAATGTGAACTATCTATGGAATCCGGATAGAGTGTTAACTATCTGTGAAACCCGGTGTGTGCATCATTGTTACAGCCCAATCAGTGCTTTAATTGTAATTGCTACTACAATTCGCTATGAGAGATGGTAACTCTATACGCAATATATGATTGTTACTTATATGTGTTTGATGTCTGTTTTGTGCGTATACATCTTTTATCTTTAAATTCATTAAAAGTAAAATTTTAATTATTTTTTCATAGTAGTGCCCCCAAAAGGAGTCTTCTTTTTTTCTCTCTCTGTGTTCTCAATACTGTGTTTTGCTGACTCTGGGGAGCACCACCGCTTTAATAGAAACATGACCTGTGGCTCTGAAATTGTTTTAAAAGTTGGTTCTGGCAATTAATACATTTACCTTTCTTTGATTTGATTAGTCAAATTAGGGTAGTAGATAATAATCCTGTGCGACCTCAACCTGCTTGTGCTATACTAGCTGGCTCAAGGAGTCAGGGATGGAGCGCAGGCAGTTGGAGGATCCCGGCACCAACATCATGATGGGGGCAACAGCGCTGATGCTGCAGCCGGGAGAGTCATAGGGTGGCTGGCAGGAAAGGGGTGCAGAGCCCAAGGAGGAGAATGCAGAGGTGCTGCTAAAAAGCTGCTGGATTCAAATAGCAGAAAGGCACACTGGCGGCAGGGAGGGAGGGAGACACTGCAGGCAGCATGACAATTGGCTGGGGAGAAACTGAAGGCAGCATGGCAATTGGATGGGGAGACACTGCAAGCGGTGATTGGCTGCGACGCGGGCACCCAGCACAATGCACGCAGCTAGATCATAGCGTGTCCTGTGGGACGGACCCACTCATTTACTAAAAGTGGGTCCTGCCTCCATGTATAATCTGGTCGCCAGGCAGCAATATCTGGTCGCCATGGCGACCTGGCCCCCGGGATTTGTCGAGCCCTGCTCTAGTATGCTATGTATGAAAGTCCCAGGAGATAGGGAGTTTCTGAGATTCAAACTGTCCTGTTGGCACCAACAATCAATCACTCACTAAGATCGCATTTTTCCCCATTCTGATGTTTGGTCTTAACAACAAAGGAACCTCTAACTTCTAGTCTGATCCTGATTCAGAGGTGGTCGCAATGATTATGTCGGACACAACAGAGCCATTTTTTGCCAATGCTCATGCGTCAAACACAGAGCTCACGTGGTGTTTGATTGCCGCCGGTGGACACAGTGAGATTTCATTTGCAAAGTGAGTGACAGGTTGTGATCATGTGGGGGAGGTAGCGGCTACAAAAACACAGATATGTCACTGTCGTTTTTCCGGGCATCTCCTAGTCAGCCACTATGAATTTGTTCACAGTTGGACTGGCTCCGGCATCTCAGTTGACACGGACATTCTGATATACCATAGGGCAGCCACTAGAAATTCGTTCACAGTTGGACTGGCCCTGGCATCTTAGTTGAGACTGACATTCTGAGACACCACAGGGTTGCTCAGAAGTTCGATGGCGAAACCAATGTTTCGACTTTTGTATGCAAGCGGCGGATCTGAGACGCCGGCGGTGGATGTCTCTGTACACAAGACATCGGCTGAGTCATTAACATATGCAGATGCAACTGCGTCCACCTCTGATTCAGGCCTAAAGTGGCCAAGTACTGTATATACACAGACACCTATAAATCTTTCACACTCTCTCTCATTATATATAGGCAAGCTCAACATTCTATAATCTTTAAAAAGAAAGAGGGCAACTCTTTCCTTATCCATACTCACTCTCTCATCAACTCTATTTATGGCATACAAAGCTCATAGTGGTTAGTATGGAGCACAATCAATTTAATAATAATTCAGTCTTCCATATTCATAAGTTTAAGGGACATTAAATACAACTAAGAATGGATTCAGTAAGAAAAAGCACAAACTGCCCAATACACTTGTAAAAGATTGTAATCATGGTGTTGCAGGAGTATTTGTGACACCATGAAATCACGAATGATGAAGTAGGAGGTACTGTCACCCCTCAAATTAGGCATATAGAAAAATCTAGGTAATGAAAAGGAATGTTGGGAGCATATTAACCTACAGATGTTTGTGTGTTTCCCAAGAAGACAAAGAACACACAAATTGCAGAAAAACTATCAAATGCAAGGTCAGTGCAGTACACTGAAGTATTTTCAACAGCTGGACATCCTAACGATAGGTACAGTATAACCAAGAAATTATTTCCAGAATAATCTATTTCCCTCATGGTCCTATAATTCCCTGAAATACAAATTTACAGGTGGAGAAAAGGAGAGTTATGGTAAAACTTACCTTGGTTAACACTCTCTTTCTTCGAAGTCCATAGGGTCTACAGGGAGACCGGACACCAACAGCAAAACTTTTCAATCCCAGGATGCTCCGATCCTTCACCCTATACCCCACCTACAGCCTGAGGGCACTTCAGTTTGTTAACAAGCCCAAGGCAGGAGCAGGATAGGAGTGAAAGAAGATTGGTATACTTAGGAATCTCACTCTCACACACAGAAGGAAATAAGTGACCATTAGAAGAAAACCCAGCGTCACAGCGGGTGCCCTGTGGATCCTATGGACTTCGAAGAAAGAGTTAACCAAGGTAAATTTTACCATAACTCTCCTTTTCTTCTTCAGGGTCCATAGGGCTCCACAGGGAGATATTGGGGATGTCCCAAAGCAGTTCTTCAAGGGCAGGAACACTCCTGAGCTGGTAGGAGAACCCTACGCCCGAAGGAAGCATCCTGAGAGGCATATGTACCAAAGGCATAAAACCTAAGAAAGGTGTGGACAGAAGACCAGGTGGCCGCCATGCACAACTGTTCAGCTGAGGCGCCACGCCGGGCTGCCCACGAGGGACCCACAGAGCGAGTAGAATGAGTAGAGACTGTAGTCGGCACCGGAAGGCCCGTCTGTAAGCCTCTGAGATAGTCATGCGAATCCATGTGGCCAGAGTCTGTTTGCTAGCTGGCCATCCCTTCTTGTGGAATCCATATAGGGCAAAGAGGGAGTACGATTCCGAATGGAAGCAGTATGGTCCACGTAGATCTTTAGAGCACAGACCACATCCAAAGAGGCCTCACCTGCCGAGAGGTCTGGTGAATTAAAGTCCGAAACCACAATTTCCTCATTCAGGGGGAAGCGAGAAACCACCTTGGGAAGGAAGCCTGGGCGTGTTAGAAGTATAGCCCTGTCCTGATGGAATATCAAAAAGGGAGTGCGACATAAAAGCGGCCCTAAATCAGATACCCTACGGGCAGATGCTATAGCCAGAAGAAACAGAGGGCCCAATTCAGACCCGGACGCTAACCTGCGATCACTCGCTATGGGCGATTTTCGCCCGTTTGCACATGCATCTCAGTGCGCGTGCACGAACCAGTAACTGCTATCGGGAATCGTGTGCTCGTAGCAAAAAGACTGAGCGCCACTATGAGTGACAGATAGTGCCGTTTGTGGGTGGTAACAGGGGAAGGTGCTTGTGAACGGGAGAGTGGTGCTGCGAACGCAGTCATCTCTGGGCGTCAAAACTGAGTTTTAAGGGTGTGCATAATTAGCATGGAAGCGTCATTGTATACGTCACTTGGTTGTATTTCAGCCTGCAGTGAACACAGTGCTTGCGGTGGGGTAGGGTCTAACTCAAGCGCTACACGCAGCTCTGATGGTTCTCGATGGTTCTGATTAATCATACACTTCCTGAAATGACGTGTGCATAGATGGCGTCCTTACACCAGACAGCGTGATCGCAGAATTTGCATACCCGGCCCCTTTTGAATGCGAGCGATCACGGCTTAGCGCCAGGGTCTGAATCGACCCCAGAGTCTTCGCAGTGAGCCATTTGACATCCGATTCCAGGGGTTCAAATGAAGGCTCTTGAAGTGCTTGGAGCACCACTGACAAATCCCATGGAGCCACAGGAGGGACAAAGGGAGGTTGTATTCGTAGAACACCCTGTATGAAGGCGCAATTCTGTGCTAAAACCAGATAGACAAAGCAGAGACCTGCACTTTCAGAGATGCTAGGCGGAGGCCTACTGTAGATCCAATCCAGCTTGAAAGAAAGGCAAGAATTCTAGAAACCTTAAAGACCTGAGGGTCATAGTTTGTTGGAGCACAACATTGGAAATAGGTATGCCATATTCTATGGTAAACCCTGGCTGAGGCTGGTTTACGGGCTTTTAGCATGGTCTGGACCACAGAGCTGGAGAAAACTTTAGCCGTTAGGAGGGATCTCTCAAGAGCCAAGGCGTTAAAGACAGACAGGCTAGGTCTGGATGTAGACATGGACCCTGAGACAACAGGTCTACTCGTAGAGGAAGCTGAAGAGGAACATCTATGGAGAGTCTTTGAAGACCAGAGTACCAGTGATGACTGCGCCAGGCTGGAGCTATTAACATAAAACTGTACCTCCCTCCTGTCTGAATTTTCGAAGCACTTAAGGAAGCATGGATATTGGAGGGAAGACATATGTTAAATGGAAGTTCCATTTCACCAACAATGCGTCTATGAAGGCCGCGTCGGGGTCCTTTGTTCTGGCTCCATATATTCGAAGGTTGTTGTTGTGTCTGGAGGTCATGAGATCCACCTCCGGAAGACCCTATTTGTCCACTAGAGGCTGAAAGACTTCTGGAGATAGAGACCATTCTCCTGCATGCATGTCGTGATGGCTGAGGAAATCCGCCTCCCAATTGAGAATCCCTGGGATGAACACTACGGAGATGGCTGGGAGATTGCGTTCGGCCAAGGTGAGAATGCAGGACACTTCTGTCATTGCTGAATGACTTTGAGTGCCCCCTTGGTGATTGAGGTAGGCCACAGCCGTGATATTGTCGGACTGTACTGTTTACTGGCCTGTTTTTCAGAATATTCTGAGCCAGAGTGAGTGCTCTGTAGATGGTTTGAAGTTCCAGGATGTTGATTGGCAACACTGCCTCAACTGGGGACCATCGGCCCTGGAAGGAGTGCTGGCCGGTTGCTGTGCCCCACCCTCGGAGGCTTTCCCTGGTTGAAACCTCTGGGGGGGAGGCTCATCGTCTGGAATTTGAGCAGATGGGGTAGCCTGTTCCACCTGGAGAGGATCAGGTGTTGGAGGGGCCTGGAGTGAAACGGGGTGAACTCCACCATGTCGAAGGTGGACACCATTGATCCCAAGGCCTGCATTGCAGAGTTAATCAACATTCTGCGATTGTGAAGCAGCCTGCGTAGTCTGTGCTGTAGTGCTGAAATCTTGTCCGCAGTTAGGAAGATTCTCTGAACTTGAGAGTCCAGGAGAGGTCCTAAATGTACCATCCTTTGAGAGGGTGTCAGGGAATTTTCCAGTTGATCAGCCAACCATGCATTTGTAAAAAGGCAATGGTTACCTGCAGATGGCTGTGAAGAGTCTCTGGGGAGCCTGCCAACAGCAAGAGATCGTCTAAGTACGGGAGCAGTCTGATCCCTTGACAATGAAGAGAGGCCGCCATAACTGCCATGATCTTGGTAAAGACCCGAGGGACCGTTGAGAGGCCAAACGGCAGAGCCTGGAATTGGTAATGTTGCTGCAGTGTAGCAAACCGGAGATATTGTTGATGAGAAGGCGCTATAGGTACATGTAGTTAAGGGGCCTGAATGTCTATGGATACCATAAAATCTCCAGGCTCCATAGCTAAGATAATATATCGGAGGGTTTACGTTCAGAGACTTGAGGTTGAGGATAGGCCAATGAGACCCATTGGGCTTCAGAACTAAAAAAAAAAGGGTAGAATAATAGGCCTTGCCCCATTGTGTGGAGGCGACCCGAATTATTACTCCTGATTTCAGTAAGGACTGAATGGCTTTTTGGAACAGGAGGGTCTTAGTTGACTCCATAGGAGGTCCTGTGCAAAAAAACTGTTGGAGGGGGGGGGGGGGGATCGCCTCAGGAAGGTGAAGGCATATTCGTGGGAGACCAATTCTCTCACCCAGGCATGTGACGTGGTTTGGTGCCAAACCTGGGCGAAAGAAGTTGGCCTCCCACCCTTGGAGCCCCCAGGGACAGGCCCACCCCGTCAGGTTGCGGGTTTGTCCTCAGACTTGGCAGGTGGACGTCTAGTAGCCAAGGCTTGTTTTTACCCTAGGCTTGGAGGCCTTGGCTGATGTTTGTTGCTGTAGAAACGACTGACCTTTGGCTTTGCCTTGAGGGTAAAAGGACTGAAAGGATGACATCCGTGGCTTTGAATTATATGCAGAGGGCAGGAACGCTGTCTTGTTAGTCGCCAAAGTAGTCAAAATTTTATCCAATTCTGGACCAAATAGGATGTCTCCTGCATAAGACAGAGACTCTAGAGCTCGTTTTGATTCTGAATCTACTTTCCAGGAACGTAGCCAAAGACTACGGCGGGCCACTACCGAAGTGGCAGATATCCTTGAGGCCAGGAGAGCAGTATCCACAGTCGCTTCACCCAAGTAGGAGGCTGCATCTCTAGTGTGAGATATGTAGAATAGCCTTTCCCTTGAAGCATCAGGGAGAAAAGTCTCTTCAAGGGCCTCTGCCCAACTCTCAATGGCTTTTGCCACCCAAGCCGTAGCCCTAGCAGGACGAGTAATAGCTCCTGTAAGAGAGTGTATAGATTTATGACAAGCTTCTATAAGTCTATCTGTGGTCTGCTTCAAGAAGGTTGCAGTATATATGGGCAAGGTGGCATTTTAAACCAGACGTGTTACATGAGAATCCACCTTTGGGGGAAACTCCCATTTAGTACAATCAGTACCTGGAAGCGGGTAAAAGGAACTGCACCGTTTTGGAATTTGAAACCTTTTACCAGGCATATTTCAAGCTTCACTCATGTGATCAGATAGCTGGTCAGAGTGAGGGAACTCTGGTAAAACAACATTTTGTCACTTAAAAAGTGCATGTTTTTTCTTAAGAGCGGGTTCATCCACTTCTATTTTTAGAATAGTTTTAACAGCTCTCACAAGAGCAGGTATATTTAGTTTGGAGAGTGGCTCCTCTTCTCCTGAGATGGAGTCAGAGTGAGAAAGATCTGCGTCTTCTGCCTCACCAGATGATATCTCAGAATCAGATAACTGTGTGGATTGGGAAGATATCATAGTACGTTTAATAGGCTTAGTAGGTAAAGGCTCTTCTTTTTGCAGCATTAGCTGAAAAACCGTAGAGACTTTAGCCAAACTCTGTATTGAGGTAGACAGTACGTCTACCCATGGGGGAGGCAAAGGATTTGTAGGGGGTACCTGCTATGACCATCCCATAGGGGGAGCTACCACGGGGACTGCTATTTGGTCCACAAGTGTTGCCAGCATTTGTGAAAAGGCAGCCCAGGGTGGGTCCTGAGGGAGACACACCGGGGCTGATGAACCTGGGGCTGTGTAACAATTAATATAGAGACCATCCTGAATGAGGTCCTCTGTGGCTAAGCTCGCAGAGCAGGACTAACAAGTTATGAGAGTAGGAGGCGCAGCATCAGGCTGCTTGTTATTCTTTCCTCTGCCAGACATAGAATAATAGAATACACAGACTGATACAGTGCATTGAACACATTGCAGTATGTGTATTATTGCACAATGTAGTGTGCAACTGCGGTATATATGGCACAGTGTAGTGTGCAACCGCACTATGTAGTACTATGAACCCCCAAATACCTTAGTATGTCAGGGTATAGTAGAAAAAAAAGGGACAGGTATAATCTGACAGTATAGAAAATAGAGGTTAGTGCTAGCACAAGTCACATACAAACGCAGAAAAAAACATTACATACCTGCAATGGACACTAAAATCAACTGCACAGACCACAGTGGCCGGTAGGATATAGCGCTGTATAACCTGGCCCATGGGAGAAATATACAGGGAGACTAGACCTAGTGTTTCACGGAGACCTGCTTGCCTAAAATGGCTGCCCTGCATTTCTGAGGGGGCGGAGGGTGAGGGAGGAGCAGCTCAGGGAACATCAAGACCGCAGTGGAATGGCGCCCTGAACTGGGGGAGGGGCTGCAGGGAGGGCGCCTTATCCCCTGGCTGAAGTTAACCACTGGATCCCCTGGCCTTTACAATATGCCTCTGCGCCAGTATCGTTATGCCCTGGTGGTCTAGTGGAGTAGTGGGCGAGCCAGTGTCCACATCAGCGTCTCTGGTCTGTCTCCTGAGACCGGAGGCAAGACTACACTAAGACACGGGGTTCCGCCTTACCTGTCCCCTGGATTCCGGGCTGCAGTCTGGGGTCCGGGGAGCCTGCTAGCTAGTCCCCCTCGGAGCCCCAAGCACAGGGTTGGTGTCACAGCACCGCGGAGAGGTGATGAGGCGGCAGCACAGATGCCTGGAGGACAGTCTGGTGCTGCTCGCCCGTTTGGTAAAAAAATAAAAAGTAAATTAAATCATAAAATTAAAGCTTGGGCTACTTAATGCAGCCTCTCTGTTATAATGGTGGTCCAGCTGCTGACGGACACCACCGAAACTGAAGCGCCCTCAGGCTGTGGGCGGGCTATAGGGGAAGGACCAGTGCATCCTGGGATTGAAAAGTTTTGCTGTTGGTGCCCGGTCCTCCAGGTCCCACCTACACCCCAATGTCTCCCTGTGGAGCCCTATGGACCCTGAAGAAGAAATGTACATTATAAAATTAAATTATAGTTTTAAGGATCATTCCATTGACTTCAAAATGAAGTATGCATTTTCAATAATTTCTTACCTTTGTAGGAGAACCAATACGCTGGGAAGGAGACATTCATTTTGAGCTCCAAATTTGGCCAAAGCGCTAACAGCAGCTGCAAAACACAAAGACTATTTTCACATTTTGTGAAAAAAAAAAAAAAAGTATACCAAAAATACTATTATTGAGTGGTGTTTCGCTGAACCTGCAGTGCGAATATGACGCACATTTAAAGAAAAAGTTGTTACACTACACCGTTTATTGCAGCTCACTTGTGCCAGGCATCTTGTGCGGCATGACGTATTGAGACTAGTTGTATGAGGACATATCTGTACCATGGGGACATCACAATGCTGCCTAGGTGATCAAAATTTGTTTAATATAACACCTCAGCGCATCAAGAGTAAAGCTGCCAACAGTGGAGACACTAGGGTACCTAAACCCCTCAACATGGAAAGATAGGGATGTTGAGACTAACCTTGCGAAGAATGAAATGAGATGGATTTTTTATTTGAAAACATTAGTTCCTGATGGATTGAACAAAGATTTTGAGTTGAAGTGGTTCATTTAATAGGCATCTTTTTAACTAATTTTTACATTTTAATTAATCCATTAATTTTTTATTAACGTTTTTAATATATATATTATATATATTTTATATGTTTGCATAAAGGAATGTTCATATTCGCACCTTATTTTGTGCCCCCATTTCTACTTAAGAATGTATTTTAAAAATCCATAATCCTTGTATCTTTATCTATTTATTTATGTGGACCATATGAATGATGGTGAAGGTTTCCGGGCAATTTTTTAACAGCAACACCTCTCACTATGGTAACAAGAATGACAACTTCCGGTTTGGAGGAGAAAAAACAGATGTTTACATAAAGACAGCCCCATGAGTAATATGGAGGAGACTATGTAAAGGAGAGAAAGATCGGAGGCATCCCACAGAGGGGGACCTAGGAGGAGAACAAGGGGAAGTGAAAAGGAATGAGATATATAGAAAGAAGAAAAGAAGAAGATAGAAGGAAGGGGAAAAAAAATAAAAAAATTTATTTTTTTTGTGCACTTTGGATGGGAGCCGTGAACCGGAAGTCACGGGATGCGTCACTTCCGGTTTCGTCATTTTTGGATCCAGGAGGAACTAATTTACTTTCTGGGTTAGGGGTATATAAGAGAGGTATGGACAAAGACTCTGCATCCTTCTGAAGAAGAGCCAGGAGGGCTCGAAATGCGTTAAGGACGGCAGAGTCAATTTACTGAGGAGAAGCACCCTAGACCCCCAGTACCAGTTATCGTTGGTTAGTCACTGCTTGACTTGGTCCGGACGGTCAGCATTGCACCCACAACGCAGTTATACATCTTGGATCTGGTACGCAGGGCTCATGGGCCCCTCTTTATAAAGACATTATTATACCATGCCCAATAGGCATTTGTTTGGCTTTATTTAGCCTTTTTAAGATTGATTTATATGTTTGTGTGTTTTAATAAAGTCACCTGATCTTTTCAATATTACACTATTGTGCTTATCTCTCTTTTTACATATTGGGAACTCCCTGGTACATCGTCCCAAGAGAGAACAGGATAGGAAAGTAGCCTATTCATTTTTCGAATTGATTGGCTTAGTTTAGCGCCACACGGTGGTCACACATGTTATTACTATTGTCACTTATTTTGGTTTAGGGGTTTAAGGTACCCTAGTGTCTCCACTGTTGGCAGCTTTACTCTTGATGCGCTGAGGTGTTGTATTAAACAAATTTTGATCACCTATCCAAACTTACCTTATAAATACGTACACTTTAGCTGCATCATGTATGCCCATTTCTCAGAGAGAAGAAAAACTGTACAATCCGCATTTTATTTAAATTTTGATGAAGTTGAGATGACGGACGATGATGTTCAAACAGCTATGGCCACCATGAGTAAAAGCTTATTAAAGGAAAATAAACTCTGGTGGGAAATAGCGGCGCTGGAGAAATACCAGGCAGAACAAATAATTCCTAAAGGTTTACGAATTACCAAAACTCCGTCATTTGATGATTTATCAGAAACTTTTCAAAAGGAATGGAACAAAATTTTACAAACTTGTTCATTTTCATTGATGGAGTTAATTTTGAAAGAAAGGCGGGAAGAACTGAAAACCCTCAATGAAAGAATAGAGATTCTTCAAACCTTGATTCATCTGTTTGAGGAATCTGCAGAATATATAGGATTGGAGAAAAAAATAGAAGAGAAGATAGAGAAAGATACAAGGAAACTTGTAAATAAAAAATGGAAGAAGTTTCAAAGAGACTTTGATTTCCTGAAAAAGGGAAGAACAGAGAGGAAGAAGAAAAAGAAGACCATGAATCAGGAACAACAGAGTCCGGGGGAACCCCAGCACGCCTTAGAGAGAAAAGACCGGTGATGAAGAAGACACTACCTTATCACAAAGAATTTAATTATAGGGACGAATTAAGAACATCAAGAGATCACTGGAGACCACAGAGAACAACGAATGCATCCTATAGATATCCATCGAATACTTATCAGGAAAGACAATACAAGCCCAGATGTGATTTTGATACATGGAAGACCCCCAAAAGATATGACAGGAGAACATTTACTGATAACCGTCCAAGGTTTGAGGATAAGAACAGGTATGGACTATTGAATGATCAGGAACCAACCATTCTACATCTCCTTTTTTAAGGGTGGGGCAAAGAAGAAAAGGAAGGTTTTGAAGGTTGGGGAGAATGTAAAAACGAAAAGAGGAAAAAGAGGGGGGGCCAAAGAGAAAAAGAAAGAGAAAAAAATAAAAAATAAAAAAAAAGAAAACGAACGAATAAGAGGGTTAATGACATGATTGTTGAAGAACAACCTTGTAGAATTTTTAATTTAAGTTCCAGAACTCTTACAAAAATTGAAGAGAAAGTTTTACAGAAGGGACTTAAATTTGCGCCTACATGTAAAATGGACCCATTTGAAGCATATGTAGATGTGCAAAAATTAATTCGGAAGATAACTCTAAAAAAATTCTTTCTCAGCAAAGAGCTCAATGCAGAAGGTATCCCCTCAGTACCGCCAACGAAATTCAAGAAGAAATCATCTTTTTATCCGCTACACATTAAAGGAAACTTCATTGAAAGCTTTACCAAACTTATTCTGGATGATATAGACAGTATTAATGATAAAAAATACATCCGGAAATGGAATCTGAGTAAGAAAGAAAGAGAAGCGATCAAGACTCTACAGAAAGAAAAATCGATAGTTATAAAACCATCGGATAAGGGCGGGAGTATCGTTATTATGAATAAGAATGAATATGAAAATGAAATATACCGACAACTTAATACAGCGACCTATACCAAACTTAAATCAGACCCCACGAATAAAATTAAGAATCTTTTTTCCAAATTTTTAGAAGAAAGTGAAGGTAAAACTATGATAACTAAAGATGAGAAGAACTTTTTAGACACTACTAGCCCTCTAGTACCTACCATTTATGTATTACCCAAAATACATAAAAACCAAACCAAACCCCCGGGACGACCAATAATTGCAAGCACTGGGAGTCTAACAAGTAAATTATCAGAGTTTATAGATTTTCACTTGCAACCGATTGTAAAGACCACAAAATCATATTTAAGAGATACCATGGACACGCTTACAAAGATTAAAGATATCAAGTGGGATGAAGATATGTTCATGATATCTGTGGACATTACTTCTCTGTATACGATAATCGATCATCAGGAGGGGATAACAGCGACCAGATGGCATTTAGAGAAGACAGAAATGACCCAAGAACGTATTGATTTCATTGTGGAAGGGATCAAGTTCATTTTAAATAATAATTATTTCTTTTTTAATGGCGATTATTATTTGCAACGTGTAGGTACCGCAACGGGTACCAAGTTCGCCCCTAGTTACGCGAATTTATTCTTGGCAAAATGGGAAGAGGATTATATTTGGAGTAGCAGATACTGGGGGACGAACTTGGTACAATGGCACAGATATATAGACGAGGGGTACACTTGAAGATTTGGAAATTTCTGTGTGGATCTGAATTCCAATGGATTGAATTTAAAATTCACTTTTAATGTGGATAAATTTACATGTCATTTTTTGGATCTGAGCTTGTATATAGAGAATAATTGTCTTCAAACCAAATGTTTTAAAAAACCAACAGATACTAACAGTTTTATCAATCGTGATAGTGAACATCTTGATAGATGGCTTAAAGGGGTACCTAAAAGCCAGTTCATTTGGGTCAAAAGAAACTGCAGTAACCTGAAGGTGTGTGAGGAACAAATGGATGAGATGGAGAATACTTTTTTAGCAAGAGGATATGAAAAAGGTCAAATCGAACAGACAAAACAGGTGGTGAAAAATATGGATAGAAACCTTTTTTTAAAACCAAAGATGGACGTACACCGAAATAAAAATAGTGAATGGTCGTTCATTACGAAATATGGAAGTCATTACAAAGAAATGGAACGAGTTTTTAAACGCCATTGGCACATTTTGAAAAAAGACCCGATTTTAAAAGATGAACTTCCAGAGAAACCATGTTTTATTTACCGTAGAGTGGACAATTTAAAGAGTAAATTGGTCCGAAGTGCACTTGATTGTTCAACCAATAACCCAGTACGCACCAAGGGGTTTCATCGCTGTGGTACCTGTAGTATGTGTATTAATGTCCCTAAATCTTGCTCAAAAATTATTTGGTGGAATGTGTATGTGGATTACATTATATTGGACGCACTTCAAGGGCCTTAAAAACACGCATGGGGGAACATGTACGCAATGTTAAAAAAGGAATGGAAACACATTCCCTATCGGAGCATTTTAAGAAGTTGCATAACTACTCTCCAAGGAATATTGTGAATTTCATGGGGATACAACACATTAAATCAACATGGAAAGATAGGGATGTTGAGACTAACCTTGCGAAGAATGAAATGAGATGGATTTTTAATTTGAAAACATTAGTTCCTGATGGATTGAACAAAGATTTTGAGTTGAAGTGGTTCATTTAATAGGCAGCTTTTTAACTAATTTTTACATTTTAATTAATCCATTAATTTATTATTAACGTTTTTAATATATATATTATATATATTTTATATGTTTGCATAAAGGAATGTTCGTATTCGCACCTTATTTTGTGCCCCCATTTCTACTTAAGAATGTATTTTAAAAATCCATAATCCTTGTATCTTTATCTATTTATTTATGTGGACCATATGAATGATGGTGAAGGTTTCCGGGGAATTTTTTAACAGCAACACCTCTCACTATGGTAACAAGAATGACAACTTCTGGTTTGGAGGAGAAAAAACAGATGTTTACATAAAGACAGCCCCATGAGTAATAAGGAGACTATGTAAAGGAGAGAAAGATCGGAGGCATCCCACAGAGGGGGACCTAGGAGGAGAACAAGGGGAAGTGAAAAGGAATGAGATATATAGAAAGAAGAAAAGAAGAAGAAAGAAGGGGAAAAAAAAAAAAAAAATTATTTTTTTTGTGCACTTTGGATGGGGGCCGTGAACCGGAAGTCACGGGATGCGTCACTTCCAGTTTCGTCATTTTTGGATCCAGGAGGAACTAATTTACTTCCTGGGTTAGGGGTATATAAGAGAGGTATGGACAAAGACTCTGCATCCTTCTGAAGAAGAGCCAGGAGGGCTCGAAATGCGTTAAGGACGGCAGAGTCAATTTACTGAGGAGAAGCACCCTGGACCCCCAGTACCAGTTATCGTTGGTTAGTCACTGCTTGACTTGGTCCGGACGGTCAGCATTGCACCCACAACGCAGTTATACATCTTGAGGGCTCATGGGCCTCTCTTTTTAAAGACATTATTATACCATGCCCAATAGGCATTTGTTTGGCTTTATTTAGCCTTTTTAAGATTGATTTATATGTTTGTGTGTTTTAATAAAGTCACCTGATCTTTTCAATATTACACTATTGTGCTTATCTCTCTTTTTACATATTGGGAACTCCCTGGTACATCGTCCCAAGAGAGAACAGGATAGGAAAGTAGCCTATTCATTTTTCGTATTGATTGGCTTAGTTTAGCGCCACACGGTGGTCACACATGTTATTACTATTATCACAATGCTGCCTGCTCAGGTGGGCGAGAAGTATCTTTCAAGCTAAACTAGCATCCTCAGCTGTAAAAAACATTAAACCTGTATTTGTAAAAGTGTGCGCAGAGGAACAAATGGCTCAGCTACTCAGCACAAGTATATGCAGTCATCTTGTAAGGAACAGGTTTCTCTTCCTCAACATAATCTATTTTGAAGCATGCCAACCTCTGGAAGATCAAAAGATCATCGATATTCCTAAACTATTACCATATGCCTGCAATGCCCTATCATCAGCCAATAAGCATAAAGATCCTTATTCCTCCTTAAACTGATTATCACCCAAAACTGCAATCACAATGTTCTGATTCAAATAGAATTTTGAAACCACCTTAGGCTAGAAAAAGACGTCCCTGTCATAATTAACAACAAGATAAGGAGATCTACAAGAGAGGAGGATTCTCTTATTTCTCACTGTCTCCGTTTCAAATTAGTAAAGAGTCTGCAATCTGCAATAAACCTGAAACTTCCTTTCTGGTTTGTTTCTGACTTTGGACAACAGTCTATCCAACAGAAAGAAGCAAAACAAAGCTTAATGGTTATTCAGTGAGAAAAAGAATCCTCATCAATCAAGAGGAATCTTCCACTTCTACGCGGGCGGCATCTCACATCGATGTTGGTGTTCTCATCCTGACGAACTCACGGGGCAGTAAAGGAGGTGGGGCAGACGTACTTGCAGGAACGGCATTAGGTGTGGAGGAAGGGAGCTGGGACCGCTAGTGTGGCCTGTGAGTGGGCTGCTGGTGGGGGGAGGTTTGGCATGGTGGGACGGGTCCTATGTCTATCTTGCAGCACTAAGGGCTCTGATGGGACAGCAGAATCAGGCCGTGTGAGTATGTTTTAGCACCCTCTTCCCTATATATACACACATATATACACACACACAGATAAATAGATATATCTATCTATGTGTATATATATATATATATATATATACAGACACACATATATATATATATATATATATATATACACATACATATTTACATACATATATATACATAAATGTAAATATGTCAATGTATATTGCATTTCTTAAGCCTGTGTCCTTACCTGCTCGGACAGCCTCATTCTCCAAAACTACTCTGTTGAAGATGAAACGGATATATTTAGATGGAGTAGGTGTCCGTGGACCTTCTCTGCCCAACAAGTGTAGTATCTTGGTGGCAAGCACAGTGTGCTCACAGTCCTCAATGAACTCGCATAGATGAGCAAGTCCAGACTCTTTACTGTCTGGGTTCTCCTCTATAATACTGATGATGCAGTCCACAATAGCTCGTTTGTATTCAAAACCCCCCTGCAAACAGTACAAAACGTAAGTGAGTCATAAGCATTCAAACTGAAAATAACAAAAACTATATTAACACAGACAAGAGACAGAAACACAAATTAAATAGAAACACACTGTAACCCCCACTGAAAAAGAGCCTCAATGCATAATTGACCATTTCTTGTTGTACTTAAGAACTTATCCATGGTTCCAGACTTCAGTGGAAATTACAAAATGTTTCAAAGGTTACATACAATACATCATGCACAATTCAGTTGGTGACTTTTTAAGAATTTGTTGAATTTTTAAATAAACACTGCAAAAATACAGAATAGTAGCGATCGACACAGACCACAATGGGCAGCATACAAACAAGCAAATTTGAAGACGTACAGTACTCCTTAATGGAGGACCACAATTGTAAAACATAATAACTAGCAAAGAACCAATTTAAGGAACATTTAAAAATTTGGAAAATATCGAGATAAGAGCAGACTAAGTGTGAAAGGAAAAATGGTCTGTTAAGTGGGCGTGTTATGGGAGTGTCGCAGGCCTGGCAATTCATCGGCTGCATTCCCAGAAGTACAGCTGCAAGAATAGTAGGTCATGGTCAGACAGAGCCACAAATTTCAATGGTCCGACTGATGGCGGCAGATAAGGAATCACCAATTGGCATTACAGCATGCACTAAAGGTGGACGTCTCAGTCCTTGCACATTCGACCGAACAGATGTACACAAGGGAAGGAGTTTGTATGCCATTTGCATAAACTCAAACATGGGTGATCGCCAATAGACGCTGTTATATTCGCTTTTGCATACACCTATGAATTCGGCCCTATATGAGAACAGAGGAATATATAAAAGATTGCATAAAAACTTACATCATCTCTCAGCATGTTGGACAGAAAGGTCATCATTACAGTGTGTTTGCGCGGGTATTTCTGGCACAAGGCACTGATTGCCTGTACAACCACTACCTGAGAAAAATAAAAAATACAAAGCATTTTACAAATACTGTACATTTCCTGTCTTTTTGATAACACTAACTGCATTATGTGTGGAAAAAAAAAAAGAAGAAAAAACAGTGCCAGCAGCAAACAAATACTAAAATGTACACTAACATGTTTGATAATTTCTGCATTCAGAAACTTTAATTTCTCTGTCATCCAATCAGGGGGACACTGGTATACCTTGGGGTATAGAGGGCACTAGACCAGGAGCAGGAACAAAAATCAAGCTAACCTTGTTTGAAAGCTTGCTCCTCCTCCTTCTCCACATCCCATGAGGTCACCAGACCTATAGGATATCAGTTTTACTTTTGTGCCCCATAGTACTGTAGTGGGCCAGGTTTTAGCTGAGCTGCTGCAGCCCAATTTTTTCCCTATTTTATTTTTATTTTACATGGCTGGAATTCTCTTTGAGAACTTTGCGGGATGAGCTCACACTCCCCATTCGCGATCCTTCAGTAAATGGGTGCCCAATCTCCAGTGTTTTAGTGACCAAGAACCGGAACAAACAGCACAGCCCTGTCTCTCTCACTGTGATTGAGACGGGGCTTGCAGCGGTCACCCCCTCCCAGTGGCAGTGTCCAGCTGTGCGGCACCTTAGGGACATTAAGGTCGCGGCTGGAACAGCAATCAGCCCAGTCTGCCCTCTCTATGATGACACATTGCTTGCTGCGGGCCTGCTCATTGCCGCTCTATTACAGGAGGGACTCTTATCTGTATTATGTACTCTGTAGCTGGGATCAGCAGTCGGCATGGCGGCATCCTGGCCCAGAATGTGTGGGAGGAGCAGTCTCTGTTCCTATATGCAACTCCTCGCTGTCTGGCTGCGCATCTCTGGAATATAGACAGTGCAGAAGCCTTCCTACATTGAGGCCATGTTCCACAGACCAGACACCTATACATAAGCTGCACCTCTAACTACCTGTAGCGGTCTCCCCCTGTTGGTGGTGTCAGGCTCTGCGGAACCATTACTGCTGTTTGGAACTATGCTGACAAGATACTGTGACCTGGACAGTGATTTAATCTCCATCCTGCAATCTACCAATCTGTACCCTCATATAAACTCATCTGTGTATTTATAAGTATGTGATTTCATGATTTGCTTGTATTTTTCTGAACAGAACATCTTTCATCCCCCCACATCTCACCCCTCTGTACACATTGCCTCCTCACTAATCCATTCCGCTCTCATTAACAAGGATGATCTGTTTTCTTATCTTTATACACTGACTGCAACATACTCAAACTGTCGACATAAACCTTCAAACACATTGTACAACTATAGATATCTCTCTCTCCTTCTGCTTCTATTAGCTGGTGACATATCACCAAATCCTGGCCCCGCCCGCATACCCCACTCACATACAGCTGATTCACAACGGAATAGAAATCCAGCTAGCCTCATCACGTCTCCCCCATCACCCTCACAATCACTAAAATGTGCCTTAGGAAAGCACACTCTAACTAATTAACACCCATACGCTATATAAGAAACTGTTAATAAATAAAATAAATAAATGGGAGTGCATAAATTATCCACTGCGATGCCTTACGCAGCTTGAGTACTCATAGCGTGCGATGAGGTTAACAATTCCTGAGTAAGGTCAGAGCTTGTGCAAGTGTGCGTGAGGCTGCGATGGTACTCGATGTTACCAAATTACCAATGGTTTTGCAGTCTAAAGATTACGGCTGTGTCTAAGATAAAGTGGGCGCCCTTATGTTGTGCTGAGACGGCATAGCGATCGCAGTGGTTTAGCCAACTATCGCAGTGAGACTGTGTGCGAAATCGCTATTGCAATCACAGTTGCGATCTATAATGAATAAGGCCCACTGTCTCCCCTGCACCACTTTCACCTGTTGGTATCTTCTTCACACACTTCCGGGCCTGGTAACAGTACTGGAGGTGGGGTTGGAATATTGCTGTCCCAACTTTTCAAACACACAGTTCTACCACAGGTTCCCTTACTCATATTTACATCTTTTGAAGTACATTTTGTCAGGATTTTCACCCCTTTCTCCCTGCGTGTTGCTGCTATATATCACCCACTTTGGCCACACCAACAATTTCTTGAACACACTTTTCTGCCTGGCTCCCTCACTTCTTATCCTCTGACATCCCCACCATCATCATGGGTGATTTCAATATTCCTATTGATAATCCACAGTCTCCTTGTGCCGACTCCTCTCTCAGATTCACCCAATGGACTGAGGGCCTGATTTAGACCCGCTCGCGAGCGCGGAGCGCTCGCAAGCGGGTCGATGGTGCCCTAGTGCGCATGCGCACGACGTAGGGAGCTCCGTCGTGCGCATGCACGAGACCCGCATAGCGACGGCCAAGCCGTCGTTATGGGTCTCGCACCAAAGGGGGCGTGCTGTCGATGGTGAGTGACAGCACGCCCCCTTTGGTTGGCGTGCCGGGGGTGTTGCTGCCCAGACGGAGGCGTTCCCATGGGAATTTCCAAACTCTCATCTCTGCTCAAGCGTCAAACCTCAAGCGACTTTTTAAATACAATTAAATCACTTTCCACTCCTCCCACACCAAACCCACCAGCTACTATCAGTGCACAAGATCTCAAGATCTTTCTTCCTACTTTAAGGATAAGATTGATAAAATTTGAAATTAAATGGTATGCTCTCTCTCAGCGACCTGCTAATTCCTTCCCTGAATCCTTTGGCACCTTCTCTTCATTTGCTCCTACAAATAAAGATGAAGTATCTATGCTCTTTATCTTCCTACTGTACTACCTGATCGTATACCCTCACAAATCAGTAGAGCTCTGGGGATAATTCAGACCCACTCGCGAGCGCTATGCGCTCGCAAGCGGGTCATTGGTGGCCCAGTGCGCATGCGCACGACGGAGCCGGCTCCGTCGTGCACATGCGCGAGACCCGGATAGCGACGGGCAAACCGTCGCTCCGGGTCTCGTACCAAAGGGGGCGTGCTGCCGATGTTGAGTGACAGCATGCCCCCTTTGGTGGGCGGGCCGTGGGAGTAGCTGCCCAAACGGAGGCGTTCCCTTGTGAACGCCTCCGTTTGGGGGCGGCCCCACTGACATCACGAGTGATATCAGTGGGAGAGATTTCGGCTCTGTCAGAGCCGAAATCTCTCTGGGGCTTGCGGCAACGAGACCCTACCACAAGGGTCTCGTCGCAAGCCTGATGGTCGCAATGATCTTGACCATCGCGACCATCTTCCTGGTCGCTTGCTATATCTGTGGGTGGTCACCCACAGCTATACGAGTGGCCAGGAGGCCGCTCTAAAAAACAAGAAGGCCGGCCCTGATTCAGAGCGAGCGCTCTGTCAGAGCGTCCGGCTCTGAATCAGGGCCTCTGTCTCCTATGCTTATCCCACCCTTAGCTAAAATCTGTAATCTCTCTCTCTCTCTACTGATATCTTTCCATCACTGTTCAAGCATACAGTGACAACTCCTATTCTGAATAAACAAAATTCTGACCCTAACTCTCTCTAATCTCCAAAACAGACCTCTCTGCTCCAGTTGCAGGACTTTTTTGGGAGGCTGCACCCACTCTGTGTAATGCCCTCCCACGCCTCCCTTCCATGCATTCCCTGAAAACTCATCTTTTCAGACAAGCTTATAAAATTCCACAACCTTCATGAACTATTCTACCTAATTACATCCCCACTATACAGTCCACACATAACTTTTCATATTTTCTCTTTCTTTATTTTCACATCCTCCTGACCCTTGGCCAACATTCCTGTGTGACTGGGTCATACATCCCACCAAGAATCTCTGCAGTCTGACTGGACCAATATGCTATAGGTAGCACCCTATCCTTGTGTATCAATACCTATTTCCCTATAGATTGTAAACTTACAAGCAGGACCCGCTTACCTTTATGTATTTCTGTTATTATCCCAGTCTTGTTTTATTATTGTTTGTTACCAATTGTAAAGCACAACAGAATATGCTGTGCTATATAAGCAACTGTTAATAAATAAATAGCAGCGGTTGTGGCACCGATTGGTGGCCAGTAGTTCTACTGACCACCGCAGGTACCTGTGCACTGTACATCGGAAGCCGTGGCCACAATCTCAGCGCTGACTTCTATCTCCACAGGGGGAGAAGCTGCTCTTCTTGTACCGGTCAGGCACTGCGGCACCATGGTCTCTGATGGGGTCAGTTAGTGGGGGCCATACTCTGCAGTCTGGCCCCACTCTGGCCGGACATGGAGGACAGCTGTGCTAGCCCTGTCCCTGGCCATTACCTATGAGGCGGATCCTCCCAAGTGTTGTCTGGCGTGGGTCAGTCGCTGGCACCAATGCACTATGAGCTGCGGCCACTCTTTGCCGTGGGGAGAGCAGTGCCTCTCTAGATTGCTACAGTGTCCCCCCTCCCGAGCTGCATTCTCCTGTCATTGGGTCCTCGGCTGTCGGTGGCTGCACAGCAGTGTGGACCTGCATTATGTTTCACTCTCCCATATGGCGAGTGTCCTCGGCACAGCATAGCGTCGTGGTCCAATTGTTGTTCATGAGGGACTTGTGGTTCTCCATCCTTGAATTCTGGTGTTGACTAATTCAGTTTTTTGTAGCTGGAGATGCCAGTTCAGTCGGATAGTTTTGTGCACTTATTTGTGCATACTGTCCCCTAGGGGTATCTTTGGAACTTCACCAAAGTATACTAGCGTCCCACAGATTGGATAAAAGAGAAGACAGAATTTTTGGTACCCACCGTTAAATCCAATTCTTTGAATTCATCTGGGGGAAACTGCGTTCCCTTCCCTTCCTTAACTCTGTTCTGTTTACTCTTGTTCGGTGCAGGACTGGTTGAGTTTCGGTTAGCTCTCCTATGGGCTTGTTAAGTTTCAACTTATATCCTATAGGTCGGATGGTCTCATGGGATGTAGTTTAGTTTGAGTTTTTTGAGTCCTCCTGTTCTAGCGCCCTCCACACCCCAAAGTATACCAGCTCCCCCAGATGGATTCATAGAAATAGATTTAAAGGTGAGTACCAATAATCCTGTTCAGTAAATAATTCATCATATGTCCCAATACTTCAGGTCTGTGCTTCTACTGAAAACTTATTTCTTGTTTGTCAAAAATCCTACCTACAACTCTTCATCAACAACATAAGATGGCTACGTCTACCCGCCAATATCAGTTACATCCTTATATGTATTTCCCCAGAAACATCTGAAATTACCGTCCAGAAGTGGAACAGCATTTTAAGTCTTCAATAGGTTCTGCAAAACAATTGTTTATGCTTTTTTTTTTTGCTACCCTCTACTTTATTGTAACCTTAAAAATTAAATGTCATATCAAAAAATAATCACTTACTTTAAATTCATCAGAGATCTCAGACACAAAGGTTGATATTTGCTTCATAAGTCTATCAACACTGCTCTCACTGCCAGTTTTCAGCAGCGTGGTGATAGCTAGTGTAGCAATACTACGGTTGGAGTCAGTGATGAGGTTCTCCAGGTCAAGATTACATGCAGTGACTGCAGAAGGGTGTTTCATTGCCACCTAATGGAGAAACAAAGTAACATATTGAGATAATCATTTGTGGTGTTCATGAATGATGTAAAAAGGAGACATACGCTAAATGATCTGTATATTATGTTAAGGTAGAACCCCATTATGAAGTCACAAAACATGTTTTTTCCTTAGAAATAATCTTTTCCAATGAGAGAAATTAGCAGAAAAGATTTGCAAAAATATAAAACAGAATTTTGAACTTTATTTTCTCACAGTCCACTTGGAGACAGAGGATTGCCTTGTGTATATAGCAGTGATTCTCAAACTCGGTCCTTATGGCACACTAACAGTTCTGGTTTTAGTGATATCCAGGCTTGAGCACAGATGGTGAAATCAAAATAACTGCAGTACTAATTAAGTCACCTGTGCTCAAGTATGGCTATCCTTAAAACCTGGACTGTTAGTGTGCCTTGAGGACCGTGGTTGGGAACCCCTGGTATAGAGTGAAGAGTAGCTTGGGCACTTTACATTTACTGGGAAAAAAAGCTGAAGCTCCTCCCCTCTAAACCCCATTGACTGCATGGCATCTCAGTATGTCTACGAAAGCCCCAAAGGGAAGGCCATGAATACATAACAAAGGGAAGAGGCGAAAAGCAAAGTTCTGTAATGAGAACACAGTCTCAACAAGAAAAACAGAGAATGAAACAAAGAACTACACACAAACAAAATAAGTGTAAAGGGAAAGCGTCCAGTGTCCCTTTGATAGGGAAAATGGTATTTACGTTCTTGTGTTTAATCCCTAACCTAACATCCATTGGAGGACACAGGGCATCACAAAAGCTGTCCTTAAGAGAGGGGACACTCAGAAATTGTGGAGAACAGCATTTTTGGATGCAAAACTATTAAGTGTGTAACATTTTGTGAACATGTCTACTGCAACCAGATGGCTGTCTGGCACAACTGCTAAACAAAAGGAACAGCGTCGCACCACCCAGGAGGCTCCCTCCGATCTGTTGCATGCGCCCTCTCATATTTAGGCATGAATATAAATAGAATAGACCGGCAAAGGCATACTGAAAGTGGACCAGCCTCTCTAAGAACAAAGGAATGAACCACCATATCATCCATCCTGCTCAAGTCCTAGGTCCTATAGATATTGATTCTCAGTGCCCTTACAACAAAGAATAAGAGCCTTCATCTTCAACCAACTTACCACATGTACAGTAATGTCTTGATTCAGATTGAACTTTCTGGCTGAATTGAATGTTTAGTTCCAAGAACAGGCCTATCCACATGGAAGATAAGGAGCATCCAATCTCCAAAAAACTTCTAGCTGTGGAGATAGCTAGCAGGAAGACACTCTTCTAGATAAAGAACTTGAAGTTCACAGAATTAAATGGTTCAAAAGGAGGATGCTGCAAAGCTTTCTGCACCATTTTGAGATCCTAAGGAACTATTGGGAGAAGGCTGTCCATGCTTCACACCTTGTAAGATGGTCTGTACGTCGGGTAAAAAAGGTAGTTATCTCTGAAAGAAAGCTGAAAGAGCCGAGACCTGAACCTTCAAAGAGTGGAGTATTAAACTCCTTTCAAGACCGTCCTACATAAAGCAACCGGTCCAAGTGAAAAGAGGAGGTTGGCTCTGACACTTGCAGCGTCTGCTGTTGGAGGTCCCGGCGGCCGCCGGAGCTGTTTGCGGGACACGTGGTCCCTCCTCCTGCCCTTCTGTTGCCGGGTGCTTCCTGAGATTGCCGCGAGGTGGTCCTGCAGCCTGCCGGAGCTGGTTGTGGAGCTGCTGTGGGTGAGTGCCTGACATCCCTCTCCTCATCTTTGGATCTCCTGAACAGCGGTGCTGAGCAATCCTTCCCATTGCTGCACAGCGCTGGTCTTCTCACTTCTCTGGGGCTGTGAGGCTCTGTGCTGCTCAGTGCTGGTATATGGGGCAGTGAAGCTGCATCCTGATTTCCTGGTAGCGGCCATTTTCCCTTCTCTGTTAACCCATTGACTCTCTGCCTGCAGTAGCTCTCTATATTATTAGTCTGTGTTGCCCTTCAGCTATGGGGAAAACAAACCACACATCAGCTGCTGCTAAACTGGAGCGCTTCTCCCGTAACCCTGTGTCTAATACTGCACAGAAGGAAGATCCTGTGGAAACGTCCGATCAATCACCTCCTTTAACTACAGCTCCTCCTGCTACACGGGCCCCGGAGATCACCTTGCAGCAGGTGTTGGTTGCTGTAACTACCAGTGAGAAGCGCTTAGCTGACCAGATTGGCTCTGTACAGTCTGATCTGACTATTATTCATCAAGATTTACAGCGTGTTCGCGAGAGGGTTGGAGAGGCTGACACACGTATTTCCACCTTGGAAGACTCGTTCTCCCCGCTTAAAGAACGAGTTAATATCCTGGATTCTCAAATGTCGGCCGTGCAACGCAAGCTGTCAGATATGGAGGGACGATTACGTCGCAACAATGTTCGCTTCGTAGGATTGCCAGAAAAGGAGGAGGAGAATAATCCTGAAGAATTTCTAGAAAAATGGCTCCTGGAAGTTTTTGGTTGCGATGCTTTTACTTCTCACTTTGCGGTGAAATGGGCTCATCGCGTCCCTACTAGGGCACCGCCACCTGGAGCACCTGCCTGCACGTTTATAGCCAAATTCTTACACTACCAAGATCGTGACTCAGTACTCAGACTAGTTCGTGTCAAAGGTCCTATGGAAAGGAATGGCTGTCGTGTCTCAGTATTTCCTGATTTTTCTATTGATGTGCAAAAGGAGAGAGCTCAATTTATGCCAATTAAGAGACGCCTGCGTGAACTGAATCTCCCATATGCAATGTTATTCCCATCCAAGCTAAGAGTCATTGCTGACGGGGCAAACAAAGTTCTTTATGTCTCCAAAAGAGGCTGCTCTATGGCTAGATCGTTACAGGCCCGGTCGCAGACAGGTGGCTGAAGATTAAGTCAGCTGGATCATAATTTGCCTTGAACTCACGTAACTATGCTTAATTTCTGGTTACTGACACTTGTTCTCGTATAGGCTGGGCGCTTATGGCTTGCTGTGATCTTCAAGTTATTAGTTATTTGTTGACAATAAGCCTGATAGCATTACGAGATCACTATATTCATATTGTTACTGATTGCAAATAACGACTATTTTTTTTATCTGTCGGTTTATTGCATTGTACTCTGATTGCGCTATATAAGTCTATGTCACCTTTCTACTGTATGTATTATGTTTGGGTTTATGCACCTTCCCCTGCTATTGTATGGTTTGTTTTTTTTGCAGGGACACTGAGAGCATTATTGGCTGGAGAGCTCCCTCTTGTCTAGGGGTCATCTAAATTCTTTGCTCCGTACTCTGTAGGGGGGTTGCTGTATCGGGATAGTTAGGAATTATAGTTAAGAGATTTACGTATGCCGAAGTTGGGGTTAGGTATATGGGGAGGGAATAAGGGTTGGGGTTTTTCTTTCGTTTTTTTTGTGTTTTTCAATGAATGTTCCTATAGAGATGTCATGTAAATTTTTTTTGTATCGCAATTTTTTTTTGCTTTCTTCTATGCATATACCATTGCATACTTAATTTGTCTATTTGTTTGTCTCGCACACTCTAATGCTATTTTGCAGGTTATTTGCTATCTGTTGTTGCTAGTATCTGGTACTAATCTGGGATGATGGCCACTCCATTGAGAATTGTATCTTGGAATGTCCGAGGGCTTAACGATAAAATTAAAAGATCCTTAGTCCTCCGGCAGCTCCAACAATATGGCTCTGACATTGCATGCCTCACTGAAACACATTTGCTGGGGGGTAGGTTAAAGTCACTCAAAAAACCGTGGGTTGGATGGGCTTATCATACCTCGCACACTTCATCATCTAGGGGTGTTTCAATCCTTATACGCAGATCACTTGGTCTTGAGTTGGTTTCCCTGCAAAGTGACACTTGGGGACGGTATGTTTTTTTACAATGTCGAATAAATGCTGCCCCCATTCTTTTATTGGCTATATATATCCCACCCCCGTACTCATCTGAGGTTATGAAAAAAGCAGCTGAATTTATGGCTAGATATCCAGATACACCTGTAATTTGTGTGGGGGACTTTAACAACTTAATGGATCCTGTTCTTGATAGGCGGAGCAATGCCTCTGGTTCCTCTTCCTCCAGTAGTGGTCGCTTCGGGGCCCTTGTGGCAGAGCTGGGCTTGGTGGATGCTTGGAGGACGAGACATCCTACGGAGAAACAATATTCCTGTTTTTCACATAGCTATCATCGTTCTCCAGGATTGACCTTGCCCTGATTTCCCCCAATCTGTTGCCTAGACTTCAGTCAGTTGTTTACGAAGCAAGAGGGGTTTCAGATCACTCCCCATTAGTACTTGGGTTGGACCTGATTGGTTAATGCGGGCATTCCTTCTGGAAGCTCAACCCCTTTTGGTTAACTCGTATGGGAGCGTGGTCGGAACTAGAGGCTACCTGGGGTGAATTCTTCTCTAATAATCATGGCTCGGCTTCCACTACGGTAGTTTGGGATGCCTTTAAATCCTTCTTAAGGGGTACCCTGATTAGACGTGTCTGAATTAAAATCTTCCTACAAGCACCATGAGAAAGAGTTGGAATCCTCCTGCAGGGCTTTGGAAGCAGCGTATCTGTCTGATGGGCAGGACTCTTCCAAAACTTGCCTGGCTTGCCACGCAGAAGGAGTGGAGTGACTTACTATTGGCTAAGACTCAGTATAGGCTGCTGTTTGCAGCACATTCCCACTATGCCTTGGCTGACAGGCCGGGAGGTTACCTTGCTAATCTGGCACATGCAGAGAGGTCCCCTGTAGCTGTGGTTGAAGTTCTTGATTCTGCTGGGGTTCCCCAGATACAGACCCCAGAAATTGCTGCAGTTTTTGTACAATTTTATAGGGCTTTGTACACTTCTAGACTGACCTGCACGTTAGACGATGTACAATCCTATCTCGCAGGTATATTATTGCCCACTTTGACGGCGGAGGACAGGGATTACTTGGACTCTCCCCTGACTTGGGAGGAGGTAGCTGAGGCTTTGCGTTCATTCCCTGGCGGTAAGGCACCCGGGTTAGATGGAGTTCCAATAGAGCTGTACAAGAAGCACAGTCAGTTTTATGTCCCTCGTCTCCTTGACTTGTTTAACCAGCTATATGAGGGCACTGCTCTCCCACAATCTATGTCAAAGGCTCTTATTGTGGTTTTGCCTAAGCCGGGGAAGGATCCGAGGCTTTCTGACTCTTACCGACCCATATCCCTTCTCCCTACAGATGTTAAAATTTTAGCTAAATTATTGGCCATTCGATTAGGTAGGGTGATTTTATCTGTTGTCCACCCAGACCAGACGGGGTTTATGCCCGGCAAGTCCACATCCATTAATTTACGTTGCCTTTTCACTCATTTGCAGGTCTCTCGTGGGCAAGGGTCCTTCTCAGTTGTTGTCTCGCTGGATGCAGCAAAAGCTTTCGATTCTGTCGAGTGGCCCTTCCTATGGGAGACCATGCTCTGTTTTGGGATTGGCCCTGGGTTTATAAAATGGGTTCAGCTCCTATATTCAGCCCCAACAGCTAGGGTGTCAATCAATGGTTTTATATCCTCTTCCTTTCCTTTATCGCGTGGAACAAGACAGGGATGCCCTTTGTCTCCTGCCCTGTTTGCTATAGCAATTGAGCCTTTGGCTTGTCTCATTCGGGCACATAGGAGTATCAGGGGATTGGAGCTGGGGGCCAGAACAGACAAAGTGGCGTTGTACGCTGACGATGTGTTGCTCTTTGTTTCTGACTATTCCAGCTCCATGCCTCATGTTCTTGATCTCATTATTCAGTTTGGTAGTTTCTCGGGACTTACAATAAATTGGGATAAATCTTGTATTCTCCCCCTTAGAGGACCATGCCCTGTAAGTTCGAGTATTTCACTTCCACTGAAGTGGGTCAATACCTTTAAATATCTTGGTATTTGGATATCTAATGCTCCCCGAGATTATGTGACCTTAAATGTGGTGCCCCAGGTGGACTATTTACGGGCTCGGGCAAAGACATGGAACAAACTTCCGCTCTCACTCACCGGGCGTGTCAACTTAATTAAAATGGTACTACAACCTAAACTGTTATATGTACTCCATAACTCTCCGATCTATCTTCCCCAAAAACTTTTCCATCAAATAAACAGTTTGGTCTCCTCTCTGGCCTGGGTGGATCGCAGAGCTTGCATAAAATTGGATGTGCTTACTAAGCCTTGTTCACAAGGGGGTCTGGCCCTTCCCCACTTTCACATGTATTATTTTGCATCTCAACTGGCGCATTTGTGGCATTGAATAAATGACACTGACTCTCAGGCCCTACATGCTGTTATGATCTCCCAAGTTACTCCAGGTCATACTCCTCTGCAGGCACTACTTAGTGGTAATATATCTAACACTATGTTACCTATACTTAATCAAGCTATCAGAATATGGGACTCTGTCTCAAAACTTCTGAAGACACAGGGCTTAGATCCGGGTACTCCATTATGGTGCTCTTGAGCTTTGCCTGAACTTTTGGCGTTGCAGACCAGGGGGATTTGGGGCAGGTGGGGAGTGGTCTCCTTGGGACAGCTATATACTGCAGGTGTACTTAAATCCTTTAGTCAGTTACAATTTGAATTTGGCCTCCCACAGTCACATTTCTTTAGATACCTGCAACTTAGACATGCGCTAGCGACCCAATTCCCCGTGGCTCCCCCAAACATTCAAGATTCCCGTCAAAAAATTCTTGTCTATAGGCGGACCTCGTCGTTTTGTCTCTCATGCCTACTTTTTTGTAATGCAGGCTCACCACCATGATGATCTGCCAGCTCTCAGAGCTAAATGGGAGGTTAATCTGGGTGCAATACAGGACGATTCATGGCAGGATGTATTGGGATGTCCACGATTAGCTAACACCTCAATTCGTCTCCAACAAATCCAGCTATTCCTACAGCACCGGGTTTATTTAACCCCTGATCATCTGTTTAGGTTTGGTGGACGTTCAGATTCAAATTGCCCTAAATGTAGTGCCCCATCGGCAACTTTGGGCATTTGCTTTGGGATTGTCCTCAGATTATGTCATTCTGGGAAAAAATACTCAGGGTAATCTCCTCTACAGGAGTTCCGCGGGCTGTTCTTACTCCTATTGTATGTACGGTTGGAATTATAGAAGACCATTTGCTTGATAGACACACTCGTCAGTATGTACTGAATGTTTGCATGTGGGCCAAAGTTTGCATTGCCCACTCCTGGATGGCCTCCACAGGGCCGGAGTATTATGATTGGTTATCTGCCACAATTGCACATGAAAAATATACCTATTTGGCTAGAAACACTGAATCTAAATTTGAACACATATGGGGGCCAAAACAAGAGATATGGTAAGAACTTACCTTTGTTATCTCTGTTTCTACGAAGTCCATAGGGTCCACAGGGTTGACCTTGGGGTATAGGTTGGGAACCAAAACCGGGCACCACGCAGTTAAAGCTTTTAGCTCCCAGGATGCACTGGGTCCACTCTCCCTATAACCCCACCCCCAAGCCAGAGGCACCTCAGTTTGTAAGTAGCCAAAGGCCGGAGGAGGAGAGAAAAAGAGAGAGAAAACTGGAACACTCAATAACCATACTCACAGAAATGGGAGACGGAAAACCGGTGACCAGCCACACAGCCCATATGAAGCCAGGTGCGTCAGGGCGGGCGCCCTGTGGACCCTATGGACTTCGTAGAAACAGAGATAACAAAGGTAAGTTCTTACCATATCTCTTGTTTTCTACTTCAGGGTCCATAGGGGGTCCACAGGGTTGACCTTGGGGATGTCCCAAAGCAGTTCAACCAAGGGTGGGGACGCTCCTGTGCTGAGAGGAGAATCCGTCGCCAAAAAGGAAGCATCCTGAGAGGCAAAGGAAACCAATGCCTAGATCCTTAAAAAGGTGTGGACAGAAGACCACGTGGCCACCTAGTAAGGCAAAACAGCCAAGGCGCCACAGCGAGCCGCCCACGAGGGTTACATGGCCAGAGAAAAAACAAGCATCAACAACAGAAAGGCCTACCCATGGGTAGGCCCCTGAGGAAGACCTACGAGGCCATCCACCAACATTTGGTTATAGGCCGGCCATCCTTTCCTGTGAAAACCAGAAATCTCAGACCACCAATAAGGAGTCCGATTTCCGTAAGGAACCTGAACGGATCACATAAATCCAAAGAGGCCGGACCACAGTCAATGAGGCCACACCAGCCGAGAGGACTGGGGACAGAATGGCCGTACCATAAGTTCCAGAATAATATGGAACCTGAAAACCACTAAGAAGAAACACAGGGCGAGAGCAACTCACACCCTGACATGATGCCCTCCAGAAGAGGGAGCCACATGAGAACGCTCCCAATTCAGACACTCTCCTGGTTGATATAAACACCCTGAGAGAAAGAGAGAGCCTAAGCAATAGACCATGTAATGGCTATCACAACCAGCGGTTCCATTGACTGTCCCCGGAGGGAACGAAGAACCACTACTAACTCCCAAGGAGTCCCTAGGGAGGACAAATGGAAGCATAATCCAGAAAACACTCCAAAGGATGAACTGGATACCAGAGTGGAGCAATTCCATATCTTAACCATACTGACAGTGTAGAGATCCGCACTGTCAGGAAGACCAGGCCAAGTGTGAAACCCAAGCCAGCCAGAAGGAATGCCAGAATATCTGGAAATCCTGGACACCGGAGGATTGTATCGACAGGTACAATACCATAAGATTTATGGTTGCCACAGTTTGTGGTAGGTCCCAGCAAAAGCTGATCCATGTGCTCTAATCTAACGATGACAAAGCCAGGGAAGCCGTAAGACCACTGTAGGGACACAGTCAAAGACAAACGACCCAGGTCCAAGGCAAAACCAAGGACCCTGAGACAACAGGTCCGGGCAGCGAAGCATCAGGAATGGAGTATCGATGGAGAGACTCCGAAAATCCAAGTACCCCTGACATCTGGGGCAATCAGGAGCCACCAGCAGGAAAGCATCTCCGTCTCCATTGAAACACTTCCAAAGACCTCGAGGAAGAAGGGAGACCGGAGAACAGAGGTACACAAAGTGAAAGGACCACTTCATCGACAAAGAGTCGCTGAAGGTTGCTTCAGAATGCCCAGAGCTGGACTGTAACACCATAGTGTGATAAAGTCAGAAGGCCCTGAGGGTCACCTCAGGGGGGCCCCCCCTGCTCACCAGGAGATGAAACCTCTCTTGGGGAAGAGACTAGTCCCCGGGATGCACGTCGTGACGGCTGAGGACTCCCGCTTCCCAATGGAGAGCTCCTGAAATGAACGCTGCCGAGATGGTCGGAAGGAGACCCTCGGACTATGTCCGAATATGTGACATACCTGTCATTGCCACCCAACGAACAGTGTTGCTAAAAAGGAATCCACTGTCCTGACCCTGTCGGACTGAACCTTTTCAGGTTCACCGGGAAACAAGAGTTATGCCAGAGTAAGTTAATTGACAGGGTGGAATCGACAGACGTCCAACTGCACTGAAAAGGATGCGAACCAGACACTGTCCATAGCAAAGAATACCCTGGACGAGATGGCCATAGCCACCCGGACAGGGACCGACTTGCCTCCGGAGAGAGCATCATCGTTTGAACAGTGATCCGACAGAAAAAACTCGTTCCATCTGGAGATGAGCCAATTATGGAAAGGTCTGGAATGGAACTGAGCCCATTCCACCATGCATCCCAGAGTGTAAAGACATATGTCGACTGCGCAGACAACCACGTACTCCTAATGGAAGAGTGGAGATTCCATCTTACGCCAGAAGAATTCTCATATTCTGAGAATCCAGCAGGGATCTTAGATGAAGAATACCCAGAGAGGGATGCAGGGAGGACTTTTTCCCCATTGATTAAACGTCTGCACCCTGAAGCCACAGTCATCCTGACCTGGCTGTAAAGTACCCCGGTGATCCCGCTAAGAGCAGGAGGCCGTCCAGGTACAGGAGCATTGGGATATACTGAACAGGAGAACTGTCAGAAAATCCAAAACACTGGTAAACCCCTGTGGGGCTGAGGACAGTCCCAACAGGCAGAGCCCGAAAAATTGTAAGTGTTGCTGTGATACAGCAAACCTCAGCCCATGCTGAGGAAAGGTCTCTGTAAGTACCCGTAGGCACGCGTCCTGTATATGATACCATAAAGTCCCCAGGTTCCAAACATCGTATGATGGAGCATAGGGATTTCCTCCTGAGCCCAGGTAGCTTTAGGAACTGGTTCAGGGAATTGAGACAGAGAATAGGCCAAAGAGGACCATTCAGCCACCGCACCAGAAAGAAAGCAGAACAACCAGTCCCTCACTGAGATAGTGGGGATGGCCTAATTAGCTCCGCTTACCGCAACAACTGCATAGCTTTCTGGATCTGTAAGGCCCTTGTAAAGAGGCCGCCTGAGCAAAGAGAGGGCGTACCCTCCTACCCACGTAGCCACGGCAACTTGACACTAGTACCGGGCGAACTGAGAAAATCGGTATCTCCCAGTTGTAGGCCTGTCCCGTCAGGCTGAAGAGATATCCGTAGGTTCAGAAGCAGGATCGGCTGGCAGTCCAGGCCTGCTCGGTACTGGATATGTCGGCCCTTGTAGATGCCGACAGTCTACGAAGAAACAGACCTTTAGGCTGACCCAGAGGACAAAAAGACTTTACAGACTTAGTCTGAGGCCTTGTAGAGGGCATAGCTGAAAGCGGTAAACTTGTCGTTAGTAATACTGCCAATGTTACTACAATCTTGTCAAGGTCAGGACCAACCAAGATCAACCCTAAAGATGGTATCTGCACCTCTGCATTCCCAGAGCGCAGCCATAGGGTATTACGGAGGATACAGTCGCAGCCGGAACTCTGAAAGTTAGGAGACTGGTATCCAATATAGGCATTTCCACCTATGACAACTGCATATATTACGAGAGCGACCAAATACATTTGAACCCCTGACGTGTTGGAGGGGAAAAAATGTTACAAATGCATCAGCCCAATATGCAATAGTATTAACCAACCATGCTATAGCCATGGTAGGATGGGTAACAACCCCTGAAAGCAAGTATACCGATTTCAGGCAGAGTTACCACCTACGGACCACGCAGGAATGGGAGGCGTAGTAACGTCTGTAATCAGACGAGTAACACGCCCATCCACCCCAGGAGGGGCTCGTGATGACCCTCAGGGAATTTGGGACAGGAGGCCAAACACTGTTGTAACACCTCCTATCTGGCAACAGCCAGAGTCCCGCTATGCGATCCACCCGCTAGTCAGCAACAGGGAACCCGAAGGCATGTAAGACTGAGGGTGTATGATACAGGTGCAGGTCAACATTCACTCTAACCAGAATGGACCTGCTACCAGCCCTAAAGCAGGGATAATAATACCTGAAATAGGCTTCCACCCGTAAGAGGGAAAGAGCCCAAAACAGTATCCAGTACATGCAGAGCCAACTGGGAAGTAACCACAGGGCGTCAACCACGCCAATTTGCGTTTCGTAGAAAACTACACCACCCAGGGTGGCTGTTGTGGTAATCCCTGCAAGGGGCATGACAGACTATTGTGGCACCAGGGGGAATTCATATACTGCGAAAAACCCCTGCAGGGAGCGATAGTCTGTGTCACAGGGGAAGAGTGCAAGAAACTGTGAGATACCCTGAGATGAAAAGGGCAGTATGGTGGAGTAACCCCAAGTGAGGTACAACAATGGGGCCCACCCGGCAATCCGCAATTGAGAGGATCCCGAGAAAACAAACCGCCCAAGGGAGTCGTGAAAGGGGTCGGCACCAGATGACGCCACATACAGAACCCTTTATGAGTCAAATCCTCCGCACTAACACCTGCAGCACATGGCTTGCAGGATAGGAAAAATGGGTGTAGTATAATGCTCTATCTCCTGGTCAGACATATCTGACCAGCCCTCTTGGCGGAAATATTAAGCAGCGCTATACTGGTCCTGACTGATGCCAAAAATTAGCTGCAGGGACCCATTTTCAGCGTATGCAACACACAGTTCCATCTAAAATATGGCAACGTGCAGCACGCAACAGTATGTGACAAACCTCACAAATATTAACAAGTATATAAATGTGAGGTCTCAGAACCACCCCAAGTACAGCTGTATTAGGGCAGATAAAGAAAAGGGATAGATATACACTGACAGGTGAGAGAATTAAATACAGACAGTCAGCACTAGCATAAGTCACATACCATGCAGATATATACATATATACATAAACATGTCATATAATATACTGCACTATTACACTGCATTCAACTTACCAAGATTCAGCGCTGTGTACACTGACCTGATGGTGAGGTACGCAGGGGGACTGGACTCACTGCCATCTCCGGAGCTCTGCTGCTGCACCACAAGAAAATGGCCGCTGGAGACCTCAGAAGAAGCGTGGCCCGCGGAGGAAGCAGCTCAGCGACGCCAGACTATACATACCGAAAGGCGCGCTGAGCTGAGGGGAGGAGCCGCTGTAACAGGAAAAGCTTCATCCCCTGGCCGGCTATTAACCTCCCGGGACGCCGGCTCCCAGCGCCGATCAGTAAGTCCCTGGTGGTCTAGTGGACACACGGGGTATGGGGGGCCCGCCGCCACTGCCGGCGCCTCCGGTCTGTCCCCGGAGACCGGAGGCACAGGACTGCATATTAAATGCGCGGATCACCGCAAGCGGTGATCCGCGACCTTACCTGCTCCCCGTGGATTCGGCAGCAGTCCTGGGCGCCCGCAGAGTCCGGCTAGTACAGACTCTGGGGTCCCGCTGAGATCCCCAGATCTGTACTGGCGTCTCAGCGCCGGCGGGGTGACGGAGCGGCAGCTTAGACGTCCTATGGACAGTCCGACGCTGCCGCTCTGAAAGTCCAAAGTAAAAATAAAAAAACTCTGTACTTAGAAAAAATATAGCTATGGGGCTGCTAATCAGCTCCCCACTGCACTAAACGGTGACCCGACTCCGGCCGGGCACAACTTAAACTGAGGTGCCTCTGGCTTGGGGGTGGGGTTATAGGGAGAGTGGACCCAGTGCATCCTGGGAGCTAAAAGCTTTAACTGCGTGGTGCCCGGATTTGGTTCCCAACCTATACCCCAAGGTCAACCCTGTGGACCCCCTATGGACCCTGAAGTAGAAATGGCTTAATTCTGCTCATGCTCAGACCGCACATCACCGGATCTCTGTCTCCAATTCTTCTTTTAGTGCTGTTATGTAATAGTACCAATGGGGGAAATAATGCTACACAATCACTTATTGGTGTGTGCGAGAAGGGAAAGAATATATATATATGTTTATGTTTATGTATATGTGTGTATGTATGTATGTATGTATGTATGTATGTGTATATATATATATATATATATATATATATATATATATAGACAGACAATTGTTGTATATAAGTGTTATATACTAGTCTGTTTGCTCATTGTAATGTGACATCAATGATATGCTAGTTCTACATCCTTTTATTTTATGTTTGTTTTATGTTTGTCTATTTGTTGTTGTTTTCTTTTTTGAAAATCAATAAAAAAAACACGTCATTCAAAAAAAAAAAAAGGGAGAAAAAAAAAAAGCCTTTCCCTGTAGCCTAAGAAATTATCTTATCTAGTTTGGGACCAAATAGGCCTCTTAAGAGATCTGAATGGGTTCCAGTCACCTCGGACTCTGCATCCCCCCCCCCAGGCTGCGGCTGAGGGATGCAGATACAAATGTTCAAAAGAACAATTAAAATAATAAACCTGTGGTAAAAGAGAATGAAACAGGACACAAGCATCCTTCTCCACCTGGTATTTACCAATGCTAAGTCCCAGGCAGTCACATTTTTCGCCAGTAAATTTAAAGTGCTCAAGCTACCTGTCACCGCACTATAAAACAAGAGATATGGTAAGAACTTACCTTTGTTATCTCTGTTTCTACGAAGTCCATAGGGTCCACAGGGTTGACCTTGGGGATATAGCTGGATCAGGATCCATGGGCACCACACAGTTAAGCTTTTAGCTCCCAGGATGCACTTGGGGCCTCCTCTATACCCCGCCCCCGAGCCACAGGCACCTCAGTTGGTAAGCAGCCTAGGCCGGAGGAGAATATGGAACAGAGAGAAGGAAGACTGGAACACACAAGAAACCATACTCACAGAAAAAGGAGACGGAAATACCAGTGACCAGCAACACAGCCCATTAGAAGCCAGGTGCGTCAGGGCGGGCGCCCTGTGGACCCTATGGACTTCGTAGAAACAGAGATAACAAAGGTAAGTTCTTACCATATCTCTTGTTTTCTACTTCAGGGTCCATAGGGGGTCCACAGGGTTGACCTTGGGGATGTCCCAAAGCAGTTCAACTAAGGGCGGGGACGCTCCTGTGCAGAAAGGAGAATCCTGCGCCCGAAGGATGCATCCTGAGAGGCAAAGGTGTCAAACGCATAAAATCTTAGAAACGTTTGAACCGAAGACCAAGTGGCTGCCTTACACAGCTGAACAGCTGAGGCACCACGTTTAGCAGCCCAAGAAGGGCCCACAGAACGAGTGGAATGAGCCTTAACAGAGGCTGGAACAGGTAAATGCTCTCGTATCTAAGCCTCCCTAATAACAGAACAAAACCAACGGGCCAAAGTCTGGTTGTTGGCAGGCCAACCCCTCTTATGAAAACCAAAGAGGACAAACAAGGAGTCGGACTTTCGAACAGAAGCAGTCCGATCAACATAAACTCTGAGAGCACGGACAATGTCCAACGAAGTCTCCCCTGCTGTAAGATCAGGGGACTGAAAGGCTGGGACCACCAGTTCCTGATTGATATGGAACTTAGAGACAACCTTAGGTAAACACTCAGGACGAGTGCGAAGCACTGCTCTGTCCTGGAGAAAATAATTAAGAAGGGTGGACTACATGAAAGTGCCCCCAACTCGGAAACCCTCCTTGCTGAAGCAATAGCCAGGAGAATCCTGAGAACACCCCGGAAAAAAAGTCTGTACGTCCGGTAACATAGCAATTCTACGTTGGTACCAAACCGATAAAGCAGACACGTGCACCTTCAGAGAGGAAAGGCGTAAACCTAAGTCCAAACCCGACTGAAGAAAAGCCAGAATCCTTGAAACTCTGAAAGCACACCACTGAAAGTACGTGTGCCACACTCTATGATAAATCCTTGCAGAAGCAGGCTTGCGTGCCCTCAGCATGGTGGAAATAACGGAACTAGAAAAGCCCCGGGACCTTAAGACGGCCGTCTCAAGAGCCACGCCGTCAAAGACAGACGACCCAGATCCGGGTAAAGGTAGGGCCCCTGAGACAACAAGTCCTGCCGCTGAGGAGGAAGGTACGGAACGTCGATGGACAGACTCTGTAGGTTGGAGTACCACGGACGTCTTGGCCACGCTGGGGCCACCAGTACCAGAGTGCCTCCGTCCTGATAGAACTTGCGCAGGACCCAAGGCAGAAGGGATATCGGAGGAAACAGATATGCCAGCTGAAACGTCCATCTGACCTACAGAGCGTCCACCAGACTGGCGCCGTCGTCCCTTGTCCTTGACCTGTACACGGGCAACTTGTGACTGTGACGAGAGGCCATCAAGTCCATCTCCGGCAGTCCCTACTTGTCCATGAGTAGTTGGAATACCTCTGGATGAAGCGACCATTCCCCTGGATGCACGTCGTAACGGCTGAGGAAGTCTGCCTCCCAATTGAGGATTCCGGGAATGAAGACTGCAGAGATCGCTGGAAAGTGGCACTCCGCCCAGGTTAGGATGTGAGACACTTCTGCCATCGCAGCCCGGCTGCGAGTTCCTCCCTGGTGATTGATGTACGCCACCGTGGTGGCGTTGTCTGACTGCACTTGCACCGCCCTTCCGTGAAGAGTGGTGCCGGCCGACTGCAGAGCCCTGTACACGGCTCTTAGTTCCAGAACATTAATGGGGAGAGCCGCTTCCTCCGCTGTCCAACGACCCTGAAGTGACAAGGAGCCTGTCACCGCCCCCCAACCCCGAAGACTGGCATCTGTCGTGAGCCGAACCCAGTCCGGGATCCAAAAGGGGCGAACCTCGAGAAGGTGAGCTGTTTAAAGCCACCAATTCAGGGACTGTCGTACATCCGGAGATAGCACCAGGGTCTGTGACCGGATCCGGTGAGGCAACCCATTCCAGTTTGCTAGAATCAGCCTCTGCAGAGGCCTGGAGTGAAACTGGGCAAATTCCACCATGTCGAATGCCGACACCCTGGAACCCAGCACTCTCATTGCCGAGTGTACCGAAAGACTGGCACAATCCAGGCAACTGCGTATCCGCAACTGTAGGGAAGATACCTTTTCTGGAGTTAGAAAGATCCGCTGCTGATGAGAGTCTAGGAGGGCCCCCAGATGGACCATCTGCTGAGATGGGATCAGGGATGACTTCCTCCAATTTATTAACCACCCGTGCATCTGCAGACAAGCCACCGTCAGTTGGAGATGTTGCAGCAGAACCTCCGGAGAGCTTGCCAGCAATAGGAGGTCATCCAGATACGTTAACAACCGTACCCCCTGGTTCCGAAGGTGGGCAGCCATAACTGCCATCACCTTGGTGAACACCCTCGGCGCTGTGGAGAGCCCGGAACTGGTAGTGACGGTGCAACAGAGCGAACCGCAGACACCTCTGATGTGACGTTGCTATCGGCACATGGAGGTAAGCGTCCTGGATATCCAGGGAGACCATGTAATCCCCTGGTTCCATAGCCAGAATTATGGAACACAAGGTTTCCATTCTGAACCTGGGAATCCTGAGAAACCTGTTCAAAGACTTTAAATTTAGAACGGGTCGATGGGAGCCATTGGGTTTCTGTACCAGAAACAGCAGAATAGTACCCCATCCCATGCTGAGATTGTGGAACAGGTACAATGACCCCTGCAGTCAGCAAGGAGTCTATAGCTTCCCTGATCAGCATAGCCTTGGCTATGTCCTGAGAAGGACTCGTGCAGAAAAACTAGTGAGGCGGTCTGCGCCGAAAAGACAGGGCGTACCCCTGGGAGACCACTTCTCGCACCCAGGCATCGGTGGTGGTATTGAACCAGCTCTGGGCGAAATGAAGAAGTCGGCCTCCCCTCTGGGATCCCCCAGAGGGAGGCCCGTCCCATCAGGCGGAAGGCTTATCTTCCTGTTTGGAAGAGGGACGCCTGGCACTCTAAGCTTGTTTCTTGGACCTAGCCAGTCTATCCACGATCCTATCCAAGTCTCGACCAAAAAGTAATTCCCCATTAAAAGGTAAGGCCTCCAGGCCCTTGTTTGAATCAGCGTCTGCTCTCCAGGACCTCAGCCATAAGGAGCGGCGGGCATGCACAGCCGCAGCCGACACCCTAGAGGTTAGCAGACTAGCGTCCAAGGAAGCTTCTCCAATATAAGAAGCCGCATCACTCATCTGTCCTAGTAATGCCCTCTGGACTTCCTGAGTATCCTCAGGAAAAGTGTCCCCTAAGGCATTGGCCCAACCCTAATGGCCTTAGCCACCAGGAAATGGCCCTGGACGGGCGAGCAATTGCTCCCGAGAGGGAATAAATAGACTTAAGGCAAGCCTCAACCTTTCTGTCCGTGGGATCCTTTAACGAGGAAACTGACGGTATTGGCAGCGTAGCACTCTTAATAAGGCATGTGACATGGGAATCCACCGCCGGTGGAGCTACCCACTTCCTACAATGCGCCTCCGGGAATGGATAATTGGAAGCCAACCTCTTTTGAGGCACAAATCTCTTACTGGGTGTCTGCCAAGCCACCGCCATATGATCCGTTAATTGATCAGATAGGGGGAATACCGCCGAAGTCACCTTAGTTTTTTTTTTTTTTTTAAAACTAGGGAATTTCTACTTAGGATCAGGTGCCTCATCCTCTATTAGGAGAATGGCACGCACCGCCCTAACCAGAGCTCGTACATTAATAGACGACCGAGATTCCAACTCCTGAGCCGAGGTGTACGAATCGGAGTCGTCCTGGACATCACCCTCATCTGAGGACCCCTCAGTGTCCGAAATCTGCGCCGCAAGCAACTTATGTGCACGCTTAGACGCCCCTGCAGACCTGTCATTGTGCAGCATCGACTGAAAAGTCGAAGATGCAGCTGCCAGACTCTGGACTGAACTGGAGAGCACGTCCACCCATGGTGGAGGAGCTGCCACATTGGTCTGGAAAGGCACCACAGACTGTTGTGTAGCAGGAGTGGCCTGAAAATAAATAGGCAATCCTCAATAAGGGTCCACAGTCTGTGACCCAGAGGAACTCTGCAATAATTGCGGGGTACACTGGTAATGGGAAATGGTAGGCTGGGACAGAGTCCTCGTAGGGACAGCAGACGGAGCCGCAAGGCGGTCCGCCAGAGACACCAGCACCTGTGAAAACATAGCCCATGGTGGCTCCTGTGTCATAGGGGGTCTGGATTGACCAGGAGTCAACTGACACCGCTCATAAAGGCCATCCAGAGATGCCTCTTCCCTATGTGATCCCGCAGAGCAGCGCCTGCAGGAAAACAACACTGGAATCCCGGAGTGCTCAACTTCACCCTCAGACATAACCAAATATAATGTACAGACCAAATATATATGGCAATAGAGGAAAAAAGAACTGCACTTCCCTGTGTGCTGAACAACAGTCCTGAATATGGCACTGTGTAGCACACAACTGTATGTGACAGACCTCACAAATACTTGATTTATATATGTGAGGTTAGTAGAAAAGCCCCTCCTCCACACCTGTAGGGCTAAGGAAGAAGGAAAGAGATAGATATAAGCTGACAGTAATAAGAGAAAAATACAGACAGCAGCACTAGCAAAAGTCACATACCATGCAGGAAGATATACTCACTGCACCTTTACACTACACTCAACCGCCCAGATTCAGTGTCTGGGAGGGCTATAGTGCTGTGTACGCCGTCCTAACAGGGGAGAGGTACACAGGGGGACCGGTCCGCGTGCTCCCTGAGGGATCTGCGCTGCCACATGTAGAAAAAAAATGGCCGCCAGAGACCTCAGAGGAGGAGTGGCCGAGTGAACTGCAGCTCAGGGACGCTAGACATGCAGGCTGAAAAGCGCGCTGAGCTGAGGGGAGGAGCCGCTGAACAGGGAAGGCTTCCTCCCCTGGCTGGCCATTAACCCCAGGGATGCTGGCTTCCCGCTTGCCGGTTATCCCTGGTGGTCTAGTGGTCCCACGGGTTATGGGGGGGGGCCCGCCGCCACTGCCAGCAGCCTCCGGTCTGTCCCCAGGACCAGAGGCTAAAGGACTGCATTTAAGGTATTCCGCGCGCCGCTGCTAGCCAGCGACGCGCGGCTTACCTGAATCCCCGGCGACTCCGGCAGCAGTCCTGGGAGGTAGACAGAGTCCGGCTAGTACGGACTCTGTCCTCCCGCCGCGATCCCCAGATCAGTACTGGCGTCGCGGCGCCAGTCGGGGATCAGAGCGCCAGTCGGGGATCAGAGCGTCTGTACAGACAGCCCTTCGCTGCCGTTTGTAGTAAAAAGAGAAACTAAAATAAATAAAATCTATTAGAAAATAAAAAGCTTCTGGGGGCTGCTCCTGCAGCCCCCCTGCGCGGTGACCGAGTCCGGCCGGGCACCAGCTTACACTGAGGTGCCTGTGGCTCGGGGGCGGGGTATAGAGGAGGACCCAAGTGCATCCTGGGAGCTAAAAGCTTAACTGTGTGGTGCCCATGGATCCTGATCCAGCTATATCCCCAAGGTCAACCCTGTGGACCCCCTATGGACCCTGAAGTAGAAACCTATGGTAAATATTTTGTCCCCCAAGGGCTGTTAGAGAAATAAAAATTAAGTTTGATATTGTGCAAGATTTGGCATTTTATACCAGAATGGAATTGAAAGCCTACCTTGTTGAGAGTCCGTACTGCAGCATATCTTAAAGCAGGTTTTGGGGAGCTACAGAACAATTGTAGAACTGAAAATAAAGGATCACATAAGAGATCATAACATCAAAAGGATTATAAGTAAATATACTACCAACAGTGTTGTATTTTATTTTATATACAGTCATATAGTTATGAATTTTCATCTAAGCAAGTGAAAAACAAGAGATATGGTAAGAACTTACCTTTGTTATCTCTGTTTCTACGAAGTCCATAGGGTCCACAGGGTTGACCTTGGGGTATAGGTTGGGAACCAAATCCGGGCACCACGCAGTTAAAGCTTTTAGCTCCCAGGATGCACTTGGGTCCACTCTCCCTATAACCCCACCCCCAAGCCAGAGGCACCTCAGTTTGTAAGTAGCCAAAGGCCGGAGGAGGAGAGAAAAAGAGAGAGAAAACTGGAACACTCGATAACCATACTCACAGAAATGGGAGACGGAAAACCGGTGACCAGCCACACAGCCCATTCGAAGCCAGGTGCGTCAGGGCGGGCGCCCTGTGGACCCTATGGACTTCGTAGAAACAGAGATAACAAAGGTAAGTTCTTACCATATCTCTTGTTTTCTACTTCAGGGTCCATAGGGGGTCCACAGGGTTGACCTTGGGGATGTCCCAAAGCAGTTCAACCAAGGGAGGGGACGCTCCTGTGCTGAGAGGAGAATCCGCCGCCAAAAAGGAAGCATCCGGAGAGGCAAAGGAAACCAATGCCTAGAACCTTAAAAAGGTGTGGACAGAAGACCACGTGGCCATCTAGCAAGGCAAAACAGCCAAGGCGCCACAGCGAGCCACCCACGAGGGTTACATGGCCCGAGAAAAAACAAGCATCAATAACAGAAAGGCCTACCCATGGGTAGGCCCCTGAAGAAGACATACGAGGCCGTCCAGCCAACATTTGGCCATAGGCCGGCCATCCTTTCCTGTTAAAACCAGAAATTTCAGACAACCAATAAGGAGTCCGATTAACGGATCACATAAATCCACAGAGGCCGGACTACAGTCAATGAGGCCACACCAGCCGAGAGGACTGGGGACTGAATGGCCTCACCATAAGTTCCAGAATAATATGGAACCTAAAAATCACTAAGAAGAAACACAGGGTGAGAGCAACTCACACCCTGACAAGATGCCCTCCAGAAGAGGGAGCCACATGAGAACGCTCCCAATTCCGACACTCACCTGGGTGATATAAACTCCCTGAGAGAAAGAGAGAAAGCCAAAGCAATAGACCATGTAATGGCTATCACAACCAGCGGTTCCATTAACTTTCCCCGGAGTTAACGAAGAACCACTACTAACTCCCAAGGAGTCCCTAGGGAGGACAAATGTCGGCATAATCCAGAAAACACTCCAAAGGATGAACTGGATATCAGAGCGGAGCAATTCCATATCTTAATCATACTGACAGTGTAGAGATCCGCACTGTCAGGAAGGCCAGGCCGAGGGTGAAACCCAAGCCAGCCGGAAGGAATGCCAGAATATCTGGAAATCCTGGACCCCAGAGGATCATATCGACAGGTATAATACCATAAGAATTATGGCTGCCACAGTTTGTGGTAGGTCCCAGCAAAAGCTGATCCATGTGCTCTAATCTAACGATGACAAAGCCAGGGAAGCCGTAAGACCACTGTAGGGACGCAGTCAAAGACAAACTACCCAGGTCCAAGGCAAACCCCAGGACCCTGAGACAACAGGTCTGGGCAGTGAAGCATCAGGAATGGAGTATCGATGGAGAGACTCCGAAAAACCAAGTACCCCTGACATCTGGGGCAATCAGGAGCCACCAGCAGGAAAGCATCTCCGTCTCGATTGAAACACTTCCCTCGAGGAAGAATGGAGACCGGAGAACACAGGTACGCAAATTGGAAGAACCACTTCACCGACAAAGAGTCACTGAAGGTTGCTTCAGAATCCCCAGAGTTGGACTGTAACACCATAGTGTGATAGAGTCAGAAGGCCATGAGGGTCACCTCAGGAGGACCCCCCCCCCCTGCTCACCAGGAGATGAAACCTCTCTTGGGGAAGAGACTAGTCCCCTGGATGCACGTCGTGACGGCTGAGGACTCCCGCTTCCCAATGGAGAGCACCTGAAATGAACACTGTCGAGATGGTCGGGAGGAGACCCTTAGACAATGTCCGAATGTATGACATACCTGACATTGCCACCCAACGAACAGTATTGCTAAAAAGAAAGCCACTGTTCTGACCCTGTCGGACTGAACTTTTTCAGGTTCACCGGGAAACAAGGGCTATGCCAGAGTGAAGGCCCAAGACAGGCTAAAGTTCCAACAAGTTAATTGACAGGGTGGAATCGACAGACATCCAACTGCACTGAAATGGATGCGAACCAGACACTGTCCTTAGCAAAGAATACCCTGGACGAGATGGCCATAGTCACCCGAAAAGGGACCGACTTGCCTCCGGGGAGAGCATCATCGTTTGAACAGTGATCAGACAGAAAAAACTTGTTCCATCTGGAGATAAGCCAATTATGGAAAGGCCTGGAATGGAACTAAGCCCATTCCACCCTTCCAAAGGCAGACACTGAATAGTGGACCATGCATCCCAGAGTGTAAAGACATATGTCGACTGCGCAGACATCCATGTACTCCTAATGGAAGAGTGGAGATGCCGTCTTACGCCAGAAGAATTCTCAGATTCTGAGAATCCAGCAGGGCTCCTAGGTGAAGAATACCCAGAAAGGGATGCAGGGAGGACTTTTTCCCCATTGATTAAACGTCTGCACCCTGAAGAAGCCACAGTCAACCTGACCCGGCTGTAAAGTACCCCGGTGATCCTGCTAAGAGCAGGAGGCCATCCAGGTACAGGAGCATTGGGATATACTGAACAGAAGAACTGTCAGAAAATCCAAAACGCTGGTAAACCCCTGTGGGGCTGAGAGCAGTCTCAACAGGCAGAGCCCGAAAAATCGTAAGTGCTGTGATACAGCAAACCTCAGTCCATGCTGAGGTAAGGTCTCTGTAAGTACCCGTAAGCACGCGTCCTGTATCTCCAGTGATACCATAAAGTCCCCAGGTTCCAAACATAGTATGATGGAGCATAGGGATTGCCTCCTGAGCCCAGGTAGCTTTAGGAACTGGTTCAGGGAAATGAGACAGAGAATAGGCCAAAGAGGACCATTCAGCCACCGCACCAGAAAGAAAGCAGAACAACCAGTCCCTCGCTGAGAAAGTGGGGATGGCCCAATTAGCTCCGCTTACCGCAACAACTGTATAGCTTTCTGGATTTGTAAGGCCCTGTTCCGAATAAGGGCCTGAGTACCATCACATGGAAATAGGCCGCCTGAGCAAAGAGAGTGCGTACCCTCCTACCCACGTAGCCGCGGCAACTAGACACTAGTCCCGGGCAAACTGGGAAAATCGCCATCTCCCAGTGGTAGGCCTGTCTCGTCAGGCTGACGATATATCCGTAGGTTCAGAAGCAGGATCGGCTGGCAGTCCAGGCCTGCTCGGAACTGGATATGTCGGCCCTTGTAAAGGCCGACAGTCTATGAAGAAACAGACCTTTAGGCTGACCCAGAGGACAAAAAGACTTAATAGTCTGAGGCCCTATAGTGAGCATAGCTGAAGGCGGGAAATTTGTACTGCCACTGTCAAGGTCAGGACCCAACAAGATATACCCTATAGATGGTATCTGCACCTCTGCATTCCCAGAGCGCAGCCATAGGGTATTACGGAGGATACCGTCGCAGCCGGAACTCTGAAAGTTAGGAGCTGGTATCCAATATAGGCATGTCCACCTATGACAACTGCATATATTACGAGAGCGACCAAATACATTTGAACCCCAGACGTGTTGGAGGGGAAAAAACATTACAAATGCATCAGCTCAGTATGCAATAGTATTAACCAACCATGCTATAGCCATGGTAGGATGGGTAACAACCCCTGAAAGCGAGTATACTGATTTCAGGCAGAGTTACCACCTACGGATCAGAAGAATCCGACCACGCAGGAATGGGAGGCGTAGTAACGTCTGTAATCAGACGAGTAACATGCCCATCCACCCCAGGAGGGGCTCATGATGACCCTCAGGGAATTTGGGACAGGAGACCAAACACTGTTGTAATACCTCATATCTGGCAACAGCCAGAGTCCCGCCATGCGATCCACCCGCTAGTCAGCAACAGGGAACCAGAAGGCACGTAATACTGAGGGTGTATGATACAGGTGCAGATCAACATTCACTCTAACCAGAATGGACCTGCCACCAGCCCAAAGCAGGGATAATAATACTTGAGATAGGCTTCCCCCCGTGTAAGAGGGAAAGAGCCCAAAACAGTATCCAGTTCACGGTAGAGCCAAGTGGGAAGTAACCACAGGGCGTCAACCACGCCAATTTGCGTTTCATAGAAAAACGACATCCACCCAGTGTGGCTGTTGTGGTAATCCCTGCAAGGGGCATGACAGACTATTGTGGCACCAGGGGGAATTCATATACTCGAAAAACCCCTGTAGGGAGCGGTAGTCTGTGTCACAGGGGAAGAGTGCAAGAAACTGCGAGATACCCTGAGATGAAAAGGGCAGTATGGTGAAGTAACCCCAAGTGAGGTACAACAATGGGGCCCGCCCGGCGATCCGCAATTAAGAGGATCCCGAGAAAACAAACCGCCCAAGAGGGTCGTGAAAGGGGCCGGCACCCGATGACGCCACATACAGAATCCTTTAAGAGTTAAATCCTCCGCACTAACACCTGCAGCACATGGCTTGCAGGATAGTAAAAATGGGTGCAGCATAACGCTCTTGATCAAGCAGCGCTATACTGGTCCTGACTGATACTAAAAATTAGCTGCAGGGACCCATTTTCAGCGTATGCAACACACAGTTCCACTCAAAATATGGCAACGTGCAGCACGCAACAGTATGTGACAAACCTCACAAATATTAACAAGTATATAAATGTGAGGTCTCAGAACCACCCCAAGTACAGCTGTATTAGGGCAGATAAGGAAAGGGATAGATATACACTGACAGGTGAGAGAATACAGACAGTCAGCACTAGCATAAGTCACATACAATGCAGATATACACATATATACATAAACATGTCATATAATATACTGCACTATTACACTGCATGCAACTTACCCAGATTCAGTGTCTGGGAAGGCTACAGCGCTGTGTACACTGACCTGATGGTGAGGTACGCAGGGGGACTGGACCAACTGCCATCTCCAGAGATCTCTGCTGCACCACAGAGAAAATGGCCGCTGGAGACCTCAGAAGAAGCGTGGCCCGCGGAGGAAGCAGCTCAGCGACGCCAGACTATAGATACTGAAAGGCGCGCTGAGCTGAGGGGAGGAGCCGCTGTAACAGGGAAAGCTTCCTCCCCTGGCCGGCTATTAACCCCCGGGACGCCGGCTCCCTGCACCGAACACTAAGTCCCTGGTGGTCTAGTGGACACACGGGGTATGGGGGGCCCGCCGCCACTGCCGGCGCCTCCGGTCTGTCCCCAGAGACCGGAGGCACAGGACTGCATTTCAAATGCGCGGATCACCGCAAGCGGTGATCCGCGACCTTACCTGCTCCCCGTGGATCCGGCAGCAGTCCTGGGCGCCCGCAGAGTCCGGCTAGTACAGACTCTGGGGTCCCGCTGAGATCCCCAGATCTGTACTGGCGTCTCAGCGCCAGCGGGGTGACGGAACGGCAGCTTAGACGTCCTATGGACAGTCCGACGCTGCCGCTCTGAAGAATCCAAAGGAAAAATAAAAAACTCTGTCCTTTAGAAAAAATAAAGCTTAGGGGCTGCTAATCAGCTCCCCACTGCACTAAACGGTGACCCGACTCTGGCCGGGCACAACTTAAACTGAGGTGCCTCTGGCTTGGGGGTGGGTTTATAGGGAGAGTGGACCCAAGTGCATCCTGGGAGCTAAAAGCTTTAACTGCGTGGTGCCCGGATTTGGTTCCCAACCTATACCCCAAGGTCAACCCTGTGGACCCCCTATGGACCCTGAAGTAGAAATTAACTGTTCATTCTTGCAAGTTAAATGTAATGAGTTCCTGAAATCATGTTTAAACTTTACGTCACTGTATAAATTTACCAGTCTGGTTTGAAAAGACAATTTCTGTTACTTGAAGACTTTGTAACCAATGTTACGCTATCAGATTTTGCACTGCAGTGAGAAGAACCATCATACGTCTAAAAACAATGGATACCATCTTGAGAAATGCTCTCCAACTAGTGGCTTGTTGTCTGCAAGTGCTCCTCACACCACCTACTGTTGACTGTCAAGATGGTCATCGTTATTACTGCAAAGCCCAGTACCACTAGCAGCATTAGTTCCACTTTCCCCTCATATACTGCAGCCATTTAAACACATTTAGCCATATTGAGATAGATTGGAAAATATGCACTGCAGGGGTTATACTTGCAGCCAATTTTGTTTTCAAGATTATCACGTATAATCTGCTTCACTGTCCAGTCAGATATTTTTGGATGGAATCTATATGTAAATGTGTTTTGTACTGTCACAATATCCTAATATCCTATGTGGAAAACAGTCTATTGTATTCAGCAATAATTTATTGTCCTTGAAATACTCCATGGCAGCCATTATAATGGGTAGCTTCCCTTCTAGGTTAGATAGAGAAAGACATCCTCCAGGTCATATATAATGCAGCTCCTCATCTTCTGCTGTTTCTGAGTAACTCCCTAAGCTGTCTCAGAAACGCCACATCTTGAACATATAACTCAACATTTTCCTTTTCAACCCTATAACTATTACAACGGGATGTTCCCAAGTAATATGAGGGAATCTACAAAGAAACTAAACTACAAATGCTGCATAATGAAGAGTTTAGGGGGCATATAATGAGATGGAAGCAAAAAAAAAAACACAAGTAACTTTGTATCTGCCACAAACCATGTTGCAAAGCAAAGGGTGCAAATACATTTATTTTGTTTTTGCATGCAGGTTAAATACTGCTGCTTTTGCACATAGCCCACAAATGGGATGTAATCAGCATCCCGGCACCAGAATCCCGACCGCAGTCATCTCGAAGGTAAGTATCTGGAGTTAGGGGAGGGTTAGGTTTAGTGTTAGGCACTAGGGGGAGGGTTGGGATCAGTATGAAATACCGCCGGACGCGTGTTCAAATGTGCCTAACCTTAAGTCCCCCGGGAGCCCCTAACCTAACCATTCCCCACCGCAGCTGTCCGCGTCCGGCTTACCTTCGATTGGGATGCCGGGCGTCGGGCTCCCGGCGTAGGTAAAATGACAGGCGTTAGGATGTTGACGCCTGTCATTAGACCCTTGCCGGGATTAGACAGTCGGGATGCCGATGATCAGCATTTAGACCATCAGCATCCCGACTGCGTACCAGAAGGGTTAGGGTTAGGCACTAATGGGGAAGGGTTAGGCACTAGGGGGAGTTTAGGGCTAGGCACCGGGGAAGGATTGTTAGCATTAGGGTGTGGGAAGGTTAAGTGCAGGCACTGGGGATGTGGGGGGGGGTGTTAGTGCTACTACACTTGCGTATGGGTGTCAGGATTCTGACTGTCGGGATGACGCTGACTGTATTCTGACCAGCGGCATCCCGCTCGCTGGGATCACTTTATTACACTGCAGTTTTGGAGGGTTACATTATCCTATTGAAAGGGGGCACACTTTTTCCTCGTTTATATACAGTGTATCTATGGTGATATTTGCAGTATTACAACATATTAGACAAAAATTAATGATCCTTCACAGCACTGTAAGAGCAACATTTGTATTTCTTTTTATTTTGCAAGGTGTTAGAAAGTATCACTTCATTGCTTTTATAGCAGCAGTGTTTTTTAGGTGTGCTGATTCATTTCTATTTTTCACTATATTAGATACTTCTATATATCTGAGCAGTTTCCAAGCAATTAAATGTAGTAGTTCTATATGTGGGTGAAAAACTGGATCAATAAATATGTACGAATTGGTAGAGGCCATGGTTCTTCCTGAATCATCTCCCAGCTACTATGAACCACTGACATCATGGCCAAAACAGGATAATTGCTATCATATCTACTTCCTTTTTTCTGGTCTTTCTTAGCATGAGATGAGAGGGAAAGAAGGGAAGAAATAGGTTAGCTTGCAGGTTCTCAAACTCGGTCCTCAGGACCCCAAACAGTGCATGTTTTCCGTGTCTCCTCACATAATCACATGTGAAATGATTATCTCCTTCTGTGGATCTTTTAAAATGTAGAAAATAAAAAAAAGAGAGAGACCAGATGCACCATACAAACAAACCTCGCATATTATGTATAATTATTATTGGTTGTATGGTGTATCTTGTTTATCTTTTGTAGTATTGTCTCAGCTAGGTAGCACATCCCATTATAAAGAGACAGGGTGTGCAGTCCAGGCCTCCTTCCCCCGAAGATCTTTTAAAATGTGTCAGTGACTAATGATTACACCTGTGCACCTGCTGGCTGACCTGGAAAACGTGACCTGTGTGGGGTCCTGAGGTCAGAGTTTAAGAACCTCTGTTAGCTGAAACGTTCATGGGACTGTTAATGCATCCACTACTTCTGGTCTTGAAACTTTTGCCAAGAATAATTTGGGTACTTTGGCATTTTGGTTTGTTGCCATAATGTCTACTTTTTTATGACCAAACTTTTAGATCAGTAGCTGAAAGGTTTACAGATGTAGAGACTACTTCTCAGGAACAATTTGCCTTTAAATGAGGCAATAAGCTATTGCATTCTCCTTGCCTACAACATAAACTGCTGATAGTAGCTTTAATATTTTTTTCCCCCTAGATATCAGCTTTACTATCTCCACTACTATGGTGCATCCCTGGCAATTTATGAGGGCCAACACAGTCTTGTCTGAGAACACTTTGACATGATTCCCCAGTTACTGTTGATGAAAATATTGAACTGCTTTCCCTACTGCACTAAATTCCAGTACAATTATGTGGTTTCTTCTCTTCCCGTAACCATCTTGTCTTATCTTTGTCAAGAGGTGAGCTCTCCAGCCTTTAGCACTGGATTCTGACCCGGTCGCAAGCGCAGAGCGCTCGCAACTGGGTCGATGGTGGCCCAGAGCGCATGCACACGACGGAGCCGGCTCCGTTGTGCGCATGCGCGAGACCCGGATAGTGACGGGCACTCAGTCGCTCCGGGTCTCGCAACATAGGGGGCGAGCTGTCGGTGTTGCGTGACAGCTCGCCCCCTTTGGTGGGCGGCCGGGGGAGTGGCTGCCCAAACGGAGGCGTTCCCATGTGAACGCCTCCGTTTGGGGGCGGCACCACTGACATCACGACTGATGTCAGTGGGAGAGATTTCGGCTCTGTTAGAGCCGAAATCTCTCTGGGGCTTGCGCCATGAGACCCTACCACAAGGGTCTCGTCGCAAGCCCGATGGTCGCAATGGTCTTGACCATCGCTACCATCTTCCTGGCCGCTCGCTATAGCTGTGGGTGGTCACCCACAGCTATGCGAGCGGCCAGGAGGCCGTTCTAAAAAAAAAAAAAAAAAACAGACCGGCCCTGATTCAGAGCGAGCGGCTCTGAATCAGGACCTCTGTCATAAGCCGTGTGCCATCTTGCTGGGGGAAAAACCCAATGGTGGAGGAAAATATTCTCAACCATTGAAGCACTTTCCTTACTGTTGTGCATTTATGGATTTGTACTTGACGTGCAAAGGAGTATTTTCACACACCTTTCTTCTAACAAAATTACTTTGTTTTGTAAGGTATTTATTTGCACAACCAGGAATTTAATTTGCTGTGGTAGGATGTGCTGACTCTGACCTGTTCACAATCCAACTACAGATGTGTCCTAATACACCGATCCTTTTTTCGCCATATGGCACGTCTCGCCATATCTCCTGTGCGATTCCCGTGCTGTACACTTTCCCCAATTTAGCATTTAAGTTCGCATATAGGGCCTGATTCAGACCCGTTCGCTAGAAAGCAATCGCTCGGAGCGAGCAATGTTTTGCAAAGTGCGCATGCATCGCAGTGCGCGAACTAGTCCGAGCAATCGGGAAGCAATCGCTCACCGAGCAGAGACAGCCCAGCTGAATGAGTGACAGGTCAAGCCAATTGTGGGTGATAACAGCCCACTGGAAACGGGGGAGTGGAGGTGCGAACGCAGGCGTGCCTGAGCATCTTAACGCCGTTTCAGAGGCGTGCATAATTAACAGGCAGCGTCATAGTACACGTCACCTGGTTGAATTATACACTGAAGTACTCGCAAGTGCAGTCAACCGCAAGCGCTGCGGTCAGTTCCGATGGAACCCGATGTACCGATGGTTGCCTACACTTCCTGGAGATTACGTTCGCTAGTGGACGGCTAAAGACAGGCTGGTGGGCGTCTGCACACACAAAGTGATCGCACGCCAAGACATAGTGGGCGTGCTTATGCCTTGCCGTGCGATCACCTGCCTTGATGTCATTTAGCTGAATTTGCATACGCTGGGAGCGAGCGTCCGCATCTAGCGACCGGGTCTGAATCAGGCCCATAGTGTACTAGGTACTTAGGATTAGTTTTTCTGTTGCAAAGTAAAAAGTATAAAGTTGCAAATAAAGTATATCGTACCTGTGTTTTGTCTTTTTACACAGACTGCATACCTTTTCCTCAATTTTGCATCTTACTTTGCTTATAGTGTACTAGGTAGGTAGGATTAGTATTTTTGTATCAAATGAAGTATAAAGTTGCAGATTAAGATGGAGATGCATGGTGCGGGTCACACATATTGGACCTGTCTTTTGCCTTTTTACCCTAGATTGTTTACATTTTCCTTCATTGTGCTACTTTTTCCTCAACTTTGTATCTTTGTTCGCTTATAGTGTACTAGGTACTTAGGATTAGTGTTTTGGTGTTGCCAAGTCGCAAAGTGCATAGCATGATAAACAGGGCTATTTGGCAAGATTTATAGATAACTGCATGTGTACTGTATGCTCTAGTAAAAACAAGACATATGGTAAGAACTTACCTTTGTTATCTCTGTTTCTACGAAGTCCATAGGGTCCACAGGGTTGACCTTGGGGTATAGCTGGATCTGGATCCACGGGCACCACGCAGTTAAAGCTTTGCTGCTCCAAGGATGCACTTGGGTCCGTCCTCCTCTATACCCCGACCCCGAGCCACAGCACCTCAGTTGGTAAGCAGCCAAGGCCGGAGGAGGAGACTAAACAGAGAGAAGGAAGACTGGAACACACAAGAAACCATACTCACAGAAATGGGAGACGGAAAACCGGTGACCAGCCACACAGCCCATATGAAGCCAGGTGCGTCAGGGCAGGCGCCCTGTGGACCCTATGGACTTCGTAGAAACAGAGATAACAAAGGTAAGTTCTTACCATATCTCTTGTTTTCTATTTCAGGGTCCATTGGGGGTCCACAGGGTTGACCTTGGGGATGTCCCAAAGCAGTTCAACTAAGGGCGGGGACGCTCCTGTGCTGAAAGGAGAACCCGGCGCCCAAAGGATGCATCCTGAGAGGCGAAGGTGTCAAACGCATAAAACCTCAAAAACGTCTGAATTGAAGACCAAGTAGCCGCGTTACACAGCTGAACAGCAGAGGCGCCACGTCTAGCAGCCCAAGAGGGACCCACAGAACAAGTGGAATGAGCCTTAACAGAGGCTGGCACAGGTAAACCCTCCTGTGCATAAGCCTCACAAATAACGGAACAAAGCCAACGGGCTAACGTTTGTTTGTTGGCAGGCCAAACCCTCTTGTGAAAACCAAAGAGGACAAAGAAGGAATCAGACTTCCTAACCGAAGCAGTCCGGTCCACATAGATTCTAAGCGCCCGGACTACATCTAAGGAAGTCTCACCAGCTGAAAGATCAGGTGACTGAAAAGCTGGCACAACAAGTTCCTGATTGATGTGGAACATTGAGACCACTTTAGGCACCGCTCTGCCCTGGTGAAAAATCAGAAAAGGAGGACGACAGGAAAGTGCCCCCAATTCTGACACCCTCCTGGCAGAAGCAATCGCCAGGAGAAAAACGGTCTTAAACGTCAGCCACTTGAGTTCCACTGACTCAAGAGGCTCAAAAGGAGGACCCTGCAGGACCCGTAGCACCACCGCCAAGTCCCAAGGAGCCACAGGAGGCACGAAGGGAGGCTGGATCCTGAGAACACCTTGGAAAAAGGTGTGAACATCTGGCAGTGTAGCAATCAGTCGTTGGAACCACACGGACAAAGCGGACACATGAACCTTCAGAGAGGCAAGGCGTAAGCCGAGGTCCAAACCTGATTGAAGAAGTTCCAAGATTCTAGAAACTCGGAACACCTGAGGATCATAGCTTCTGGACTCACACCACTGAAAGTAAGTGCGCCACACCCTGTGGTAAATCCGTGCGGAAGCATGCTTGCGTGCCCAGAGCATGGTACCAATAACCGAACTGGAGAAACCCCGAGACCTCAAGACGGCTGTCTCAAGAGCCACGCCGTCAAAGACAGCCGACCCAGATCCGGGTAAAGGCAGGGCCCCTGAGACAACAGGTCCCGACGCTGAGGAAGAAGGTACGGAGCGTCGATGGAGAGGCTCCTCAGATCGGAGTACCAAGGACGTCTGGGCCACGCCGGAGCCACCAGCACGAGTGTGCCGCCGTCCTGCTTGAATTTCCGCAGGACCCGAGGAAGTAGGGATATCGGAGGAAACAGATACGCCAGGTGAAACGTCCATTTCACCGACAGAGTGTCCACCAGACATGCGCCTGTGTCTCTTGTCCTTGACCCATAAACGGGCAACTTGTGATTGTGACAGGAGGTCATCAAGTCCAGCTTCGACAGCCCCCATCTGTCCACGAGTAGCTGAAACACCTCTGGGTGAAGCGACCATTCCCTGGGATGCACGTCGTGACGGCTGAGGAAGTCCGCCTCCCAATTGAGGACTCCGGGGATGAAGATCGCCGAGATCGCTGGAATGTGGCACCACGCCCAAGCAAGGATGCGAGACACCTCCGACATCGCTGCCCGACTGCGAGTTCCTCCTTGGTGGTTGATATATGCCACCGTGGTGGCGTTGTCGGACTGCACCTGAACCGCCCTTCCATGAAGAGTGGTGCCGGACGACTGCAGGGCCCTGTATACTGCCCGCAGTTCCAGGATGTGGATGGGGAGAAGAGCTTCTTCCGCAGACCAACGACCCTGAAGTGACAATAAGCCGGTCACTGCCCCCCAACCCCGGAGACTGGCATCCGTCGTGAGCAGGACCCAGTCCGGGATCCAAAAGGGGCACCCCTCAACCAGATGAGCTGTCTGAAGAATAAATAAGCACAGACAGCAGAACTAGCAAAAGTCACATACCATGCAGGAAGTTATACTCACTGCACCTTTCGCTACAATCAACCTCCCAGATTCAGTGTCTGGGAGGGCTATAGCGCTGCGAACACAATCTGTCTGCAGGGGAGAGGTACGCAGGGGGACCGGACCACACACCGCCTGGGAGATCTGCGTTGCCACTGAGAAGATGGCCGTCGGAGAGCTCTGAGGAGGAGTGGCCACAAGAGGAACAGCCCAGCGACGCCTGCACGCATGAGAGAAGGCGCACTGGGCTGAGGGGAGGAGCCGCTAAACCAGGGAAGGCTGCCTCCCCTCGCTAGCGATTAACCCCAGGGATGCTGGTTCCCTTCCAGCCATTACTCCCTGGTGGTCCAGCGGTCACGCGGGGTATGCCACGGGGGGGGAGCCCGCCGCCGCTACTAGCGCCGCCGGTCTGTCCCCAGAGACCGGAGGCTGAAGACTGCATTTTCCCCCACGCACAGCGCAAAGCGCTACACGCGGCTTACCTGGCCACGTGCATCCAGCAGCAGTCAGTGGGAGGTCCCGGAGCCACGCTAGCACTGACTCCGGGGTCCCGCTGCGATCCCCAGATCAGTACTGGCGTCGCAGCGCCAGCGGGGCTGTTGGAGCGGCACCGTGGACGTCCAGATGGACAGTCTGATAGTAAAAATAAATAAAATCTTCTTTTAAAAATAAAAATAAGCTTAGGGGCTGCTTATGCAGCCCCACTGCGCCAGGGTGACCTGTCTCTGGCTGGGCACCAACTAAAACTGAGGTGCTCGGGGGCGGGGTATAGAGGAGGACAGACCCAAATGCATCCTGGGAGCAGCAAAGCTTTAACTGCGTGGTGCCCGTGGATCCAGATCCAGCTATACCCCAAGGTCAACCCTGTGGACCCCCTATGGACCCTGAAGTAGAAAGGGTTATTACTTGCATTGTGTTGGCACAGACTGAAAGTTCCAACCATCCTATCACCAGGATGTTTCTAAATATGGCTGGTCATATCTTGACACCTTGGTTTCTTAAATCCGCCACCAAACTTTTGCAAATGATTCTTGGAGATGTTTCCAGCCCGAAACGCAAACAGATGAATGGGAATTGTTGTATCATTATCCAGAACCTGGGATACTTCCTGCGCTAAAATCCACACTGTAAATATATTTGAGATCAATAGAAGAAATTTCTTTTGCAGATGGCCATGAGGATTGAGGGCCTGACTCAGATCCGCTCGCTAATACAAGGACGCACGCAGCCGTCCGCAGTGAAAGTATGCAAATCCGGCAATCGCTAGCTAAACATTAATACGCCCACTATGTTTTGCCGTGCGATCGTGGTAAGAAACGCCCACCAGCCTACTTTTCTTTTTATCACATCCGTCATTTATAGGACATTCACTTAATAATTGTATCATCGGCTGACATCGGACCCATACGCACCGCTTGTGGTTGACCTGACCCTGCCGCAGGCACTGCGAGTGCCTCTGTGTGTAATGACACCTTCTGCTGTGTTAGCTGACAATGCGTCTTAATTATGCACGCCTATGAAACGGCGTTCAGGCGCACAGACACGCCTGCGTTTGCGCAGCCATTTTTCCGGCGTTCTGCGCATACGCAGTAGCCTCTGGCCACACTCTAGTGCCCAGAGTCTACTGACTCTGCGGTGGCCGGCCAGACGCGTCAGTCGGCTGCTGGCCGCCGGAGAGAGAGGAAGGGGCCCGGCACGGGGAATGCACACGGGCCCCCTCCACTCTTAAGACGCCCCTGATCTGAGCTAAGCTTTTGCTTGGTTTCAGCTTCCTATCTTTCAGGTTTATTTTTGTCCATAATAGAATACAGATATGACAAAAAAACATAATTCAAGTGTCATCAAATGAGTCAGAGGTAATAGATTTAAAAACAATGCTACAAGCATAGATGAAATCCTACTGTACAATTAAAAAAAAACCATAAAAACACATGTATTTAACACAAATTAAGAGCCATAAAGCAGGACACTGATCTCTTACCTGATACGGCTGGGGCCAGCTCCCTCGCTGTACAGTTGGGAAGGTGAATGATTGCTGAAGCTGCTTCATATATCACCATTTCGTGTTTGTTTCGAAGGCAACTCTCAATAAAGTCAAACAAGGGACTGTTGTGTCTACATAAAGAAACACATCCATTTCCTTACAAAGGAGTTTCTCACAAATAAGTGTTTATACGGACTTTCCTATTTTCCATTTTTGCCTATGCCTACTGTGATCTCGTTTAATCATCTTTCCTAAAAGGACTATTTACTTTAATATGGGACACATGCCTTCAAATGCAGTTTATATTTATTTGCAATGATTACATTCCATTTCAGTGTCATGGCACAACATTATTATCTACACATCGAGAGTAGTTTAAATGTGACAAAGGGAATAATTTCATTTCTTACCCATCATCGGACTGCTCCAGCAAACGGCTAGCTATTCGTATTAACATGCAGTATGCAAAAGGGGATTTCAGTCCAGACTTAGTAAATTTATTTATCATCTTTGCAACAGCAAGTCGGTCATTCTTCCGTAAGTAGTAGAGGAGTCCCAGTGCATGGTACTGCCAAAAAATATATGTATTATCTTCCAATGCTCAAAAAGCCAAAAACAAAACTACATGCATACTGGAATAAGACCTTGAAATCATTCATATATAGGGGTCTATTCATCATCACTTAATTTCTACAAAAGCAGGTGAAATTAACATTTTCACCTACATTTGGCGAAAGTATCCGGGCCATTCATCATAGTAATTTCTCTTCCGATGTGGCCTGCTGTCCCCATACACTAGTATGGGGACCTAAATTCATCAAGCTTTGAAAATACAATATCTTCAGATGGCATCTCCCCCGCACACCAGATCCCTCTGCCCCTGTCCGGTTCCTTCCGCCAGACTCCAGGGCTTTGTGCGCCTGCGTGAACTCTAGTTCATGCAGGCGCACTAGCTCTGCCAAGTAAGGCTCGGCAGTGCTAAGTTTCACTGCTCCGAAAACATTTGGGGAGACTGATTTTCGGATCAGCTGTCTCCTTACCGGAGTGTTACATTGTTAATTATTAGGGTCCGCCCGGAACCCAATAATTAACATAATGGATAGATCCCATATTCTGTTTTGAGTCTTCACATCACACAGTAATACCTGGACCATGATGTTGTCACTAGAAGCAGCTTCCTGAGCTTCATTGATCCATCGTTTCACTACATCATAGCTTATTTTCACCATATGCTGGAAAAAAGGGAGACACGGTAATACCATATCAATAAAATATTCTGCTTATGCACACATTAAACACTACTTCATTCGCATAAATTACACATTTCTCTCTGTCCTAATGGAGAGGTTCACACACTTATACCATGGAACATTTACAAAATGTAAAATGTAAATATTGTACGTATAAATAAAGTGTTCCCTCTAGCCAGCGGGCAGGGCGCAGAAGGTCCAGGTACGTAGTATTTGCACGCACCGATGGCGCTTACGCTCAAGAAAGGGGCATGGCCTAGTGGAGGAGGGGAGTGTCCTTGTGACACGCCCCCAGTTCGTTACACTTGAGGGCGTGCCCAGCACTTACAGAGGTGAAAAACGCTGTACGCATGCAAACGCCATCTATTCACCCGGTGGTGATCGGTCACCGCAGCTTTAACCACCCACGGGACACTGCGGCCCGTGGGTGGGAAAGGCAGAGGGCAAGCTGTTTTATCGGGGCACTGCTGAAAGGGCAGGGCGCATTTTGCCCCGCTAAAATCGGGCATGGCCCAGCGCCCCGCTAAAACAGCCTTGCAGGGAACACTATAAATATGCAGCTTTTATGCAGATACATACCAAGGAAGATACCAATGCAGAACTGGAGACGCTGGGTACTTTATCTACGATAGCCTGTTTCATGTACCTCTCAATAGCCTGCAACATGGTGGCCTGTGTAACAAACATGGAAGGTTGTTTTTGTATTCTTTTGATAATTTTTAACATGCAGAAACAAAGCAATTTGGAAATAAAAAGCACAGCTATGTTTTTTAGTTATCTGTAACATTAGATTACAAAGTCTACTAAATATTTAAATTGCATTTTCATTACAGTACAGTCATCATCATGAATTGACTTTTTGGGTCAATAGTATATAATAGCTAAGTTTATATCATACAATAGTATGATGTAGTTATAAAGACATGAGACAAGTGTGAAATATTAGGAAAACATGTTACAATATAAATCAGCGGTAGAGATACTTTAAAAGATACGCATTACCCACCATGGTCATACTACCCCACCGCTAATCCCTCCTCCCACCTCATCATTCCCCCTCCCCCTGGCACGTCACCCCGCCTTCATCCACATTTAATTAATACCCACCTTCTACAGATTCCCTTCTTAGCTCAGGTGCCCGCACCATCACTACACTCTATTCATCTCGGTCCCCCAAATTAATCTCACCTCCACGTTACAGCAACCCGGATAATCTTATTCACATCTCTCCCACAAACTCTATCTCTCTATCCTGTGCCCTCTGGAATGCCAGGTCAGTCTGTAATAAACTGGTCCACACTCATGACCTTTTCATCTCCAACTCCATACATCTCAAAGCCATTACTGAAACCTGGATTTCACCCTGTGACACCACTTCTCCTGCAGCCCGGGGGTCGCCATGGTGGTGGTGTTGGAGGACTTCTATCCCCCGATAACTCCTACCAGCTCATACCCTCTGAACCATCCCTTACATTCTCCACATTTGAGGTTCATGCTATACGCCCTTTCTATCCAGTACACCTTCAAGTAGCTGTCATTTAACCATCCCCCAGGCCCTCCCTCCAAATTCCTTGACAACTTTGCTGCATGACTTCTTCTCTTTCTCTCTTCAGATCTTCCTTCCATTATCCCAATTGATATTCCCACAAAATCCCCTGCCTCTAAACTCCTTACCCTGACATCTTCATTTGTCTCTTTCAATGGACCTCCTCACCCTCCCATGTGAGCGGCAACTTGCTTAATCTCGTCTTCACTCACCGTTGTGATATTTCTGACTACTCTAATTCCCCATTCACCCTCTCTGACCATCACTTTATCTCTTTTAACTTATCCCTCTCTCTATCCCCTCCTCTGCCTCCTAAGGCTACCATTACCAAGTGTAACACTGAGTCAATCAACACAGTTTCTTCTTCCTCCCTGCTTGACTCACTTCTCTCCCCTATCCTCTCTCTCGACTGCCCTGAACAAGCCACTTCTCAAAACAATGCCTCTCTTACTTCTGCTCTTGACTCTGTTGCTCTGGTGATCACTACTCACCCTTGCAGATTTACAACCCTGGTACTCCAAATGCACCAGTTACTTAGAAAATTTGTTTACAAACCGCCGAGCGACAGTGGAGGAAATCACGCTCTAAGGCAATATATGCTATCATTATACAGTGCTGTTCTACCCCCTCCAATCAATCAAATTTAAAGAACCTCACCTAGTCCTCAAACCCCCGGCATCTCTTTGCTGCTGCCCACCTCCTCTCCTCGCTCTCTGCCCTTGTCTTTGCCACCTACATCTAAAATTGACCCAACAGACCCTCAGCACTCCACCCCTCCTTTCCCAGACCACCACTCTCCATCCATCTTACCTTATCCCCTGTATCTGAAGAGGAAGTCATGGCCCTTATCTGGTTCTCCCCCTTTCCAACCCACCCCTTGACCCAATCCCCTCCTGCATCCTCCGCTACCTCTCCCCTTCTACCTGTTTCCATCTTGTCCACCTCCTCAATCTCTCCCTTTCATCTGGCGCTGTCCCTGCTGCATTCACACATGCCCTGGTCTCCTCCATTCTTAAAAATACCTACCCTTGATCCTAACACTCTCTCCAACTACAGACCTATCTCTCGCCTCTATTTTGCTGCCAAGCTCCTTGAGCGTATTGTTTACAACTGCATTACCTTCCTCCCATTCCCTCCTCAACTTACAAAGCCCTTACCCAATCCTCTCCCATTTACATCTCTGTACTCATTTCCCTTCATACTCCCATCCGCCCACTCTGCTCAACAAATGCATGTTGCCTCTCCTGCTTCCTCCCACTCCCGCCTCCAAGATTTTGCCCGCAATGCTCCTCAGGGACTCTCTGCCTCTCCCTATCAGACTCTCCTCTTTACAAATCTTCTAACGGGCTCTCAAGACCCACTACTTCATCAAAGCCTTCCAGCTCTCTTCCTAACCCACTGCTACATGCTCCTTCCTCCTGTCTACCCCATCTGTGTCACGCTTGTTTGTCTGCCCTTCCCTTTTAGAATGCAAGCTCTCACGAGCAAGGCCTTCTTCCCTTGTGCTTCTCCATACTTAGGGGTCTATTTACTAAGCAGTGTTAGGAGACAGAGTAAAAAGTGATAAGGTGCCAGCCAATCAGCTCCTAACTGCCATCTCACAGGCTGTGTTTGAAAAATGACAGTTGGGAGATGATTGGCTGGCACCTTATCACTTTTTACTCTGTCTCCTAACACTGCTTAGTAAATAGACCCCTTATTCTTTTATCTACTCATTACTCCCCGCAAGGGCACCTAACACTTCGTTACTTATGCCCAGCTGCTTATTTTGAGTATTCTGATCACATATGCAGCAATGTGTATAAACCATGTCCTTGTCATGCATTGTATTGTACTGTAAGTCACTGGTCTCTTGTTCACTTATTTGTTTATGTACTTTGTAAGGCGCTGCCGAACACTTGTGGCGTCATATAAATAAATGATAATTACGAGAGAGAGAAACTTCGGTGTTCAAGGTATATTGTCAGTATCCCTACCTGCCTGATTCATTATGAAGTGTCCTAAACTCATCAAATACCTTATAACAGAGGTTCCCAAACGAAGTCCTCAAGGCACCCCAACAGTTCAGGTTTTAGAGATATCCATGGTTGAGCAGAGGTGGTTAAATCAAATTGACTGAGGTACTAATTAAGTCCCTGTGGTCAAGCAAGGATATCCTTAAAAACCTGGACTATAAGACCAAGTTTGGGAAGCTCTGCCTTATAATATTAGGAATTGTTTTGTTATTCCAGAGCTAATATTATAAATTACACACATTACCCTTCAACTCAGTAATAAGATTAAATATATTATTTTATCAAATAGACAACTATCTGTAATAACATATCAGCAGGTATCTTAGTGTAATATAACTGTCTCAAGCTATAACAGGCAAAGCTGTAGCTAACCAAGGGAAAGGGCAAGGGGAAATGTAATTCGAGCACAGGATCTAATTTGTAATTAACCAAACATATAAATGGGTTTGTCCATAATTTCATCCACAATTGGTATGGTAGATTCCCAATATGGGTAATAGAGAGTAACATTAGTGGAGGTGCTCCCCTTGAAAGTATGAGTATAAATGTGAACAGAAAGAGGAAAGAAAAACAAGAGATATGGTAAGAACTTACCTTTGTTATCTCTGTTTCTACGAAGTCCATAGGGTCCACAGGGTTGACCTTGGGGTATAGCTGGATCTGGATCCACGGGCACCACGCAGTTAAAGCTTTGCTGCTCCCAGGATGCACTTGGGTCCGTCCTCCTCTATACCCCGCCCCGGCCACAGGCACCTCAGTTGGTAAGCAGCTAAGGCCGGAGGAGGAGACTAAACAGAGAGAAGGAAGACTGGAACACACAAGAAACCATACTCACAGAAATGGGAGACGGAAAACCGGTGACCAGCCACACAGCCCATTTGAAGCCAGGTGCGTCAGGGCGGGCGCCCTGTGGACCCTATGGACTTCGTAGAAACAGAGATAACAAAGGTAAGTTCTTACCATATCTCTTGTTTTCTACTTCAGGGTCCATAGGGGGTCCACAGGGTTGACCTTGGGGATGTCCCAAAGCAGTTCAACTAAGGGCGGGGACGCTCCTGTGCTGAAAGGAGTACCCGGCGCCCAAAGGATGCATCCTGAGAGGCGAAGGTGTCAAACGCATAAAACCTCAAAAACGTCTGAATTGAAGACCAAGTAGCCGCCTTACACAGCTGAACAGCGGAGGCGCCACGTCTAGCAGCCCAAGAGGGACCCACAGAACGAGTGGAATGAGCCTTAACAGAGGCTGGCACAGGTAAACCCTCCTGCGCATAAGCCTCACAAATAACTGAACGAAGCCAACGGGCTAACGTTTGCTTGTTGGCAGGCCAACCCCTCTTGTGAAAACCGAAGAGGACAAACAAAGAATCCGACTTCCTAACCGAAGCAGTCCGGTCCACATAGATTCTAAGTGCCCGGACCACATCCAAGGAAGCCTCACCAGCAGAAAGATCAGGTGACTGAAAAGCTAGCACAACAAGTTCCTGATTTATGTGGAACTTTGAAACCACTTTGGGCAAAAACTCAGGACGCGTGCGGAGCACTGCCCTGTCCTGGTGAAAAATCAGAAAAGGAGGGCGACAGGAAAGCGCCCCCAATTCTGAAACCCTCCTGGCCGAAGCAATTGCCAGGAGAAAAATGGTTTTAAACGTCAGCCACTTGAGCTCCACCGACTCAAGCGGCTCAAAAGGAGGACCCTGCAAGACCCTCAGTACCACCGTCAAGTCCCACGGAGCCACCGGAGGCACGAAGGGAGGCTGGATCCTGAGAACACCTTGGAAAAAGGTGTAAACATCTGGCAGTGTAGCAATCCGTTGCTGAAACCACACGGACAAAGCAGACACATGAACCTTCAGAGAGGCCAGGCGTAAGCCGAGGTCCAAACCCGATTGAAGAAATTCCAAGATTCTGGAAACCCGGAACACCTGCGGATCATAGTTTCTGGATTCACACCACTGAAAATAAGTGCGCCACACCCTGTGGTAAATCCGCGCGGAAGCAGGCTTGCGTGCCCTAAGCATGGTACCAATCACTGAACTGGAGAAACCCCTAGACCTCAAGACGGCTGTCTCAAGAGCCACGCCGTCAAAGACAGCCGACCCAGATCCGGGTAAAGGCAGGGCCCCTGAGACAACAGGTCCCGACGCTGAGGAAGAAGGTACGGAGCGTCGATGGAGAGGCACCTCAGATCGGAGTACCAAGGACGTCTGGGCCACGCCGGAGCCACCAGCACGAGCGTGCCGCCGTCCTGCTTGAATTTCCGCAGAACCCGAGGAAGTAAGGATATCGGAGGAAACAGATACGCCAGGTGAAACGTCCATTTCACCGACAGAGCGTCTACCAGACAGGCGCCTGCGTCTCTTGTCCTTGACCCGTAAACGGGCAACTTGTGATTGTGACGGGAGGCCATCAAGTCCAGCTCCGGCAGCCCCCACCTGTCCACGAGTAGCTGAAACACCTCTGGGTGAAGAGACCATTCCCCGGGATGCACATCGTGACGGCTGAGGAAGTCCGCCTCCCAATTGAGGACTCCGGGAATGAAGACTGCCGAGATCGCTGGAACGTGACACTCCGCCCAAGCAAGAATGCGAGACACCTCCGACATTGCTGCCCGACTGCGAGTTCCCCCTTGGTGGTTGATGTACGCCACCGAGGTGGCGTTGTCGGACTGCACCTGAACCGCCCTTCCGTGAAGAGCGGGGCCGGACGACTGCAGGGCCCTGTACACAGCCCGCAGTTCCAGGATGTTGATGGGGAGAAGTGCTTCTTCCGCGGACCAACGACCCTGAAGCGATAATGAGACGGTCACTGCCCCCCAACCCCGAAGACTGGCATCCGTCGTGAGCAGGACCCAGTCCGGGATCCAAAAGGGGCGCCCCTCGACCAGATGCGCCGTCTGAAGCCACCAAGCCAAAGACTGCCGAACCTCCGCGGACAACACCAGCATCTGAGAGCGGATCCGGTGAGGTAACCCGTTCCATTCCGATAGAATCAGCCCCTGCAGGGGCCGGGAATGGAACTGGGCAAATTCCACCATGTCGAATGTCGACACCATGGACCCCAGAACTCTCATAGCTGAATGGACCGACAGGCGGCAACTGCTCAGGCAACTGTGTATCCGCAGCTGCAGGGAGGAGACCTTCTCTGGAGTCAGGAAAATCCGCTGCTGACGAGAATCCAGCAGGGCTCCCAAATGAGCCATCCGCTGTGATGGAATCAGAAGGGACTTCTTCCAGTTTATCAACCACCCGTGTGCTTGAAGACAAGCAATGGTCAGGTGGAGATGTCGAAGAAGCACCTCCGGGGAGCTCGCCAGCAGCAGAAGATCTTCCAGGTACGGCAACAGACGTAGACCTTGACCCCGAAGGTGGGCAGCCATAACCGCCATCACCTTGGTGAACACCCTCGGAGCCGTGGAAAGGCCAAAAGGCAACGCCCGAAATTGGTAGTGATGGTTCAGGATAGCAAACCTCAGATACCGCTGATGTGCCGGTGCTATGGGCACATGGAGATAGGCGTCCTGGATATCGAGGGAGACCATATAATCCCCGGGTTCCATCGCCAGAATGATGGAACGTAACGTTTCCATCCTGAACCTGGGAACTCTGAGGTATCTGTTCAGAGACTTCAAATTCAGGATAGGGCGATGAGAACCATTGGGTTTCTGTACCAGAAACAGAGTAGAATAGTACCCCGTCCCGCGCTGAGACTGCGGAACGGGAACAATGACCCCTGCTTGTAGCAAGGATTCTATACCTGAATCTGACCAGCTTTGGTCTTGTCCAGAGAAGGACTCGTACAGAAAAACTGGTGGGGCGGCCTGAACCGAAAAGACAGGGCGTACCCCTGAGAGACTACTTCTCGAACCCAGGCATCCGTGGTGGTATTGTGCCAACACTGGGCGAATTGGAGAAGTCGGCCTCCCACTCTGGGGTCCCCCAGAGAGAGGCCCGTCCCATCAGGCAGCAGGCTTATCCTCCTGCTTGGAAGAAGGGCGCCGAGCACTCCATGCCTGCTTCTTGGGCTTGGGTGCGGCCTTGGTCGCCGAATGTCTCGGGAAGGACTGGCCCTTGGCCTTACCCTGAACCCGAAAGGACCGAAAGGCAGAGCTCCTCACTTTAGCCGGCGCAGAGGCCGAAGGGAGAAAAGCCGACTTGGACTTAGCCAAAGTATCCACTATTCTGTCCAAATCCGGACCAAATAGTAAATCACCATTAAAAGGCAAGGCCTCCAGACCCTTTTTTGAATCTGCATCAGCCCTCCAGGACCTCAGCCACAGGGAGCGCCGAGCAGACACCGCTGCAGCCGACACCCTAGAAGTGAGCAGGCTGGCATCCAAAGACGCTTCCCCAATATAGGAAGCTGCATCCCGCATCTGTCCCACTAACGCTCTCTGGATATCCGGAGCCTCATCAGGAAAGGTATCCTCCAAGGCATTGGCCCATGCCTCAATGGCTTTAGCCACCCAGGAGATAGCCATGGACGGGCGAGCCACCGCCCCGGAAAGAGAATAAATGGACTTTAAACAAGTCTCCACCTTCCTGTCCGTGGGATCCTTCAAAGAGGAGATAGACGGCAATGGCAGCGTCGCGCTTTTGATCAAGCGGGTAACGTGGGAATCCACCGCCGGCGGAGTTTCCCATTTCCTGCAATGAGCTTCAGGAAAAGGATAGTTCGCCGCCAACCTCTTCTGAGAATGGAACCTCTTACTAGGTAATTGCCACGCCGCCGCCATATGATCCGATAATTGATCAGACAGGGGGAACACAGTTGAGGTCACCTTGGCCTTTTTAAAATTAGGAAACTTCGACCTAGGAGCCGGCGCATCATCCTCAACATGTAGGATAGCCCGCACCGCCCTAACTAAGGCTGGAACATTAATGGAGGACTTAGCTTCCACCTCCTGCCCCATGACATCAGAGTCAGAGTCCTCATGGATTTCTCCATCATCTGAGGACACTTCCGAGTCCGACAACTGCGCAGCTAGTGAACTCACAACCGGACGTTTAGACACCCTTGGTGGCACATCACCTTGCAACATGGACTGAAACGCCGAGGATGAAGCCGCCAGACTCTGTACGGAGCTGGATAGAACATCCACCCAAGGCGGAGGAGCCGTCGGAGCAAAACTCTGCAAAGGCACTACAGACTGACGCGTCCCTGGGGAAGACTGCACATACACAGGCAGTCCCGAGTAAGGACCCACAGTCTGGGCCCCGGGGGAAGACCGCAACATTTGTGGAACCCTCGGGGAATGGGGGATGGTGGGCTGCGGTAACGCCCTAGAAGGGACCGCTGATGGGACCGATAACCGGTCCGCAATAGACGCCAGCACCTGTGAAAACATCGCCCAAGGAGGGTCCTGTGATACAGGGGGGTTGGAGGGGCCCGGTACCAGCTGGCACCGCCCGCACAGACCATCCTGAGATAAGTCCTCCCCATCAACTCCAGCAGCACAGCGTCTGCAGGAAAATAGCACAGGAGCCACAGAGCGCTCAGTCTCCTCATCAGACATGATACCGTAAATCACAAGAAATAGGTATCACCAGAGGAATTACGGTTTTAACACCCGCGCACTCACCAGTATGCGACACAACAGCCCAGATATGGTACTGTGTAGCACACAACAGTATGTGACTGACCCCACAAATACGTGTTTTATATAAGTGAGGGTCTCAGAAAAACGCCCTTCCCCCACACACCTGCCGGGCCGTAGGAGAAGGAAAGGGATAGTTATAAGCTGACAGTAAGGAGAATAAGTCACAGACAGGCAGCACTAGCAATAGTCACATACAATGCAGAAAAGTTATACTCACTGCACCTTCCGCTACAATCAACCGCCCAGATTCAGTGTCTGGGAGGGCTATAGCGCTGTGTACACTGTCCTTTTGCAGGGGAGAGGTACACAGGGGGACCGGTCCACTTGATACCGCCTGGGAGTCTGCGATGTGCCAGTAAAGATGGCCGCCGGAGACCTCAGAGGAGGAGTGGCCGAGAGATAAGAGCAGCTCAGCGACGCCAGACTCCTAGTTGAAAGGCGCGCTGAGCTGAGGGGAGGAGCCACTAGACAGGGAAGGCTGCCTCCCCTGGCTAGCAATTAACCCCCGGGTTGCCGGTCCCGCTACCAGCCTGATACCCTGGTGGTCTAGCGTACACGCGGGGTATTCCTCAATTGAGGGGGAGCCCGCCGCCGCCGCTAGCGCCTCCGGTCTGTCCCCAGAGACCGGAGGCTCCTGACTGCATTGAAGTATCCGCGGCCCGCCACACGCGGCGACCCGCGGCTTACCTGATCCCCGTCGCGTCCGGCAGCAGTCAAGGGAGTCCCCAGAGCCCGGCTAGTACAGGCTCTGGGGTCCCGCCGCGATCCCCAGAGCTGTACTGGCGTCGCGGCGCCAGCGGGGAGAAGGAGCGGCAGCGTGGACGTCCTAAAGGACAGTCTGATGCTGCCGCTCTAACAGTGTAAAAAAAGTAGAAAAAAATAAAAAATTTCTCTTTTAAAATAAAGCTTAGGGGCTGCTCCTGCAGCCCCACTGCGACAGGGTGACCCGACTCCGGCCGGGCACCAACTAAAACTGAGGTGCCTGTGGCCGGGGCGGGGTATAGAGGAGGACGGACCCAAGTGCATCCTGGGAGCAGCAAAGCTTTAACTGCGTGGTGCCCGTGGATCCAGATCCAGCTACACCCCAAGGTCAACCCTGTGGACCCCCTATGGACCCTGAAGTAGAAACTCTCTTTTCAGGGGCACTCTTGTATATCATATGTATCACTGTTCCATAAACATTAATAAATAATTTTTATTGGTTATACATTAAAATAACATGTGCAAGTATAGGCCTTACCAGACCCAAAATTATTTGGCTGCCAAGGGGCAGGAGCAGTACTGATATATACATGCGAGAAAGGGAGCGAACAAACAATAATACACATAGACGATACAAAAACACAAAGCATAAAGCTAATTACAATATCATAAATATTGCGAAGCCAGGTGAAATATTACAAGAAGTATATAAATTATCAGTGGTGATAAAGTTATCACCCTTAGGTCAGATGACCTGGACTTCCTTATAATAGCACAGTGGCTATTTTAAAAAAGTATACAGCAGACATCACTAATGTTGGAAAAGGCTCTTGATCAACAAGTGTACGTACATATGTAGACCCTGGAGAGGAAAATATATATAATATAGGGTATAAATGTGGGTCGTAGTTAAGGTCCTATACACAGGGATCAATTTGAGATATTAGCCCCATCAAAAATATACTCATATATAGATAGATGGCTAAGGTCTATAAATGCAGATCCTGCATCAGCTTACCTCAAGAGTTGCCCCAGGTACCAGCAGACAGTGCAGTAAAGACAAGGTATGTAACTTTAGACTACTCCCTGATATGGATTCTGTCTAGTCAGCAGCTGCTGCATGTCATTAATAATAAAGGTATATCAGTGAATGACATGTGAGCGTGCTGTATAGCTATCCCAGGGATGTGAATAAGTATAATGAGTATCTGCTTTTGGATCTGACTCAAAAGACGGTCCTGATGTGCATACGTATATACTGTAGTCAAGTAGTCACCACTTACGCTGGAGGTAAGGAGAGAAATGTAAGGTACCTGGGTGTCCTCAAGGAGAGGGAGCCGATATCACCTGAATAGGGCCTGCTTCACATGGAGCCTGTGTGTGTGCTGCTGCATTGAATCCCGCCTGTACACAGCGGGACTCGCAGGTCTGAGACGCGCGTTTCACTCTGCTTCCTCAGTCAGCATCCTTACCTCCAGCGTAAGTGGTGACTACTTGACTACATGAGAGAGCAGGAGACCCTGCTATACCGTTGGGTAACAGAGCGCTGCTCATCCTGTATGAGTCCCACCGTCGCTATATCTTACCCTGTGATCTTTTATCATTGCATACGTGGTTTATGCTTCTCACCAGTCACCACCATCGCATGATATGTGACTGGCAGCAGCATCTAACCCGATTCTGTGCTCTGCTATTTCAGGCATAAAATACAACTATTTATCTATTTTCCATGGGGACTCTCATTGGAGTCTGGCCCTAGGAGGCTCCTGCACTATGTAGCGTTCCCGCTAGGCTGTTTTAGCGGGGCGCGGCGCCCTGCCCTCCCTCTGGAGGGCAAAAAGCACCCTGCCCTCCAGGAGGAGGGCAAAAAGCGCCCTGCCCTCACAGCCTGCGGGAGCCGTTCTCACCTGCGGGACGCAGTGTCCCGCGGGTGGAGAAACATGCGGTGACCCGGTCACCGCCGGAGAATAGACGCCGGGCGCATGCGCCCGGCATCTATTCTCCCTGTCTGCAGGGCTTGGGGGCTGCCCGGCGTGTCCGTAAGTGCCGGGCACGCCCCCAAGAGTGACGAAAAGGGGACTTATAGACACGCCCCCTTTTCCGATGACCACGCCCCCTTCTCTGCCGCGTGCGCGCCGAAGGCGCGCGCACGGGCATGCCCTCTCTAGCTTTGGCGCCCTGCATCCCGCCGGAGCTAGAGGGAACACTAACTATGCATATACGTATGCACATCAGGACCGTCTTTTGAGTCAGATCCAAAAGCAGATACTCATTATACTTATTCACATCCCTGGGATAGCTATACAGCACGCTCACATGTCATTCACTGATATACCTTTATTATTAATGACATGCAGCAGCTTCTGACTAGACAGAATCCATATCAGGGAGTAGTCTAAAGTTACATACCTTGTCTTTACTGCACTGTCTGCTGGTACCTGGGGCAACTCTTGAGGTAAGCTGATGCAGGATCTGCATTTATAGACCTTAGCCATCTATCTATATATGAGTATATTTTTGATGGGGCTAATATCTCAAGTTGATTCCTGTGTATAGGACCTTAACTACAACCCACATTTATACCCTATATTATATATATTTTCCTCTCCAGGGTCTACATATGTACGTACACTTGTTGATCAAGAGCCTTTTCCAACATTAGTGATGTCTGCTGTATACTTTTTTAAAATAGCCACTGTGCTATTATAAGGAAGTCCAGGTCATCTGACCTAAGGGTGATAACTTTATCACCACTGATAATTTATATACTTCTTGTAATATTTCACCTGGCTTCGCAATATTTATGATATTGTAATTAGCTTTATGCTTTGTGTTTTTGTATCGTCTATGTGTATTATTGTTTGTTCGCTCCCTTTCTCGCATGTATATATCAGTACTGCTCCTGCCCCTTAGCAGCCAAATAATTTTGGGTCTGAGTAGGCCTATACTTGCACATGTTATTTTAATGTATAACCAATAAAAGTTATTTATTAATGTTTATGGAACAGTGATACATATGATATACAAGAGTGCCCCTGAAAAGAGAGTTTTCTTTCCTCTTTATGTTCACAACATGCAAAGCTGACAAGACCATTTCAAAAATAATAAATCTGCAGCACACTGATGGATCACAGGGCCTCCCTATCTTGCTGTAATGCAGTAAGCCAGACTCACAGAGCTCTTTTCTGTGGATGAAGAATGGAGATTATGTGGTGGAGACTGGATGTCCCTCCTCCTCTGATGTGCAGTTTGTACCTTATGGTATCCTGATGGGTTGGATACTCCACATAAAGAATAATATCAAGTCCAGTCTTATTTTTTGGTTTATGACACTTCACTCGCTGCTCCATCTTCTATTTAACAAGAGATAGGTCTCTGGTGAAGCTCCACAAGCCATAAAGCAAAGAATAAGAGGTAGGCAGAGAGGACATAAATCAGGAATGAGCTGGGGGCTGGGCCGGGTGTAACACACAGAGGGTTGCAAGTGAACATAAGGATGCATATTGCCAATCACTGGGTAAAACTGATTAGGATTCCATATAAATGCTATATTATGCTCATATTGACTATTTACATATCTCAATCATCAGTTGTAAATGAAATGTGGATACTAAACACTGGCTGTTGCTTGATGAGCCCCTCCTCTATGCTGTGTTACATTTGCGAATTGAAAATTAGGGCTCTATTTACTAAACCTTAGACGGAGATAAAGTGAACGGAAATAAAGTACTGACCAACCAGCACCTGTCATTTTTCAAACACAGCCTGTGACATGGCAGTTAGTACAAGCCAATCATCTCCTATCTCCATCCAAGGCTTAGCAAATAGGACCCTGTATTTCTTACACCGCAATTGTAATATTGTGGCAAGTAAAAAACAAAGTTTACATTTTGATTTAAAAAAATCAAACACATAAAAAAAATTCACATATTATCCATCCTCGAGATCCTAACTTTTCTTTTTTACACTATCCAACACCCCCTTTCTATAGCAAGTCATTTTTATACAAAATACAGGGGTAGATGTATTATAGCGGCACACATAGGTAAAGAGGCGAAGCAGAAAGCACTACCGATGAAATGTATTAACATCTCATCTGCCGGAGTGGGGCAATGAGAACTCCCCCTCTGGCGATTCCTGTCTGAGCAGGGATGTCAGGCACTGACTCCATCTACTATGTCGGCATCTGGGTCATTCCGCCGATTTGCAGGATTCGGCGACATATCGTCTAGTGTGTATCCAGCTTTAGATAGACCACTATATTGAAGGCAGGCAGGACTCTGCAGAAGAGCAGAGCCCATCTAGGGGAGATTGACATTAATAATAACAATAGTGAAAATGAAGAATTCAGTCAACTGTATCTTTTTAAGACTTGTTAACATATTACATATAGCTTCTTGTTAAATATGATGGGGCTAATATTAAACACAACTTTCACAGTATGTTTATTATGCAATATTTAATAAATAGGTAACATTTTAATCCATCTCTTTTAAGAAGCGGATAAAATCTTTCAGAAGCCCAGGTCAGCACCTGTAGCCCAGATGTCTACTTACGTCAGTGATTCGGCAAAGTGCACGGATGGCTGGCCCGCGGTAAACATCTTCTTTCCCAGTCATATCCTTGGTCAGGCTGCCAGAATTAAATTATACAAAAGGTTAATCCAATAATTTTCACAACACATTTTACTGGAAAGCAGAGCAAAGGCCATATATTTGCTCAAACTCTCAAAAAGACCTTACAGTTTCCTGATTCATTAATACAGATGGACTTGGGGGATTTCATATAAAGAGTAATTAAAATGTCAAAGATAAACCTACTAAATTTGGAAAAATATATGCACTCTGGGGGCACAGAAAGCAATATTGCTTTTCATTACTAAAAATATGAGATATGGTAAGAACTTACCCTTGTTATCTCTATTTCTACGAAGTCCATAGGGTTCCACAGGATACCTTGGGGTATAGGTGTGACGTCAGTCGCAGGGCACCAAAGAGTTAAGCTTTCAGCCTCCCAGGATGCACTAGGTCCCCCTCCTATACCCCGCCCCCAGGCCAAGGCACCTCAGTTAGTTACCAAGCCATAGGCCGGAGGAGGAGAAGGAAGAGAGAGAACAAAGATCTGGACACATACAAGAATCACATTCTCACCAGAGGGAGACGGAAAACCGGTGACCAGAGCAAAGCCCATCTGCAGCACAGGTGCGACAGGGCGGGAGTCCTGTGGAACCCTATGGACTTCGTAGAAATAGAGATAACAAGGGTAAGTTCTTACCATATCTCATATTTTCTACTTCAGGGTCCATAGGGTATCCACAGGATACCTTGGGGATGTCCCAAAGCAGTATCCTTTAAGGGTGGGGACGCTCCTGTGCAGAAAGGAGAATCCGCCGCCCGAAGGAAGCATCCTGAGAGGCGAAGGTGTCAAACCTGTAATACCTCACGAAGGTATGGACAGAAGACCACGTAGCAGCCTTGCAGATCTGAACTGCCGAGGCACCACGTCAAGCTGCCCACGAAGGACCCACAGACCTAGTGGAATGAGCCTTCAGAGAAGGAGGGACCGGTAGGTCTTCATGAAGATAAGCTTCAGAAATAGCCATACGGATCCAGGCTGCCAAAGTTTGCTTTGAAGCAGGCCAACCCTTTTTACAGAAGCCATAGAGGACAACAAAGCGTCCGACTTCCTAAACAAAGAAGTGCGGTCCACATAAGTCCTTAAGGCCCGCACAACATCCAAAGAGGCCTCACCCACGGAAAGACCCGGTGAGTTAAAGGCCGGAACAACTATTTCCTCGTTAGCCTAAAACTGGGAAACAACTTTGGGGAGAAACTCGGGCCGAGTGCGGAGCACTGCCCTGTTCCCATGAAAAAAACCAAGAAAGGGGGTCTACAAGAAAGAGCCCCTAACTCAGAAACACGTCTGGCTGAAGCAACGGCCAGAAGGAAAACAGTCTTAGCTGTTAGCCATTTAATATCCACTGAGCCCAGTGGTTCAAACGGCGGTCCTTGGAGAGTCCTCAGGACCACAGCCAAATCCCAAGGCGCCACAGGTGGAACAAAGGGCGGCTGAATACGGAGAACACCTTGCATAAAGGTGCGCACATCCGGGATTGTAGCAATCCTACGGTGAAACCAGACAGATAGGGCCGAAACCTGTACCTTCAAAGAAGCAAGGCGAAGCCCATGATCTAGTCCCGCTTGCAGGAAGGCGAGAATCCGAGACAGACGAAACTCCCGCGGTGCATAACCTCTCGGTCGACACCACTGGAAGAACGTATGCCACACGCGATGGTATATCCTCGCGGAAGACGGTTTCCGAGCTCGTAACATGGTACACAGCATAGAGCTGGCAAACCCCCAGGACCTCAGCATGGCCGTCTCAACAGCCACGCCGCCCAAGACAGCCGAGTCAGGTCCGGGTGAAGACAAGGACCCTGAGACAGAAGGCCCGGTCGTAGCGGCAACCGCAGAGGACTGTCCACGGACAGACCCTGAAGGTCTGAGAACCAGTGCCGTCTGGGCCACGCGGGAGCTATCAACAGGAGCGTCCCTCCTTCCTGTTTGAATTTCCGGATTACCCGTGGAAGAAGGGAGACCGGAGGGAAAAGGTATGCGAACCTGAACGTCCACCGGACGGACAGAGCATCCACCAGAGACGCCCCTTCGTCTCTTGTGCGAGACCCGTACACCGGCAACTTGTTGTTGTGCCGGGACGCCATGAGGTCGATTTCTGGAAGACCCCACCTGTCCACCAGTAGTTGAAAAACGTCCGGGTGCAGGGACCATTCCCCTGGATGAACGTCCTGGCGACTTAGAAAGTCCGCCTCCCAATTTAGCACTCCCGGGATGAAGACCGCTGATATGGCCGGAAGATTGCGCTCCGCCCAAACCAGGATCCGAGAGACCTCTACGAGAGCCGCCCGACTGCGAGTTCCTCCTTGCCTGTTTATGTAGGCCACGGTGGTAGCATTGTCCGACTGGACCTGCACCGGGTGACCCTGGAGAAACCGCTGTGCCTGCAGGAGAGCATTGAAGACCGCACGGAGTTCCAAGATATTTATTGGAAGCTCCGCTTCTGTCGGTGTCCACCTGCCCTGGAACAAGTGTGGACCCGAAACTGCTCCCCAGCCTAGAAAACTGGCGTCCGTTGTCAACAGGACCCAATTTGGAACCCAGAACGGACGTCCCTTGTTGAGGTGGGTCATCTTTAACCACCACGCAAGGGACAGGCGAACCTCCGGGGTGAGCACAATCGTCTGGAACTTCAGAGACTGAGGCAGCCCGTTCCACTTGGACAGGATCAGGTGCTGCAGAGGTCTAGAGTGAAACTGGGCGTATTCCACCATGTCGAACACCGACACCATGGAGCCCAGTAACCTCATCGCCGAGTGTAAGGACACCCGGCGGCTGTGCAGACAACTGCGCACCCTTGACTGTAAAGCAGAGATCTTGTCCTCCGTCACGAAGATCCTTTGCTGTCCCGAGTCCAATAAGGCTCCAAGATGCAGAATCCTCCGAGACGGGATTAGAGTGGACTTCTGCCAGTTAATTAGCCAGCCGTGCCGTTGCAGCAGTGCAATGGTCAGGTCCAAGTGGTGTAACAGGAGCTCTGGAGATCCTGCCACCAATAACAGGTCGTCCAAGTACAGCAACATACGGACTCCTTGCAGCCGCAGAGAAGCCGCCATGACCGCCATAGCGTCCTGTATGTCCAATGACACCATGTAGTCCCCAGGTTCCAGCGCCAGAATGATGGACCGTAGGGTCTCCATCCGAAACTTCGGGACCCGCAAAGACTTGTTGAGTGCTTTGAGGTTGAGAATCGGACGATATGACCCATTGGGTTTCTGTACCAAAAATAGATTTGAATAGAAACCCTGGCCCCTCTGGGAGAATGGAACAGGCACTATAACTCCAGCCTGGAGCATAGTGTGCAATACCTTCCGCAGCTCCGTAGCCTTGTTCCGGTCTGATGGTAGACCCGTGGTGAAGAATCGAGCCGGGGGTCTGTGCCGGAAGGAGAGGGCGTACCCGTGAGAGACCACCTCCAGAACCCAAGTGTCTGTCGTAGTGAACGACCAACACCGGGAGAACTGCAGCAGGCGGCCTCCCACCCTGGGATCCCCCAAGGGGAGACCCGGACCGTCAGGCCGCAGGCTTGTCATCTGGCTTGGGGGCCGGACGTCTGGTACTCCATGCCTGTTTCCGGGGCTTGCCCGATTTCTTAGGGCCAGCCTGTCGAGGAAACGACTGTGGTTTGGGCCTGCCCTGGGCCCTAGATGACCGAAAGGACGATGGTCCAGAACCAGAAGGAGCAGCGGCCGACGGGAGACAAGCAGATTTGGATGCCGCCAGCGTGGCCACAATCTTATCCAGATCCGGACCGAAGAGAACTTCTCCGGTAAACGGCAACGCTTCCAGACCTTTCTTGGATCTGCGTCCGCCTTCCAGGATCGCAGCCACAAGGTGCGACGAGCAGCTACCGCTGCTGAAGAAATTCTAGACACCAGAGTACTAATGTCTAGAGCCGCCTCGTTGATGTAGGTGGCCGAATCACGGAGATTGCCAATCAACTCCGCTTGTTCGGCCGGACAGTCGGATTCAAAAGAAGCCTCTAATGAATCCGCCCAGCGCTCCATCGCTCTGGCAACCCAGCAAATGGCCATAGCCGGCCGTGCTGCCCCCCCTGCAAGGGAATAAGCGGACTTCAGGCAGATTTCTACCTTGCGGTCCGTAGCATCCTTAAGGGAGGACATGGATGGCATCGGCAATGTGGCACTACGGACAAGACGGGTCACGTGAGAATCCACCTGTGGAGGGGATTCACAGTTAGCAAAATAATTATCCGCGAACGGATAAGCCACCGCCAGGCGTCTCTGCGGCTGGTATCTTTTGCCAGGTTGTTTCCACGCCTCCTCTAAATGGTCCACCAACTGACCCGAAAGAGGAAAGACTGTGGCATCACCCTTCACATCTTTGAAAAAGGCATACTTAGATTTAGCCGCTGGGGGAACTTCGTCCTCAATCACCAAGGCTGTGCGGACCGCCCGAATAAGTCCAGGAATATATACTTTGGACTTAGCATCAGCGTCCTTAGTATGGAAAGGTTCCTGATCGTAAGGATCCAGAATCTCCCCATCATCAGACGTCCCTTCGTCATCCTCATAAGGAGCGGACAGAGACGCCACCGGCCTTTTATGAGGCCGCATCACAGACTCCCCTTGCAATACATCCGACAAGTGCTGTAAAGAACTCGTCAGGGAGTTAACCCACGCTGGCTCCTGAGAACCCGGGAGCGGGGAAATAGGGAGACTGTGGGGTACCACCAATTGTCGTGGGAACCCCTGCATGGGTGACGACACCACAGACTGCTGGGACAAACCCATCGGAGTAAACGCGGGCTGCGGAGCTAACTGGCCCACTAAAGCTGTTAACGCCTGAGCGAAACAAGCCCAGGGCGGCTCCTGTACCGGTGCTGTAACCGTAATAGGCCGCGCCATGGACAACACTGCCGGCAAAGGCCCTCCGCGCTACCCTCCCCCTCCGCTAACGGTACTTTGCACGTGGTACACTGTAGCCGGAGGGGAAAATCACTTTCAGACATGATGGCACCACGTATGTGACCTCTCTCACCAATTAAGTATTAAATAGGCGAGAGACCACCCTGCAGCACCGCACCGCAAGGGCTTTAGCAGAAAGAACAGGGACAGTAATAAAGCTGACAGTTTAGTGAAGAATAGTTACAGGCAGCGCTAGCACAGTCACATACAATGCAGAGAAATAACAATTCCTGCACTAACAGCGCTGATCACTCAACTACACAGACACAGGGCCTGGTAGGACACAGCGCTGCATACACAGACCTGAGCCACAGCGGAGGAGAGGTATGCGGGGGGACCCAGACCACGATGCTTCCTTCCAGACTTCCAGCAGCGTTCACCATGCGTTGCAGAGAAGATGGCCGCCGAGGAGCAGAGAGAAGCTGGCCTGGGGGAGGAGCGCTGACACAGGACCAGTCAGCACAGTGCAGAGAGGGCTGTGTGCAGCGGGGGAGGCGCCGGCTGTGAGACAGGGAAGGCGCGCTCCCCTGGCATGCATTTAACCCCTGGGACGCCGCAGCGCTACCGCTCTGCTGCGGTCCGCTGTCCCAGGGGGTAGTGGAAGCGCAGGTTGGTCGCCTGGCTCCACGCTGCAGCCAGTCCCCAGGGAGCCCCCTGCCTGGGGACTTAGGACCATGTGATCAGCGGGGACCCACCGCGGGACCCCGCTGCTTACCTCTGTCCCCCTTGAATCCGGCCATGGTCCGGAACATCTGGGGTCACCGCTAGCTGTGACCCCAGATGCCCACCAGCATCCCCGGATCAGTACCGGCGTTCTGGTACCGGCGGGGTGTAGGGAAGACAGCATGGACGTCAGGACTGACTGTCCATGCTGTTCATCCAGTTGTGCAGCCACAGCTGCATGAAGAATAAGCTTCAGGGGCTCTTCTAGCCCCCACTCCAACAGGTGCACCCGACTCCGGCCGGGCACCAAACTAAACTGAGGTGTCTTGGCCTGGGGGCGGGGTATAGGAGGGGGACCTAGTGCATCCTGGGAGGCTGAAAGCTTAACTCTTTGGTGCCCTGCGACTGACGTCACACCTATACCCCAAGGTATCCTGTGGATACCCTATGGACCCTGAAGTAGAAATAAAATCTAAATTAAAATGTTTAAACATTAAAAATTTCATGTAGGATTCTATTCAGTTAGTATTACCTGTCAGATAACCACAATTACAGGTACATGAACAGACAACCTATAATAAAAAGATATCTGCAGCAAAAAAAAAAAAAGGAGAATTTGGTTGAAGTTTGATGCAATAAAATAATGAAAAAATGGAATTCCTTGCATACCACAGTCAGTTTACCCCACCTTCCGGGAACTGACATTAACATTCTCTTGCCACACTCAACAGCCGCTTCTTGTTTCGAAATGCTCAAGCTAGAATAGGCTTGATGAATATAGGACAATAAACTTTAGCGAGAAACTCAGCAGATGCAGAAAATGGAGTAAATAAACTTTCTATTTCTCTTAGAACTTTTAATTGAACCACAATAATTAGTTTGGGGTGGAGCTAACCTTTTAACTGTTTGTTAATTTCTTCTAGATTAACTTTTTTTATATGCCTGGTAATGTTAGCCATCTTATGGGCAGGTAGACATTAATATTTTAGAAAATATTCTTTGTGCTGGCAGAACCTTGCTCCTTGTGACATCACCAAACAAGGTGTAAGTAGCCGTTGCTTGCTTCCTTCACGGGTCCCGCCTGTTGCCAAGCAACTGGGACACTGTGTCTTCCGGCTGCAGGGTCCCACCGGTCTCCAGGCAACAGGGACGCTGTGCTGGGATGACGCCTGCAGTTGCTGGGAGAGCAGGACGCCGGGCGGCCGCGGGGACTGCTTCTCTCGGTTAGCCTGCCAGGTGACAAGTGCAGCGCTGCAGCTGCTCTTTACTAAATAATCTGATACTCTCATACTCATGCTGCTGCTGATTGCTTTCATTTTCTGCCATAAGGCAGCCGGGCCAGCTCCTCCCCTTCCGGTCATGGCATATGCCTTGCGTGCAAGACCCTGGTCCTTGTTAGTGGTCTTGAAAAATCTCTGCCAGCCAGAACTTTTGCCTTGATCCTGCGAACCTTGTTCCAGTCTTTGTCATCACTGCAGTCGCAACCAGCTGCACAGTACTCTCAGAGCAGCGACTTCAGCCTGCGGCCCTGCCACTCATATCAATTCAGTGCAGCGACATTAGCCTGCGGCCTTGCCACTCATTTTACCAAGGAGCTGCACCATCAGCCCACTGCCCTGCCGCTCAGACCACCTCAGCGTAGTAGTCCAGCCAGCTACTTCACTCCATACCCAACCAGTGGCCCGGTCACTCCTATTGGTTTCGGAGTACACAGCATCTGTCTCAAGTCAGATCCCTAGACACACACATCTCCTGCAATATCTGCACCACAGTACTGTGTAAGCCTCTACTGTTCTGGGCAGGCGGCAACCTGAGTACCGGTGAGAATGTTCAGCTCTAAGTGTCACGGTCCGGCCCTTAAAAACCACTTTCTTACCTCTCTGGTGCCTGTCCAGGCTAGTGCGGAGGTCCGCTCACGCTGTGCATCACTGCTGGATAGCACAGAAGTCCACTCATGCTGCACATCGCTCCTGGCTGGTACTGAGGCCTGCCTGTGCTGCTACTGCCCCGACCACTTAGTGTCCTGTCGCTGAGCATGGAGATGGCTCTCCGCAGCTCCTTGCTCATAGCACACAAGTTGCAAACCAGAGTTCCCTCCTAAACCACAGTATGGGCACAGCCATGTTGGACTGTCACCTGATGCTCTTCCTCCACTCAGAGACTCCCAGACCAGCTGATCGCAGCATCTAATCCCTGGGGATCCTCCACTATAAATTCCATTCCCTGAAGTTACAGCTCTGTGCTGCGCTCCCAGGTACTCTGTATCTGAACGGTCCCAGTCAGTTATATCCAGTTTCTAAATCTGGTAAAGAAGTTTCCTATACCATATTGCACACCAGTCTGGTTTTACCGCTGAGACTTGTTCTTATAGCCTCCATCGGTTCCAGCCGATACCTACAACCATTGGTCTCATCTGATACCTCCAACATCGGACTCTTATCAATTAAGTTCTTCAATTCATCAACATTGGATCCAACCAATCAAGTTCATCAATTCATCAACATCGGATTCAAATCCATCAAGTTCTTCAATTCAACAACATCGGTCTCAAACCAATCCAGCATCATCGGTCCCAATCAGATTCTGCCCATTCCTACAGTGTTGTATAAAGTCCCATTCCTACCTGCTGTTCAATAAAGTCATTCTATTCCTGTACTCGCCTTCGGGCCCATCATCAACTGCAGTATCTCTACCTCCTCACATCAATACATGAGGAAGTCCTGGCTCAAGCCACCTAAGTTCCTTCGCGCCTCTCAAATCTCCTCTTCAGCCTCCTATGCCTGTTCCAACCCAAACCAACCCTCAGACGTGACACTTGGGGAACAACGGGGGGCTGTTATTGGCTTGAAGGCCTTGCCAGTGTGAGTCGAGGTCTTACACAAAGTAGTTCAAGTCATCATAACAAAAGGAAAAGACACAACTACAAAGAGTATTGTTTACGTCCAACCAACATAATCAGAAAACAATTAACATACACTCAGAAAGCAATTTCTGAGCAGCTTTTGTAGAAAACAGCCAATGGACATTCACTTTGCCAATTTATGGGCCTGATTCAGATTAGAGTAAAGCTGGGTACACCCTAGATGATATACTGAACGATTTGGGACGAATCAGAACGACAAATCATCCATATCGTCCAGTGTGTATACCCTAGTCATTCGTCTCTTCTTCAGATCTGGTGGCCGACATCATGGTTCTGGATGCGGCAGGGGAACAATATATTGGGCGGTCGTACACCAGATCGTGCAGTGTGTACGGACCGCCTGATTTATATTGACCAGTCACATCTGCCGTCACTCGGTGTACACATAGTCTAGTGTAGGGGTAGGCAATAAGCGGCCCCACCAGATGTTGTAAGACTACACATCCCAGCATGCCCTGCAACAGTTTTGCTATTTGGCCATGCTAAAATTGTTGCAATGCATGCTGGGATTTGTAGTTCAACAACAGCTGGAGGGCCGCCGATTGCCCACCCCTGGTCTAGTGTGTACCCAGCATAAGACAGAGCAAGTCACATTGTACCTGGACAAACCATGTTGCACTGCAAGAGGTGGAAATACATTATTTTTGCATGCATGGTAAATATTGGCTGCGAACTAAAGGATTGGGTGCGCTAACAAGAAAGAGAGAATATCCCCTTGATAGGTAAGCAGCTCACACAGCAGGATCTGCACCTGCTAAAAATGGAAACAATACAAAAGGACAGGTGGAGCGCTAGTAGCAACCAGGTGACCACAATGAGTATAAAAATATTTATTAAAACAAATAATAAAAGTTAAATGGTAGCCACATACTATCAAAGCACACAGATATTCACAAATGGGACTGCCGAATCAGACCACTGTAAGATATTTTTCCTATAAAGTCCACAATATGCTGTGTGGCAGTCTGCTGTGATTTAAAGTTCCTCAATATAGGTAAGAGCAGCAGCAGTAATAATTAAATGGATACTGAATATATATGGAGTGCAAAGAGTCACTTGTATGGCAGTACCAGCTATCCCACTGGCTAGGGTCAGACTGATGCCTAGTAGTACGCCGGGGTCCGTTCCAGACGGGGTCGGGTGTATCCCACTAATGCGGCTGATTCCACCAAAGTGCCAAGAGCCGTGTAGATGATCCACGTGGCTATGGGGAAATTCTCGCTGGTTTAAATATTGGCTGCTTTTGCATGTAACCCACAAATGCGGGACAGCTTTATTTTTACACTGCAATTTAGATTTCAGTTTAAGCTGGGCATCAACTATACAATTTGCTGTCAGATATCTGTCCAATCTTGCTGGTTGGAATGAAAACCTGGTAATGTACGAGAGTAAATAACAATCGTCCATTTGCTCACAAACACTGGAAAACAGTGAAAAATGGTCGTTCAGACAAATTGGTTAAAACACAGCAATTTAACCAATTTGAACAATTTGTTTTGTCCTTTTTTCAGTGTTTAAGACCATATGGTTGATTGTCATTTGCTCCCATACATTACCAGATTTTCATTCCAACCAGCCAGATTGGACAGAAAACTATATAGTGGATGCTCAGCTTTAGATACACTCTCTCTGCACATTTTATATCTCCCTCACCTGCAGTGCAACATGGCTTTACCAATATTCACAGTTACTTGCTCTTTCTTTCTCTATTACCAAATCTGAATCAGGCCCTAAGATTACTGTACTGTTGGAACTGGAACATAGTGACAGGTTCTACACCAAATAAAACGGTTTAATGTCGATTTAAGGCAATTTGACTCAGTGTTCACAGTTAACCAAGTCTCTCCAAAGGCCAACTTCCAATAAAGCTAAAGGCAAAAAACCCCCACAAAAAATACCCATCATTTACCACATACAGAATATGCTTGCATTAAGTTGTGTGCAGTTGCAGTGTAAATGTATTTATTTATTTTTTCCTTTTCTTTTTTAGGGTATTGTTAACCAAGGATGCAATTATTTATGAACATTGTTGTATTTAGGTTTCTATGGTTCATAGGCAGAAGTTAAATACTAGTTACCTGCTTGTCACAATAATGACATCTTCAGAAATATTAGCCATCTCTTTGATAGTCAGGTAACACATTCGTCTCAGTGTTTGCTGGAAAAGAAGAGGGTCTTTCATTAATTAAGTTCTGCATAGGCATGTGAAAAGCGGCTTATAAACAAATACACAGGTTGAGTCTGCCATATCCAAATATTCCGAAATACGGACAATTTTTAGCATGACTGAGAAATTTAAACCATTGCTTTCTGATTGTTAAATGTACACAAACTTTGTTTAAAGCACAAATTATTAAAAATATAGTATAACATAACCTTCAGGCTGTGCGAATAAGGTGTATATTAAACATAAATTAATTTCATGTTTATAGACAAACTTTTTCTGATGCACAAAATTATAAAAAATATAGTATAAAATTACCTTTAGGCTGTGTGTATAAGGTGTATATAACATTCTGTGTTTAGATTTGTGTCCAATTCCCAAGATATTTAATTATTTTACGCAAATATTCAAAAATACGGAATATTCCGATATCCAACATACCCCTGGTCCCAAGCATTTTGGATATGGGAGACTCAACCTGTATAATTACACAGACATGCAACTCTACTATGCAATTGAAGTATTTCTTTAGTCCCAAGTGTATTTTTCAGGGATGGCAGGAAACAAACATATTTCCTTTTTATGCAACTCAGATCTTTATATTTCTTGTAAACACAACACACTCAGGTATCATGAGTGTAAAACACTAGAATGCTGAACTAAGAGTTACTAATGGGTAAATTCTTCCCAGGGCAAATACCTGCTCTTCTTCTGGGGGTAAGTTTAGTTACAATGAAATATGGAAGAGGATGGGAAAAACAAAATCGCAAACATGAGGTCTATCCACCATGTAGAAGTAGTTGCATGCATCAAACAGCATGGGAACCTGATTTGTTAATCCGCCCCAACACACACCCCCAATGGAAAAAAAAAATCTTTGGAGAATGAAGGTGTGCGAGATACTCTGGGTTGATTGGTATGTAATCAATGTGACAAACGAGAAAAAGAAGAAGAAACAAAACCCTAAACGGTAGTGATCAAGAAATAAAAATTGCAAGAATGGAGTAGTCTTGTACAAATTGGGAAGGCAAGTGTGTAACTAAAAATCCAAATACAGAAACAAAATAACAGCAGAATCCCACCAAGGGATTTACAGATCATTGGGGAATCAATAGGGCAAGGTAATACACCATCCCAGTTGCATTCCCCTCCCCCTCCTACTAGAGAATTGTGTGAATGTCCTGTAAAGAAAAATCCAATGCCATTGTTTTCTATTATGTAATGATTTTCCTGGCTCCTGATTGTAGGGAGACATAAAATTACAGTAGTTGCTGGAAGTTAGTTATACATCATATACAGTATCGCTTAAATCTATTTCCCCACTTCTGACACATGTATGTGTATCTTTATAGTCTAAATAATTAGGCAGCCATACTGTTCAGTCAGTAGTTCAATGTTTCTCTAACACAGGGGTGGGGAACCTCCGGCCCGCGGGCCGTATACGGCCAGCAAGGTGAAATCATCCGGCCCGGCCTGCTATCAGCGGCAGCAGCAGACTCAGCGTAGTGTAATGGCTGTCAGCGGCGGCTGGTAGCGCAGCGGGGGAGAGAGGATGTCAGGATTGTCATCGGCGGCTGGTAGCCAACGACAGCCCTGACACACCTCTTCCCCCCGCAGCGCTATCAGCGGCGGCAGGTAGCACAGCGGGGGGAGGGTGTGTGTGTCAGGGCTGTCATCAGCTATCAGCGGCAGGAGGTAGCGCAGCGGTGGAGGGTGTCAGGGCTGTCATCGGGCGGATTAGTGCAGGGGCTCTCTCCCTATCAGCGGCGGCAGGTAGCACAGGGGGGGGGGGATCAGGGTATCAGGGGTGTCATTGAGTGGCATGCAGGGCACTCTCCCCATCAGCGGCGACAGGCAGGCAGCGCACAAGGGGGGGGATTCAGGGCTGTCATATGGCTGCCATTGAGCTGGTTAGTGCAGGGGCGTGCAGGGTCTCATCCTAACAGCGCGGGCAAGCAGGAAGCGGTGGCACAGCAGGGGGTGTGTACAGTCAGTAATGTCATCAGGCTGGTTAGGACTGAGAGGACCCCAGGGCTGCCTTATCAATCTGCCTGTCACACATCCATAGGGACTGCCCCTCCAGACTCTGCCTGACAACATACCAAAGAGAAGCAGTTACTTACAGCCATCGCATTAAGGGTGAGTTAATAACGTTTTAACCAAATATAGGAGGCAAATTTTAAGTTAATAATTTTGTATGGCCCCTGAATGATTTTCTAAAAATCAAAATGGCCCTTGGCAGAAAAAAGGTTCCCCACCCCTGCTCTAACACAACCAAAGAATGCACATATTTAAATGTACACTGATGCTCCAAACAACTTACATCATTTGACTGGAATAGCCTGGTCATAGCAAAGAATGCTTCAGTGGCTTCCATTGTTCCAAAGTGTTCACCCTATGAGGAAAATTAATAAATAAAACGAAAACAATGAAATAAATCAACACTTGACGAGGGATTATTGATTATTATTATTTATTACCAGTTATTTATATAGCGCACACATATTCCACAACGCTTTGCAGAGAATATTTGGCCATTCATATAAGTCCCTGCCCCAGTGGAGATTATATTCTATTGTTGGGAGCCAAGTAACCTACCAGTATATTTTTGGAGTGTGGGAGGAAACCGGAGCACCCGTAGGAAACCCACGCAAGCACAGGGAGAATATACAAACTCCACACAGTTACGGGCATAGGGGCATATGTATCAAAGCTTGATGTGAGATAAAATTGTGAGCTATATATCACCAACCAATCAGCTTCTAACTTACAATTTGCAGGCTGTGTTTAAGAAATTATAGTTTGGAGCTGATTGGTTGGTGATACATATTTCACAATTTGATCTCACATCAAGCTTTGATACATATGCCCCATAGTACGATACATTACAAATGCCTACAACTATGGCTACATAAAGAACAGCTGAGTACAGATTAAGAGGGGTATTCAATATGGGAGTGAAAAGTCCGTGCTGGACTTTTTGCTCCACATCTGAGATTTTCCTGGGATAAAGTATCGGGTGCGCGCCCGCTTTATCCCCGTATTCAATATAAAACCTACGAAAACGGGAAGCTGCGAAGTGGGATCTGCGTAAAAAAACGAAATTTTCCTGGAATAAATTGTAGGACCCCTCTAAAGTTGTAAAAACATGGGGGAATCACTATGGGTACCCCCGTTTTAGCCTGCAAATGAAAGTCGGGGATTTAAATAGCTGTAGCAGGTGTTTTTTTCCCGACATTGAAGAAGTGTTGCAGAAGAGCACTTAGGTAATTTTTTTCGTTTTTTTAAGTGGTCCCATCAAATTTGGGGTACATGAAAATGGGTACTAGCATATTTTTATGTCCCTAAAGCAAGTTTTAAAAAATTCTGCAACTATGCACCTGCCGCTAATAGCCTATTCTAGAAAACACCTGCCGCATACTTGCAGAATAGCCCTGAACCTATTTCCCTATTTTTAAACACTTTTTTCACAAATTTTTTTTTTCACCCCAATTTTTAAATTCATTTTTTGGGGTGTCCCTATTTTTTTTTTAAAACTTTTTTTGACACAGTTATGTGTCAAAAAAATGTCATTCCCAGGGGTGCAGGCTATTTTTTTTTAAGCCTGCACCCCTAAACCCCAATTCTGCACTTTTTTTTTTCCCCGTTTTTTTTCAAAGACTTTTCGAACCTGCGAAAAGTCTTTGAAATTGAATACAGTATAAAACCAAAACCTCCGAAAATGACGTCATTGGTGCGAAAACATCGCAAAAACTGAGTTTTCGCTCCATATTGAATACCCCTTTAAGACTTAATTAAAAAAACTCAAGCTATGGCACTAGTCAAACACACCTTAAACGAAAGAGAAAAGTTCCCTCAACCATCTTTGCGAGTTAGAAATTTAAATATATATTAATCTATGAACCAAGCATCTGCCCAATTGTTTGTGATTTGTATATATTTCAGAAATGAAAAGCGAATACAACATTAGCATATGTCCTAACATGACCCATTCCTGGAGGGACAAAATGCTCTGTTCCTGTACTCCCCTCTTAATTTATGATTGCCAACACCTGTGTTGAACTAATTCATTAATAAGAAAGGTGTTTCAACACAAGTGATGGCAATCATAAATTAAGAGGGAAATCCATGAACAGAGCATTTTGTCTCTCCTGAAATGGGTCATGTTGGGAGGTATACAGTAGGGAGAATGATATTCACAGTGTATACTAACTAATACCACTTTTACACTAAAGTCCCGGGTCTGACCCGGTTTGGAACATGGTTCCAATCCGGGACAAACCCTGTTTCCACTGGTGCAGTGGAACTGTTCTTCTGGTGCTTGGAGAAATTATCTCCAAGAGTCGAGAAACCCAGAAGTCCCCAATGAGATATCCATTAAGGGGAAGGATCACCAAATATCTCATTGCCACAGTATGTTGTTATCTACCGCAATGTTGAGCTATTACCACGATATTTGAGGACTCTCGTGCATGCGCACTTGGCTCCAAAATGGCGTCGTCGAGTGATGGCCTGAAGTGCCGTAAATGGTAAGGCTAATTAGTCTCATACGGTCTACATATCAGACATTGTGACCTATGGACATCCTCCTGACGAAGTCCTGCTAACATAGCATAAGTGACGAAAGGCGTTGAGGACGGTGTGGTGCCGATACACTCACCAGTTTTTTCAGACTGAGGTCAGCATTTTTTACTACTGTTTGTGATACATGTGTGATGTATGGAATAAATGTTTTAATACGACAACTTGACAGCATATATCTTCTTTTATGTCCATGGGGATCCTGGACTAAAGGTGTGATTCCACATCCTGATGGGTGGAAAGGGTGCATTTGAAATATCGTTATATAGGAACCCTGTACGGTGATCCATAGATATACAGATTTACATGCCTGTTTATTCGACCGTTGTGGTACACATATTAATTAACTCTTTTATGACTATCAATTCCAAATCTTATTACACTATAAGGCGCTTGTTTCTCACCTTTTGTAATGGGTTTGTAATCTACAAATACAACATTGTGTGTGTATACTGACCTGGTTTAACAGGTATAAAATCTTGGTTAAAATATGGAGGCATCTTCTTGGATTTATAGGAGTTTCATTGAACAGCCGAGCCTGAAAAAGAAAATATTAACTCAATAAATTTCCATAGTAAAAGTAACTGTAGATCACATTTCATCACCTCTTGACCATGTCTGCAAGCTATTATGCTTTGAATTTCTGCCATATGATTGGCTGACCAGATATTTGCATTAACGAACAGGTGTACAGCTGTAGCTGATGAAGTGGTCAGAGAGTGTAGGTTTGGCAATTCACAGGAAAGAAATATTATTAAAATATTAAGCATAACAAACAATCCTTGTATATAGTTACTAGTGTTCCCGCTCTGCTGTTTTAGCGGGGCGCCGCGCCCTGCCCGATTTCAAAAGCCCGGCATCTATTCACAGAGACAGGAAAACTTGGGGGCAGCCCAGCATGTCCTTAAGTGTCAGGCACATCCCCAAGCGTGATGAACGGGGGGGGGGGGGGGGGGGAGATTCAAGACATGCCCCCCTTTCTCGTGGCCACGCTCCCTTTTCATGCACGCACACAGAAGTGCCCCTTCCTGGCGCCGGACCTAGAGTGAACACTAGCTCCTCTGTGGTATCTACCAATCATAACCATTTTGCATGATCTATTAAGCTAAAACCTGTTCTTTAGGACAAATCTGCTGGAGCTTATAGCTGTATTACTAGAGATCCCAACACAATGGGCCAAATGTAATTGGGTGAGAGTTTAGAAAAAGTGAGAGCTTAGCAGTAAACTCATGCATTGGTGTTTTATCTTCAAAATGGGAAAACATCTGGGTGAGATTTTAAATCATGAGTTTTTTTGAGTCTGAAAAACATGCAAGTTTGCTCTGTTGCTTTGTTCTCAGACTATTACATTGGCCGATTTTAAAAAGAGTGAGAAAACACTAACCCTATTACATTTGGCCCAATATGTTTGATATGGACAAGATGAAGAATTCAAAAGCTCTATGAGGCAGTAGTGTCTTTCAAGGAGCCAGGGAAAATGTGTGCACATTGACATAAACAGAAATTAGTCATAAAAGTTATGTGCATGAGCTAGGCAGACCAATAGATCATAAGTCTACAGGGTCAATCCTATTAGCTGCGATGATCACTCACTGGCTGAGAGGTATATTTACTAAAGGTTGATTTTCGTTAATTTAATAGATCTTAATTCAGGGTGTAAGTCACACATTTACTAAACAGATGATTTAGGACGTCGTTTTTTTTGTTTAAGCAATGTCAAAAATCATGTTAGTGAATGTGTGATTTAGACCCTGAAACACAAAATCGAATTAAAATTGGTTAAAATCGATAAAGTTTGGATCAAAATCGATCTTTAGTAAGATACCCCCTACCGTAGCCTCTCACTTATGCCCGTTGTATGAACAGGACTGCTCCGACTTGTCAACAGCAGCGGCCAGCACTCTCCCCCCCCCCCCACCCCCGCACACCACTACCACCACCTGCAAGCCCTCCCTGCATAGGGGCAGTTGGGAAGGGGGACAGAGATGAGAGGAGACAGGAAACTGGGGGTACTCTGCAACATTGGGCACGATAATCCACTGATTCCGCACATAGCTAATTGAATCCCCCACCCCCACCACCCCCATATATTTAAGCTGTTTTACAGGATTTACCTCTTGAAGAACTGCACTCTTCTCCAAATGCTGGAAAGGATTAGAGCCACTTCCTGAAAAATTAAAAATAAATCCTTATAAAAAAAAAACAGTAATTTAATTTGTAATACATATATGGATGGTAATTGTGACATATTATACCACTCAAGTTTTATTTCATGTGATTTTACTACTTTTCCACATTCTATTCATTTACAGGCAAACATGTTCATGTTAGTTACTAAAATATGTTTAAATCCATAGCTATACAGTGCACTACTCTTTAGTATGAATTACACTACAGCTCATTAGTTTCAATATACCACCCAAATTGTAGATTTTTCATACAGTAATGAACAAAATAAGCTAGTTTGACATGAATATATATTTATTTTGGCAAATAAACATGTTTTGAACTTATTTCCTAAAGGTGCGTATACACTACACAAGAGTGGAACGACTGTACAATTACAACATTGTCATCGTGCATCATCCTGTGCAGCGAATAATGGGCCTGATTCAGACCCGGTCTCTCTGGGGCTTGCGGCAACGAGACCTTACCACAAGGGTCTCGTCACAAGCCCGATGGTCGCGATGGTCTTGACCATCGCGACCATCTTCCTGGCCGCTCGCTATAGCTGTGGGTGGCCAGGAGGCCGCTCTAAAAAAAAAAAAAAGAACGGCCCTGATTCAGAGCGAGCGCTCTGTCAGAGCGACTGGCTCTAAATCAGGGCCAATGTGCCCACACTGACCGATGTTGTTCAGTGCAGGCACTCTCCCTCATCCCCGAACATGCACAACCTGGCGATGACAAATGCCGTCAACGACCAGCGGGAACGCGCGTCGCTGGTCATTTTCGACATTTTACTGAAGGATTAATGAACGATTAATGAGCGATTGAACGATTACAATGTCGTAATCTTTCAGTTGCTCATTTTTCTCGTCTAGTGGATACGCGCCTTTAGATTGTTCTCTCAACAAAGTATCCACCCTTAGTGGTGATCACAGAAGTGCAAACGTGGGCATTCTGCCTGTTGACATGTCTAAATTTTCAGCTCAGATTGCAGCCCACTTGTCTTGTAGCAACTCCCAAAGGTGATTTTGGCTTGTTACGTGCACATCTCGAAAACACCTGTCCAGATGATACCAAAGTAGTTCACCTGGATTGCAATCAGGACTCTGGGGTGGCCAAACCATGTTCTTCAGCACCTATTGTCAGTGTTTTGACTGAACATTTGTTTTATTCGTCTGTGAAAAGAATGTTCTTCTGCTGACTAGTGGTCCAGCTCCTGTGCTTTTTTGCCCACAATAGCCTCTTATTTATATTTATGGGCCTAAGCAATGGTTTTTTGAGCTGCAACACATCCCTTCAAGCCATCGGCTACAAGGCTGTATTTGACTGTGGCAATGGAGACACTTTACTTATTTGTTTCCAAAAGAGCACCACGGATTTAACGAGCTGTTTGGAATCTGTCCCATTTGGAACACACTCATAAATTTGTTCTGTTTTGTGGTCAGTTGAGGTTGTCTAGGTCATGGGCGATCACGTACATGGTTGTTCACAGTGTATCTCTTGAGGGTGCACTGCATGCCACCAAGAGAAACCATCTGCATGCGAGCAATTTCACGCAAAATATGTCCTGCATTTCTCAAAGTGACTATGACAGAACGCTTTTCGATTGATAACTCCTTGGGAGACATTTACAAGACCACTTTACCCATTTTCACAAGTGTCAACAGTATCACAATACCAGGCAAACAGCGGAATCATTTAACGGTGTTTGTGCTAACGAATCGGTTTCAAAACAGCATTGGGCATGCATCTGATATCACTACGATCACCTGCTGGGGTAGTTTGTTTATTTCGGGGATCAGACGTTATCCGGCTGTTAGCATACATCCCAACTTCTTTACCACGCAGGCGCATGCCTAAAATTATGAGGCGTGGCCTCACAGTTAGGGGCATGGCTTTACGGGGAATGCTGCCCCAGCAAGTGGCCTCATTTCTGTTCAAAATACACGTACCAAGTTCATCCTTTACAGAGAAATCGCCGAATCTGGGGGTGTATTGAAATTAATGAGCTGTAGTGTAGTAATTAAAGTAATAACATATATATATATATATATATATATGTATATACACACACACACAGTATATATATATATATATGCATACCTCCCAACTGACCCGCATTCAGCGGGACAGTCCCGTTTTTCTGGGACTGTCCCGCTGCCCCACCCGCGGGCCAGTGTCCCGCTGTTGGGGGGAAGTTGAGGAGAGCAGCGGGTGTGCAGAAGGTGAACAGTTGCCGTGCGCATTGCACGGCATCTGTTCACTAACGCAGGGAGAGCCTGGGGGGCTGCCCAGCATCTAGGAGAGAGCTGGGCACGCCCCCTATAGTGACAAAAACAGGGGGGGTTTCCGCGAGGCTCCGCACCTTTTAGGAAAGCTCCACCCCTTTTTGGAAGCCCCGCCCCCATTTCGGGCACATGCGAGTCTACGGCGTGGGAAGGGTCCCGCATCCCTCTCTTCAAAAGTTGGGAGGTATAATATATATATATATTTTTTTTTTTATTATTATTATTTTTTTTATTTTTTTTTCACAGAGCTGGTCTGAGTGCAAGACTTTTGATAGAAGCAGAATAGTACAGAGATGTCAAATAACAGTCCTGGCAGTATCAACCATAATCCAAACTATTCCGTTACTACTACACAACAGAATACTGTAATACATGTATAACCTGTAATGTAATGCAACCCAGTACTTTATGTTCAGCTCAGAAAACACGTATGATAAATGTTACTTTCGTTTGTCTTGGAATAAGCTAAAAGCATCATATCAATCATATTATTTTTATCATATGGGTGCTCTCTCTCTCTCTCGTGTATCAATAACGACCCAAATATCAGCCACGTCATTCCTGTGTCATAAAAAGCACTCTGGCATTACACTGGGTTCCCATAGGGCTTACTACATCTATAGTTTCAGCGGCTTACTGCTTCAGGAAAGTCCCTGGCTTTGCGGCCTGTACGGAAACAGGACATAATGCGCCTGCTGAGACATATTGAATAAAACCCGCAGAACCGGCTTACCGGACTCCTCGTCCTTCTTGTCAAATTTCTTAATCATTTCCGGGTGCGGCCGCTGTAGATACCGGTATCGGTAATGATAAGCCTCATACAGTACAGTACACGCAAACTACACTGGGCCTGCGCATAGTACTACAGCTGCACCGCCCGCCCAGCCGGGTTAGGCGCCCCTCCTGCCCAGATAGAGGTACTCTCTCTCTCCAGTCTCTCCAAGTCCGACTAGGCTGACTCTTTCCCCAAACAGCGCTGATTGCCGGCTATTACCAGAGAACATAGCAAAATAACTGAGAATTTGGAAGGAAAATAAAAGAAAGCCGGTAGTCTGCATCAGTCCTGCCACGGTGCTCCCCGTTATTGGTCTGGGCATAAGTAAAAGTCATTTCGAGGTACAGCACCAATTTTTAAATATTTGGGGGCCTATTTATAATATAGCTTTTTTTCTACAAAATGATGTAGAATCTGCAGTCTGTGTATTATTGCTATGTACTAAAGCAGAAAGGCAGATTAGCACCGTAGAGCGCAGTCCCCATTATTATCAAAGGGGAACTACGATCTGAATCTTGTGCAACAAACTCTGAAAAGGAATATCAGACTTGCTATAGACTCTTAATAGTGATTATTAATACATAGACCAGTGGTTCCCAAACTTTTTTGAATCACGGCACCATAGAGTATCGGCATTGTTTTCATGGCACCCCTAAGCCAAAAGTTTGTTAATGAGAAATTCAGAAAAAATGTTGTAAAGTGAAGTAAATTGTGCTACCTGTCATCCTTGGGTCCAGTTATGTGGTGGTGGACAGGTTTGCGCTTCTGTTTGTCCACATATTTACATTACATTGACCATAAATAATTTGATTTTGTGCTGGACCACCAACCTGAGGCACCCCTGCAAGTGTCCTGAGGCACCCCATGGTGCCACGGCGCACAGTTTGGGAACCACTGACATAGACCCATTGTTCCTGCAATTCAAAATTGACCAATCCACAATAACATTCCTATTTTTCTGCATTTTACTATATTTACTACCATATGTTCTTATTCAGTATTATTTAGAAGATAACATTTATTGAAAATCACTATTTAAATTTAAGGTGAGTACACACTATACAGATATATCTGCAGATGATGGTTGTTCGTACACATTGAACAACCATCATCTGTGCGTGCCCGCAGGTCCCGGCGACCAAGGGGAGTGTCTGCCGACCGCCCGTACACACCTGCCGATGGACAGATATGTCTGCAGACATATCTGTCCATCGACTGTGCAGCACAGCCAATGCAATATGTCGGTGAACGCCGACGTTCACCGACATATCGCGGGTACACACTGCCCGACGGGCAGCAGATACATTGGCCGATCAATTGATGGGCCAATATATCTGTCAGTGTGTACCCAGCTTTAGAGTTGATCCTTTACTTGCTTCTTCCCGCTAAATCTGCTTCTGAAACGAGGCAAGGTGTAATTTCGCAGAAATATCAGATCTCGCATGCTTTTGATCGCATATGGAATCTAAAACACAATCCAAGATTCCCATAAGAATTACAGTTTTGCCATACCTTCCGATTTTGACAGAACAGTCCTGCTATTCGGGTACTGTCCTGCCGTCTCATCCATGGCCCATAATGTCCCGCGGGGAGGAAAAGATTGGAGGGCACTTTCTCTAACTTCTGCTCTGCACAGTACAGCAACGGTGAATAGATAATGCGCAGTAACGAGAGAGAGGCTGGGGGCAGCCAAGAAACTTGGGAAGCAACGGGGGGTGTGATTTGTGGGTACGCCCACAATGTGGCAAGCTTCTGGGGCATAATGTGGCCACGCCCCTAAAGTGACATACAACTGCTGTGTGATGTGCCTCCATTGCCACGTTTTCATCCCAACTCCTCCCTCCCAAATGTTGGGAAGATGGTTTTGCAAAGTTTAAACTTGGACGGAACGTCTGTGTCACATCTGAACTGCTCATCTTTATTTAAAATATAAAAAACTAACACTAAAGACGTTACGATACTGAGTAGTCAGCAGCAAAGCACAGAAGAAAGAAACCCACCCTTAAGCAAGGTGTAAACTAATACCCCTTTTACACTGACACAAAAATCCACATGAACGCGCATCAACCCTGGCTCAACACGGGTCTATTGTTTGTGGGGTTGGACATGAGTCGTTCCCTGGTCACGGTGACCAGGGTCGTGCTACATGCTACCTGATAGGCTGGCTTCAGGGGTACTTGGAGATTACATCATTATCAAGCGTCCACTGCAACGCCGGAAGACCCGCTTCACTAAAGATCCAGGTCCAGTGTGAACGGCGCTGACCCGGGAATAACCCGGGTCAGTGCAGCAGTAAGAAAGGAGTCTGTTGTGGGTCCAATCCGGCATAGTACTGTGGAGCTGATTCAGAGCCGCTTGCTAGATGTGATCGCTCGCACGATGTGTATGCAAATTGCGTAGGCACTGCAATCGCACAGCAATGCATTAGCACGCCCAGTATTTCTTAGAGAGAGATCACATAGTGTATGCAGACACCCACCAGCCTTGTGCACATGATCATCATGTCCAGGAAGTGTACGCAACTATCGGTACATCGGATGCTATCGCAGCGCTTGAGCACTGCGAGCACTTCAGTGTAAAAACAAGCCAGGTGACGTGTACTATGATGCTGTCTTATAATTGTGCACACCTCTAAAACGCCGTTGAGATGCTCAGGCACGCCTGCGTTTGCACCTCCACTCCCCCGTTTTTAATGGCCAGCCCCTGTTATCACCTACAAACGGCTTCCCCTGTCACTCACTCTGCTGGGCTGTCTATGCGCAGCGAGCGAATGCATTGTGAACTTTCGCTATGGTATGTGCACTCCGATGCATACGCACAATGCATACACAATGAATACCATCGGCAGCAGCGAGCGTTTGCATCTTAGCGAGCGGGTCTGAATGAGTTCCGGTGTTCCAAATCCCGGGTCAGACCCGGGACTTTGGTGAAAAAGGGGTATAACTAATGTATGCAGCAGGGTGCTGGATTAGTTATAATTATTATTATTATTAATCAGTGCTACTGATGACATGGGTGAGAAACATATGGAGGCCCAATAAGACTCACTGCTGCAGATAAAAAAAAATTTAAATACACACTGTAATGAATACCTCCAATAATGTTTCATACAATTGTAATATTAAAGAGGGCTTTTAATAAATTGTATCCACCTCTGTGCTTCACTAAGAATTTGTACCATGTGGATCCTCTATAAATAAAATAGAAAAAAAAGGCAGATATGCCTAACGTGTAAAATCGCTTTAGTTAAAGAGCATTTTAATGAGACAATAAACTGAAGCTTAATGACTCCGTCTCCCTTTCAGGCTGGAAGTGATGCCACCACCCACGAGTATATTCAGGAAAGTCGCTCTAACTATAACGTAAGTGCACATAGTAGTAGGATAACCCAGCACGTTTCGTATATTTGAACTTCGTCAGGGTTTTACTTGTACGCAACGACTTCCACTTTGCGTGTGACCTGTATTGTTCCCCCTTCTGTCTACTTCCCACCCCCTCTTTCTGTCTCAACCCCTGCCATTGCCTCCTCTTTTCCTTTTTCTCTGTTTTCGCTCTCCCTTTTTTCTCTTTCTCTTTTTTTCTTTCTGCCCCCTCTTCTTTCTGTTACCCTCTATTCTTTTTTTTTTATCCTGTTTTCTCACTTATTGCCTTTATTTTTATGTTTAAAGGGCCGATTCCTATATGTAGATGGGATATGATACTATCAAATGTTCATGCAAATTTAGGAAGACGCTGTTGCCGGTAAAAGGTCTCCTCCTATAAGAGGCCATCCTGGCGAAGAGCTGGAAGCAGAGTGATAATTTGCACTACCACTCTGCTCCCGGGTTTGGCGTCTCAGAACGAACCAATACATCATTTACGGACAAAATGTCATCTTTGTCCGTGAAAGATGACATTTTGCCTCGTTCTGAAATCCAAACTAGGCGGGAATATCTGAGCCAAAGCCATACCGCTCCTCTCTAGTTAGGAGTACGTGAAATCAATAGAAGAAAGAAAAAGATAAGTATAACCACAGCACTATGGAAACATATGAGGGGACACAAAATATAAATATGAAAATGTCACAGATATTTACAATACAGGCGGCACCTATATTATACAGGCGGCAAGATGACCCCTCAAATGGACCTTGGTTGTGGCCCCCATATCATGAGGCTTGGTGCAATGTTGCTCAACTCACTGCCTTTTCCTCTTAAGTTTAGACTAACCTTTCCATAGATGTTATATTACTGTGACCCTTGTATCCAGCCCATCTGTGTCACCCGTGTTTGTCTGCCCCCTCCCCTTTAGAATGTAAGCTCTCATGAGCAGGGCCCTCTTACCTCATGTGCTTCTCCTTCACTTAATTATACTTTAATTTACAACAGCAACTAACACTTGGTTGCTGACACCCTGCTGCTTATCTAAGTGTTATGCAGCAATGTATTAATCATGTATTTGTCCTGCATTGTTTGTACTGTTGAGAACTGTTTTCTGTGTAAGGCGTTGTGGATCCCTTGTGGCGCCATATAAATTAAGGATGATAACAATAAACGGGCAAATATAATTTTAATAAATAAGGGGTCACATATATGCAATGTTAAATATAAGGGGGGACATATATTGTTTACTAAATAAAAGAAAGACACATTTTTTTTTTTTAAACTTTGGCCCAGGCATCCCTAGATGTAGGATCTCTCCCTCTCCCCCTCCCCCTCCCCCTCTCCCTCTCACATAAACCAACATACGGTTTGGCTTAAAACCCCAATTTGTGTTTCCAATTTGGCTTTAACCCAGTAAACCTATAGTGAACTTCATTACTCTTTGTATCACAGATTATACTTACCATGTTTGTTATGTAATATAGTAGTCTTATATATGGAGTCAGGCTGAAGAGATAGGATTTTGTTTAGAGGTGGACTCACTGGTGCACCAAACGTATGTAGTAATAGGCGCAAGTCAATAAAATGCTGACTTACCCGAGTATGCTGATACGGCTGCATGCATTCAGCTGTAAAATCATTAGCATATGTGCCACAGGTACGTCAGGTGTACAGGTGTTTATACTTACACTAATGACACCATAGAGATCGCATAAAAAAGTTACATTGCCCTATTTTTACACAATACAGGTTGAGTCTCCCATATCCAAATATTCCAATTTACGGAATATTCGAAATATGGAATTCTATGCATTCTAGCATGACTGAGACAGTGAAACCTTTACTTTTTGATGGTTCAATGTACACAAACTTATTTTAAGGCACAACATTATTAAAAATATTGAATAAAATTACCTTCAGGCTTTGTGTATAAAGTGTATATGAAACATAAATGAATTTCATGTATGGCCATAAACTTATTGAAATTATTGTATAAAATTACCTGCAGGCTGTGTGTATAAGCTGGTCCGGCGCTTCCATTAGGACATACATATATATATACACACATATATATATATATGTATGTGTATATATATATATGTATGTGTGTGTGTATGTATATATATATATATATATATATATATATAATGTGTGTGTGTATATATATATATATATATATAGATATGTATAGATATATTTTGTATGTACAGTATGTTTATATATATATAATATGTGTGTGTGTGTATATATATATATATATATATATATATGTAATGTGTGTATGTGTATATATATATATATATATTTATGTGTTCTCTATAACTTTATTTCGTTATTGGACTGATACAGAGGTGAACTGTACTGCAGTAGCATGAATTTATGCTAATGCTGTAGCCAATGGGCTGTCTACTTAGACGCCCGCCGGCTGTGGCTCTAATACGCTGTGGTACGGTACAAGATGCACTTTTGAGCGGACATTGACCGCACCATTGGACATTAAAGCAACCCTATGGTTGCTAAAAATGTCTGACGGTGTAAGGCCACCGGCGGTGTCAGTGGAACGGCGTCTTTCTTTTGACGCAGTCCCTGACACCGACAAACACCCACTCATGACAGTCACTCCCCCAGTCACTGCCCAGGAAAACCTATTTGAGTTGCATGGATTACCATGCAATTCCAACCTTCGTCCCCCGGTAGTAAACACTGATACATATGCGTAGTGCATGCGAAGACGTCCGATGTTTTAAATGCATCCACCTCTGAATCAGACCCTATCTATCTATCTATCTATCTATCTATCTATCTAGTGGGTATTGGGGGGGGCGGGGGACTAGTAGGCAGAAATCTTACCTAGGGTGCCGAGAAGCCTTGCACCAGCCCTGTGTATAAGGTATATATCAATAATAAATGCATTCTGTGTTTAGATTTGGGTCCCATTCCCAAGATATTTTATTATGGTCTGCAAATATTCCAAAATACGGAATATTCCGATATCCACAATAACCCTGGTCCCAAGCATTTTAGATATGGGAGACTCAACCTGTATAATAATTTACAAACGTCATATATACACAAGAAAGTAAATTTTCTTAACTGTTTTTATTAAATGCATTTTCAAGGTAAAATTAAATTAAATACAAACATTTGTTTTCTAAACTTTTTAGTATTGATTCCAACGCTGCGGGTAGTCTCCTCACAAATGATCCAGTAACAAATTATACGTGAGAAAAAAAAATATAATACATAGGGCCTGATTCAGAGTTGCATGCAAACCCGATGGCTTGCGTTTCATTGACATGCTGCTGCCGTTTGGGGGCGACAGCCAGCGTCTCAGAAAATGGGGGCTAGCCAGGGCTAGGGTCTGCGTCTTCTGACACAGTTTGACTGACCTCGGAAGCATTAAATTCATGGCCATCCTGAGTAACCTGAGGGACGCTCAGATGGCTGATGCTCACGCAAGTGATCCGATGACTGTGTCCGTGGACGTAGCAGTGGATCCCAGAAGTCGGCAGGAGACGTCTATTCACACAAGACGCCACATTAGCTTAATTTTGCATTGCCACTGCATCCAAAGACGCAGCAACTATACAAATATTGTACGACTCTGAATCAGGCTCATAGTGTATAATAACATAAAACAGTACACCATATTGTGTTTGAAAAGAAATGGGTGAAATTATCCTTCTTCCAGAGGGAGAGAGAAATATAGCATCCAAAAGCCAGATGGTATATATACCAGTGCTCAAAGTGTGTCACACTTCTAAATTTCCACTGTCTGGAAGTTTCTCACAGGAACGTGTTGAACGTGGCCACATACATTACCTCTAGAATGACTGACTACAAGTTTATCCATTCACTTCAAGGAACCTTACTATTAGGCTGATTTATCTGAGAATCATAACCTTCTTAAATACCACATTATACCATGTACCCTTAGGATTAGGGAGACTATATATTTAAACTATACTACTTACTATTTGTTAATCACTATTCATTTAATCATGTATGTCAACTAAACAGGTAGATAGTGCAAACATTAGATAATTTACAATCATAATGGACAAGCTTCAAAATAATTTGCATATATGCAAATGCACACTACAAAGAGTTTTGATTAAAAAATGGCTGGGGTCAGGATCGGCAGTATTAAGCATAGAGGGAAGGAGTTACTTTTCATATGTATGATACATTTGTTAATTAATTGTCTTTTTAGAAGCCTCTGTTTCAAGCAAAATACATGCTTGCAGATTGTGGAGAAACTTCAGGGACAGTGCAAATGTAGAAGTGTTGTCTCATACCGACACACTGCCGCCAGTTCTACATTTTCCATACCCCCACTTCTAAATTTTTGCTTTGACCGTTGATATATACAAAAAAAGACCATCAAGATATCTTTTCTCATGAGCTCTTTCTGATAGCTCTAGGCATATGGTTATAAATAGTGCCAATATGTAGATAAACAAGTAAGTTAATTATAACCACTGACATGAACAAATAAAAACAGCAGCATATGAAATACACAAATTTATAAACTACACTCAATGGGGCAGGCCAAAAAAACCAGTGTGATCCTGAATGTGTTTCAGTATTGGTGTACTATTTTCAACAGGATTTTTTTTCCAGTCTTGGCCCTTTGAGGATCATTTATTCAATTCATATGCTGCTGTTTTTATTTGCTCATGTGCCCAGCCAATCAGCATGTACTGCACCCTTTTTAAATCAGGAAGTGCTGATCACACCTTGGCTCCTGGTTCCAATTTTCTATCCTGCATTCTGTCTCCGTTCCCCGCTCCAGCAGTTGCTTAATAGCATTCTGCATCTTTCTACTACAGGGTCCATAGGGTATCCACAGGATACCTTGGGGTATAGGCGATGGCGGCAGACATCCAGGCACCACAAAGTTAAATTTTCAGCCTCCCAGGATGCACTGGGGTCCCTCTCCTATACCCCGCCCCCGAGCCTCAGGCCACTCAGTTTTCGTCGGTGCCTGGCCGGACCAGCCGCACCGTACAGAGGGGGGTCTCTGAAGATTTCTTCGCAGCTGTGGCTGCACAACTAGAGTGATCCAGCATAGGACAGTCAGTATTGACGTCCATGCTGTCACTCCTACACCCCGCCGGTACCAGAACGCCGGTATCGATCCGGGGATGCTGGTTGGTAGCTGGGGTCACAGCTAGCAGTGACCCCGGCTACCTGGACTGTGGCCGGATGCACGGGGGACAAGGTAAGCGGCGGGGTCCCGCGGTGGGCACCCGCCGGTAACACAGTCCTTTTTGGTCCCCAGACAGGAGGCTCCCTGGGGACCGGCTGCGCGTGTGGCCAGGTACTGATCCTGCGCCTTCCACTAGACCACCAGGGACAGCGGACCGCAGCATGTGCGGTACAGCGCGGCGTCCCTTCCCTGTCTCACAGCCGGCATCTCCCCCGCTGCACAGTGCCATTCCACAGCGGTCTGAGCGGGCTGTGTCAGCGCTCCTCCCCCGGGCCCGCCTCCTCTCTGCTCCTCGGTGGCCATTTTCTCACTACATGTGCTGGGAATGACAAACGCTGCTGGAAGCTGTTACAGGTGCCATTGCAGTTCGGGTCCCCCGCATACCTCTCCTTCAATTAAGATCAGTGTATGCAGCACTGTTTCCTACCAGGCTCTGGTCTGTGTAGTTGATCGCAGTGCTTGTAATGCAGGATGTTATCTGTGCATTGTATGTGACTTAAATGCTAGCGCTGTTTGCCTGTACTTTCATTTCTGACTGTCAGCCTTTTTCCTATCCCAGTTCTTCTGCTACAGCCCTTGCCGTGCGGTGTTGCAGGGTGTTTATTACCTCACAGTAAACGTGGTTTTTCTGTGTGGGAGGTCACATACGCTCCGTTCATGCTCCTCATGTCTGAAAGTGAACGAGGATATCCTCTTCCAGCTATAATGTAATGATATCATGTGCAATAAGCGGAGGGATATGTAGACGCTGAGGGTTTATGGAGGGCATGTTGTATTATATATCACGCCCCATTTCTGTCACTGTGCCTGCACAAAAAGGGGACCGCCCTCGGCTGGCTAAGATGCTTACAGCCCTTGTGGGTAACGCCCCCCTGCATTTCCCCATAGGGGTTATCGCAGCGAGTGGTGGTCTCATCACATGCAGGGGTCCCTGGGCAGTTGATGGTACCCCAGTGTATCCTGTTTTTCGCCCCCCCAGGTTTCGCAGGAGCCTGTGTGGGTGAATTTATTGTCCAAATGGTATAGCACCTGATGGACGTTTTACAAGGGGAGTCACCATTTCGGCCTTCTAAACGGCCTTTCGGGTCTCGGACGGGTAAGGACATGACGTCTGATGATGGTGACATTATTGACTTTTTCAGACACGAGCCCCTTAGTGCAAAGGAGGCGTAGTCTGGGTCTAAAGTCTATATACCTGGCCTTATACGGGCAGTCCGTGTGGCTTTGGTTATTACATATCCCCCGTGGCTAAATCGAAATATGCCTTCTTTAAGGATAAGGGTGTATTTCCTCTATCTGGTCAGGTGGATCATTTAGAGGAGGCGTGGAAAATCCGGGTAAGCGGTTCCAGACTCAAAAACGGTTGACCTTTTGCATACCCCTTTGCGGATAATTATTTTTCCGAATGGGAGTTACCTTTACGGGTAGATTCTCATGTTACACGCCTAGCGAGGAGTGCTACGTTGCCCATGCCCTCCAGGTCCTCCTTGAAGGAGGTTACACATTGCAAGGTGCAAATATATCTAAAATCCAATTATTCCCTTGCTGGAGGGGCTTCCAGGCCGGCTATGGCCGTGTGCTGGGGGGGCAGAGCCATGGAGCGCTGGGTAGGTAACTGGATCTCTGCACACAAACTCTCCAGCAGAGCAGGTGGATAGTGGCAAATTCTCAGAGACTTAGCCACGTTCATAATGAGACAGTCTTACATATAGCCTACCCCTTTCCAGAATCTCCTCGGCAGCAGTAGCTGCTCGCCGCTCCCTGTGGTTGCACTCTTGGAAAGCGGACGCAGATTCCATTTGGAATGCTTTGCCTTTTACGGGACAGGTCCTGTTTGGCCCTCATCTGGACACAATTGTGGCCCCGCAGGCAGCAGCTACGTCTGCGTGTCTGCCGTCGGCTACAGTCCCATCGGGGTCTGGGGCTTCGTCTTTTCGGCCCTGTGAGGCCAGGGTAAGTCTAAATTATAGCTTTCCAAGACAGTCAGTAGCCAGGAAATCTGCTCAACCATAAGAACAGGCTTGGAGTACAAGACATCCTACTCCCAAGTTGGACTATAAGCCTTCAGCCTCATGGGACGGGCCTCCTCTCGGGGGACCCCAGAGTTGGAGGCCAGCTTCTCCAGTTCGCCCAGTGCTGGTGTCTGACCTCCACGGACACTGGGGTAAGAGAAGTATTTTCTTGAAGGTATGTCCTCTCCTCCCGGTAAAAGCCTTCCAGACGTTTTTTCATGACAGGTCTTCTGTCAATTCAAGACAAGGCCCTGTAATTTTTGAGGGTGTTACACTCTATGCTCCAGGCAGGAGTTATAGTACCTATTCCATTGCCCCAAAGGGGAACGAGGTATTACTCCATCCTCTTTCTGGTACAGAAACCCAATGGGTCTTACCTGGACATCCTCAACCTCGAATCCTTCAACAAATTCTTAAGGGTTCCTCGGTTCAGGAGGGGGACCCTGCATTCCATCATTCAATGGAGCCTGGGAATTTTGTGGTGTCGTTGGATATGTTCAGGGTGACTACCTGAATGTCCCTATTTTCTTAGAACACCAGTGCTTTTCCTCAGGCTTGCAGTGGTCGATAAGCATTTCCAGTTTTACCAGGGTCATGGCAGTTATGGCAGCCCACCTGCGGATGCAGAGGGTCCGCTTGTTACCCAATCCGGGCGACCTCCTGGTGTTACCAGAGTCTCCAGAGATACTTCAGTGCCATCTGCAATGGACAATATCTGTGTTGCTACGTTAGGGCTGACTGATACACTGGAAATGGTCCTCTCTGATTCTTCACAGAGGATGCTCCATATCCCAACATCTGAGGATCTTTGTGATTGAGGAAAAGATCTCTGCATTACAGGCAAAGGTACGCAGTTGCCTGCAGAGTCGCCGAGTGTCTATTCACTCGGCAATGTGGTTCCTGGGTTCCAGGGTGTCGCTGTTCGACATGGTGGAGAGTACCCAGTGTCACTCTGAACCTCTAGAAAAATTGATCCTCTCCGAATGGGATGGGTTGCCCCATAGGATAAAGTCAATAGTGCTTTCCCCGAGGTTTGTCTCTCTCTGGCCTGGTGGCTGCGGAAAGCTCACCTAAATAAGGGGCACCCCCTTTGGGATTGCGGACAGGGTCCTTCTGACAACTGACGCCAGTATCCGTGGCTGGGAAGCAGTGACGGGTCCACACTTGTTCCAGGGCAGGTGGACACCAGTAGTTTTTGCGCTTCCCATAAACATCTGAGAACTCTGAGCAGTATTCAAGTTTCTCCAGCATGCAGGACAGGTCCTCCACGGAAATACCGTGCAGGTACAGTCTGACAATGCCATCATGATGGCTTATGTAAACCACCTAGGTGGTTCCTGAAGTCGGGTGACACGAACAGTGGTGTCCCGAATTCTGGCTTGGGTGGAAGGCTATATCCCTGCCATCATCGGCAGTGTTCATTCAGAAATCCTCAGATGGAAAGCAGGCTTTCCCAGCCGTCAGGACGTGCATTCAGGGAAATGTCCTCTTCATCAGGAGGTGTTCAATCTTCTGGTGAACATGTGGAGCCTTTCAGAGATGAGACTCTTATGGTAGACGTATGTTGGTCCAGTGGACCTTCTAAGTTGTGTACCTCGTCCCTCCGTTATCCCTTCTTCCTCCAGTAATAGCAAGAAGGAGGCGCGCTCCTGCTGATAGCTTGTGCGTGGGCCAGACGGCACTATTACTCAGATCTTTGGAGTGTTTCAGTTGACACTCCAAAGCTGTTACCTCTACGACCGAACCTGTTGTCTCAGGATCCTGGCTGATACCCAGACCTGGGTTGTCTGTCCTTGCCGGTGTGGCGGTGGAGACTGCCCTCTTTAGGTCTAGGAGTTTTTCCAGCTCTATAGTTAACAGGGCCTATGTCCATGCTAAGAGCTCGGAAGATTTTATCTGCAAGAATTTACCATCAGGTATGGCATACTTTCTTTCAGTTGTATCGCCCTACAGGCTCTGCTCCTCGGGTATTCCGGATATCCAGAGTGTTGGCTTTCCTACAGGTGGGCTTAGATAATGGTCTTCGCCTTGCTTACCTGAAGGTGCAGGTTTCTGCCCTGTTGGTTTCATCGTAGGATTGCTACTCTTCCTGATGTCCGCACCTTTGTGCAGGGTATACATTATATTCAGCATCCCTTTTGTTCCACCTGTGGCTCCTTGGGATTTGGCTGTGGTCTTTAGGGCTCTCTGAGGACCGCCATTTGATCCACTGGGCTCAGTGGATTTCAAATGGCTTACGGCTAGGAATGTATTCCTTCTGGCCATTGTTTTGGCCGGTAGGATCTCAGAATGGGGGGCTCTGTCATGTAGACCTCCCTTTTTCTCATCTTTCCTAGGAACAGGGCAGTGCTTCGCACTTGCCCTGGTTTTTTACCTACGGTGGTGTCTAGTTTCCACATCAATGAGGAAATTATAGTACCTGCCTTTACTTCCCCAGTCTTTCTGCTGGTAAGGCCTCTTTGGATGTGGTACGGGCTCTAAGAATTTAAGTTGACCGTACCAGTCCATTTAGGAAATCAGACTCTCGGTTTTGTCCTTTCTGGTTTCCATAAAAAAGGGTTGGCCTGCCACTGCGCTAACTTTGGCAGGATGGATTCACAGGTCTTCCTGTTCCATCCTCTATTAAAGCTCTTCCACTAGGTCTGTGGGTCCTTCGTGGGCAGCTCGACGTGGCGGTTCAGCGGTGATTGGCAGCCATGTGGTCATCTGTTCATATTTTTGTAAGGTATTATGTTTTTGATACCTTCGCCTCTCAGGATGCTTCCTTCGGGCGGCGGATTCTCCTTACAGCACAGGAGCGTCCCCACCCTTAAAGGATACTGCTTTGGGACATCCCCAAGGTATCCTGTGGATACCCTATGGACCCTGCAGTAGAAAATATGAGATATGGTAAGAACTTACCCTTGTTATCTCTATTTCTACGAAGTCCATAGGGTTCCACAGGACTCCCGCCCTGTCGCACCTGTACTGCAGATGGGCTTTGATCTGGTCACCGGTTTCTCCGTCTCCTTCTGGTGAGAATGTGATTCTTGTGTGTTCCAGACTGTCTTCTCTCTCTTTTTTGCTCCTGCTCCGGCCTATGGCTTGCTACGAAACTGAGTGGCCTGAGGCTCGGGGGCGGGGTATAGGAGAGGGACCCCAGTGCATCCTGGGAGGCTGAAAATGTAACTCTGTGGTGCCTGGATGTCTGCCGCCATCTCCTATACCCCAAGGTGTCCTGTGGAAGCCTATGGACTTCGTAGAAATAGAGATGATAAGGGTAAGTTCTTACCATATCTCATCTTATTCCAATTACCAGCTCCAGTGTATTATTATAATGATTGTGTTCCAGATTTACCAATATACTAATACCACGGGTTATGTTAATAACCTGCACCTAGTCCCAGTGCCTGTCCCATATCATCCTGCAACATCAGTCTCCGCTACCTCCAGTGGACTGCTTTATGTAGTCAGGCCATCCAGCTTCATTTACACTCCAGTGCATATGGCTAGCCCAAGGCATTCTGACCCGATTCAACAAAACCCTAGTGACATGACACACTGTTTGCTACATCCACTTTCTCTAGTCCCAACAAATGTCAGATTGACGCTTTTCCAATGCATACTGTCACCACTAATTTCCTGTGCGTATTTTGATACATATACATGTAATGTAGTGTTCATTTTAGCACCCTGCACCTGTCACAACTCGTGCAGTTCCTCTTTCCTGCCTGGGGTGTCGCTTTCTGCTCTTGTGCTTCTAGCTCACTTAGCTGATGCAACAAACTTTTGAAATACAGACCAGAGTGTGCTAGAAGCTCCAAAGCAGAGAGCAACACCCCGGGCAAGGAAAGAGGAACTGCAGGGGTTGTGATAGGTGCAGGGTGCTAGAATGAACAATATAATAATACTTACCTGGCAGAGGGTGAGTTTTGATATGGTCAGTCTCGGTTAGGCACTGCTTATTCCAAAGGTGCAGAATCTTTGCCAATCCCTCAAGAAGGCTTGGGGTTTGCTGCTGGCGCTATGAAGGTCGCTGCACTGAGATAGAATTGGCCAGACACTTGCTGTTGGTAACACGTAGTCAGAATTCAGTCGAGGTTCAAGGCAGCAGACGAAGCAAGGTCAGATTGCGGTGTGGATTCGGGCAGGCAGCAGACAAAATAATAAGAAGACAAGTCCTTTTGGGGAAAACACTGGGTCTGATTGTGAGTCAGGAGCAAAGCTAAAAAGGTAGTAACTTTACACCTTGGCAAAACCATGTTATACTGCAGGTGGGGCAGATTTAAAATGTGCAGATACATTTTTATGTAAGAGGGGCATGTCCAAACTCAAATCTAAATGAAGTGAAAAATAAAGCTGTCCATAACACCTTTTCTATCCTAGTCCACCAGATGGAGCTGTAATTCCATGATTATTAATAGTTTAAGTTATAGAATAGGGACAAACTGAGTTTATGCCTGCATCTGTGAATGCTTGACTAATGAAATATTAAAAATAGTCAATTGTTCTTAATTATCATGGGAGACTTTTCCTGAAACCGAAAATTGATATACAGTAACTAGGAACTGTATTAGCAGAAACTAATAGCAAATTTACTTACAGTATTGCTGCTAAACAGGCTTTTGCTAATATCTTGTTATTGTTGAAATTTTCACTTTGACCTGTGAATGGACCAGGCATTTTTACATGAAAAAATAATTATTGGTTTTGATAATCACACTGACTTTTTAAATGCTGTGTGGCATTTTTATGTTCTTTCTTTTCAATAATCTTGACTAATTGCCCTGTTACTTTCTTTTGGTTTGCTTGTGTTTTGTTAGTTTTCCTTTTTTTTGCATTTAAATTTGGTTTCCAATCCATCTGATTGTTTTACCTAACCCAATTCCTTTTCTAGACTGTCTAGTTTTAATAATAAACAGCATGCATAGCTGTGTTACAACATGAATCGCTTATTGCTTCCACTGTACATTCTGCACTTGTTCCAGGTACTGCAAGGCGCCAGGATTTGACTGACTACTGGGACAGAGTTTCTGGTCTTTGGCCAGGGGTGCTTTATCAGAGGAGGGGGCCTGTGTGCATCTTTGAGATTTTCAGTATGATACAGGTGACCGATTACAGCACTGAGAGTGTATGACATCTGATTGGCATTAATAACGGGAAACCGACTTTCTTTAAAAATGGGTCATTTTACTTTTTTTTACACACTGTATACAAGTGAGCACAGACATATCGAAACAGTGTGCCTTTCAGAGTTGCCTGTATCTTGTATGCATAAGTACGCCTGTTTTCAGATGGATCATTGCACCAGGGATAGGGCAGTTCTGCCTCTTTGGCTGTAAACAGGGATGAACTGGACCACAGGGGCACATGGGAAACCCTCCACAGGGGCACATGGGAAACCCTCCGGTTGGCATCACTGCCTGAGGGTCCACCCCCTTCTCTAGAGATTGTGCACTTGAATTATACATATGTTACATTCTACTGCACAGGACTATGTTATATTTTCTACAATACATTGCTGTTAATAATCTGGCGTATTACCTGGCATGCACTGGCAGTATTTACTATATACATACATATATATATATATATATATATATATATATAATATTGTGATAGGGTCACTGGTAAAGTGGTCTGTGACAGGAACATTTATCCCAGATTCCTGTCTTATGTGTTTTAAATCCCCAGGAGAAAGTCTGCAGTGTAGCAGGCTTGAGTCTCGGCTTTTTGAAAAGCCGGTTTGGGACCTGGGGGTTGTGGGTGAGAGGAGAGGGAGGGCTCCACCCACGGCCACTCCAGGTTTTGGTTCTCTTAGCCTGGTAACAGGCTTGTTAGGGTTTCCACCTGAGAGTGGCCAATATAAGCCTAGTGTGTTGAGGGCTGATTGTCTCACCTGGGAGAGCAGACAGGGAGTTTGCTCAGAGACACTTGAAAACCTAACTGTGAGTGTTGTGCTGTGCCTTGGTTGCTGGTGAGGGCATTAGGCCCTGCCAGGTTCTGGTAGTGAGGGAACTACCTGTGAAGTTAGTGCCCCGACAGGGCTAGGATTTATGTTTGTTTTCTTTATGTTATTTCTGACATTGTACAATAAAGACTGGCGCCGACCAGCTTGTACTTGCATCCAGACTGGTGTGCTGCTTCCCTGTTGCTGTGGGTGTGTATAAGAAAGGAGTCCTTCTACCCAGGAGAGGGACCCCCTAACCTGACTGTGTCACAATATGGTGGAGAATGCGGGCACCCACACACACTGAACTTGCAGCAAGAGGAAAACTTTCCGTTTAAAAATTAAAGGGACAGACACCCAATTTGTGAGTGTGGAAATAACACTGTGTCCTTGGAGTCCCATAGAGGAGGCATCAGCCAATGCTCAGAGAGGCAAGGTTCAGCTTCCAATCTACACCCCAGGACAAAATGGAGGAAATTATTAAGGCCTTGCTCCAAGCTACAGCAGCTCAGCAGGAAGCTACCAGGGCTCAGCAGGAGACTAACAAACTTCAGCAGGAATCCGCCAGGCAACAACAGGTCGCCATCGAGGAAAACCGCCAGGCCTTAGCGGAAAACAGCCAGGCCATAAAAGAGGTGGTACAGCACCTGGTCGCCCGGCCCAGAGATGTTAATACTGGTCCTCCCACCACCACTCACTCCGTACGAGCCAGTCACTTCCTCCAAAAGATGACTTCGGGCGATGATGTGGAGGCCTATCTCGCCACATTTGAAAGAACGGCCGAAAGGGAGAGTTGGCCCAAGGAGCAGTGGGCAAGTCTGGTGGCCCCTTTCTTGTCTGGGGAGCCACAAAAGGCCTATTTCGACTTATGCCTGGCTGATGCCAAGGACTATAAAAAACTAAAACAGGAGATCCTAACTTGCTTGGGAGTCACCTCCTTTGTTCGTGCCCAACGGGTCCACCGCTGGGAGTTCCTTATGGACAAGCCTCCACGTTCGCAGATGCATGACCTCGTCCATCTGTCCTCAAAATGGCTACAGCCCGAGACGCTGACGGGACCACAGATCGTGGAAAGGGTCGTGATGGACCGGTACCTGCGATCATTACCTGCGACTCTGCGCAAGTGGGTGAGCCATGCAGACCCTAAATCCGCGGACCAGTTGGTCGAGCTGGTGGAGAGGTACGTGGCAGCTGAGGAGCTGATGAGTATGCCCCACGAGCCCCGATGGCGAACTCCCACAGACACTGGTAAGACTGTTCCAGGGGAGAAGGGTGCTGGGCGGTGGAATGTACCTAAGACTGAGGGTGTAGAACCTGGAGATAGGCCTGCCGGGCCGCGAAGGTTCTTGCCCCGTGAACGACTAGACATTAATATGATTCAGTGTTTCCGGTGTGGTGACTTCGGCCATATTTCCGCTAATTGTTCACTTACAACTGAACCTATGCAATGTGATACTGCTCATGTCTACCGCAGGGGGTCTTTCTTTGCACAGACAGCCTGTACGGCTGACCGGCAGGCTGAGACTGATAAGCACATGTGTGTACTCAATGTAGATGGCAACCGAGTAGAGGCACTGTTAGACTCTGGTAGCTTGGTGACACTTATAAAAGCTGAGCTGGTGAACCCCTTGAGGCGTAAGGGGAAAACTGTTGGTGTCACCTGCATACATGGAGATACTCGATATTATGTTACTGCCGAGGTGAACATCGAGACACCATGTGGTTCTGCTATAGTTTCTGTGGGTTTGGTGCCTGGTCTGATGTGCGATGCAATATTGGGGAGAGACTTTGCTCACTTCTGGAAGTTGTGGGAAAGTCGTTTTGTTCCAGAAGTGAACAACCCCGATCCATTTGAGAAGGTTGTCGATGTAGTGGAGGAGGGAGTTTCTTCTGAGTCAGAGTTATTCCCTTTTTCTACTATGATTAGCGAACTAGAGAATGCGGAGCGTGACGGTGGTCCGCCAACTGATGTGCCTCCCATTGAGGTGGGAAGTGTTGTTGGGCCAGTGGATCGTCTGCCTGATTTAGAGGTCAGAAGAGAGGTCTTTGCCGTGGAGCAGTTGAATGACCCTACTTTGGTAAAAGCCAGGGAGAATGTAAAAGTAGTTGATGGTAAACCCATAGACCCTGATAGTCCTTTGTCCTATCCCCACATGGCAATGTGTCAGGATTTGTTATATCAGGTGACTAAGAAGGGGGAAGATGCTGTGGAACAACTAATACTTCCCAAAGCCTACAGAAGAACAGTGTTGGATCTGGCCCATGGTCATATAACGGCAGGCCATCTAGGGGTAGAGAAAACCACTGAGCGAATAATGCAGAGGTTTTTCTGGCCCGGGCTTCATAAAGAGGTATCTGACTTTTGCGCATCCTGCCCTGAGTGTCAGTATCATGCTCCCAGGCCACGTTCTAAGGGTCCACTAGTTCCATTGCCTATTATAGAGGTGCCGATAGTAAGAGAGCACCTGGAACCGGCTCAACAGGCACGGCAGAGGGTATACAACCGCAATGCTCGGTTACGCAGCTTTGCTCCTGGGGACAGAGTGTTAGTGTTGGTTCCCACTGTGGAAAATAAACTTTTGGCTAAATGGCAAGGGCCCTTTGAAATCTTAGAAAGAGTGGGACAGGTCAATTACAAAGTTTACCAGCCGGGGAAAAGAAAGCCGGAACAGATATACCATATAAATCTGTTAAAGCCCTGGAAAGATAGAACGGTACTGTCGGCTGTCCGAGCCCCTCCAGTAAATCCAGGGCCCTTAGTTCCCGAAGTGACAGTGGCAAAAACCCTGTCGACAATTCAACAACGAGAGGTCAAGGAGTTTCTGGTCAGAAATAGGGTGCTGTTCTCTGACGTACCTGGGAAAACCTCGGTCCTTAAACATGACATCATTACTGACCCAGGGGTTAAAGTTAATCTAAAGCCCTATAGGTTACCAGAAGCACCAAGAGAATCGGTGTCGAAAGAAATTAAAAATATGCTAGAGTTAGGGGTTATTGAAGTATCACATAGTGAATGGTCAAGTCCCATTGTGTTGATTCCAAAGCCCGACGGGAGTGTGCGTTTCTGCAATGACTTCCGAAAGTTGAACAGGGTTTCAAAATTCGATGCCTACCCGATACCACAGTGGAGAAGGAGGCGTAGGCCATAAAGTGGGCGTTAGAGGCTCTCAGGTACTACTTGGTTGGAAGAAAGTTCAAATTGATCACTGACCATGCCCCTTTGAAGTGGATGTCCGAAAATAAGGACAGTAATGCGAGAATTACGAGATGGTTCTTGGCGTTACAAACTTTTAAATTTTCAGTGGAACACAGGCCAGGGGGCCTGTTGTCTAAAGCAGACGCGTTGTCACGCGTTCATTGTTTGGGGGCTTCAGTTGTTCCGCCCCATAGGTCGAAACAAAGGGGGGGGATATGTGATAGGCTCACTGGTAAAGTGGTCTGTGACAGGGACATTTATCCCAGATTCCTGTCTTATGTGTTTTAAATCCCCAGGAGAAAGTCTGCAGTGTAGCAGGCTTGAGTCTCGGCTTTTTGAATAGCCGGTTTGGGACCTGGGGGTTGTGGGTGAGAGGAGAGGGAGGGCTCCACCCACGGCCACTCCAGGTTTTGGTTCTCTTAGCCTGGTAACAGGCTTGTTAGGGACTCCACCTGAGAGTGGCCAATATAAGCCTAGTGTGTTGAGGGCTGATTGTCTCACCTGGGAGAGCAGACAGGGAGTTTGCTCAGAGACACTTGAAAACCTAACTGTGAGTGTTGTGCTGTGCCTTGGTTGCTGGTGAGGGCATTAGACCCTGCCAGGTTCTGGTAGTGAGGGAACTACCTGTGAAGTTAGTGCCCCGACAGGGCTAGGATTTATGTTTATGTTTTCTTTATGTTATTTCTGACATTGTACAATAAAGACTGGCGCCGACCAGCTTGTACTTGCATCCAGACTGGTGTGCTGCTTCCCTGCTGCTGTGGGTGTGTGTAAGAAAGGAGTCCTTCTACCCAGGAGAGGGACCCCCTAACCTGACTGTGTCACAATATATATATATATATATAATTTTTTTCTTTTTTTTTAACGGGGCCCAGGAGGCTGGCCACACCCCTAAGTTTGGGCCCTTATCACTGCATTCCCCCGATGGGCCCTTCATGCCCCAGTCCAACACTTGTTGTAAATGTAGATGTGTGTGACTGTGCATTCATGCAAGATATTCTCCACAAATAGGCATACCGTATATACTTATTGACTCGAGTATAAGCCTAGGGTGGGAAATGGCAGCAGCTGGTAGTGCCCCTAGTAGTAATTCCCCCTGGTTGTGCCCCCAGTAGTAATCCCTCCTGGTAGTGCCCCCAGTGGTAATCCCCCCTTTCAGTGCCTCCAGTAGTAATCCCCCCCTGGTAGTGCCCCCAGTGGTAATCCCACCTGGTAGTGCCCCCTGTAGTAATCCCCCCCTGGTAGTGCCCCCTGTAGTAATCCCCCCCTGGTAGTTCCCCCAGTGGTAATAATCCCTTTTAGTGCCCCCTGTAGTAATCCCCCCCTGGTAGTACCCCCAGTGGTATCCCCCTTTTAGTGCCCCCTGTAGTAATCCCCCCCCTGGTAGTTCCCCCAGTGGTAATAACCCCTTTTAGTGCCCCCTGTAGTTTCCCAGTAGAGAGAGAGAGAGAGACGTAGTAAGAATAAAAAAAAAAAAAATCACCCACCTGAAACTCCTGGTCCCGCCGCTAACAGCTCCTCCGGCCGCTTTATATGGGAGAGACATCATTACTCATGACGTCTCTCCCATGTCCCCACTGCGGGAGCCGGAATATGGCTCCCGCAGTGGGAGCCGGAAGATGGCTCCCGCAGTGGGAGCAGCAGCAGCCGCTGAGAGTCTGACAGACTCTCAGCGGCTGCTGATTACAGCAAACACACAGCTGCCGGCTCCGGCGGCTGTGTGTTTGTGCTGTGTAGCGCTGACCGAACTCCGTCCGGTCAGCGCTACACTTCACTCGAGTATAAGCCGAGGGGGTACTTTTTCAGCACAAAAAATGTGCTGAAAAAGTCGGCTTATACTCGAGTATATACGGTATATTAAACTCTCTCTTTGTAGCAATACTAATGACAAGATACAGTTTGCAACTCTAAGACGAGAATGCTGTAGTTCTAAATGTATTGTAAATGTAATAAGTATATTAACATTCAAATATATTTGTGTCATTCTAAAATATAGTATAGGGCAATAAAAACTGGCTAGGTGAGCTTTTGCCCTGCTACACCTGTAGAATTCATCTTCTCACTCATAAATCACGAAATACAAATTAACTTTAATCCCTTTAATTTACATTAAGTCACAATATGGTATATGTACTTTCTTGCTCAGACCCACTCAATGATTCATCAATGAATGAATCAATCAATCAACATACTGAACTGGTCAGTAGTACTGAAATACATTTTCAGTGCATTAAACATTAAAATTCAGCAAGGATCAACACATTTCTCCTGTTGATAGGCTTGTAAAAGGAAATTGTATAACCTTGCGGTCATGGTCAAATTGGCAGACAGGATTATAGGGTAAATTTCCAGGGGGCCCCACTGCCTGAGGGCCCCACTTCATCCCCCAATATCGAATTACAGACCATGCACTCAATTTATACATTGTTACTCTATTAGAGGTTTAGTTACCTGCAGGGGCAGATTTGCAATTATCTTCAGCGGGAAGATTCCCTGTGGGACGATTAGTCTGTGGCCCCACCCCCTAAGTACGTCAACCGTCACGGCTTTCATGCGTGACAGACAGCCCACCGGCTGCCTGTCACAGCTAATAGAGCTACCCGCCTATATCCCGGCAGGTAGGTTTGCTGTGCTGTGATCTGGTGACTGGTATAATTAATTTTATCTCCATTTCTAAAAGTCTCAATATTGGAGGAAACAGGAGGTTGTTTGCTGTCCTCTTCTTATTCATGCTAAAGTACACAGGTACATTACATTTTACACAGTTGGTTATAAATTGTACTTACTACGGGTAGCTTACAGTATCCTGTGCAATGATGCAGCTGGTGTAGCAGCAGAGTCTTGGTTACTTGGAATTTACAGTATGTGTAACTACAGTGGTGTAAGAGAGTGGGGCTACATTAAAGCATCATAATTAGCATTGCTGCCTTTCATCAGATTGGACTTTGGCTTCAATTCCAAAAATGTTCTGTACATGGAGTTTTCTTGTTTTACCCATGTGTTTGCGTGTGTTTTCGTTTCTACCCATACTCCAAAGAAGTACTTGTAGGCTAATTTGTTCCTGACCATAGTGGATTAAGACCCCGTGGACCGCATACTAATTTGTGCCCCTTTCCCTACTCTTTTGTCAAAAAAAGAAAATACACAAACAGTTTAGAGTAGGAGTATTCAAGCTTTAAGACAGTGTGGGTCACAAAAAAAAATTCAGCGAAGCCCGAGGGCCACTTAGCTTTACTACGGTATTTAGACTCTGCCCCCTCCTCACACAATTATGTCCAATAACTGCCCCCTCCTACAATTTTAATTAGGTCCCAGAATGGCCCCCTCCTCCTACAATTATAATTATGCCCCATAACTGTCCCTGCTCCTCCATTAATTATGTCAGATAATTGCCCCATCCTCAAACAATTATGTCCCATAACTGCCCCCTCTGCAGTGCCTCTTATACAGTGCCCCCAGTAGTGGTCCCCCCTATGCAGTGGCACCAGTAGTGGTCCCCATTATGCAGTGTCCCCAGTAGTAGTACCCCCTATGGAGTTCCTCCAGTAGTGTCCCTTATATAGTGCCCCCAGTAGTAGTCCCCCCTATGCAGTGCCCCTTATATAATGCCCCCCATACAGTGGCCCCAGTAGTGGTCCCCCCTATGCAGTGCCCCTTATATAGTGCTCCCAGTAGTAGGCCCCCCATGCAGTGCCCCCACCCCTATACAGTGCCCCTTACATTTATAGAACAAAGACACACACAAAAAACCACCTGAATCCCCATGCCTGCCAGCCCGCGCTGCACTATGGGACGCCTCTCCCATCACCCACTGCGGGAGCCGGAAGGTGGAGCTCATGAGTGAGCTACAGCCCGGCTTCGGCCGTGGATGCAGCAGCCAATGAGAATCTGTCTGACTCTCATTGGCTGCCAAAACAAACACACCGCTGCCGGGTAGTAAGAGTGTACTACCCGGCGCCGGTGTTTGTTCTGTATAGTGCGGACCGCACTCATTGCAGTCCACACTACACTAACAATCGGCGAGCCACGGGGAACAGACCCCTGGGTTAGAGCATTAAGGGCCCCTCAATGTCCTCTAGGCCCTGGGCAAGTACTTATGGAAGTGGTTCCCAAACTCTTTTAAATCACGGCACCATAGAGTATAAGCATTGTTTTCACGGCACCCCTAAGCCAAAAGTTTGTTATTGAGAAATTCTGAAAAAAATTTAGTTAAGTAGTAAAGTGCAGTAAATTGTGCTTAGCTGTCATCCTTAGGTTCAGTTCTGTGGTGGTGGACAGGTTTGCGCTTCTGTTTGTCCACATATTTACATTACATCGACCATAAATAATTTTATTTGGTGCAGGACCACCAACCTGAGGCACCCCTGCAAGTGTCCCAAGGCACCCCAGGGTGCCACAGCGCACAGTTTGGGAACCACTGACTTATGGTACAAAATGGATGATCCTGCTATGGTTCTAACTAAATTCTGATATGTGCGTTTGTAAAAATTAAAACGTAAGCTGTACTGGGCAGGGACTGCTGTGTCTGATTGGATAGCTCTGCGTTATATGATGGGACTGTAAAGAGAATATTATTAGTGCAAGGCTGTCCAAGTTGTGGCCCAGTATCGGAGTGGAGTGTTCCAGGCTTATTTGTTCTACGTGTCTGATAATGAATTTCTAGCTAACTGATTTATATTACATAGTGGGTCAACATAAAAGGCTGACACTGCACAGTCTGTTGGGTCTGACTTTTCATCTGACATGGAATGGATTTCACTCTATATTAAGGGACTGATTCAGAGTTAGACGCTATAGCACAGCCACTGAGTCTTTGTGAAATTATGCTAAAGCCACAGGAGGCATCTTAAGCAAAGAGACACCCACTGGTTGTTTCTCTGATCTGCTGCTGCGTCCGAGGAGGCAGCATCAGAACAACTGTGTGACCATTGGACATCTGAGTAACCCTAAGGTTCGCTTCCTCTTGCCACCTCCAAATGCCATCAGCATATCACTCATGATTCGGCTTTTGGGGCACGTTACTTATATGTTCTGCATACCGCTGTTACACCTCTGATATTCCTGTGTAATATGCTACTTATTTTACCTGATTCAATAAATGAAGCACTGGTTAAGCTGTACCACGTGTAAGCTAACCTCCACCAGCACCAACAACTGCATTACATATTTAACACCACATGTACCTTAGCCAAAGTGCGTTTTACCCTGGTTTAACTTTCTGTCTGGGGGATTACTGCTCCCTGCATGTCCGTTCACATTTCATATTGTGTCACCCAGTATGCTATCACCGCTGCTAATACTCTGCTAATAGCAGGAACATTGATCATATTTGCCTACCTCCCCAGAATGGCCGGGAGGCTCTCAAAAATCAGATGCTGCTCCCGGCCCCCAGAAATGCATACAAGTATTCCGCAGTGCCCCTGTTCGTCTGGCACCCCCACTTCCCCGAGTAAAGTGGGCGAGTCAAGTGGCTGATGATGCGAATCGCACTGAATCATGTCATTGTAGTCACGCCCCTGATTTACAATGCCGTTAATATCGGCAATGTATAGCAGGGGCATGGCCACGATGATGCGGTCAAGCCGACACCCCTCGCACTACCCACCTATGCCGCACCACGCCCTCTCATTTTCCCCCACTGTGCTGACCTGGCTGCCATCTCCAAGTATGGATGAACATGGGTACTTGGTTTGTTTCTATAGACAATACACCAAGATTTGCTCTCCTACCAATCAAAAGAAGTGGTTGGGTTAATAGATCTAATGTTTTCTTGTGTGAAAACATCATTTAAAATGTGACATACTGAAAAGTAAAACTATAGTAAAAAAAAGTAACCAACACTGTAAATCATACCAGTGGTAATAATTTAAATAATTATTAATTTCACCTTTTTATGCCATGGCATGTATTGGGCCTTTTTCCTAGACCTAATCAGTGGCAGCTCCAGAATTGAGGCTGCAGTGAGGTCCAAAATTCAAATAGGGGAGCCACACCAACTGCCAGTGATGTTTGGCAGCATTTGTGGTGGCAGTTGGTGTAGCTCCCCTATTTGAATTTTGGACCTCACTGCAGCCTCAATCCTGGAGCCGCCACTGGACCTAATGCAATTCTCATTGAGTTTTAGACACTGGCTGGTGTGTACGGGGGGTCCTCTATCATATGTGGAATATCTATGCAGGATCACCATCTTGTGCTTATTTCACATATGTCACATTACACTGCATTTCCGGGACTGTGGTGTATTCACTACAGTGCATAAACTGGTAGATTATACTGCATGAGCTGTCAGTATCTAATATATATATATATATGTATATATATATATATATATATATATATATTATGAGGCCCAGACCATGACAGAAAGTGGCCATTTTGCCTGCAGACTATGGGGGAGATTTATCAAAGTTTTTAAAGAGATATAGGCCCTCATTCAGAGCCGTACGCTCTGAGCAGAGCGCACGCTCTGAATGAGGGCCGGGCTCCATTTTCATGGAGCGTCCTCCTGGACGCTCGTATAGCTGTGGGTCACCACCCACAGGCTATACGAGCGTGCTTTGTGATGGCCGCGATGGTCGAGACCATCGCGACCATCGAAATTGCGAGCCGGAGCCTGCGGTTGAGGTTTTCAACCGCAAGCTCCGGAGTGATTTTGGCTCTATCAGAGCCAAAATCACTCCCACTGACATCACTAGTGATGTCAGTGGGCCGGCTTCTGACGGGAGGCGTTCCCGTGGGAACGCCCCCGTCAGGGAGGCACGCCCACCAAAGGGGGCGTGCTGTCAATCAATATTGACAGCACGCCCCCTTTGATCGGACACAACGAGCGAAGGACTTTCCTTCGCTCGTCGCGTCTGGCGCATGCGCACGACGGAGCTCCCTCCGTCGTGCGCATGCTCAGTGCATAACATCGACCCACTTGCGAGCGGACAGCCGCTCGCGAGTGGGTCTGAATCAGGCCCATAGTACTAACCAATTAGCTTGTAACTGACATTTTACGAACGGATCATTTGAATAGCCACCCCTTGTTTTTGAACGAACGACCGCAAATAGCGAACGGCTCTGAATCAGGCCCAAGGTTTTGCTGAATGAGAGGGTGGTGTTTGAGTGAGAGCATGTCTTACAAAGTACAGAACTGTGCACCTGTGTTCCTACTCTTAAGGAGTATTGCAAACATGAGATTTAAGTTTGCAGAACAAGGTTAATAAAATGAAAAGGCGAGACAAATACCCAGAGGGAAAAATGGACAATTTTAGTTTACCCATTTCAAAGTCATCTTTTGCTATATTTTTAATGGAATGAACCTTGTGCTTTCCTCTTGTATAGATGAATTCTAGGCTCTCTGTGAACAATTAGTTGTTATTATTATTATTATTATTATTATTATTATGTAACCCCCCTTTTTCCCTCTCTAGGGTCACCAAGTTACTAACACCCTTGTTACCTAATGTACCCACCCTTAACATTCCTCTAAGTGGTGTACATCCTTTTATCAGTGCCTCCACCCAAGTATTTGTGGTCAGTCTGGGCCTACTTGGGAACACCCAAATGTTAATAGGAATTAAGTAATTTGGGGTAGATAACCCAGTATATAAATTATAATAGTAGTCCTGTTCAAATCCTGTCCCTCTTAGGTTTGGCGTTCACTAATAACTCTCGGTGCTCCTCCAGCTAAGTAACACACTTAGATTATAATTAATATATCTTTATATGAATAAGTAATACCTAGGCAATAACAAATATTTACTATATACTTTAACTTTGCAATAAACAGTTATACATGTTTATACCGTATATTCATAGATTTTAACTGAACAATACATTTATACCACATCAGAATAATCTATATAAAGATATATTGATCCGTAAATAGAAACTATGCAGGAATTTAGAATCTTACAGCGAATCCGACATCCCCGGAAATATCACAGTCATATACAGTTATTCATGTCCACTTGTGTGAATAAGACAATGGATCGGCTCTGCACACTGGATCTTTGTGGGTGGTTCGGGTAGTGCTGCAGTAAGCTACAGGTCGCCCTAACCTGGGGGTATAGTATAGGTAAAAAGTAACCATAAGGATCTTGTTTGCTGCAGAGCATTCAGAAGTGAATGGGAGGATGTCCTGATTCCGCACTCCCTTCCTAACTAAGATGTAATCTCTCCGAATACAGGAATCCTGCTTTGGATATGAATGTTCACTATATAAAGATGTCATATTGATGATTTTAGATGTTTCACACTGCTTCATGACTTAATCCCAAACCTGCAGACTTCTCATTATGCCTAAACCTCACAAGTCGGCTCCCCCAAGTGGTGATCTTACCTCCTTTATAAATAAAATGCAGACCCCATCTCATAAGTCAGCGGCTCCTTCCATATCTGCCCAGACTTCAGAACCGGAAGAGGAGTCGGATTTACCTGCAAGCTCCATGAGAGATAGCATTGCCTCCATTCTTATCGCTTAAAAATGCATTCCACTCTGAGATTCTAAAAGCGGTCTCTGGTCTCAAAACCGAGGTTTCAGAGCTGGGAACTCGCACTGATGAGATGGAACATAAAATAGATGAGGTAATCCAGTTCCAACAGGAGATGGAGCATTCTATGTCCGCTATGCAGGTTGACATCCATCTACTTCAAGATCAGCAGAAGGATATCGAGAATAGAGCCAGTCGGAATAACTTGCAGATCAAGAATATCCCTGAATCCATTGAACCGGCTCAATTGGAAGACTTCCTCATTCGCTTCTTTCAGCACCTGTTAACTGCCACTCCGGTAGACCAGTTTCTTCTTGACAGGGCACATCGTACATTGCGGGCAAGCCGGCACAATCAGCTCCTCCACGAGATGTGTTGTTACGATGCCATTACTTCAAGACGAAGGAGAGGTTGCTGGCCGTAGCACGAGAGCGAGATAAGTGTGTCTTCGACTCACATCACCTTATGGTCTTCCAAGATCTCTCCCCTATGACCCTTAAGAGGCGCTTTGATCTTCGGGACTATACCCAGGTTCTCCGGGACAATCATATTAAGTATAGAATGGGTTTTCCTTTTTCTCTAATTGTTTCGTCCGAAGGAAGACAACTGTTCGCAAAATCTAAAGACGCTCTTCAATTGCTGACAAAGCTTAATCTGTCTCCTCCTGGTGCTGCGGCTGCTATGACATCCCAAAAGAGTCCAACTTCCAAGCAGTCTTCTGGTTCTCCCATACCTCCAAGAGCTCCAAACCGCGTATGGTCAACAGTGCCTTCTTCTACATCTCCCCGCAATCCACCCTGAGTTTGGTTCTTCACTCATCCTAGTTGGAGCTATGTCAATCGTTTTCTAACCATTTTTGAGTTGTTATTACAATATTAGGATGGTTCACTTTTGATGTCTTAGTTAATAAGTCAATGCCTAAGTGAAGTATCTGCGCTTTCGCAGGTTTGGTTTTTTTTTTGTTTCTCTAGATATTTTTATCAAAATCTTGGGATAATTGTTTTCTTCTTTATATGTATGTGTGTATATATGTGTGTATGTGTATATATATATATATATATATATATATAAAATTATATATGATATGTAGTATTTTTTAGTCATGTTTGTAGTGTGACTTCAGATAGTGATTTCTATAATATGTTTCCGTATTTCGGATATTTTCTGTATTTATGATCCGTATTAAGTAGGGTTCCTTGTTCAGTGTTATTGATAGGAGTGAGGCCAGTGCCTTGCCCCCTAGAGTCAATATGACCCTTTCTGAGCTTTGGTGGGATTTTTTCTCCTACTATTCCTCTTCTAGGCACTTAGTAAGTCGGACTCTTCCCTCTTGGGGTCTACGAGTCTTAATTTTTTCTTTTATGTATTTTATTTTGTTTTATTATTCTATTTTATTTACTTTTTTTGATTTTGTTTGTTTTCTCTCTTTTTCGTGGGGGCCATTTTTTGTTATATTTGATAGATTACTATTATTATTGTATATGTCAATTCGTATTGTAACTTATAATGTAAAGGGCTTGAATAGCCCACAAATGCGAACCAAGTTATTCTTAGAATAGTCCGGTGATTTGATTTTTCTTCAGGAAACGCATTTCCGTAGATCTTTGCACCCTGAACTCCGTTCCGCAAGGTATCCTGCTGTATTCCATGCCTGTGATCACTCACAAAGAAAAGGGGAGTGGCGATTCTGGTTGCTAGTCATTTACAGTTTGAACCGGAGGTGGTGTTCAGAGATTGGAGGGGTAGGTTCATTATTATAGTGGGCATGTTAAATAACACATTGGTTACATTGGTGAATGTATATGCCCCAAATGTTTATCAATTTACTTTTTTTGCTGCTCTCGATTCAAAAATTTCTCATTACCGTAAGGGGGAGGTTATTTTAGCAGGGGATTTTAATACAATTCTTCATCAAAAATATGACAGATCTCACCCCTTGCCTCCATCGTTGACTTATATGGGAGAGCGTAATTCAAAAGCACTATTATCTCTGCTTAAAAACCATTTATTGTTTGACACCTGGCGGGTGCAGGACCCTCTTGCCAAAGATTATACATTTTTCTCCCAAGTGCATAAAATATATACCAGAATTGATATATTTGTTGGCCAAACCATAACCCCTCATATTACGGGGTTTGATATACACTCTATCACATGGTCCGACCACTCACCAGTCTCCTCGACTTTATCTTGTCTTTCTCCTATATCTCTACCTCCCTCCTGGTGCCTAAATGATTCTCTTTTACAAAATTCTGATGTTATAGCACAGATTTCCCTATTACTCAAAGATTATTTTTCCATTAATCAGTCACCTGATATCAAAGATATGACATTGTGGGAAGCCCACAAAGCGGTTCTTCGTGGGCATTTTATTCAAATGGCTTCCAGAATTAAACAACAACGTACCCAAGCCATTTCAGATTTAACTACACGGTTACACCAACTAGAACTAAAACATAAATCTACTCTTATTCAATCCGATCTAGATCAGCTTATTAAAATTCGAGAACTCAATGTTTTATTATCTCATAAGACCGAATTTTCCCTCCGTCGTTTAAACCAGAAATATTATGAAAAGGGGGATAAAGCCGATAAGCTACTGGCTCGTAAATTGCGAGCTAAAGTCTCCTCCAAAAATATTTTGTCGATTAAAACTGGAGTGGGTGATCTAACACATGACCCTGGGAAGATAGTGAAGGAATTTGAAACCTTTTATCAAAACTTGTATAACTCCAACCATAACTCTGTTCCATCTCCCTCTTTAGATAAGGACATTGATTCTTTTTTAGCAAAGTGTCATCTCCCTAAATTATGCAGTTCTACGGTAATTTAATTAAGTTCCGATATTTCCTTAGAGGAGGTGGAGAAGACGTTAAAATCTCAAAAATCCGGTAAAGCCCCTGATCCTGACGGCTTCTCCCTACTGTACTATAAGAAATTTAAGTCTATGTTAATGCCCCATTTATACAGACTTTTTAATGGGTTTCTCAAGGGTGAGACACTATCTTCTCGCACTTTGGAGGCTAGAATAGTGGTTATACACAAACCTGGGAAGGATCCTAATGTTTGCTCCAGTTATAGGCCTATATCCCTTCTCAATAATGATATTAAATTGTTCTACAAAATTTTAGCGACTAGGCTTGGTAAGTTACTACCACAGCTTGTCCACCCTGATCAGGTGGGGTTTATTCCGGGCTGCCAAGCCCGGGATAATACTAGGAAAACAGTTGATCTTATCCATATTATAAATAAAAGAAAGATGCCTTCTCTGCTTCTCTCACTAGACACTGAGAAGGCGTTCGATAAAATTTTATGTCCTTTTATGTTTGCTACTCTTCAGAGTTTTGGCTTGGGAGGGAATCTTCTGGGAGGTATAAAGATTTTGTATTCCAACCCGACGGCGAGGGTCCGTGTGAATGGAAGGGACTCTGGGCCTGATTCAGAGCAGCTCGTAAGCGGCCGCTCGTTCGCTCAGAGCGATGTTCGCACATCTGCGCATGCGTATGGGTCGTAATACGTATGCGCCAACGAGTCAGTGCGGTCGGAAATCGTGTGCTCGCAAAATAGCGAGTGCCTGCTAATTTGAGTGACAGGATGAGGCGTTTGTGGATGGTAACAGGGGAAGGTGCTTGAAAACGGGGAGTGGAGATCCGAACGCAGGCGTGCCAAACGGTCAAAACGGGCGTTTTAAGGGTGTGCATAATTAACAAAGCAGCGTCATCGACCACGTCAGTTGGTTGTCTATAAGCCTGAACTGCTCGCATGATTGCGGTAGGAAAATGCTACCACAAGAATAGCGAGCAGTTCATATGCCTTTCGATGTACTCGATTAATCAAATAAATAGCGGAGATAACGTATGATGCAAGCGGCCAAGGGGCGTCTTTACAAAATAGCGAGCGCATGTTTCGAACGCTCGCTCAGACATAGAGGCGTCAACAGACCGTAAAGGGCGAGCGCTCAATTTAAATAGCCAGCCCCTTTTTCTGAATGAGCGAGCACAAATAGCGTCCGGCTCTGAATGAGGTCCTCTGATCTATTTGGAATCAGTAATGGCACCAGGCAGGGCTGTCCCCTTTCCCCTTTAATTTTCGCCTTCGCTATAGAACCTCTTGCTTGTCTAACACGGTCTTCCCCTGATATTAAATAAATTCAAGTTGGGGCGAAGGAATATAAAATGTCGCTCTTTGCGGATTATGTATTATTTACACTTTCTTCCCCTCATATCTCTGTCCCTATTCTTTTTCAAACTCTATCCTCCTATTCTACCATTGCTGGATACCAAATTAATTATTCTAAATCGGAGGCCCTCCCGTTACATGTATTCTCAGATACCCATAAATTATTAGAACACAATTTTCAATTTGCTTGGCGTTCCACAAAGATTATGTACCTTGGAATCTATATCACTAGTTCCTATAGTTCTCTGTATAAGGACAATTTCCCATCTCTATTTGCTACTGTGGAATCAGATTTTAAAACTTGGAGGGGCCAGATAATTTCTTGGTTTGGCAGGATGACGGCAGTAAAGATGAATGTGCTTCCCAGAATTCTTTATTTTCTGCAGACTTTGGGCCTGATTCAGAGCCGGTCGCTATTTGTGGTCGTTTGTTCAAAAAAAAGGGGTGGCTATTCAAATAAGTATCAGGCGCGTGTCCGCTTTATCCCCGTATTCAATTAGAAATCAACGAAAACGGGAGCCGGCGGAAAGGTAAGTATCGCCAAAAAACAGGAATTTTTGGGAAATATTCCAGGGACACCCCTAAAGATGTCTAGGCATGGGGGATCACTATGGGTACCCCCATTTTTACCTGCTGAAGGAAGTCTGGGTTTCTCATAGCTGCGGCAGGTGCATCATTGAAGAAGTGGTGAAGAATAGCACTTAGAAATGTTATTTATTTTTTTTAATTACTATACCTATCAAATTTGGGGGTAATGAAATGAAAATGAAAATGGGGGTAAGCATATTTTAAAGTCCCTAAAATTATATTTACAAATTCAAATGCACCTGCCGCTACTCCTGCAATGAAGAAATCACCTGCCACATTTAAGGGAACCCCACTGGAATAAATTTTGCTATTTTTGAACTGTGTTCCCTATTTATTTATTTTTTACTCCACCAAAATTAAACATTATTTTTGGGGGTGTCCCTTTTTTTTATTTTTTTATTTTTTTTACACAGAACTTTTTTATTGGTCATTCCCAGGGGTACTCTCTACAGGGGTACAGGCTATTTTTTTTAAGTCTGCACCCCTAAACCCCAATTCTGCACTTTTTTTTCGCCATGTAAAATAAGGTGAAAAGTTATCCCTGTTTTTTTTACAAAGACTTTTCGCACCGGCGGAAAGTCGTTGTAATAGAATACGGGGATAATTGAAACATGCCAAAATGACATCATCAGCGATAATTTATCGCTGATTACGACTTTTCGCAGCCAAATTGAATACGGCTCATAGTCTATTCATGCTACAATCTGGTCTAAAACCATCTTCACATTCCAAGGTTCTGAAACCCGAAGGTTAGCAAAAATCCTTCTCTGTAATATTCTTAATTTCAAGTTGTGAATACCCTTAAAGGCACACTCCTGTTTGTAACGAAATGGAGTCTATATGTGGATAGCTTAATATCAGATTTCTCATTTCCCATCTTTTATTCATAACTTTACCCTATACTATCCACCTAAGAGGTATGTGTTCTTGCTATACTAAGTACAGGTGCATATACATACAAGCACCTATACATAGGATCACGCGTTGACCCATCCCCATTGATGAAATTATCCAATCCTCAAACATAATACCTCTGTGACACATACCATATATAAGCTGCAATTTTATTGGATCAGCGGTGATCCAATAAAACATCTAATATTTATATTGGACTATTGGACAGCGTAGACAAATGGGAATACATAGAATCAGTCTCAATTATTAAACAATAAGACATCTGTGGTTCAAATTATATACTTTTTGTGCCTACCTATAATAGGATGCAATTAATGCAGAGTGAGACTGAACTCTGATAGTGGTGGATTCTCTATATGTATGGATTTAACATTATCAACATTCAAATTATTGGGCAGTAATAAGCCCATAAATAATACCAATTTATTTAAAATACAATTTTCCACCAGGAATCTAAAATATTGACTTCCAGCTGAAGTGCTGAAGATTTACAGGCACTACTTAGCAACAGTATCAATGTGATCATATTATACTTATGAAAATACATTCTGAGAAATATATTATAAAATATAATACTTTAACTTGATCTGCTGCTTGTTAGACAACATTCTGAGTATCTAGAGTATCTTTTAAAAACAGACACAATCAACTTTGTTTGAAACAAAACTGATACTTAATAAATAATCAAGCAATACCTTGGTGTATAATAATAAATACACTTGTGGCTTTCTCTCGTTGGAATACATATAACCAATAAAAGGCATTCATATAAAGAAATAGACACACACGCAATGAACTAAGAATAAGCATTATTTAATACTTTTTTAATTTCACTTTTCAATACATTTTTTCACTCTTTCATTTTTAATATTTTGCCATCAACATTTGAGACAGTTCTTATGTCTTTTTTAATACATAACAAATAAAGGTTAAATTTTATAAATTATAGGATCTATGAGTGGTAGATTACCACTGTTAAAATATTCTGGAGTGCACCGAAATAACTCATTCTTTTTTCTTCTTATATTATGACCATCCCCCATAAAGCAAGTCAACGGCCCTCAGTCTCTAATTGTCTTTTATCCTGTCCATCTTGTCATGAATATTCAAGGAAATGATGATAATCTTGCATTGTCCACATGTTTGCTTGTCATCCTCAATGAGGCTGGTTCCATAAATGGTGCAGCTTGGAATGTTGTTTTAGGCATAGATGTTATCATAGACTTGAGTTATCATCAAGGCCTTTTGTGTATTGTACTTGGAGAAACACCTGTCAAGTGTAAGTAACTTCTTAATCAGAGAAATAACAAGTTTTATAGCAATATAAATGATTACAAACAAAGCTAAACTTTTATCAATAAGTGAAATATTTCCTGATATCCATCTACTAAATTCATTAAACAATTTAGCTGGGTTTAATTAGGAAAACCATTTAATTATTATCAAAATCATACTTTGGATCATTGTGTTTTCCTGAACTGGTCCTTTAATTTCTTGATTTTTCATATGTTTCTGTATCAGGTCATAAAAGTTATCAGCTGTATACTTTACAGCAGGCTATTCTCACTATTTGACACATACCTTATCAAGCAGCTGTACGGTAGTTGAGGATTAGTCTAAACTGTCCCATAACCTTTACTCTTTAAATTGCAGTTCATTAGTGATCATTTCAAGCACATCAAATATTTCATCGATAATATTACCAAACAATTAGGCTAAAGCTTCTATATTGTGATCATACTGTACACTGAGTCTAGATATTGTTACTGCTTCCTGTCTCTTGATATACCACTATTTATGCAGTTACTCAGCTTAATACTTGTCATAAAAACTCAAAGTTTAAAGCTAAAATTAAAACTGTAACAAAACAAAGTTAAGTATACATCCCCACAAGCCTTTGTCTAGCTTGGGGCTAGCAAACCTTCTATTCATAATATAAAATTACTCCAACTCCCCTTATATATTCAGGTGTCCTTCCCATGAAGTTTCACTGAAATAATTGTAGTCATCAGGATTTGGAATAAACTTTCAAATCTTGTCTCAATAGGCTTCCTGGTATGTTTCCAAATTATCATCCAATCTCCTGGTTGTAAATGGTGGGTACCTGTATAAAGATAAGGGACTGGAATAGAAGTAAACACCTAACCCAATTAATTGTTCCTGTAAGATTGATACATAGTACACTATATCTACAGATGACCTTAATCATGATTTTCTTAATTACCTTGGCCATTGTCTTTGCATCTGCCCTCCAACACGTCTATCTCCGGGCCATTGACTGATGAGGCTCGTACAAGAGGACATCACATTCGGAGCATTTTGGGCAGTGGTATAAAATTAATTTGTATCCTTTGAAAGGAATACTGACTCTAGGGAGTACTTTTCAAAGGAGTTGGGACAGTTTTACCTGGATTGTTCAATGCACATATTAGACACCTTGATTCAAAGACCTGTGCTGTCTGTGCAATACCCAGAGCTATCCAATTACAGTTGGTGATAGCCACCATTGTATCCTTCCCCAAGTGCACCTCACCATGTATTATGTGGGCCATAACTGGGTAAAGTGCTTTTGGTAGACATAAACGTTGACCTTCCCCCCCCCCCCACTCACCATTTGTCTTTAGCTCCTAGCTTTGCTTTTCTCAGCCTCTGGAGCTTGTGCCTGAAGCTTTGTGAGGGTACTTAAGTCAATCTTGGGGGTGGGATCTACCACATAAGTGGGTTCCCCTTGGGAGCAGTTACTTATAGCAGCAGCATGTGCGGCCTGGTCTACCAGTCTATTGTCTTCAGCTTCGGGTGTAGTCTCTCAAGTATACCTGTATCTTTATCACCACAAGCCTTTGGGATGACTGGAATGCAGTAGACAGTGCTCAGATATGGCCAGCATATCCTGTGTGTATCACTCCATCTACAGAAGGACCATCCAAAAAGTTTTCATAAATTCAACACAACAGAAAAAGAAAAAGTGTATATTTTCAGTATCCTCCTTGACACTGTCACAATTTTCTGTTATTCTATCACTATTCTCCCGTCTTTTGAAACCCGCGGGAGCAATGATGCAGGATTCAACATTCTACATTCTTTAAGAGTGACATTAATTGTACAATAAAGCTACCTCTTATTTCATAAGCCTAACAACAGATAAATGCTTTCTTTAAACTTTACTCAGGATTTTTATAACTTTATGTGATACTATAAGGGTTAAGGGGTGTCCCAACACTATGTCAGCACTTTACAGGGTCTAGGTGACCAGAGTTTCCATGTGATTGTTCAAGGACCCCCTGAGCTTGTGAGTTAGACTCATGACAAAACAGTATAAACGGCTTACTATAATCATGTAAAACTTATGCTGATGCATTAATAATGTCTTGTTTTACAACATTATAGACTTCAATTTATTTATATGTTAATGCAAGGGGATCCTATTGTATAGATCCCTTGATTGCATCATACAAAAGTTACACTTTATTTTCATAAGGTATTCATCTTTTTTAGATACCCTACAACATTTACTGTTCAGAATATTATATTATTTCATGCAAACAATCCATAAAAGTAAATCGTCCACGTATCGTATAATGATTTTGATTGCACTGGCAAGAAGCCAATCCTTTTAAAACTAATGACATTGTCTCTAAGAATTCACTAGAGTTTATAGCACCCCCTTGTGACAGTTTAGTCTAAACATACTGCTTTTTTTTGTTATGGACTGAAAAGCAGTAAAAAAAAAAAATTGTGAGATAGTTAGTTAGTATGCCATTCAACAAGGTGTGCAGATTAGGTACTATAGATGTATTAACTTGTAACCTTTTGTTAATCTCTCATGATTCATTCTAAAAAAGGGAGATTAATCTGGATTTGGGGTCTTCCTTTTAATAGGGAAAAAAAACTAGTTCCGACTGGAACGACATTCCCTAAGTACCCCTACTTTCAGATAATCTCCTACCTGTTTGGTTACAGCAGCCACTTGATCTGGTCTTAAAGGTTATTATTTAACTTGCTGCATGTGTAGCTTTAATTTTTACAGGCTAGATGGACAGTATTCTTATATCCATGTTACCCTGTGCCCATAACATATCAGTAACTTTAGCAAACGTCTCATTTAAGTACAAGTTTCCTGTGTTAACAAAACATTAATGAGACCTATTAATACATTTCTTTTTAGAAGTCCTGGTTTGGAAATTAAAATCACTTCCCCATCTTTGTATGTTATTGTGGCATTTAATGTTGACAATAAATCTGCCTCTAAAATATTAAATGGGCAGTCATCTGAGACTAACAACTATGTCTCTAATATCACACCATTATTTTCAGTGATCTGTAATGGTTATGTCTTTTGTAAATACTGCATTTGACCATCCAGGCCAATGGACGGGACTACAGAGGAGGTCAAATGTTCTGGTAAGATTAATTTAGACTGAATAACACTTTTAGCAGCCTTTTTTAATACATTCTCCGAGCTCTAGAATTTTGTAAATTAACCTCGTAATCCCCATGTTATTAATGTTATCTTCACAATAATTGTTACATTCCAACACTTGTTGTAAACACTTCAATGTTATAATCTAATTTACTCATTGTGGGTAAGTTATATGTAAGTACCAATATCTTAATGTCCTTGTACAGGATAAGGAAGAGGTGGACAGAATTATCTACAGTGTCCCCGTAATACCACAACCATACAACATTTATACATATTTATGTAGTATTAAAACAAAGGCCAATAGCAAAAAATAAAAAAACGCTTTTGAAACAAAACAAAGGCTCATATAAGAGTAAAAACAATTTAGATTTGCAAATGTCATTAACATGTACAGGCAGATCAACTCTCAAAATAAAACTGCTTGTTTACCATTTGCAATGATATTCGCTGAGCCTCTTGTGAACTAGGCACATAAAAGGCTAACTAAGACAAGAACAAATATGTCATACTTTCAAATATTTGAATATTTTACTAACATCACTTTTAGATTTATGCATTTTCCACGTTAACTACTTCTTATGCTTACTAATTCTCGTTCATAGTTTTTTTTACCTTTAAAATCATAAACAATTTAGCACTCTCCACAATTTAATTGAGAATGTTCACATTTCCATATATTTTTCTTAAAGGGATCTATGTATTTCTATGTATCCTAACTTCTGGTATCTTTTCTGGGTTCAGTATATGATACCTTCAGTTTACACACTCTACAACTTGCAGCACCACAATTCCAAATCATCATATGCCTGACAGTCTATATTGGGACATAGCTATTTACTTTTAGCAATATTCTTTTTCATTGAACAATTTGGACGTACTGTCCTTACAGGTGTCTCAAAATAATCCTTTAAGTACATACAATTAATTTCTTATTCCCTTTCTTGTGACTCTTTCTCTAACAAGACCTGTTTTAACACTTTTATCCAATTCAAAAGTTTGCCTTCAAGTTTGTTACTCTTTTTGCAGGGGCCATATGACTTATGTATCTGTTGTAAATTGGTCAGATCAAGTGTGCCATCTCCATTCCTTCTGTTACCCCAGGACCTAAAACTATACATATAATATCCGTGGGGGTCTGACAGCTGGACAGATGTTTGTTGTCCGCATTATCCATTTCTGTGGGTTCTCCTACTATGGTCTGGAGATAATCTCCAACAATATGGTAACCTACCAACAAACAAAAGGTACTTCTATGTCTATTCACTCTGGAAGTATAAAAATCACAAGATGTATGATGGGACAATACTTATGCTAATCAGGAAAACAAATTATCAGACTGTTAAAAACAATAACACAGTTGCTCATATTCAAATTTATAAGTATTATAGTCAGTATACATTTTTAAAGGTTCATTAGACATGTCATTTCATAAAACAGAACCCAAAACCTAAAAACAAGAGTCTGAGACACATAGATATCCGTACCTGAATCCTTAGGCAGACATAGGAGTTCCACAAAACAGCAGAGTCTAGCTTAAACAGAAAACTACTTATCCCGGGGTTGTAGTCAGAATCCACTGTCCTAGTCACTCCCATTGTGTCCGTCTTTAGATCAGGGGTAGGAATCTCGGTGGGGACCTTCAAGTTTTATAGATCTGTATCAGAATCTTCAACTGTCTAGCACTGGGCAGAGCTCATTATGTGTGTCAAAAATCTCGTTCAGGGTATCCATTGTTAAGCAATTGCTTGAGAGGAAAAAGACTGGACCAAAGCAAGTCTGTTTTCAGAGATTCCTCTGAGTGTATTTTAATAGTACACAGGTCTTTATAGGCAAAATGATCTCATAGTGTAACATGTACAATTATCAGTAAGTACAAACATTCATTGTTCTCCAAGGTTAGTATTGTGAGTACATAAATTGCTCCTTATTCCTCATTATTCCTTATCTATCTCAGGAAGGGAGGTTAGTATACGTAGTCTATTCATGCTACAATCTGGTCTAAAACCATCTGCACATTGCAGGTTCTGAAACTCAAAGGTTAGCAAAAATTCTTCTCTGTAATATTCTTCATTTAAAGTTGTGAATACCCTTAAAGGCACACGCCATTTTGTAACGAGATGGAGTCTACTGTATATGTGGATAGCTTAATAACAGATTTCTCAGTACGCACATAGATCATAAATGGAAATAGGTGAAATTGGCACAACCAAATGCACTGATGCAGAGTCTAAGACCCCTACCGGACTTCATCAATGATCCCCGCAAAAGGATATGAACTTTACTCAGTGAAGACCCAGGTCATGACACAGTGTAGTTGGTTCTCACTATGAAAGCAACAGAGTACTTAGCCGAAGTGAAAACTGTGCCTGGAAACATTGCTGATGAAAATGGAGGTATGGATGTGCTGCTGTCAATGAAACTGAACACCGGAGTTGAAACAATACAGAAAGCAAACTACACTGGAAAGTATAGTTAAGAAGCAGGAGCATCTATGAAAATGCATGTCAGTGCTGGAGGTAGGTGTGAGATAGGTGTTATGTAATCTCTAGCCTGAGTCTGAGTCCAGCTGGGTTCTGTTGAAGATTCCAAATTGGGAAGGTCAGCAATCACAATCAGTAAGCTGCTGAGTGTTTAGAAGTCGGCCAGTCATGTCCATGACTGCTGGTACTGACAGTCACCTTTGTCATTCAGACTTTACCTCCCCATGCCAGCTATATATGATGGTAACCCTAAGACCTGCAGGGTTACCTAAACCAGTGTAGCATTTACTTTGTGTTACAGCCTGGGAACTTCCCTACAGCAAGGTCCAAAATTTCGTACATCATCTCATTACTATCTGGGAAATCGCTGTCATGGGCATCGCCTTTGTGGGAGAAGTTTGATCCACTTCTGTCAGATATCAACAACTTCCTACATTACACAGAATGTTCAACGAGCCTAGGTGAACCACCTCAACAGCATCCAAAATATTGTGATCTCACTCGGTGGGGCAATATGTAGTGCGATTTAAAACATTGTCCTCTGAACTTTTGTGGAACGATGGGGCACTTGTAGCCATCTTCTGGCAAGGCCTTTAAGGCTATAATAAGGATGAGCTAGCAGCTTGTGAACTACCAACCAGCCTCATTGAATTAATTTCACTCTGAGTGGATCTCCTTTTTCAAGAGAAAACTCAAGAAATAGATAGTCAGGCGTCCCAAGTCTTTGTGGTAAATTCGAACGTCAACCAATTCTGAAGAGCCCATGCAAATCATTTGTTCCCATCTCATTCCGGAAAAACATGTGAGACACTTCAGAGAAAATCTGTGTCTGTGTTTTGCCAGTGCTGGGCACATTCTGGAGTCCTATCTCAAAAAGTTTGGCAACTCCTGCTTCTAACTGACAGTGAAGAGGTCAGTATAGTAGTGTCTTCGCACACTCTCCACAAAAAGACTCTGTCATTAACGTTACCTTAAAGCATCCTCAAGACTCTGTATATCTTCCTGTTCGTCTCGACTCAGGAGCCGCAGGAAACATTATGACAGCTGAGTTGGTTAAAAAATTGGCAATTCTGTTAATCATTACTTCCACTCCTATCTATCTCACTGTAGTCGATGGCAGCCATATCACTGGGGGGGTACTATGACACAACAGACTCTTAATGTGACATTCGTGGTGGGTGTCCTCCATTCTGAAACTCTGTACATTTGAATTATTCCTAATGTCTATAATCCAATTGCCCTTGTGTCCAGCATCACAACCCACATGTCGACTGGCCAATCCCTTCAATCCTGGCTTAGGGATCAGCCTGACTGGGAAAGTGCCTTCAACGCATCCTTCCATATTGTTCCAGCACAGCTTCAGACCCTCAGCCATTCTTCATCCGTATAGAGAGTACCAGAATGAGGTCAATAAACAGACCGCAGAGACTGTACCTCCTCATAAGGACTGGCACTTTCCCATTGATATTATTCTAGGGAAAACTTTGTCTTGAGGAAGAGTTTATCCTCTATCTGTCCCTGAAACACAATCTATGGGGGTGATACGTGGAATGCTGAACGCAGATTCCAGATAATCGGGAATTCGCCCATATTCATCCCAAGCATCTAAAATCTCATGCTGTTCTGCACTTTGCTCCCATTCTAGCAGGTGCTCCACTACATGTTGCTGCATCCATCTATCAGTACTGTGCAGCAATCCAGTATCATCGCCTGCAGGCTGACACCAGTACAACAGTAACTTTGCTGTGGTCATCTGCTACCTGTCGCTGCTCACAGTTGTGCTTTCATCACTCTATCCAATATTGTCCTAAGACTATATCATATCTTCCTGTTCAAGCACCCATTCATAGCCTCATGGGTCTGATTAGTAGGAGCATCATGAAGGCCTCAAACATCCACTTGTTACAAGTCGCCAGCCCGTGCTCCAGGTGTCTCTACTCTGGATCGCCAGTCACCTACCTGCAATCCTGCTTTCATTCAACGTACACGCCGTACTAGGATGGCATCTCCAGTTGCTGGGAGATTAGGACACCGGATTGCAGCATTTGATACATCATAACTTTTCCTCCTCACCTGTGGATTCAGTTAATCTTCTGCCCTGTTTCCAATGATGCAAACACCTTTCTCAACCCTGCTGGTTCTTTCCTGCCTTGCCGGCTATAGCATGTCTATACGTGTCCTTCCGGTTCCTGCCAGTCATGTATCCTTGATACTTTTGTCCTGAACTCTCACTCCTTCATCTAGAGCAGTGGTTCTCAAACTCAGTCCTCAGGACACCCACATAGGTCATGTTTTCCAGGTTACCCAGCAGGTGCACAGGTGTAGTCATTACTCACTGACATATTTTAAAAGCTCCACAGGTGGAGCTAATTATTTCACTTGTGGTTCTTTGAGACCTGGAAAACATGCACTGTTTGGGGTCCTGAGGACCGAGTTTGAGAACCTGTGATCTAGAGTATTCATTATTTCTGACTGCGGGGTTCCTGGGTTATGCTGTGCCTGCAGCCTCACCTCACATTGTAGCCTGTTACCATATTTGCCTTCTGAGGAAACTAGGAGCTTGCTTTCACCTGGAGAAACGCGTCAAGAACCCACTGTATGCTGCACTGAGATCATCCACCATTTACCACATAATGTGGAGTATAGGCCGGCCACAGACCCATTCATACCCAAGGCATCTGTGAGCCACATACCTTCCTCACCGGCACAGCCGAGCACCCTGTGACCTGCGGACAGAGAGTGTCAGACTACAGGGGTTCACGCACTGGACTGGAGCGGAGGTGTCCGAGCCATCCGACGGGGGGTGTCTTTACAACGGAGAGACTGCTCCTGCATCTGAACGCCGATATACATCCACCGGCCAATTTCTAACAGCTCTTGTAGAGGCAATAAACGGACCCCCGGCTGGGAATACTATTTCCTCCATTTTTATCCCCGCAAGTACTATCTTCCAATAGCCAGTATTGTTCACTCACACACTCTCTGATATAATGACATTATGATCAATCAGTAATTAATTTTGGAAACATCTGGATGTCCATTTTTTACTCAGCAATATTGCTACAATATATTGTGGACTAATTCATGTTCAACAGTGCAGCTAATACTGACTCTCATTTTTATTTTTATCAATACTTACTTATATTGGTTCAATCCATTGCGGATCGCTATACCAACAGCGTTCCTTACTAGCACCTTATATTCCCTATTATTTATGGGAACATATTGCTCTAATATAATTTTAATGGTTTTTATTTATGTCTATACAAGTTCTTAGAAATTGATACAGATTACATTGTGTTGTATTTACTTCTATGCTATTATAGGAATTATGTACTAATAAATCACTCACTGAATTCTACACGGCGCTTCACTATATCTTTTTCTGTTTGTTGCATATTTGTGGGATGCAGAGCCCACTGTGGTAGCTGCCTTATTGAATTCAGGGTATTAATTGGTTAAAGCCCCAGCACACCTTTTTCCTATACCACTTTAGGATATCCCCGTGATCTGCTTCATTCATTCTGTTGATGTTTTTATTTGATTAAATTGTACTTCACTATATCTCCTCTCTCTTCTTGTTTTTGGATACTGCTACTGTGTCCTATGAGGGAGGCAATTTAGGATATTGGATTATTCACCTCATATGGATTGTAATACATACTTCAGTACAAGTAGATGAAATTTGTCTGAACCTTTATTTCTATCAATATTTCTTTGGGAGGATTGGGAGCACCTTCTTTAGCTGAATTCTACACTTGCTGCTATTTGTTTGTGCTCAGTTTATCTCTATTCACCCTTTTTTAGATCTAATCTCAAAAGTCTGAACGCATCTTGCCAATGTATGGCTTTACTGCAGGCACACATGTCCATGTGCTGTATATAACAGTGGATATGACAAGGATATTGCAGCTGTCAAAATTACTCTATACAAATTATTCAATTACTGTTATTTGAAAGCTAAGGACTACTCATAAAAGACAACATGTGGTTATACAATTAACCGCTGATGTCTTCCCTCCAGCTCATTTCATTCATTAAAATTAAGGCCCTCTATTAAACTCAATGTTAAAGTTTAATTCAAAAATCTGTCACCTTTGACAATGGGAAAAGAGTGGATGTGGGGTTATTTTTTGTTGAACTGGTGCTTAGGATAATTACACTGTCTGTCCTTGTTCTCTGTAAACTCTAGTCAGGTATTTTTTTTTCTCTAAGATTTTTTATGCAGTACATCCACCATTTTAGCAAACTTCTCTAAATTTGCTTTTATTTTATTAAGGTATATTTGGAGATAGGGACCCCAGAATACTATACAGTATTCGAGGTGATATCTTACCAGTGACCCTTAAAGTATATTCTACTTATTTTTACTTCAAAATGTTTCCCCATATGTTACAGTTTACCCGTTCAATTCTCAAGCAGTTAATCCCCATTTTACCTTCCTTTCTATTTACTAGAGCCAGTTCATTTACAAATTAAAACATTAGGCTCTCCAAATCTGCACAATGGGCCTGATTCAGAGCTGAACACTATTCCGGTGTTCACGCAGTTGAGCGATTATCGGTGGGTGGTCTGCACATACATCCCAAACGCATTGCGCACACGCTGCAAGTGAATTGAGATCACGCACGCTGTGAGGAATCTCTCACAATTGATTGAACGAACCTCCAGCATCTCAATTACCACAGCTATTCTGAGTGACCTTAGACTTACTCTAGCTGTCAGTGTTTGCATACAATGCTGTGTTTGTGTATGCAGTTGAGGGCAACTATGAGGGCTCCAGTGGGCATCTCAATACAAAATCTGCCACCTTTTGCATTAGCATATTTTAGCTCCTGCGATCTGTGAGAGTATGCATTTGCGTATGCATTACCATCCATCTCTGATCAGGCCCAAAGTCCTTAAGTACCTATGCACCTTGTCTTTTGTGATTAAAAACTAGAATTTTTTGTTTTTAATTCAAACCCCTATGATAAAAAGATGTGACTACTTTTGGTAATTTGCTCCCACCCAAATCCAAACTGATGATGATGAAATAAGTGTGCACAACAGGCCTAGCATCATCTTTTTTTCTGGCTGGGACTCTACCTCTCTCCCTCCTGTCCCATCCTCTTCTTGTTCCACATTACACAAAGGGATATGGTATTGGCAGTTCATCTGTATATATAATCTATTGAGTCACTAGATGAATTTTGATGGGGTTTTCACTATTCTATAAAGTATTGGTCAAGGAAGGTTTAGGTTTATGAACCATTCATCTGTGATCAAAGGGAGCCGAGCAGTGATAATTTTACTAAAGAAAGCCAAAGAAAAAACTTGTGCTGTGTGCGTGAATGACTACTGCTGCTGCAGGGGCTAGGGCTGCACTCTATTTTGCTCTCTGAGTCAGTGAGAGCCAATCGGAGCTAGCAATGTGCCCTGTTGCTTAGCAGCAGCCTAGAGAGGGGAGGGAGTCAGGGACTGAGCAGGGTCACATCTGAGGCAGACACAGAATGAGAGACCGCCTCAAACGAAACCCATGAAGATGCCCTGATGCAGACACAGTAGCCAGGGGAAGCATAGCTATCAGGAATAAAGTAACACACAACCATAAGAACACGTCAAATGATTTCCATTTGATGGTGGCAAACATAGGACTGCCACCATCAAATGGTAAAAGCACTACCGTCGGAGCAAAAACATTGATGGTTAGTAACCATCGGATTCCAATGTCTAACCCTACACTAAACTTGCAGGCAGATGCCAGCCATTACTCCTCCACTGTGAAGTGCTCCCTCTCCAGCGTGATGTTCCTGCTTAGCCATACACCCTCGGTGAAGAGGAGTCACCTTCCATGGAAGTCAATGCTGTTCTCGGACAGGGACACCATGGCAAGGAAGCTCAACAGCAAGACAAGGAAATACAAGGTACATTGTGCAAAGAGGACATCACCATGTTCGGCAGCTGGGGAGAGGTGCGCATGGAGGCTGTGGAAATATGCACAGATGCCCCAATCCCAGGGAAATGCTGCTGTTAATGCTTATGGTAGCTGCAATATAAATCTCACCCATGATTTTCCTTCCCTTCCCAGCACAACCCAGCAGCCGGGCCCCAGCACATCCCAGATGCAGGGGGCAGGAGTGAGAAGCTGGGGATTGTGGTGAAATGCAGGAGACTGTGACATGGCGTAGGTTGTTATGTGATGCAAGGGGCTTTGGCAAGATGAAATTACTACCGTTTAGGGGTCTGTCTGTTCATTCAGGCTAATCTCTTGAACCACAGGTTGGATTTTGATGGGTTTTCACTGTTCTATACAGCATTGGTTGAGGAAGGTTTAGGTGTATAAACTATTCATCTGTGACAAAAGGGAGCTGAGCAGTAACATTTTTAGTAAAGCAAGTCACAAAAAAAAACTCTTGCACCAAGCTGCTGTATAGAAGTTGACCAGGGTGCTGAAACCTCAAGAGATCATCTGAAACTGAGGCTTGGACTGAAGTAAGTCACAGAAAGAACTGTTGTGTGTGTCTGCTGTTGCAGGGCAGAGGGCTGGGCTCTGATTGGCTCTCTGAGACAGTGAGAGCCAATTAGCTAGCAATATGCCCTATTGCCTAGCAGCAGCCTAGAGGGCGGAGGAAGTATGGGACTGAGCAGGGTCGCGTCTTAGGCAGACAGAGAGTGAGAGACAGCATCCAATGAACCCACGAAGATGCCCTGGTGTAGACACAGCAGCCAGGGTAGGTATAACTATTAGAAATGAAAACATAACAAGCCACCATTGGAATGCCATAGATGGTGACAAACATTGGAATGCCACCAACGAATGGTAAAAACACTACCATCGGGGAAAAAACAACATAGTAAACATTGGATTTCGATGTCCTTCTCTGATTGTGAGTCATAGTGGAGGGCAAAAATGACATAAATCACAATGGGATACAATTAAGATAATTTGCATATATGCAAATTATTTGGTCAACAATGCGCCACAATTGTAATTGATGCAATGTTTGTATTTTTTTCCTGCGTAGTTGAACTTGACATAAAGAAATCAATAAATAGTGATTTGCATATAGTATTAAGTATTATAAAGGAAAAAGTACACTATATTAGAAAAATAAAAAATTATACTCTCCCTAATCCTAATGGCATGTGATTTAAACTACCTCCAGTATAATTTTATCTTTTAAGTAGGGATGGCCATTAGTGTGGTTACCATGGATGGTTACCAACTATGCAATGGATGGCCATCCCTGTTCTTTGAATGACTGGCCCATGGGGCAATCAGAACCTGGGGGTGGGGCTATGCTTTGTGTCCTGGCTCCTTGTTAAAAAATAAATAAATAACAAAACCATTCAGTTATGCTGTGCCATCGATGGAGGGAAACCATCTGGTTCTCCCCCATCGATGGTAAAAGCATTCAACATCAGCCATAAACCATCAATGATTATAAATGTTGCATATTCATAGTTTGCAGGAGTGCGCTGAACACCCTAGCACTGGCCCTGTCTGTAATGTTGCGTTTGCTATTCCGTCTATTCGTAATGAGCCTGACGTTTGTCAGTATAATCCAGTGAACATTAATGGTATCTTCAAGGTGTACTATAAACAGTTATACAGCATTTTGGAACAGACCTTAAGGAGCAGTGACCTGTCTTCTCCCACTAAAGATTAACCCTCTTTCTGTGGCTTACCCTCTATAAAACCTTCTAACTCTATTAAGCGTGGGCTTCCAGTTACAGATGAGGAAATTTACAATGCTCTTAAGACCCAGAAATCCTCAAAGCGTTGGCGCATTGTCTTCCCATGTCATATTACAAAACCTATAAATCCTCCCTGGTCTCACACTTAATGGCGACGTTTAACACATTTTAGATGGTAAATACTTTAACCTAGATAGAATTATAATCATATTTAAACTAGTTAAATATCCTCTCCATGTCTCTAATTACAGCCCCATTTACTTACTGATCACTGATCTAAAATGCTTTTCCAAGATTCTTGCAAATAGGCTAAAACCTCTATTGTCCTCTTTAATAGGTGGGATTTGTTCCATCTAGGCAAGCACTTGACAATACATGTCATCCATCATATAAATGTTCATAAGCTCCCCTTAGTCGTGCTTGCCTTAGACATGGAGAAGGCCTTTCATAGGGTCTCATGGCCATTTATGTTGTACTTTTGGTCTTCAAGTAAATTATTGCAAGCTATAACCACTTTTTATCACAACCCCTTTACTGCGGTCCTTGCTGGAGGTTTGCTCTCTTACTCCTTTAGCATCACCAACAGCACCAGGAAAGGTTGGCCCCTCTCAACCCTCAAATTTGCTCTCACCTGTACAATCAGAGCTTCTTCACTCTGACTAAACCCCTCACTTCCATTCCCAATCTGTTCCATGAACTGTCGCATATGGTGAGCTATCAATCAATCACAGTAAGTCTGAGATTCTGCTCTTTCACGCCACTGAGCTTCTGGAAAACTAACTTCAATTAAACTTTGACTTCAGCTGGCGAAAGTACTACTTACTGTACATTATCTAGGAGTTTATAGAACTAAAACACATGATCAACTTTATAAGGCTGGTTACCCTCCATTCCAAATGCAACAGATACCTGCAAAAGTGTTCCCATACCGCCAAGCAACAGTGGAGGAAATCGCGCTCCAATGCAGATTTCCTTCATTTCAAATTTATGCTCTCAACCTATAGAGCTGCCCTTTCCCTTTCTAAACAGTCTTATTTGAAGACCATTACCTCATTCCAGTCCTACAACCTCCAACTTCTCTTCATCACTTTCAACTCCCTCTTCTGCCCCCTTCTCCTTGTCTCCCCATCCATTTTATTAACTCTGACTTCTTTCTCCCCAATATCTAGAGATGAAGTCGTGGTTCTAATCTGGTCCCCCCTTCCACCTCCCCCTTGACCATTTTCCTTCCTGCCTTCTCCACTGCCTCTCTCCTGCTGCCTGTTCCCATCTTGCTCATCTCTCTTTAATCTCTCCCTCTCATCAGGCACTGCCCCCTCTCCATTCAAGTATGCCTTTGTCTCCCCATTCTTAAAAAAACCCACCCTTGATCATGACACTATCTCTAGTTACTGCCCCATCTCTCTCCTCCCCTTTCAAACTCCTTGAGCGTATTGTCTACAACCGCTTCACTGACTTGTTTTCCTCCCACTCCCTGCTTGACCCATTTCAGCCTGGCTTTTCTTCTCTCCACTCCAGAGACGGCACCAACTACAGTCACCAATGACATCCTCGCTGCCAAATCCAAGGGTGACTACTCTCTGCTCATTCTCCTTGTCCTCTCTGGCCATTCTTTCTCCATCTCCTCTCATTCAAACCACACATCCAGTACCTTTCACAATTCTGCCATTTCAAACTGAAAGCTACACCAAGTTCAGACCCTTTCTCAACCTGGAAGCAGCTAAGACTCTTACCCACTTACTGGTCATCTTCAGACTGGACTACAGTAACCTCCTCTTATCTGACCTGTCACAACTCACGGATGGGTAGTGGATGCTCACTTGTATTTTGTGATTGGCGAGACCTAATACAGGTGCTGGTGTACTCTGGATGGAGCGGAGTACAATGAAGACGTACAGTGTAGTCGACAAGCTGGTTCAGAACCGAACAGACAAGAAGGTACCAGGGAACAGACGCATGCAGGTAACGGAGGATAGCCAAGGTCAAAACCGAAATACCAAGTGAATTACAAGGGAGGAGACAGAAGCAGGTCACAGACGAAGCCAAGGTCATGAACGAGCAGCTGCAATCGCTGGAAATGCTGGAGTGTGGTTGAGAGCCCAAACTCTAGCAAAGGAGAAGTGTCCAGACCTCTCCTTATATAGTGACAGTTTACATTCGCGGCCCACAGTGACGTCACTATTGCGAGCGTCTGTCCCTTTAAATTTGTCTCTGAGCAGCATGCTCCCCTATGGGAGCCACGGCTGTGAGGAGGAACTGCAACAGGTGAAGAGCCAGGGAACTTCAGCAGTGGGTGCCAGGGACTCCCCACCCACTGTCCCAACGCCGGTATCCGGCACGCTGTGACATGACCTCCTTGACTCCAACCTCTTTCCACTACAATCAGTCCTCAATGCTACTGCACGGCTCATATTCCTCTCCAAACACACTATATTTGCCTCCCATCTCCTACAAGCCATTTACTGGCTCCCCTTCCCCCTTAGAACCAATACAATCTTCTCACACTCACTTACAAAGCCTTCGACCAATCCTCTCTTATTTACATTCCTGACCTTATCTTTCTTCATACTCCGACCCGCCCACTTCGTTCCACATATGAATGCTGCATCTCCTCCCAACACGATTACTTCCTCACACTCTAGCCTCCAAGATTTTGCAGGTGCTGCTCCTTATCTCTGGAACTCCTTCAAAGGTTTGAAAAAGCTGCCCTATGGTGCAGTGAAATGCGTTAGAACCTGCTTTAAATAACCCCCTGGCTACACTTTGGACTTAACGCAGAGTACCTGGACCAACCCTCGTCCCACTATCACAGTGTGCAGTTGCTGCACATCCTGGGCATACCTGCTTATCTATTACAAAGACCACCGTATTATCTGAGGACAATTAATGGACTATCATCTTTCCAGGAGGATCTTCCTCTATCGGTGCATCTTTGGTAGCTATATACCTTACAGGACTGATCTATATATAAGGAACAATGCCATCCTTAAAGTGGAACAATTACTAGCGGGGGTTTATATAGGAACGGGAGTGAGATTTATTTATTTTATTTATTTATTAACAGTTTCTTATATAGCGCAGCATATTCCGTTGTGCTTTACAATTGGAAACATTGATAGAACAAAACAGGGTAATAACAGACAGACAGAGACGTAAGAGGGCCCTGCTTGCAAGCTTACAATCTATAGGATGAATTTTCCCTGCGGTTAGCAACTGATTTTATATCCAGTGTTATTACTACCTATGATACATATTTGCAACATTGTTGTTTATTGCTTTTATGATATATATTACGTAGTTGCATTTCAATATATGCTATTTATAATTGTATTGCTGTTTTTTTTCCTTTTTATACTGTGTATTAAATAGTAGCTATTGTTGCTAATTCTATATTGTTCAATTGTTGTTCTGAGCACTACCTTTCACTCTTTTATTAGATATGCCTTGCAGATTTGCTGATGTTCAGGAGCACAAAAACAAGTAAATGTGAAACTGCACTTATCAATAGATATAATAGTACTAACTGGTATGGCAAAATCTCTCTTTGATAAAGCCTCTTGCAATTAGAGGAAAAACACTCATCAGAGGATCATATTAAGCTGATACTTTATTTCTATTAAGCTGCCTAACTACCAAAGGACACTACTGGTTTATACCTGAAGCTCATTAGGGGTGCAGGTGCAGTCCACGGGGGTAGAGCTGCAGGCGACCAGGTGCAGACCACGGGGATGGAGTGGCAGGGGCCCAGATGCAGACCACGGGAGCAGTGCTGCAAGCAGCAGAGGACCAGGTGCATTACATGGGGGCGGAGGTGCTGGCAGCAGGGGTCCAGTTGCAGAACATGGGAGGTGGAGCTACTGATGGCAGGGGTCCATGTGCAGAACATTGGGGAGGAGCTGCTGGCGGCAGAGGTCCAGGTGCAGACAACGCCCAATCAGTCGAGTACTCTGCTGGCATGTACCGCTCCATCGTCCATGGCCCCACAGTATAGGAAATATTTAGGACTGTTTCAGCCTTAATCAACTGTTAACAGTATATAGATAATTCATCTACAAATGAAACAATGATGTAAAAAGTGAGAAGTGAATGCGCATCCCGGGATCCTTTCCTCACACATACATGACCCAGTACATGGACACAACATCTGACAGATCACTCATTATCATTCTCACGAGTAGTGTGGTGGGTGAGGTACAGAATGACGTATCATTCTGTACCTCACCCGCATATATGATTACTTCCACTCCTGCCTCCAAGATTTTGCTCGTGCTGCTCCCTCCACCTTTGCACATGTCAGACCTGTGAATAATAACAGCAGCCGGAGTATCTGGTAATTAAAGCTATCTTCCCACATACATTAGGTCTGAGACTTTACTTTTCTGTTCTGGGACTTGCGGTGCCACATTTCACCATACATCAATTGAGATGTCAGCATAGTGCTATACCAGCTTGGGACTGTGAGGACTACAATTCCAAGTGGCTTATTGATATATTTTACTTATAACTGCGTGACAAGCTAATTTTTAAGGGCAATTAACTTTGTTATACTGTATATTTCTGTGATGTTTTATTGGAATCGGTATGTAATACCGACAGACGGGATCCAGGCGGTCAGAATTCCGACGCCTGGATCCCCACAGGGTTGACATACCGACATTTAGTGGTCGGTATGCTATCCCTCCCCCTCTCCATACCCTAACCCTCCCTCCCTGGTGCCTGAACTTAACCTCCCCCCTAGTGCCTAAACCTAACCTCCCCCTCCCCACACCCTAAACTTAACCCTCCCCCTTAGTGCCTAACCCTCCCCCCCCATCCTGCTACTTACCTTCGGCATCCCGGCAGTCTTTAATACATTTATATTTTATACTCTTAAGAAAAGCCCCTATTTTGGGACACTCACAGATTATTTTTGTGGTGACCCATAGTAAAATGTAACCTTTATTAAGTTCCTTTTAAAATTAGGTCAGCAAAATATTTAACAAACTTCAATGTCAAATTAAACACTGTGTGCAAGTGAATTAAAACAAGTATACTCCACGATTGTTGTGTATTTGTTCATAGTGCGTAAATCTTATACCACATCATGATAAAAATCAATAAAATTGAATGTGTATAATATGGTCCAATAATTATTCCACTGTGCTAAAATGTGGTCTCACGGCAGGCTGTTTATTCCTAGATTGAGTAGAAGTTACAACACAGTATCTGTATATATATATGTATATACACCCACTTAAGTTATATAATAAGTAGAGATGTGCGGTTCGGTTCTTCAGGAATCCGAATCCACCCGAATTTTGGGAATCCGGGTAAATCCGAGTCACGGTTCTAATCTCCTGAGGAGATCCGGGTAAATCCAGGTCGCGGTTCTGATCTTTTTGCGGTTCGGAATTCGGATTTTAAATCCGAATTTTAGGGTTTGGGATAGTAGAAATTACATGATTTTAGCTGTTTTTAAAACTTTTTATTTAAAAAAACCAGTACCAAAGCACTTGAGGGTGGTTTGCAAACCAAATCCATATTCAAAACCTTGAAGGAGATACAGATCCAAAACCAAAACACGCAGGTCGACACACATCCCTAATAAGAAGTGGTGTGTATTTAATCCATAATATATGTTCAGGAATTACGTCAGTCCCATATACTTTTCTCACATCTGTATAATTACTCCAATGTCCAGTGCTGATGGTATTCAGCAGTCTGAGCAGTTACCATGTGACATAACACTCCTTCTGATCAGAAATTCAATGATGCCCACACATTTCTGGAGCTGATGCTATTCAGTAGTTTGAGAAATTACCGTGTGACATAACACTCGTTTCGATCAGGAATTCAATGATTCCCACACACCGTTGTGCACAGTATATATTTACTAGTTACCCCACCTCAGGAGTTTACATATTCACCAATCTGCTTGGTCACACTTCTATTTAGAGCTGATTTGATCTCCACTTATGAAAAATTATTATGTTTCAATATATTCAGTTTTTTTTCAGAGTGTGTCACTTTAACTGATATCACCTAATTAGGGATTCAACAAATAGAACCAGATTAATTTAATATTCTAGTCTGTGCAAATTATACAGATATAACTTCACTGTGGTGATCTAGGATTGTATAAATACTAGATATCAATTAGGTAGCCAATAATATTGTCCGACCATCAGCCTATGTTATCAATTCTCAATCACTCATTGCTGGAGACTCCGTATACTGGACACTCAGATCTCTGGCGTAACTAGGGCAGGGCGAGTGGGGCACGTGCCCAGGGCGCCGTGGGACCGGCAGCGCGGGGGGGTGCCCCGCCGCCGGTTACGGTACCGGCCCGCCCTAGTTAGCCAGTGTAGTGCCGACCACAGTGTGTGCGGTCAGCACTACACTTTTACACAGGACCGGCGCTAGGCTTCCCAGCGCCGGTCCTGTGCTGCACAGCTGAGCCCCTTCCCTCCCCTGAGTGCTTGCCCAATAGCGCCAGGAGGAGGGTGGCAGGCTCAGGCTGTGCTGACACACACATCGCCCCCAGCGCTGGCGGCGATGTGTGTGTTAACCAGCAGCCAATGAGAGTCAGACGACTCTCATTGGCTGCTGCTGCTACTGCACACACATCACTGCCGAGCGGCAGCAATGTGTGTGTGAATCAGCAGCCAATGAGGTCAGACAGACTCTCATTGGCTGCTGCTGCTGCACACACATCACTGCCAGCCTCGCGGCGATGTGTGTGTTAAACAGCAGTCAATGAGCGTCAGACGCTCATTGACTGCTGCAGCCGCAGCGCCCACAGCAAGAGCCGGCTCCTGCAGTGGGTAATGGGAGAGACGTCATGATATCATGACGTCACTCCCATAATGCAGAGCGCGCCAGCCCGGGAGGACTGAAGTGCGGACGGCAGCGTGGATTCAGGTAAGAATTTTTACTTTATTTATTGTTTCATTTCAGTGTGTATTTATCGGGGGGAGGCTGAGGGGACTACTACTGGGGGCACTGCTTCGGGGGGGGACCACTACTGGGGTCTACTACAGGAGGGGGGACTATTACTAAAGAGGGGACTACTACTGGGGGCACTGCTTCGAGGGGAGGCACAGGACCACTACTGGGGGATACTATTGGGGGCACTGCATTGGGGGGGGCCACTACTGGGGTCTACTACAGGGGGCACTGCATTAAGGGGGACTCCTACTGGGGCCACTATAAAGGGCACTGTGTAGGGGGGACTACTACTGGGGGCACTGCATTGGGGAGGACTACTACTGGGGGGGACCATTACTATTGGGGGCACTGCATCAAGGGGGACTCCTACTGGGGCACTATATAAGGGGCTTACTACTGTGGGCACTGCACAGGGGGGACCACTACAGGGGGCACTGAAAAGGGAGAACCACTACAGGGGGCACTGCATAGGGGGGACAACTACTGGGGGCCTGCATAAAGGGGACTGTATAAGGTGCACTACTGGGGGGCTGCATATGGGGGATCACTACTGGGGGCCTGTATAAGGTGAACTAATCGGGGGCTGCATAAGGGGGACCACTACTGGGGGTACTGTATAAGGGGCACTACTGGGGGCCCGCATAAGAGGGACCACTACTCTGGGCATTGTATACTGGGGGTACTATATAAGGGGGACCACTACTAGGGGCACTACATTAAGGTGCAAATGGAAAAATGTTCCCAGTGACAAGAAAGGGGTGTGTGCCATGTAGACACGCCCCATTTTTCAGTGACCACGCCACTTGTGACCACGTTAATTTTCGGTGTGTGGGGGGGGGTGGGGCTCCATTTTCAAATTTGCCCTGGGCTCCAAATACCCTAGTTACACCACTGACTCAGATCACTGTAATTAATGACACATCGTATCTACACCTCAGTGTCCCTAATCCAACTGCATTACTGAGTAGCACTTAACAATCATTCAATTCATCACTCTAATTTTGTAACATGAATGCTGCGGGCATGGAGGGGGCATCTGTCCCAGCCAGTACTATATGCATTTAGTCTTTCTGGATCATACTACATATTATGATCCAGAAAGACCCTTATTTCCCATTGTCATTTGAGCAGCTTTGTATATACAGACACAATAATAGAGGCACCATATTCTATTCATGCCACTCTATTTTGACACTCTGACTGCCTACAAATTGGCTTGAAAATCGGACCTAGGGTCCCCTCTTGGTGATGATACCTGGGCTACCATATGCTCAACTATATCCAAGTGTGGTCATTAAGGAAAATTCCTATTAAGTGTTTACCAGGTGGTACTTTGTCCCTGAATGTCTTCTCCAAATTTATCCCACAGCCCCTGACCCCTGACCTGTGTTGGAGACTTTGTAGACACAAAGGTACTTTATTTTATGTCAGGTGGAAATGCTCAAAATTACCCCACACTGGAACATGCTCCAGTCGCTCGTTCTTCTATAACAGCCCTCAGTGCCCCTTTGTCACTCTTACTGTGTGCTCCAATCCGCTATTCAACTCATCATACCAATAGGCTGGTTCTCCATATCTCTTGTGCTGCTAAATACAGATTAGCTCATAACTGGAATAAAACCGACCCTCCCTCTCATCAGGAATTGATTAGGATTTGATTTATAGCGAAAATGGAATATATTACTAGCATTCGCAACAGTGCAGTGGACAAATTTCATTCGGTTTGAACCCTATGGTGCTCATATCATAACGTGACTCTCCCCGGACTTGAGTAATTGACACCTAATCCTCCACCTAACACTCTGACCTTGTCCCCCCCCCCATGTTTGCCCTTTTTAATTTCATTTTATTTTGGAGATGCCATGAAAAGACCAAACACATAAACAGGAAAGCTCTGGGATTCAAAAATGACTTGTTTTAATAAAAAAAAAGAAAACTTCACAGTGGGAGATGCAAACTTTTTTTTAATAATTTTCAAATTGTGCATTAAAATCTCCATGTAAAGGAAGGTTAACTATAAAGGAAAAAAAAAAGAAGGAAAAATAGGATAGAATAAAATTCATAGGAACCAGATAAAGACAAAACACACATTTCAGGGGCCTAGGGCTATAGCTACTAATCTCAGGTAACTAATCTCCGGTTTTAAAAGTGAATTTAAGATGGTTTCACCAGCAGGGTGTACAACCAACAATAATAAAACAGCAATAATATTGAATGTAAAGAAATTGCATTTAATATTAATGTTTTAAATCCTGTGGGGAACCCACCGAAAATCAGCAGCTTTGAAAACTCACCTCTTAGTAAATATAGCCCTTATAAAGAGAAAGAGAGAGGGAGAAAGAAACAAAATAACTGTAATAATAAAATTAAAAATAATGGGAAGGAGGGTGACCTATCACCCTTTGGGTATAGAGATGTCGGAAGTAAATGCAGCTTTGAAGGACTCATAATATACCAACGTACTGTACAAAGAAAAGTTCCAAGATGTGGCCATGTGTGGGATAGGAGGGACTGCCATGACACAAGTCCTGTGCTACTGTAATTTACAAAAACCCCTTTTGACCCACGCAGGACCTAGCCAACCTTACTTTCGCCTACCAATTTGGGCCATGAGCTGGGCATTTGCTGCAGCTTTTGCTCTCATATTTTTAGCCTTTGCAATGTCGAACAGGATGGTCATTAGGTGAGTCGGCACATCCAATGAAAGAGTGAATTTGGTCCGACGGTCACTTTTTGCTTTGTTTTGATAAACCTTGCCCTTCACCTGGGACTGTGATAGGTATCTGTAACGTGGAAATGTCCTTTTCTCTTTTTCATCTTCTTCTTCTTCCTCCTCTTCCTCTTGGGAAAATTTTTTATCACTTGGTCCAAAATTATAACCCCTCTTACTGAGAACTGAGTTGTCTTCTAAACTTCTCCTCTTGGCCTCCTCAAGGACCTCCTTCAGGCAACTGAAAATTGACTCTGCTTTGTAAAAGTTGTAGTGAACACTGGACCTGGCCATGCACAATATGAGTAGTAGCAGGAGGAGCCTAGTGTGAGGCATATTTCCACCCTGTATGTAAGGAAACACAAGCAAAATATAACAGCACCATGACTTGTGCAAAAATAAATATGTTCACCAAATGTACCCACATGCAACTGTTATTCTGCACGCAGGTTGCTGCTGATTCTGAGGGATAAATTTACTAAAGTGAGAGTTTTTAGAAGTGAGTTTTAGAAGAGATGTTGCCCATAGCAACCAGTCAGAGTTTAGCTATTATCTTCTAGAAGGTGCTAGTTAAATGTTAAGTAGAATCTGATTGGTACCTATGGGCAACATCTCTTCTAAAACTCACTTCTAAAAACTCTCACTTTAGTAAATTTACACCTGAGTGGGGAGCAAAGCAAAAAAGAGCAAGTAACTTTGGGCCTGATTCAGAGATTTACGTAAATCCGATATTTACTTAAATCTCCAATGTTTAACGATCTGCGCATGAGCAGATCAGGCCCTGCAACAGTCGCAGTGCCCCAAAAGCCATAGCATGATTGACATGCTGCTGGCATTTGAGGGCGGCAACGGAGAGAGTTCCAAAAAAGAGAGTGTCAGCCCCATTTTCTGGGTGTGCTGAAGCCAATGGCTTGGACACAACTTCACTGGCCCGGCAGCATGATTTTACCGGACATCCTGAGTAAACTGCGGGTAACTCAGATATCTGATGTTCACGCAGTTGATCCGATACAGCGTCTTTGGATGCAGCAGTGGATCAGAGAAGCCACAGTGGGCGTCTTTTTACTTAAGGCGCCTCCTACGGCTTTTGAATAAATTCGCACAGCCGGCGAAATTATCATACATCTCTGAATCAGGCCCTTTGCACCTTGGTCACCTTAGAATCAGCCCCATTATGTGCATCTATTTTTATTGATAAGTAAACAATCCAGCTTATTCATATTTGCACATGGACAAACCATGTTCCTAATGTAAGGGATGTACAGTAAATGCATTTTTTCTCTTTAACCACCAATAAATTAACCAAATGGCGGTGACAGAATAATGATAAATATACACAGGTATAGTCAATCTCAGCTGCTATCTCAAGTAAACTTCTGCGTAGTTTACAGCAATAGATTTAGAAAAACAAACAATTGAGGCAGGGCTAAAGAGGCACTAATATATGACTCAGATAATATAGAGACGCTAGTGGTCTAGGTCGAATCCCTTATAGGTATTTATTCTTTGCATGCAGGGAATACTTGCATTTGCATGTACAGTAGCACACAAATAACGGAAAGCTCTATTTGTACACTGTTATTTAAAGCTGGGAATTCAGTCCTTCCTAACATGAAATTTGTCCTCACATTTTAAATTTGTACTCTGGGAGAACCACATTGTTATTCCAAAGTGCACAATTGCACCTTCTAGATGAATTTACTCCTAACTCAAAGTGAGACCCTCTTAGACTATAAGATGGGGGCATAGATAGCTCTGCATCAAGCAAAGGAAGTAGATGGGATCCAGGATCTGGCTAACTTTCTAGGAGTTCAAGTGACCTACCCCAAATTTGAGAGTCTTACTGAAATTCCATGGTATTTGACATTTATGGGGTAATATTGACCTAAAGATATTTGCTTGCTACAAGCGTAACTTACTGTATGAATGGAAATTAGGCACACTCTCATCTTTTGGTTTAATCTGTTTGAAACAATCTGAGTAGGTGTTGATGTCCTTACCCTGTAAATGTCCCATTCAGGTAAACAAAAAAAAAGTAAGGGGGAGGGTCATTGATACCCATTTAAATTGTTTGATATATCCAGAATGTGAAAAAGAGAATGGAGCACCACATACAATCATTAGATACATTAGGTACACTGATGAATTCACAGACTGATGCGTAGAAGGTAGGTGAAAGTTTGGATTACATTTTAACCCTTACAAAACAATTTAATGGCAGAAATGAACCGACATGTCTATCTTGTCTGCCTTTTTGTTTGTCTTTTATAAATTTTTAATATTTTAGATATATGTCTTAATTTGTTTGTATGCTACACAAATATAAAATTGGTAGAGCTAACAAATTGAAATGGCAAAAAGTGGGAAGGACTATAAAAACAGGGTCATATGGAATCCTTTACACTGTTCCTTTTCTGAAACCTGTAAGTAATGGTGAAAGAAACAGGAAGCATCATTGACTAGACTTATTTGCACCCATAATTGTGGTTCCTACCAATTTAGATTATCGTACATCATCCATAATATCACTGCTCTAATTTATATTTATTTGATTAGTAAACTATTTAATCTTTCTCCATTATTTTTTTCATTCACACCTAGTCATTATATACCTGCTACTACATTTCAAGTAAGTCCCTTAATGATACAGCATAGAGCATTATCAACTTATATTATTTGAAAGACATGCATTGCCTTATGACACTGTTGGCCATGATAAGAGAAAGGCCATTGTCATGCCACCAAATGCACCTCTTATGTGTGCAATTATTTTTACCCAAATCCTGACAATTGTCAGGATAAATAGAGGTAGGGACGTTAACCATCTAGGAAGTTACGTGAGGCTCCTGATTTTTCAGGTAACCCCCCGCACCCCAGGAAGAGTAGGTGTATCTCCCTCATCCCGTCTACTACCTAGTGAAATGGGCAGGATTGGGAGATTTAACAGGGAATTTTCGGGGGCTAAAATGGCACAAATCGCGTGATTTAGCCCCGTCACCTACTCGCGGACACGTGAATCGCTGACATCCTGTGGTGTGGGCCTAATGACATATACAATCTGGGCCCACCCCCCGAAGATGTCAACAGAATCTCGTCTCCGGGCATCTCTCGGGGAGGAGATTTATAAAGTTGGCAAGTATGACACACGCATGCACGCACATAGCATTTATAGAAAACTTTCAGAACCCTACAAGAAAATGGATTTAGACACCATCCATTTACACCACATTCACACATTCATGACTTAACTTGAGAGCTCCTTGTCATTCATTTACATTATCCTTCATTTTAAATCACACATTTCTTTAGCAGTCATACCCATTCCACAGCACCTCTCGCGTTGACACGCAGGGAGGCTTCTGTAAGTACAGGAGAATATGTGCACCTTCAGTTATAACCTCCTTTATTTAAGGAACACGTTTTAAAATAGGAGATGCCGGGGATCAGAGAAGAGGCGCCTCCTGTGGCACATATTGCACCACCATAGTTATGGCCCTGCATACACATATACACACTAGGGATATAAGCTAATTAATCTGCCAGTCTGTTTTTAGAATATGGAAGGAAACATGAGGAAACTCACACAGACCTATAAAGAACTAACAAACTCCACACATATACGGGCTGATTCTGAGTTGGATGCAGCTGCATGTTTTGCCACAGTCGCATATGTGTCTTTATGGTAATGCCTCTACAAAGTCTTTATGTGGTGTACAGCCATGTGTCTGAATGAGCAAGGACTGAGACACCCACTGTTAATCACTCTGAAATACTGCTTGGTGCGCACCATTGGTGTCACCCAAGAAACTTGCAGCAGCCCTATGGCAGTTGCAGTTTCTCCAAGTATGATCAGCACCTTTGTATGCCTGTGACACTCCCATAAGGGAGACAACTGATACTCTTCACAAAATAGTAACGTTTCCATGCATCTTTTTAGCCACCCCCGTTACCTCCCAGTCAGCATCCAGAAACACCCCTCCCACTTCTGCTACCAGGCATCTACATTTAATCTACCACTCTGTACAAACAAAAACATGACGCACACGCACAAGAAAAAACACTGTCCATTTGCGTGAATATCAGCGTATCGTGCGACTTGAGTCAGGCCCATTGTGCCTTGGTCAGGAATTGAACTCATGGATGTGAGGCAGTAATGCTAACCACTATGCCTGCCTTGCTGCTTTAAGAGTACAGTTAGAGCTGGTTTGGAAAGAGGTAGATAATTCTAGTTGAGGATGTACTGCAGAGAGAAAAAGTAGGTTCTTATTATTGATCCTTTCATTTTGTAGTGGCATATGGTGTACATAAAGTTTTGAACCACGCATATACTCATTTAATTTCCCTTCAGGCTTACAGGTAAGCCAAACACTGGGCTATTGTAATATTAGGGCCAGGTACCTGAGGTCAACCGGAGACCAATTGCTTACTATCAAAACGACGATGCAATTACACGTAACCGCCCTGACTTGCGGGAGTATCTTGATTGTGTTGTGGGTGTTTCTGAGTTGTGTGTTCGGTGTAGGGAAGTCTTTTTCCTGCACCTAGCATGGGGTTGGTGCAAGTTCCGATACCAATTATGATGGTGACGGCAGCTGGCATACAAGCAGTGGGCGCCACTGGTTGCAAACACACAGACCCCCACATTAGCTGTACAGAATCACGCATTAGCATAAGGTAGTAAATCTGGCTTCTGTGGCTGCCTGCACCTACAGCCACTTTCCCTAAGACTCACGATCAGCCCCTAAATACTCTAAAATGCAGAATGTTTCATCTTCCCTTTCTTAGCTCATATTTCTAATTTCTCTACAACTGTTTCTCCATATTATCAGTCCACATGTACTTGACATTTTACCCCAGGTACTGTAGGATAAATAGTAAGAACCCCATATTAATTAAGTAGACAATATCTGTGTGTGTATGTATGTATGTGTATATATATGTATATATATATATATATATATAAATCATGATTGATTTGGGCTAGCAGCTGGTCAGCACGCACATGGTACACATTGCTCACATTTAACTGTATTACACTACCGTATTAACGCCTCATAATCTGCAGGTTTAATGAGGTGCCATCCTCCACCCTTCAGGAAGTGCCAGATCAAATGTTAGTCTCTACATGAATATTGCTCTATCTTTATAGAGTGTCAAAGCAGTACACGGCATGCAATCACTGGAGATGGGTAGATACAGTATTTAGGCACATACCACATAGGCTAACGGGTATATTTGCCAAAGGTCGACTTTGCTGTCTAATTAAAACTGATGGGCCTTGATAGGGGAATAAAAAAACCTATTCACTATAGATCAGTTTCGACTGTCATTTGTCATTCGCTGTTGAAACCTGTCGACAGCGGATGACAAACTTCGTCCCCAAAGCAAATCCAGCAGAAATCAGACTAATCTGTGGCTGAGCGTGCAGACTTTGTTTTATTAATATTATCATGGAGTTAAATCTAAATAAAATGGCGCAGAGCCCTCTCCAAATCATTAACCAACCCCGGGCCTCTGAACCTAGGTTGGTAAAGGGAGAAAAAATGGCGTGGGGTTTTCCCTCTATTTTCCAATAACCAGCACTAGGCTTTGCATCGGGTTTATTAAATCTGGGGTATCTATTTTTGTAGCTAGTAAAACATTGATAGCGAGCCAATGTTATGTTGTGTTCTAATGTCGACCATTTGGTCGGTTTTTCATCAGTTTGCGCTAAAGTAAATGAGCCGATTGTAAAACTGATGGAAAAATGTCCAAAAACGACCTTTAGTAAATATACAACTAAAAACCTAATGTGGGATGTAGCAAAAGAACACTACCATGATCAGCTCTTGTATAATTTTTTTTTTTTTTGAACCCTCTAGAATAATTCAAAAAAGGTAGTGTCTGTGCTATCTCTTGGAACACTGGGCCTGATTCAGAGCCGGACGCTATTTGCGCTCGCTCGTTCAGAAAAAGGGGCTGGCTATTTAAATTGAGCGCTCGCTCTTTGCGGTCTGTTGACGCCTCTATGTCTGAGCGAGCGTCCGAAACATGCGCTCGCTATTTTGTAAAGACGCCCCTTGGCCGTTCGCATCATACGTCATCTCCGCTATTTATTAGATTAATCGAGTACATCGAAAGGCGTCTGAACTGCTCGCTATTCTTGTGGTAGCATTTTCCTACAACAAACATGCAAGCAGTTCAGGCTAAAAGACAACCAAGTGACGTGGTCGATGACGCTGCTTTGTTAATTATGCACACCCTTAAAACGCCCGTTTTGACCGTTTGGCACGCCTGCGTTCGGATCTCCACTCCCCGTTTTCAAGCACCTTCCCCTGTTACCACCCACAAACGCCTCATCCTGTCACTCAAATTAGCAGGCACTTGCTATTTTGCGAGCACACGATTTCCGACCGCACTGACTGGCGCATGCGCATTAAGACCCATACGCATGCGCAGATGTGTGAACATCGCTCGGAGCAAACGAGCGTCCGCTTACGAACGGCTTTGAATCAGGCCCACTGTGCCCAGGCTTGGACTGGGCCGGGCAGTCATCAAGGCTGTGACTGACCCGGCCGGCAGCTAAACACCTGGAATAGAGCCACAGTGCAGTCAGCAGTATTCTCTGCAGAGGGGTCAGAGGAGCATGTGCTGAGCTCTGATTGGAGGAGCCCATCACATGCTCCTCTGACCCGTGAAGATCAGCAGAAACTGCCTCATGGTAGTGAATCATTGAGGCTGCCTGTGACTGCTGTTCTGTTGGCTGTTGATGCTGCTGGTGAGTACACTATGGGTATAATGTGTGGGCATTATAGTGTGGCATAATGTGTGGGCACTACAGTGTTGTATGATGTGTGTGGGCACTACAGTGTGGTAAAATGTGTGTGGGCTCAACAGTGTGGCATAATGTGCCGCATAATGTGTAATGTGCCGCATTATGTCCCGCATTTTCACCTGCCGGACTTTTTGCCTCCTTCGCCTGTTTTCCAGGCGGAAAAGTATTGCTCGTGTGCCCACTTATCCCTGTATTCAATATTAAAGAACGCGAAAACGGGAACCGGCGAAACCTGGATTGGCGAAAAGTCATGTCAATTTTCGGGTTTTGTTCCTAGTACCCCCCTAAAGATGTCCAGACATGGGGGTTCACTCTGGGTACCCCACGTTTACCCCTGCAGAATGTGTTCTGCATTTTTAAATAGCGGCGGCAGGTGTTTTTTTTCCCGACATTGAAGAAGTTATGCAGAAGAGCACTTAGGTTTTTTTTGTTCGTTTTTAAAAGTGGTCCCATCAAATTTGGGGTAGCATATTTTTAAGCCCCTAAACTAATTTTTTAAAAATTCTGCAAAATTGCACCTGCCGCTAATAGCCTATTCTAGAAAACACCTGCCGCATACTTACAGAATACCCCTGAACCTATTTCGCTATTTTTAAACATTGTTCCCCTTTTATTTTCACCCCAAAATTTTTATTATTTCTTTTGGGGTGTCCCTATTTTTTTCTTTTTTTTACTTTTATTGACACAGTTTGTTTTTAGCGGGCATTCCCAAGGGTGCAGGCTATTTTTTTTTAAGCCTGCACCCCTAAACCCCAATTATGCACTTTTTTTCCACTGCTAAAGGCAGGCGAAAAATTATTCCCGTTTTTTTACATTGACTTTTCCCACCAGACGAAAAGTTAATGTAATTAAATAGGGGGATATTTGAAATAGGCGAAAATGACGTCATCGGCACAAGTCAGGCTGTTTTAGCGTGGCGCCGCAACCGTTCTCAGTACCATTCTCTAGCAGTCTTCTGCTGCTAGTATATCTACATGAGGAACAGCTGTGATTGAGACGCATTGTATCAGAAAGGTATTGGATTTGTGCTGTGCATTCCTGGGTGGTGACTGGGTGGTGGCTATTTAGGTGCACGGAGATGGTCCGTATTATGGGAATGTAATGGCCGTGTCACTGAAGTGGTTGCATACACAGACAAATAAACTGATTACATTGGAGGCTATACTCAGTTGGAAAATTTGCACCCACCATAGGGCAGGTGCAGGTTTCGAAGGTGCGACCGATGTTTGTGTCTAAAGTTGCACCTATTGTTATTACAGTGACTGAAGACTCTCAAAATTGGGTGTCCCAGTCCTTGCACAGTCTGACGTATGCTTGTATACCAGGGGCAGGGCTGATCCAAACATTAGCATATAGTCATAGATGTAACAACAGCAAAAGACGCTAAGGCAGTAGCAGCCGTGTGCAGCTCAGAATACACCCCTTAGGGTCAATCTTCAACTACTCAAAGGGAGTTCCTACAACAACCACAGCTCACTTATAAAAATGTGCTCACTATTTTTGGGAGCTCACAAACAATGTCTTACTGGGGCATGAAGGGCCTGTCGGGGGTATACAGTGGTAGGGGCCTATGCTTAACGTGTGTAATCAGCCACCAGAGGGGGTGTGACCAGCCACCATAGAGGCTTGGCTAGCCTAGCCATTAGAGAGTGCATGGCCTGGGTCCTCTTTATAAATATATACAGTAAATACTGATGCATGCATAATAATGTACCAGATTGATAACAGGAATGAACTGTAGTAAATACACATAAGGCTATTTCACACATGCTGGTTTTCACCTGCCGTTTTTTTGCTGTGTAGAAATTTTAATAAAGTATGTAAGTATATGGGTCCTTTCAGACGGCACAGACACGGAACGGTCGCCATGTTACAGCTGGAAATATCCACTGACAAGTATGGCTGCCGTGACGTGTTTGTGCCGTCCCTTCAAGTCAGGGAAGCACAGTTTGTAATCTTACCTTTCACACACAGCGGCTTTTCAGCGCTTGCGCCCGCCCACAACTCCATCTGCTGCGCATGCCTACTACATTAAGATAACAAACCACAACATTAAACATAGTTCAAAGCCATTGCATGTGAAAGGCACTGATTGCTGACAGAAAAATGTCCGGCTTTGGACAGTTTTATTGCCGGACGGTGAAATTGACGTGTGTGAAATAGCCCATAGTCCTGGGAATGCAATATAATGTAACATATGTATAATAACTAAACACATGATGGTAATCCTGTCTACATATACTACAGTAATACACTCTACATATGATAGGGGACCCCGGTACTGACAGAGCCAGTGTCTAAAATTCAATGAGAACTACCTTAGGTCTAATAATGTTGAATACATGCCATTGTAATAAAGATTTAACTATCTAAGGATGCATGATCATATATCATTAGGCTGACTTAAGGTGGCCATACACAGTGAGAATCAAAAGATGGTCAGATCAGTTGTACGATTTCCCTTGAAAATTCTTCCCTTCAGATACAGGACGATTTGTATTTAAAATGCAACTATTTCACATAAGACCATATGATTTGATCAATCACATCAAATAATGTGTGTCAATTCCTACACGATCAGTTGAGGTCTCTCTGCAAAACCATCTGATCTGTGATCCAACTAGACGACGGCGGGGACGCGCATCGGGATTGCAGAAGACTCAAAATACAACTATTTTCAAATGATTGGTCTGTCCAACCTGTAGAAACTGCCCAACTCGTGTGATCAATCGTCCCGTGTATGGCCAGCATTAGGTCCTTATTGAATTAGAAGCGGAAAGCCGAGATCCGCTGATTGCGAAAACATCTCCGTATTCAATTCCATCCACTTGTCACGTACGCGAAAATGCAATGCAATGTGATAGGTGAAAAAGATTCGCCTATGAATAGGTCGAGAAAAAAAGTGCAAAATCGCTATTTAGGGATGCAAAGGAACCACTCAGCACCCTTGGGACAGCACCCCAAAAACCCCTTAAAAAAAAGTGAGGAACACCCCAAAAAAGCCCTTAGCAAAAGGGGGCGAAAAAGTGCAAAGTGGACTTTTTGGGGGTCTGCAAGTATGAGTGAGGTGTTTTTTCATTGCACGTGTTTGCTTAACGTGCGTTTTTTTAACATTTCTTATAACTTCACTTTAGCAACTTTTAAATATGCTTGCACCCATTTTCAAGTAGCCTAAATTTGACAGGAATACTTATTTTTTCCCAAAAAAATCCAGCTTTATGCCGTTCTTCACCATTTGTGCAAAGACGCTAATAGTGGCAATTGTGCATACTTAAGTACCCCAAATTGTGTCATTAGGGCTAATCGGGCACTACTACATTGATCCCCAAAGTTTTACATCTTTTTGGGGGGTTCAGGCTGATTTCCCCGATTCGGACACCACTTTTTGCCTGTTCTGACATTGCGTATCTCAGTTTTCTCGTCTTTTCAAATTTAATAGGGAGAATCGCGGGTACACGCACGATAAGTTTCCACGGCTGAAATACACGATGCAGGCGAAAATGTCCAGGCGAAAAAGTATCGTGGTTGCAAAACTAATTGAATATGGGTTTTAATTGTAAGTTATGGTGGGTACACACCAGGCAGATCTCTCTGCCGTTGTGCCGACAGAGTGGCCGATCAGGTAAGCTATACACACTTACCAATTGGCCGCTTCATGTGTCGGCGCTAACATAACAACTGGGCTGGCGTTTGAATTTGCCCGCCCAGCTGAGATGTCAATCAATGGCGGTTCCTGCAGCTGACCGCCCGTACAGCCAGCAAGCTGCACCGATATATCTGCAGATATATCTGCCATCTGCTCTGCTGCAAAGCGGATGTGATATGTCATTCACAGACATATCAGGAGTACACACCTGTCAACCCACTCTCGATATATGGCTAATACGAATGTGCAATGGCTAACAATCGCTTGATTTACATTCGTAGTTGCATTTGCTATCGCTGCTGAATCAAACCCATAGTATTAGTCAGGTTTCTGGAGTATGCAGGTTCAATCAATTATATGTAAGAAGGGTCAGGATTACCTTAGCATTTCAACCAGTAAACTTTAGAGAAAGCAGCCAACTTAACTAATGCATGTGAATTTGTCATATTGTCATATAGCTCATATCTGTAATAAACTATAATAGACCAGACTAGTGCTATGTATTGTACTATGATCATCAATACATGTTTGTGGTAACCAAAAAATGGGCTCAATTTCTGTACCATGGCCACCAAAATTGTGATGTCATTTTTTTTGTAGTCAATAGAATATGGGTTCTGCATTGTACTATCACTTAAATACGGATATTGTTGATATCTGTGTGCTATTTAGAAGGTGGTATGCAGAGTTCAATAGCAACACCAGCAGAATTCTAGATACCTGGTTAAGCACCTGTACTATTTAGTGTATCAGGTATATAGAAGTGTAGTACATACCTCCCAACATGACCCTCTCCAGGAGGGGCACAATGCTCTGGTCCTGGATTTCCCTGGTAACTTATGATTGGTGGCGGCTCCAGAGGTGGGGATGCTTTGCAGTCCAATATTCAAATAGGGGAGTCACACCAACTGCCACTGAGTCCCAGCCAGTGATGTTTGGCAGGGTTTGAAATGACAGTTGGTGTGGCTCCCCTATTTGAATTTTGAACTGCACTGCAGCCCCGCCTCTTACCAGGGAAGTCCAGGACCAGAGCATTGTGTCCCTCCTGGAGAGGGTCATGTTGGTAGGTATCTATTAGTTGTTACTGGTACAGTCATACACACAGTTACACAATTGTTAATCTGAATTCAGCAGAGCTTGAGTCAAACTTACCTACTCTTGCAGTTGGGTGCACTGCCCTGGGATCCGCCGCAATATAGGGGTCCACACTGCCTGTCTGGCAGGCTGCAGTGCAGTTGCTTGCCAGACAGTGATCAAGGCTGTGACTGACCTGGCCGGCAGCTACACGCAGGGGACCGGAGCACAGTGCAGTCAGGCTCAGAACTGCAGTGCACTACTGGGTAATAAATCCCAGTAGTCTCTGCAGTGGGGTCAGAGGACCATGTGCTGAGCTCTGATTGGAGGAGCCCATATCATGCTCCTCTGACCCAGCAGCAGCGCAGCCTCATGGGTGTGACTCATTGTGAGGCTGTGACTGCTGCTCTGCCGGCTGCCTGTGGATGCTGCTGGTGAGTACACTGTGGGCACTATAGGTGGCATAATGTGTGGAGACTACAGTGTAGCATAATGTGTGGGCACTACAGGTGGCATGTGTGGGCACTACAGGTGGCATAATGTGGGGGGTACAGTGTAGCATAATGTGGGAGGTACTACAGTGTGGTATACTGTGTCGGGCACCCACTGCCTTTCCCCTCTCCCTGTCACCCACTGCCTTTCCCCTCTCCCTGTCACCCACTGCCTATCCCCTCACCCCCCACTGCTTTTCCCTGTCACTACTGCCTGTCACCTCTACCTATCACTCTCTCCCTGTCACCCACTGCCTATCCCCTCACCCATTACCTGTCAACTATCCCTGTCACCCTCTCCCCCTCTCTTTCACCCACTGCTTCTCCCTGCCACCTCTCACCCTCTCCCCTGTCACCCACCGCCTCTTCCCTCTCCCTGTCACCCACGGCCTGTCACCTCTCCACGTCATCCACTGCCTCTTCCCTCTCCCTGTCACCCAATGCCTGTTATCTCTCCGTTACCCACTGCTTCTCCCTGTCACCCTCTCCTTGTCACCTTCTTGCCTCTCTTTGTCTACCTCTTGCCTCTCCCTGTCACCCTCTACCTCTCTCTGTCACCCACTGCACTTTGAACTTGGAGTAGGGCAGAAGAGGGGGCCCAAAGCAAATTTTTGCACCTGGGCCCACCACTCACAAGTTCCGACACTGGTTGGGTGGGGATTGGGGCAGGGTCAGACTATAAGTATCATTAAGCCCCCTTTCTTTCTCATAAGGCCCCTACACATGGAACGATATAGCTGATGATCCAATGCATTGGAACGATAAAACAGCTATAATATTCCATGTGTATGTACGATATCGTCCATTGTGCGCTCCAGTGGGGTCGTCCGACGCTTCGCCAGATCTTTCTGAATGTTCAAAACATCTGGTGAATCGTCTGATGATCCCAGCTCTATGAGGGGAGGGGGGGGCAGCATATCGGGCAGTTGGACACCGGATCGTCCCGTGTGTAGGGACCGCCCGATATGTCAGCACTCAGATCATCTGTCGCATTGGTGGGTACACATCGTACCGTGTGTACTCACCTGTAGAATTGCATCATTGTGCTCCGCCCTACTCACGGACCCGCCATCCCCATGAAAATTCTGCCCACTTCACTAGGAAGTGGATGGGATGTGGTAGAAGTGCTCACTCTACCGGGCGTGTGGGGGGTTACCTGAAAAAACATGAGCCTCCCGCAGAGTAGACAAGTATGGCCTGAGTGGAACATACAGAGCACCAGCTGGTGATGTATGAAGGTAGTTGTGCAGCTATACGCAGGGTACGCAGACCATATATATAGGATAACGTGGCAGGATCTCTGGAGCTAAGTTGAACACGTCTCTGTCCCACTGTGGTGCTCATTCACACTGACAAGACGGCACCGCGCATGTGCAGAAGACCAAATGGTGGCCATCTTAATAAAGTAGAATGCCTCAAGTAAGGGCCATTCATGGAGGTAACAGATATATACGTTTTTCGTTGGTCACCAGAATATGGTTTCTATTTTGCACTGTGATCACCAGAGTATTACATCTGCATTCCGCTTACCAAATCTTCCATGTCACTGTCACTCGCTGCCCACACACCCCCTCCGCTTGCCATTGTTCAATGCTCTGCTACCTTGTGTGAGGTGGTGAACCTGAATGTGTCTTACAACCAGTGTACATGAGGGAGTGCCAGTTGTCATAACTGTGGGGGAGGAGTATGGGAGTGTGGCATGGTTGGAGGGAATATGTGTACTTTAGAAAGGTGGGGGAGAATTCCTGACTGGACGAGTGTACTTCAGTTTTTTTTTTTATGGAGGTGAGTGACAACAGCAGGCACGTGCTGTGCACATTAAGGCCAACGAGGTGACCGCTGAACTTGTTTATCCCTCTAGGAAAATATATATATATGAAACATCTACTTTTATCAATCGTAACTTTGGGCCTGATTCAGCAAGGATCGCAGTTGCAAAGCTGCATGCAGGCAGCTTTGCAATGGGATCCTTGCAATCATGCAAATGCAGCAGGAGGTATATGACACTCCCTGCTGCATTTGCAATCCCAGCACTGCGTCAGAGGTCGCAGGCTGGGATCACCATCGCGACCATTAGTGCTCGATGGTGGATGGCGCCGGGTGGCCGGCCAGCTGAATAAGCCTCAGCTTGCGAGCCTAGCAGACTGCGTACGTCCACACAGACTCTGGGCTGGCCACTCCCAGAAAACAGAGCCGATACGCCCCGTTTCTGGGAACGCCGGCCGACCGTGCCCCCACACCTCCCCTTAAATGCCTCTGCCTGTCAATCAGCGTGCGTGTTAGCAGGACCTATTCTGCATACTCGTAGAATGGGTCCTGCGCATGCGCAGATTCCCTATAATCGGGAATCTGTGTTCAGCAGTGCACTTGCGTGCACTGCTGAATTAGCCCTCTAACAGCAGTTCTTATAAAATGATGCCCCCCTTTTCAAATATATTAAGGAATGAAGATTTTTAATTGCAAAGTTATATTTAGTCTTTTATTAATAATGAAATGAACCACTTATATTCCTCTATTAAACAATTTGTCCTAGTTGGTAGTACTTAAACTTATTATACTTGAAATAAATAATTAACATTTTATACAGTACATACAATTCACGTTATGTAACTGTTTACAGAGAAGAAATTGGTAGTACTGTAGTACAAAACACAAATCGCCTGAGACACAGTAAGGATCCTCATTAGTAGCGCCATGCACAGCAGTTTGCATGAGTGCATTTAGATTTTTGGCATATTGCCTTGGTTTATAGAGCAAGTACGCAGCATGGGTGGGGAAGAAAATGTAAGTCAAGTTGGGAGAAATGTGGGCATTCTTTTAAAAGTACGGTTGGGGAAGTCCAGGATTATCTAAAAGGATGAATTGGACCTTCTCTTCTTTCTATTTCAGTTATAGACCAGTTAAGCCTTTATTTATTATTTTATGTTGTTTGATGTAACTTAATATTTTTGAATGTATTACACTGTATTACATTTTTCATGTCCCTTCTTGGTTAGAGTGGAGTATTGATTCAGTGATATGATAAATTACAGGAATTTATCCGGTACACTGCTATAATTTTGCACAGTGTGGTGGAATGGTATTTACTGTATAAGGGAATTGTGAGGCCCTTTAATTAATCACTACACTTACTGCATAACAAGTTTTCATGTCAGACGAGTAGAAGTATTTTACCATACACAGACCCCTTTTTCGAAGCCCTTAAGTACTTTATATTGATTTAACAGTATTACACTAGTTTTGATATTCTTTATTTTCATGTTACCTGAACTGAACATCTGTGATCAGGAGAAAGGATTTGGGGAGACAGAAAAATATACTAAAGGTACTCATTATTCTACAGATTGGTGCTTGAGCACTTTAAAGAGTTCCACATTGTTTGTAATTCAAGTCTCACTTAAATACTGTATACTGTATACTATACTAGGTGGTGCCATATCTATCTATCTATCTATCTATCTATCTATCTATCTATCTATCTATCTATTGTGACAAAAACACTGGAATGGTTATTAAGAGAGATATATTGTATATACCCCAGGTTTTCAGCTTCTGGAACATAGAAGCTCATTAGCAGCCTTGATTGCCAGACCACCTGTGAGAGACTGATAAAGGGGGTGTCAGTTTCTGTCTCTCATTGCCTGTGGAACAGGTCAGAGGCCTGTTGAGAGTCACTGTAAGCGCTGTGCTAAAGACTTTTGTTTTTCTGAGAGGGATGTTGGGAGGGAGGGAATCGTTTTGTTTAGAGCCGGACAGGCCAGGATTTACTTTTTATGTTTTGTTTATTTTTGTGCTTCTACCATGGCTGGGTATAATTATGTATAGACTAAATGGGCCTTATTATGAGCTAAGAGTAAAGCAAAAAAGACCAATTTACTCTGCAAATGGATAAACCATGTTGCAATGCAAGGGGTGCAAGTACATTATTTTTTGCAAGCAGGGTAAATACTGGCTGCTTTTACACGTAGCCCACAAATGCTGGACAGCTTTATTTTTACACTGCAATTAAGACTTGAGTTTGGAGTTGAACGCATCCCTCTGAAATCTAAATTTCTCTGCACATTTTAAATCTGCTCCACCTGCAGTGCAACATGGTTTTACCAAGGTACACGATTGCTTGCTCTTTTTTTGCTTTACTCCCAATGTGTAGTATGTACCAGATATGCTAGTCTTTAATATTGTGACCAAAGGGACTACTTTCATACATCCAATTATGTTCTTATTTATTCAAGATTAACCTCACTTGTCGGCAAGTCTATTGTCCAGAAATAACCTGTTGATTACATCTCATGCTAGTTAACATGGGCTCAGCATACAGATAAAATGATTATCAAAAAAAAACCAATGCTGTCACATAATGCATGGGATTTAGAGCCTTAAGCTGGCCATACACCTACACGACCAGCATAAGATCTGATTCATCATACGATTTCCCTCCGACTCCCTGGAGCTCCCTGGCAGTCCCGGCAGCATGTTTGTTGTTTTTCTTTAGCACAGGATCTGTCGTAAGATCGATCTTGTGTCTCACAGGCTCATAAGGGAAACAGTCATTGAAATGACTTGAATTTCTGCACGATGGATCGCATGAACAAAATAAACTGTACAATCTGCACACGATACGATGGACAAGATGTGCTGCACATCTGATCATAAGATCCAATTATAGGAGCTGCGGGAGCGCGCATCGGATCGTATCTGGCTAAAAAAATACACGATTTTCACAAGATCCATCTTATGACCCATCGAAAATCGGGCAATCGGCCCGAAATCGTGCAGGTGTATGGCCAGCATTAAGCTGGCTACACACTTGGCGATATATTATTCGGCCATCTAGCTTCACTAACTCTCCAGCTATCACAGCTAGTCCAAGGTGCCCTGACCCAAATACCAATCCTCCTAGTGCCGTGATTCTGCCAATATTTTATTACATTGTGAGTGTGATGTGGTGTCTTTAGATCTGCGGAGCATTAGGAGAACACTGGGTGTGGATTCTCGAGCAGAGAAAGGACCTCCAATGAGAAACTACAAATCAAAAGAAGTAGGAGCCCAGGGGATTGGGTAGCAGGAGAGGAATTCCAGAAACATAGGGCCTGATGCAGAGTTGTACACTATGCCTACGTTTTCGCAATTGAGCGGTAATCTGCGCATGCGCCAAAATTACACTATGAAAGGTCCATTAATGTAATCACATGCTGCAACTCTTTATTCACAAAGTTATTGATATTCAGAGAGGAGGTAACGGAGTGGTGGCAAAAACGCAGGCATGTTAAGACCGTTTTCGGGGAGTGTCTCAGGGTGTGACTGTGATCCCATATGCATAAAACACAGCGCGGGCGTCGCATTTCCTGTGGCCATTCTGCATGACTATAGACTTACTCAGGACTGCGACAATCAATTGGTCTGCAACCCCTGCTGCGTCTTTGTACGCAATTGCTCGGATCTGCGAAACTACCTGTGGGCGCCTCAAAAGAAAATAGAAATATTGGTGTCTATGACATTTGCATATTTTGTTGCTTACACATTTACAGTACAACTCAATTGGGCCTATAGTACAATAAGGGTGGTTTTTACTTGCTTTTTCTGTTTTTGCAATATGCTATGCTGAATTGACACATACACACTTCTACATATTGTTTTTAATAAAAATACATTGTTGGAGAGGGCACAGTAACATTGTGGTAGTGTGCCCTATGCCTTCTCCACCCCCTAAACCCGCGACGTCATGATGCCATGTCTAGGGAGCACTGCCCGGTACTCCACAGGCTGCATTGTGTGTGGTCTATCTGCTATGGTCCCCCGTACATACATCCCAGAGATACTTAATATTTTGCTGATACCCACCAAAACAGGTGCAAGCAGCCAACAGATGTTTTCGGGGGATATCCTGAAAACAGTAATTGTACAAACATGGCCATTTCACCAAGCAACTTGGACAACTTAGATTGAGGGTATCTGATATCCATATACTGTATGTGTTCTTGAAGCATCCTCCACTAGTAAAGCGAAAAGAATAGGTTTGACCATTAATCATGCATGGTTGAAAAAGGAGTTGGCCAGTGACCATTATGAGTCTGTGTGCAGTCACTGTCTGTCACAGTCTGATTACTTTGTAGATCTGGCTCAGAACCCTTGGGTCTGGTTAATGTGCATGTGAAACAAGATGGCGTGTTCCAACTCTTGCTCATGAGTATGAACAGGATGCAGAACACTATTGCTAGTGTAGGAACCACAGACTTATTATATGCAAGGATGCTAGACTGGAACCAAGGCGATTACCCAGTCCACTGGGCAACCCCTCACCTAGTGACCTCAGGAGGCCAACAAGACCAGGGATATGCTCCAGCGAGAAGGGTGACCCCGGAACTCAGAGTAGCATAGTACTGGTAGATAGGAGCTCAGGACCCAGGCCAGGAATCAGAGGCCCTCATTCAGAGCCGTACGCTCTGAGCAGAGCGCACGCTCTGAATGAGGGCCGTCCTCCATAACTATGGAGCGTCCTCCTGGACGCTCGTATAGCTGTGGGTCACCACCCACAGCCTATACGAGCGTGCAGTTTGATGGCCGCGATGGTCGTGACCATCGCGACCATCGAAACTGCGTACAAAAGCCTGTGGTTGAGTTTTTCAACCACAAGGCTCGGAGTGATTTTGGCTCTATCAGAGCCAAAATCACTCCCACTGACATCACTAGTGATGTCAGTGGGCCGGCTTCTGACGGGAGGCGTTCCCGTTGGAACGCCCCCGTCAGGGAGGCACGCCCCCGGCACGCCCACCAAAGGGGGCGTGCTGTCAGTCAACATCGACAGCACGCCCCCTTTGAAGAGACACTACGAGCGAAGGAAAATCCTTCGCTCGTCGCGTCTGGCGCATGCGCACGACGGAGCTCCCTCCGTCGTGCGCATGCTCAGTGCAGAACATCGACCCACTTGCGAGCGGACAGCCGCTCGCGAGTGGGTCTGAATCAGGCCCAGAGTCTTATGTATACAAAAGAAAAACACACAATCTAGAGCTGGACACAAATAAGATTAGATTAGTCCCACAGCTGTTTTAAATCCACAATAAGACTGCTGCTTCAATTTCAAGATAGGTAAAGTATAACCTGTCAGGTATACAACAAAGACAAATATAAAAGAAATATGAAGCGCGGTCTCAATGTTTAGCAATAAATCAAAAATGTAATCATAAAAGATATGAAATAAAAAAGTGTATATTACCAGGAAAACCTAGTGACATATAATATACAATACCAAGAAGACTAATCTAAAACATATGTATGCTATTAAGGCAGATACAATGTAGCAGATAATTAAGCAGTGGTATCTGACAACTGTAACTGCTAAGATAGCACTATGATACATTTATAACCATATGAAACATTCCAAAAGTCCCGTTCACCATATAATAATTATTAAATGAAACAATTTGCAACTATAAAACAACACGTTTTGCCACATTAAAAGATGTAGATATATACAGTTTAAAAAGTCTGTGTCCAGGAATTGTTCAGGACCAAGGATGTTTTTTGGCTTTAACACGCCAGCAATTCAGGATATCTTTATGTGGCAGGCTTAGTAATCATATAGAATGTCAATGACATAAAGTGTGGCAATATTAGCGATTTTGGTGGAGTAAGTTCCAATATATGAGCTCCTCCAGGATATATGGAAACCGGAGAATAAATCCGATCAGCAGTATTTAGTGCTGCAAATACGTGGTGCACTCACGTTTTTGAGATCAGACTTTCCTCCTTTGGTAACCGGTGTTAGGTCCATATAAAGTGTCCAAAGCGGTGTCGCTAGGCACTGATGTCTGGCAGGGTAGCCGACACGGACGGTGTGATCACACTCACTTGCATCAAGCCGTGAGTGTGATCACACCATCCGTGTCGGCTACCCTGGCGGACATCAGCGCCTAGCAACACCATTTTTGGAATGTTTCAAATGGTTAGAAATGTATTAGTACTATCTTAGCACAGTTACAGTTGTCAGATACCACTGCTTAATTATCTGCTACATTGTATCTGCCTTAATAGCATACATATGTTTTACATTAGTCTTTTAGGTATTGTATATTATATGTCACTAGGTTTTCCTGGTAATATACACTGTTTGACTTTTTTATTTCATATCTTTTATGATTACATTTTTGATTTAGTGCTAAACATTGAGACAGCGCTTCATTATTCTATTATATTTGTCTTATGTATACAGAATACAACTTAGGAAAGTTGCAACCCTGGTACAGCTATAACGCAAGACCTGGAACTGGAACCAGTGAGGAGCTCAGAAACTGAGAGTAAGGAAAAGTAATACAGCTACTGAACACCTCAGTGCGCAGACTGTATACTGCTTACTGAACCCTAGCCCGGGAACCATCACCCTTCTCTGAACCAGCCCAAGACAACAGCACACAGTGCAGGGAAACCAATACCACTTAGCAGAATAGTATTACTATATACCTGGACAACCGCTTAGCACAGAGTAGAACAGTATAAACAACTTATATGCAATATCCCAGCGATATGATTGAATGAGACCACAGGTGAGCACACAAACTCAGTATAAGCAGGCAACAGATCACAGGTAAATGGAAGTGGTATACTTCCAGGTTGGAGTGCAATGGTTAAGCTGACTTGTATGAAGTATGGAAACTGCAGGACAGGCAAGTAACAGAGCACAGCGTTGGATAGTTCCAAGTGTGGACGCTGCAATGCTGGCAGGTGTTGGAGACACAGCGCAGGTGAAAAATGGGTCTATGCACAGCGTGAGAGCTGCGGCACTGACTGGACTGGAACAGTGGCAGATGGAACTCAGGAGGACGCTGCGGTGCTGGCAGGTGATAATACAGCAACAGATGGATAGCAGGTCTGTAACAGCGTGGATGCTGTGATGCCAGCAGGTGAGTGATACTCAGCGAAGATGATAAATAGCTAGAATCAACGAAGTAGCAATGAAGTCACAGAAGACACGAATACAATATACAAAGTGAACCTTGAACTATCCAGATTAGGAACACATTGCACCATTGGAACTGGTTTAAATAGGGAGTGGTCTCTAGCCATTGGCTAACAGACAGCTGAGCGAACAGGTGCATCAATTAATCACAGAGAGATGTCCCTGTGATGTTTTGAGACAGCAATGAATGAATGTCTGATTTTAAAAGGAATGCTAAGACCCCGATTCCTGACCATTGGCGTAACTAGGGTTTTTGGAGCCCAAGGCAAGTTGAAGAACTGTGCCCTCCCCCCACAAACATATAGCAAAATATATTTGCATGCTGAAGGCATGCGGCAAAATAATGGGCATGGTCACTGAAAATGGGGCGTGCCTACATGATACGCCACCAATTTCTCGTCACTCTGGGAACTCCTTTCCATTCCATATGCACCTTACCTATACAGTGGTTTCTCACAATGTGGAACCTCTGAAGACATGTATCCTCCCTGGGAAAACGGCGTCTTCAGTCAGTATTCACTATTGATGTAGGTAACATCGTCTGGAAGATGCCTGTTTGTGTAGGAATATTAACATGTTCATCATCATACAACAGCGGTTCAACTAGGCTCGTTCCCCCTGTGTAACTTTCTTCCCCCTGCATCTCTAAGCCACACAATCTCACCCTGCGTCATCTCCCAGCACACCATCACCTCCCCCCTGCGTCGTCTCAGCCACACCATCGCCTCCCCCCATGCATTGTCTCTCAGCCACACCATCTCCTCCCCCTCTGCATTGTCTTTCAGCACACCATCACTCTCCCTCTCTGCATCGTCTTTCAGCCACACCATCACCTCCCCTCTCTGCATCGTCTCTCAGCCACACCATCGCCTTCCCCTCTGCGTCGTCTCTCAGCCACACCATTGCCTCATCCCTGAGTCATCTCTCAGACACACCATCGCCTCCTCCCTGTGTCATCTCTCAGCCACACCATCGCCTCCCCCTCTGCATCGTCTCTCTGCACACCATCACCCCCCTCTCTGCATCATCTCACAGCCACACCATCACCTCCCCTCTCTGCATCATCTCAGCACACCATCACCCCCCCCTCTCTGCATCGTCTCACAGCCACACCATCACCTCCCCTCTCTGCATCATCTCAGCACACCATCATCTCTCCCCCGCTTCATCTCTCAGCCACACCATCACCTTCCCCCCTGTCTTCTCTCAGCCACATCATAACCTCACCCCCCGTGTTGTATCTCAGCACACCATCACAGATACTTACACACACTGACACAAATACACACACACTGACAGATACACACACACTGACACACACGACACAGATACACACACACTGACATAGACACACACAGACACACACCTCTTTCACACAAATGCAGCCAGCCAAATAAAAACATCGTTGGCATAAATTGTTTTTAAAAGTCACCCCTCCCCCCCCCGAGGCAGTCCGGCCCCCCCCTTCCCCCCCGCCTGGCACACCTGGCTGCTCCGGAATGGAGAGAGCGCCGGGGAAGGAAGAATCATTTTGTTACCCGGCGGCAGCTCTTAGGATAGAAATTGGGAAGACTGTGAGCTTCTGCTGCAGCTCCCCCTACAGTTATCCTCAGCAAACACCAGCAGGCACACTTGCCTGCTCATTAGTCACATCAGTTTTCAGTCCAGTTGCAATGGTGGCGCACAGGCACGATGACCTGGCTTGCGGCGCCCCCCTCTGCTGGGCCTGCCATGGCGCCCAGAGCACGTGCCCTGCTCGACCCCCCCTAGTTACACCACTATTCGCGACACTGCCCAAATGCATTAGGCCTGACTATAGAACAACTGGATCTATCCAACTTAGCATGCCGCCTTTAGGCCAAGCTGGTAACAGATCAGGTTGTTCGGCGAGTGAGTCTTGAGGTCTTTGGTGTGCCTAAGACTGGTGTTTTCAGAGATCTAGGGCCAATGCAGAGTGGAATGTACAGTTGTTTATTAAACACATCTTGCGTCTATTTGCATTGCCTATGCTCTGTAACCTATCAGACGCAAGTTGTACGCATTTTAGTCACATATCCGCATGTGATGGAGTAGGTATAACTGGACTGTAATGGGGCTTTCACACTTAAACAAAGTTCAGTGAGATCGTATCAAGGCAACTATGGGCTATGCAGATGGATGGTGTAATAAATACGCTTGTTTTCTGACATATCTTTTGCACCTAATACACGGTAAGCTGGTGCAAAAGTACATTGATGATGACATATATCATACCGTACAGATAGCGTGTGGTCCACTTGCAGTGTTGTCTACTACTCTGCATATAGGCAAATATATGCATTGTTTTCCATGCACACAATGTGAGAGCATCTGCGGTTCAATCTGCATTCAACTCTGGATCTAAAGCTGGCCACACATCTACAGATTATCTGTCCAACCAGCCAACTAGTTGATTGGTTGGAATGAAAATCTGGTAAGGTATGGTAGTAAATGATGATCAGCAATTTGCTCCTAAATGCCAGAAAACAGATGAAAATGGTCGTCACACAAGTTTGTTAAATGTTTGATCTAAACAATTTGTTCAAACAACAGTTTTTGTCCATTTTCCAGCGTCTGGGAGCAAATTGCTGATTGTCATTTGCCTTCATACCTTACCAGATTTTCATTCCAACCAATCAACTAGTTGGCTGGTTGGACAGATAATCTTTAGATGTGTGGCCAGCTTTAGTCTATAAGCAAACTACACTAAAAAGGTTAACTGCTCCAGAAAATAATTTTGAAAGTTTTCTTTTCATATTATGCATACAAGTACAATTAGGTTACACCCCGGCAAGATGCTGTACTAACTACCATTCATCTCGCTGGCGGTGCACAGCCAGCGAACATTGCAGACCACCAGAAGTCCCAGTGGCAGGAAGTGTCAGCCAGTGCTACTTGACACGGCAGCAGCAAACAACACATAAAACAGCGACAGCACACACCCGGATCCCTTAGACTACATACAGCGCATGGACATATTCATGACATAAGGTAGCCAGTGTTATTTAACACCCCCAGTTACTAAGACTTTGCGCAGTTATTTTAACATCTACATGTGGGTGGGATGCATCCACTGGCGTCACATGGGGGGGTGCGGTCCGCAATGGGTGCCACCATCTCGGGGTGACACCAAATAGCAGAGCTGCTCTGCTATTTTGGTGCACCGCCTCGGATGGTGTTACCGAGCAGACACACTTCAGTGAGAGGCAGGGGAGAGACTGGGGGTTGTCCAGCAGCTGCTGCTGCTGCGCTGTGTAATCCGGGTTTACTCAGCATAGCAGCACAGCAGCTACTACGCAGCCCCCAGCCTCTCCCCTGCCTCTAAGCCCATTGAGTGCTGAGAGCGCGGGGTGCGACATGCGGTCACACCCCCCAGAGTGGCACAAATGAGTGCACATGGCTTTGTGGCACAAGGTCACGTCCCCCTCTGCGCATGTGCTGGAGGCGCACAAGAGTCTGGATCCCTGACCACCACATCAGGTGTCACAAAAGTTAGTGATGCCACTGGATGCATCAATGCGGTTTTTGCAGTCAAACCTCCTGAAATTACGTTTTTTGGAGGTTTAGCGCACTTACCGCATATGCACCAAGCTCCAGAATGCAATACGTCCTGGGGCTTGGATGCGGTGGGCAACGTCATCTTTAGATGGCATCTCCCAATTGTAGTCTATGGGTTTTTATCCGCACTTCACTCAACGCATGCCCAGCAGGACTTCTGGATAAACCCAGAAGTCCTTCATGCATACCAGCATTATTTACGACGGCATGCATGTGATGAGTGACGGGATGCATCGCATGTAAAATGTGATGCTTGATGCATCCCGCCCTGTGGCACTTATGAGACATTTTTAAAGGGACAGGACCCTGCTATTAGTTTTATTACGTCTCATGTCAGCGTTCTAGCATTGGAGTATATGGACATATGGGATGTCTTTAGTATGCCGATGGTCAGAATACTGGCTCTGGAATCCCAACAGTCATCAACATACTGGCTGAGGCATCCTGATGGTCGGTAAGTATCAGGCTTAGGGGTTAGGGTTACGGTAAGGCACTAGGGGGAGGGTTAGGGTTAGGCTGCAGTAGGGGAGCGTGTGCACGGCTCTGCAATTCCAGCCATCTGCTGGAAGTGTACAGTATTCCCTCCTCCTGCTTGCATTTTATGTGATACCGTAAGTAACAGCAATGTTGCACCATCTCTTTCATGTAAAGAGTTTAGCTTGTGCTGTTCAAATGCTTTTGATTCTGTTCATACTGTAGGTTTGTAGCTTAGAGAAAGTTAAACTATAATGCTAATAATAACAAACAAGACTACACTACCTTCTTGCTATCAGGTAGGAAATATGTTACAATAGTAACATGTCTGTAATTAGGAACAATATAGCTTAGTTTACATTGCAATGTTCTGACCCTGTGTGGAGACCTCTCACTAGAATGGTATCAGCATCCCACGTGTATGGCAAATATGATTACAGACCATCTGTTTTTTCTGTTTAGATTATAAAATCTGAAGATGTCTGTGGCTGATTGAAGTCAATTTAAACAGAAAATGGTGCAATGCGTATAAAATAATAATTTCTCATATATACACCACTCCTTGTATATTTACACATGACTCGATGTGTCTCTTGTGCTTAGAAATTCCCACTTTCATAATTACACAATTCAAATGACTGCTTAGTGCTTTTATAGATTGCTTTCCTTAATGTGCCTAATCCACAGGGCTATATTATGTTATAATTAGCACCAGCTGATATGACTGTTGTGATATTTCAGATCACACATTGTTTTAAAATGAACATGTGCATATGAAGACCTTCATCGTGCTAGCGGTGCGTAAAAGAAAATGTATTTTTTTTATTGCAGGTAACCGAAACAAAATAAGAACAAATGTGGACATGGAGAACTAGTGTAACAAGTAGAACAAATGTACTCATTAGCAAATAAACCTATTTAGTATCTTTCTATCCTACTACTATATAAGGGTATTTTAAAAACATACTGAACAACATCATAATTATTACACAAATTATACTAATGTAGCCTTTCTTGACATTTAGACTTATCCGAGTTAAACGAATAGATCCAGGTCTAGTAACATAATGCACATGTGATCTCACACAGAAAATAAAACATATACATACTGGGGCATAGCAGTACGCGTGCACGAAGACTCCACTCCACACTTATATGATCCATCCCCCACACTCCTATTTTACACTCAGGACTCTATTTACTAAGCCTTGGATGGAGATAAAGTGAACAGAGATAAAGTACCAACCAATCAGCTCCTAAGTGACCTGTCAAAGGCTGTGTTTGAAAACAGCACACATATCCTAATGAATACCAACATGAACTACTGTGGACAGTCACTGTCTTTTTTATCACATCTCCACATTAACTGCTGGGCGGCATACCCGGGATCCATCTTTCGCAGTAGTTCATGTTGGTATTCATTAGGGTATGTGTGTGTTTTATACATATTATAATAAATTGATGGTAAATTGGCCATCATTTGGTGATCATCTTGTATTTCTGGATTTCTTGGGCTCTATACTGTATATTGTGGTGCGAGGTTTCCCAGTTGGATACATCGGAGGTGGAGCTAAAGAAACCGCTATAATGTATCTACGGTATACAATCGGGAAGCCGGCTGCCTTAATACCGGTAGCCGGCTTCCCGACTGTCATATCCCGGTGAGGGATGAAATGCCGGGCGTCTAGATGTTAACGCCTTACATTTCCCTGGTCGCCGGGAGACCGGCGCCCGGCATCCCGATCGAAGGGATGCCGTGCGCCGCGAGCGGATAGCCGCGGGGTTGGAGGGTTAGGTGTAGGGCACCCGGGGGGGGGGGACGGAGGGAGGGTTAGGGTTAGGCTAGGGGGAGGGAGGGTTAGGGTTAGGCACCCCAGGGGGGGACTTAGGTTTAGGCTAGGGGAAGGGGGAGTTAGGGTTAGGCATTTAGAGGGGGGATTAGGGTTAGGCACTTGGGGGGGAGGTTAGGGTTAGGCACCCCTAAGGAGGGTTAGGGTTAGGGGGTTAGGTTAGGTAAGTTAGTACTTACCTATCCACGATCGGGATTTCCAGCGCTGTCGGGCTTCCGCTGTCAGGAACTCTGCTGATGCTGTCCAGGCTACAACGCTTATAAAAAGTAAGCATACATGTAAGCAACTGTTATTGATACATCAGTCACGTTTGTGGTGCATACATTGGGAGCCTGGATATCATAGAGACTTTCTTGGCATTGGACTTTACCTCCACTTCATAATATTACCCACACAAAGGGTGTTGAACATTCCCACCACAACTTATTTTCTTTTAGAAGCCAGGTTTCTAGCTTTTCCATGGCGGTCTCTAAATTGTCATCTGTCAAATCAAAACTATCTATTCCCACCTGTGAGTTAAATATAGCCTTAACCAAATTGTCTCTATTTTGTAAATGAGAGAACATTTTGCAGCCTATTAATGTTCTAAAGTGGAAAATAGCCAAATAAAATATACAAAGAAAGAACAAACAACTGGTGCAAGTAGTGAATAGCTGCCACAGTAATAAATGCGGTGGATTTCCACAAACCACAGATATAATCAATTGAATAATAAAAGATGCATATAACACTTGCGGCGCTACTACATAAAAATTCTTGTGATATTTAAATCCCATTGATCTCTCCAAGGGATGAAAACAGTTCAATGGTGTCAGTCAATTGTTGTTTCAAACAGTCACTGTTTCCAGTCGTTCATCAATATGACCCCAAAAAAGAAAAACAAACTACAAATAGTGCAGTATGTGCACAATTGATTTAATGAAGAAAAAGGAGAAAACTTTATTCGAAACCCATGAATTAAATGAATTGCCCTGTATTTCTGGTGATACTAAAATTTTCAATATTAGCAATAAGGTGCTTACAACTCCTGAACAAAGTGTCTTAAAAAGGGCCTCAAATTTGCCCCTATTAAGAATGCAGATGTCTTAAAACATACCTTATTCACCACTGGACAAACTACGTGGATGATAATTTGTCCTCTTGGGATGACTATTCTTTTTTGGCGGGCCTCAAAGGCTGTAATGAGGGATCATATTATAAGCTATGTGGCATGCAAGCGTCTAGAGGCTAGGGTGGAATACAGGGCCTTGAGGGATGTGGTAAAGGACACCTTTCAACAATTTACTAATGATCCTTCACCTGAAAAAATGAATCAGTACAAACAAGCTAGGCAGATATTAGATACCTATCTTCTAACACAGGCAAAACATTCAATAGAATACACTAAAAACAAATATTACTGTTGGGGGAACAAGGCAGGCAAACTGATAGCAAATTTATCTAAACCCTACAGACAACGCCATACAATTACTACACTGAAACATCCTACTACAGGAGACATAATTACTGATTCCAAAGAAATTGTTAATCAATTTCAATCTTATTTTGAAGAGATGTTTCGTTCCGCATCTATTGATGGGGCACTTCAGTCCATCAGTCCACCCTGCTTACTGATGACGTTTTACCAAAGTTAACAGTGGAGCAGAGGGAGACGTTAGCGGGTAGCATAACTATGGAAGAAATTAATAAAGCCATAACGTTGCTCCCTACTGGCAAATCCCCTGGGCCGGATGGCTTTTCTGGTGAATACTATCGAATATTACAAATACACATATCCCCAACATTGTTAGAATTATACAAAACAATACATGATAATAACACACCATATGATACCTTTAATGAGGCGCATACAATTCTGCTGCCAAAGCCGGACAAAGACCCAAATTTTATGTCATCTTATAGGCCTATTAGTCTCCTGAATGTTGACTTTAAGCTTTTGGCTAAGATCATGGCGTTAAGACTCCAAACAATCTTGCCTCACATAGTGAAAGAACATCAAACAGGGTTTGTGCACGGGCGACATGCAGTAAAGGCTATAAGGACGGCAATTGCAGCAGTAGTGGCGTCGGCGGGAACATCGGGAGTTGAGAATATGTTATTAAGTTTGGATATTCAGAGAGCCTTTGATATGGTCTTGTGGCCATACTTGTTTGAGGTGCTGGAGAGAAGAGCCTTTGGAACAAATTTTGTTGAGCTGATACGGTATTTTTATTTTAATCCATCAACATCATTGCTAGTCAATGGCATAGTAGGTCCCCGTTTTTACCTGGAAAGGGGCACCCGTCAGGGCTGTCCTCTTTCACCGTTGTTATTTAATTTGGCATTAGATCCTCTTCTTAGAACTCTTCAGACTTGGCGAGAACTTAAGGGTATCTCTGTGGGCAGACAAGAATTAAAAATTTCTGCGTTCGCGGATGATATTCTTCTTTATATAGGTAACCCTTAACAATCTTTGCCCCTTCTATTACATAAATTAGAACATTTTGGTCAAATATCTGGTCTATACATAAATATGACTAAGTCAATAGCTATGTCTTTTAAAAATTCTGCTAGACTTCCTAGGTGGGCCTCTCAATATCCCCTACAATGGTCTAAACAATATATACCATATCTAGGAATAGTATTACCACACAATGTCTATGATCTCTATAGACTGAATATCACAATAAATAGATTGAGTGCGGATATTAGGGGGTGGGAACGTCTTCCTTTATCATTTTTGGGACGAGCTAATTTATTAAAGATGGTGGCTATCCCCCGTTTAATGTATCCTTTGCAGTCTCTCCCTGTTCTCTTAACAAAAGCTGGCACACTTAAAATTAATAGGCTGATACGTCAATTTATTTGGAAGGGTGGCAGAGCTAGAATAGTCTTACGGAAACTATGCCAACCTAGAAGTAACGGGGGAATAAATGTACCAGATATAACTGTATATAATCAGGCGGCACTTTTGCGACATTTACGTGATTGGTTGCATCAGTCCTCCATATATACAAATGTACAAGTGGGACAAAGCTTCCTATTAGAAAGTGATTTAGTAAGTTTTCTTTATCAACATGAACGAGAGATATCTGAAATATATAAATCAAATCCGTTACTATGGACAACTCGAAAGATGTGGCACATTTTACGACATAAGGCTGGATTAAATGCTTACTACACTCTTCACCTTCCACTAATCCGTAATCCTAGTTTCCTTGACGGCATGGCTGCTCACCCTTTCACACTATGGCGTCTGGCGGGTATAATCAATTTGAAATCGCTGGTTTCAGTTGAGGGAAAACGTATGCTCACATACACGGAAGTCTCAAATAATTTCCCAATGATAAACCCTTATCCATTGGCGTTTCTGCAAGTGCGTTCCTATATTACACACGTTCTACAATATTTTTCCAATAAGGATTGGGACAATACGTTGGACACCTTTCTGTCTTATCAGGCACCACACCGTAGAGCTATCTCAATCCATTATAATTTTTTAAGAGATATAATTGATCATGCTACAATCTCCGGAGGTGTGGCTAAATGGCTAACTTATTTCCCAATTTTGACGATTCCAAGGGTAGAAAAGGCATTGGAGTTCTCTAGAAGAACTTTGCCAGCCAGTATGTATACTGAACTCTTTATAAATGTTTATCATGATGTCTATCTTTCCCCCATTAGACGGTTCAAAATGGGTTCATCTAATAATCATTTATGTCCATGATGCCAACAGGAGGAAGCGGACAATTTTCATTGTCTATGGGCGTGCCCAATAGTTAAAAAATTTTGGCATCAGATAAGAAGATATACAGAAATTTTTTTTATAAATTATGTTCCATTTACTCCTGAGTGGGCGATATTGGGGGTTTTCGATCCATAACAGCGTATGACCTTAGATAGTAAGAAATTACTATTGATTATGAGCGCGGCAGGTAGGAAAACCATACTGCAGGGTTGGTTGGATAGCTCACCTCCTCTAAGGTCCCTATTCATGACAAAATTATATTTTATTTTTAAAATGGATTGAGTAGAGACTTTGACACAAAAAGAAAAAAAGATGGAACGTTTCTTTTCACTATGGGAAATATACATAGACACACTCCCAGTTACTATAAGGAAACAAATACACCACAGTTTGAGGAATACCACATGGTATCTCACAAGACTGGCGGTAGATGATCCTCCTATTAATATCATTTAGAAAGATTTGGTTTGCTCTCTCTCCGGCTCAATTTTGTAATGGTTTTCAAAATAGAAATATAAATGTAAAGGATAAAATTGAAGACTTGTTTATAAAATTGAAAGTTGTACTTCACAAAATGATCAATGTGATTTTATGTTGGATGTTGTAATACATATTGTCTCAATAAAAATTTATTGAAAAAAAAAAAAAAAGAATGCAGATGTCTTTAACACCTTCATAGATATTCAGAAATTTGTACATAAGATCACCCTCAAAAAGTTTTTTGCGACAAAAGAAATTGAGGAACCCCAAGTAGAAACCATTGAAGAAAGTTTCCCTTTTAAGAAAAAATCTGTTTTTTATCCACCCATTTTAAAGGGATCCTTTGTGGATTGCTTCAATAAATTGGTGACTGAAGATTTGAATGAAATAAAAAATAACAAACCCAAGAATAACAACCTTACCCAGAACGAAAAAGAGGCTCTAATAAATCTGAGCAAGGAAAAAGATATAGTAATTAAACCCTTTGATAAGGGAGGGGGAGTCACCATAATGGACAAAAATTATTACACCAAGGAGATATATAGACAATTGGGAGATCGTGGTAAATATCAAAAACTAAAAATGGATCCTATAAATAGAATTAAATCAAACTATTTGAAGTATCTTACAAAATATAGAGAAATGGGTACTATCTCTAAGAAGGAATTTGATTTCCTTATAATAGAACAACCAAAAACTCCAACAATATATATACTTCCAAAAATTCAAAAAAAGCACAACTATGCCACCGGGAAGATCCATTATTGCGGGAGTAGGAGGTTTCACCACCCATTTGTAAGAAATGGTAGATTTTTATCTACAGCCCTTGGTGGTACAAAATAAATCCTACATTAAAGATACAAGCAATATTATTAATAAATTGAGGAATGTGAATTGGGAGGAATCCATGCTATTGATAACTGCAGGTGTAATGTCTCTCTATACTATAATTTCACATGAAAAAGGATTAGAAGCAACAAAATGTTTTTTGGACCAATCCAATCTTATGGAAAAAGAATTTCATAATTGAAGGGATGAAATATATTTTAGAAAATAATTATTTCTTTTTTGAGGAAACTTATTATTTACAAAAAATCGGGATGGCTATAGGTACGAAATTTGCACCATGTTATGCAAATCTATTTTTGGCGTATTGGGAACTCTCGACTGTTTGGAGGGAGAGATGGGCACACCAATTAAGACTATGGCATGTTTTTGTAGACTATGTCATCTTCATTTGGCAAGGCTCCAATTATTATCTAGATATCTTTTGTAATATGCTTAATAGTAATGATCTAAACATAAAGCACTCTTTTGATATCAGTCAGAAATTTGTGAACTTCCTGGACCTCATAGTCTATATAGAGGAAGGATCTTTGAAAACAAAGGGATTTGTAAAACCAACTGATTCACAGAATTATATCAATAAAAAGAGCAACACCATATGAACTGGCTTAAAGGAATACCTAAAGGACAGTTTATTCAACTTAAAATGAATTGTAGTGAATTTGTAGAGTTTAAGGAACAAAGTGAAAAGATGAGTCAAAAGTTTAAAGCACAAGGATATCAAACAGAAGATTTAGAAAAAGCAAGAGAGGAGGTTACCCAAATGGAGAAAAGATCTATTAGAACCAAAGAATTCCAAGATAATAGATAAAACCATTTATGATTTCTCTTTTATTACCACCTATTGTGCCAATCACAAAAAAAAATGAAAATATTATTAAACAGCACTGGCATATCTTGAAATCAGACCCAATATTAAAGGATTTGATTCCTTCAAAACCAAAATTTATATATAGGAGGGCGCCGAATTTAAGAACCCATCTAGCCAAAAGTGCCCTACCTTATAATAATGGTAACCCTATCAGAACAGAAGGGTTCCATAGATGCGGGCTATGTATTTTTTGTCAATTAATACCCAGCAAGGAATCTAAATACACCAATTTTGTGGTAAAAAAATAAAGAATATAAAATAAAGAACTTTATTTCTTGCCACACGAATAATGTGGTGTATTTGATAGATTGTGGGAGTGAAATGATCGATATAGGTCGAACCTCTAGAGCTCTTAAGATCCATCTTTCTGAACATGCTAGGAACATTAGGAAGGGCCTAGAAACTCACAATTTATCACATCACTTTAAGATATGTCATGATTGTAATATTAGGGGTATCAAGAAATTCATGGGTATTCAAACTATCAGGGCATCCTGGAAAGATAGAGATGAGGAATCTATGTTGGCCAGGGCAGAAATGTCCTGGATTTACAGACTTGATACTATCGTGCCCCGGGGCCTTAATAAGGAGTTTGAGTTAAAATGCTTTCTGTAATATTTATTCTTTATTATGTTTTATTCTTTATTTTTAGTATTAGTACTGATTTATTATAGACTATTTTATGGATTTATTTTAAGATGTTTTATGTTTTAATGATATTTTATATGTATTTAACAGGATGTTTACATTTGAACCAGATGTTTACATTTTTCCATTTCCGGTTTTGAAGTGTTTTATATCATATTGTATTCTCTAAATATCTTTCTGTAATCATGGAAGCCATATGGTATGTTATATTAATAGTTGGACTGGTAGACTATTAGTTTTATACCCTTTTTAAATAGAGGCTCGGATCACTTCTGGCGCTGGCATTTCCGATAAACCGGAAGTGACGTTTGCGCCTTCTAGCGCCACTACCAGAAGTGATGATAGCGTCCTATATGCCCTCCTGGTGTTTCCATCTTGTTGGAGGGAATGTGTTTCCAGAGCGGTACCTATTACTCCGGTCACCGTTGCAGGGGACACAGTTTGGAGGATGTACTAATGCTCCCGCGAAACCGGAAGAAAAATTACGATTTATGTGGCCGCCGAAACCGGAAGTGACGTATCGGCGGACACATCAATGCCTTTTAGCCAGCTTTCTGGAAGATACAAAATGATCTGGAAGTAATACCTTTATAAAATCAATATTTGTATTACATAGGATCATTCAACTACTGTTTGAGGATTATTATATTTTAAATTTGTATATATGATTTGAGTATCATTTTAAATTGTTTTGGAATTGTATAAGATTTAATGATTGAGTGCACTTCCGGGTTAAGATACACTTAAATAGTGGTGCCTTACCCAGTAGGTCTATACAACCTTGAGGAAGAGTCAGCAGTACTCGAAACGCGTTAGTGGGGTTTTATGGACCTACGTGCACATATTTGATAACCTGAATCATGGTTCAGCCCAGCAGCACCTTGCTTTGAAGGGAGAGGGAAAGGGGATTCCGGAACCTCCCATTTTCATACTCACTTCTAAGCACCAAGCAAGGTGCTGAATACGGTACGGTTTTATTTCATCCATTTAAGGAAATTGTTTTCATTTTTTGTATTTAAGGCCAAAAATAAAGGCCTCTTTGCTCGTGATTTTAATTAAATCAATTGTGGACATACTGCACTATTTGCATTTTGTTTTTATCTTTTGGGGTCATATTGATGAACGGCTGGAAACAGTGACTGTTTGAAACAACAATTGACTGACACCATTGAACTGTTTATTTTCATCCCTTGGAGAGATCAACGGGATTTAAACATCACAAGAATTTTTATGTAGTAGCGCCGCAAGTGTTATATGCATCTTTTATTACTCAATTGATTCTGTTAATACGTTATGTCTCCAGAATCGATCCTAAAAATCACAATGTATCAGCATGAACATCGATCTTGTGTTTGATATTTATATTGGATATCGATGACCATCCATAGAATGCAGATATTTCACTGCGATTTGCTGCCAGGCTGTCTGTTATTGAATGCTTGCTACTGCCAAGGGACAAACTTTTCTAGATTGGAGGTTTTCAATTGATGAATTTTGGGAAAAAGCAAAAAAAATCCAAAACCTTGCAATATTTTGTAGTCAAATTGTTTTATTGTCAGTTATAAGTAGAGTAGATTCAAAAAGAGACGTTTATTTTCATAGTGGAAAATGTAATAAAACACCTGAAAAATAACAATTTATGTAACAGTGCTCGACCTACTCCCCTCTATGCAATCAACAGGATGGGGTATGAAATCCTGGCGGCTGTATAGCCACTGGGTGAAATGCCAACGCTGGAAGCCCGAAGCTGCAGAATCCTGATGGGGCGGATAAGTAGGCTAACCCTACCCTTCTCCCCTCCCCTAGCCCTCCCTTGGTGGTGCCTAACCCTAAAACTCCTGGGGTGGTGCCTAACCCTCAGTCCCCCGGGGGGTGCCTATACCTAACCCTCCCCGCACCCTAAATTTAACTCTCCCGAGGGGTGCCTAACCATAACTCCCCCTTCCCCTCGCCTAACCCTCCCCGGGGGGTGCCTAACCCTAAGTCCCCCCGGGGGTGCCTAATGCTAACCCTTCCCACCTGGGCAAAGTGCTAACATTCCCTGCTTACCTTCGTTCGGGAAGCCATCTGTCGGGATTCCAGCATTGGGCTAAAGATAGGCGTCAGCATTTAGACGCCTATCTTTAGTACTAAGTCGGGATTTAAACTACGGTATTTCATCAGACGGCTTCTCGAACGTCGGGATTCTGACTACATCCCGATCAACAAACACACATAATCTTCAAGGTTGCCAAGGTTCCAACTCTGTCATCTGATCCACTTCCTTATTCTTCAGCTGCGTTTGTCTATTGATCTGCCCCCACCATAATCTCTCTGGGTTGGGTACGGGATGCCGGCGCTTGGGATCCCGGCAGTCAGAATCCCAATGCCGGTTTTCCAACAGGGTTAAGATACCGGCAGCTTCTCCTACCCCTAAACCTAACCCTCCCACCCTGCACCCTAAACATAACCTCCCCCCAGTGCCTAAACCTAACCCTCCCTAGTGCCTAACCCTAACTCCACTACTTACTGTTGAGATGCCGATTGTCGGGATGCTGGCGTGGGTTTTTTTGACCGCGTACTGATTCTGGCGCCCGCATCCTGCATGCCGGGAATTAAACTACATCCCATTTCTTCACCAGCACATGTGATCTTTCACCAACAGAAACACAAGCTCTCCCAGTCCTATCCCCTCATGTAGCAGCATGCACCCCTGAATCCTCCTTCATCTCCCCAGGTCTATCCTTTGTCCCATGTTTTCTCTCCTTCGTTCTTCACTTATCTCTCCTGTTCTTACCCTCTACCAGTTCTTAGATATCTATTCTCTCCCAATTCTATATTGACTTCCCCCTTATTGATCTTTTTTTTTCTCCCAACAGCTGACTCTGCTTTTTCTTCCCCACTCTGCCTGCTATCTCCCTTCTTTCCTCAGCTTGCAACTGAACAAGCCAAGCACAGCAGCCACAGTTTTAATGGGACGCAGTTAGCTTAGTTCCTATCCAATTGCATGTGTGGTCGGCGCAGCTACTTTTATTGCTGGGTTGTCCATTAGGTGAGCATTGTCAATGTTCTAGCTGGCTGTTATATAATTATATTCTAGGGCATTGGTAGCCATGCTCCTGACTAAGGTGTTTGCTACACACCGAAACGGCCGTTGGGCTGGCTACTACAGGGATGGTGTGTGACACTTTATGAATATGATGAGTATCCTGTTGCTATACTAGATTGAACTTTATTAAATAATTATTGTGCTTAAGCCTCCCTTGCATTCCTGCTTATGTGCACTTTATATGACTATGCACTTTATTTATGGATATACCAAATTTGGATAAAGAAATTTTGCTGCTTGACTAAACGGATGTGCTGGCTCTTTTTGTGCATACATTAACCTTTTATGTTCTATTCCATTCATTGGAACATGTACATATATATATATACACACAACTCACCCATCAGATATCTTAGATAGGAAGGATCAGCACTTATGTCAATTTCAATAATTCACTTGAGTGCCGATCCTTCCTGTCTAAGATATCTCATGGGTGAGTTGCATTTGGCTTTTAGGGATTGTGCACCTTCCATTCTGCATTTATCGTGCTAAGAGTGCTGCCTTCCACATCAAGACATATATATATATATATATATATATATATATATACAGTATATATATAAAACATACATATAAGCTAAAGACCGTGAGGCGCACAGTGGTAAGTAATACAATATTACTTATGGTATAAAAGATTCACAAAAACAGTATTCCGCATAATAACCAGGCGCAGGCTCTCCGCATCTCCCCTCTGCATGCCCAGGAAGTCCCAGTGGTCCAAGCCTCACATATATACATATAGATTGTAAGCTTGCGAGCAGGGCTTTCCTACCTCTATATCTGTCTGTTATTTATTATCCAGTTTTGTTCTTTTAATGTTTCCAATTGTGAATCACAACAGAATATGTTATGCTATATAAGTAACTGTTAAAAAATAAATACATTTACATACAGTACATACACAAACTTATATAACATGCACACATATATGGAACATGCTACATAATATGCAATATCTTACACACAATCGCTGTGGAGAGGACTGTTAAAATTAAAGAAAAAGCCAGATTCACATACAATACATTGAAAAAGTTAGATCCACATAAGAAAACATTGAAAAAACCAGATCCACATAAAATGCATTGAAAAAGGCCAGATCCACGTACAAAATTTAAAAAACAGCCACATAAAATACATTGAAAAGGCCATATCCACATAAAAAAATGAAAATGCCAGATCCATATAACATACATTGAAAAAGCCAGATCCATATTAAAAAAAAAAACATTGGAAAAGCCAGCTTCACATAAAAAAAACATTGAAATTGCCAGATCCACATAAAATACATTGAAAAAGCCAGATCGACTTAACAAACATTGAAAAAGCCAGATCAACATTAAAAAAACATTGAAAAAGCCAGATCCACACAAAATACATTGAAAAGGCCATGTCCACATAAAATAAACTGAAAAGGCCAGATCTAGATAAAATACATTGAAAAGGAGAGATCCACATAACATACATTTGAAAAAGCCAGATCAACATTAAAAAAACATTGAAAAGCTAGAAATCACATTGAAACGGCCATCTACACATAGAAAACATTGAGTATGTCACACTGGGACTGTCACTCATGCCTATGTTATGTTCTTCCAGTGTCTTTTGTGCTGTGACGTTCCCTGACTGCATCCTCCTCATGGATGCTGTTGGCATTGAAGCAGTCACAAGGTCCTTGAGCTCCGCCTCCCATGTTTGCGATGTAATGTCATGACGTCGCGTAACTTATGCATTCCTGCGAAGTGGAGCAGTGCAACCAAAGCAAAGCATCCACTGAACAACTGTGCGCCTGTTAGAGGAGACATTCAGTGTTGGGCAGGCAACTTAATATCTAGTGTTGGGAGCCGCATCAGTTGGAAGGCAGAGCTGCATGCAGCTCGAGGGCCGCGGGTTGGCCTCCGCAGTGCTAATACATTGAGGTCTGCATTATAGTGGTCACCAGTTGGCTAGGCATTGTATAGTAATTACCAGACTGTGCTCTACATCATAGAGCCTAGTCATAACTAGATCAAGCATTAGATTGTAATTTGTCAATTATAAATTGAATACTCTATGTATTGTACAGATAGATAGAATGGCATCAGAATAAGCCTTGCTTTGCATTGCATATTGAGGTCCAGTGGCGTAACTATACAATTTTGCTCCCCCATGCCACCCAACGACGATGTTTAAGCTGTTGGTTTCATGATACACTAATGTGCCTTCCACCAGAGGTTCCCAAATGCAGTCCTCAAGGCTCCCATACAGTTCAGGTGTTAGTAATAACCATAGTTAAGCACAGGTGGTTAAATCAAATTGACTGAGGTACTAAGTAAGTCACCTGTGCTCAACCGTGGATATCACTAAAACATGAACTGTTGGGGAGGACCGTGATTGGGAACCTCTGCCTTACACATTATATCACACTAAGTAATGCCACTATATTACACATTATGCCATACCGGAATGCCCCTATAACACATTATGCCACACTGTAATTTCCCTTACAACACATTATGCTATACAGCAATGCCCTTTACACCTGTCACACATTAATGCCATGTATAACACATAATGACACACAGTAATGCCCCTATAGCAAATTATGCCACGCCGTAATGCCCCTATTTCACATTATTCCACACTGTAATGCCACATACAATACATTATGCCACACAGTAATGCCCCTTACATATTGTGCCCCTTATAACACATAATGCCACACAGCATGCCACACTAAGTAATACCCCTAATAGCAAATTGTGTACACAGTAATGCCCATTGCACATTATGCCACAGAGTAATGCCCATTACATCCCACCCTGACAGATCTACTTCATCAACCCTTCTCTCCACTCCTGCCAGTCTGTCACCTCAGCTCAAGACAGGTTGACCGTGTAGAACCAGATTATTGGGAACATAGTTTATAACCTGTAAACTGTGTATATCAAGTTACTGCCCCTTATACAGTGTCCCCTGTAGTTGTGCCCCTTATGCAATGCCCCTGTACTAGTGCCCCTTATGCAATGCCCCTTATACAGGGCCCCCTGTAGTAGTGCCTATTATGCAGGTCCCCTGTACTAGTGCCCCTTATGCAATGCCCCCTGTAATAGTGCCCCTAATGCAATGCCCCTGTAGTAGTGCCCATTATGCAATGCCCCATTATGCAGGCCCCCCTGTAGCAGTGCCCCTTATGCAATGCCACCTGTACTAGTGCCCCTTATGCAATCCCCTCTGTAGTAGTAAAGTAGTGCCCCCTGTAGTTGTGCCCCTTATGCAATGCCCCTTAAAGTAGTGTCCATATGCAGTGCCCCCTGTAGCTGTGCCCATATGCAGTGCCCCTTTAGTTGTGCCCCCTGTAGTTGTACCCTATAAAGTAGTGCCTCCTGTAGTTGTGCCCCCTCCATTTCCCCACCCCAGTACTTACCTGACTCCGCGCGTCGTCCGGGCTGTTACTTATGCTACCGTGGTGACTGGATCTAAATTGATTCAGCAGATGCAGCCGCGTAGGTTCCCCAGGTCACGGGTGACGTCATGACGTCACCCGCGCACTGCATTACTGGGAGAGTACTATCCTTAGCCTCCGATCACTTCAGAGGTGAGCGCTCACAATTGCAGTGGCGAAGCTACGGCCCCCGGTGCCCCCAAGCCACCCGGCACCTCCAAGCCACCGCGTGGGCTGCGGGGGCAGTAGTTACGCCACTGTTGGGGTCTGTTTTGAATGCTAACTTCATAGGCAAACTCAGAGGAGGTTTTCAGTTGCCTGGAAACCCCCCTCCCCAGCCCACAATATAAATAATGTATAATAGAATTTTACTAGTGCTGCTTGTTCTTCTCAGTAGCACAAATGAAATAATTAGCACCACCTGTAGATCTTTTAACATGTGTCAGTCAGTAATAAATACACCTGTGCACCAACTAGGAGATGTAGAAAACATGCCCTGTTAGAGGTGCACTGCTATAGACCATCAATGGGGTTAATTATTAATACTGTATAATAATACACTATCCAGTGCATAAGGAGACCAATATGTACATATATGTCTAGGGCAGTGCTAGGTTCTTCTGCTGCTTCCCCAGACTCCCGGACTAAAGCTGGCCACACATCTGAAGATTATCTGTCCAACCAGCCAACTAGTTGATTGGTTGGAATGAAAATCTGGTAACGTATGGGAGTAACTGATGATCAGCAATTTGCTCCAGAAAACAGATGAAAATGGTCGTTAGAGAAGTTTGCTAAATGTTAGATCAAATTTGTTCAAACAACAGTTTTTGTCCATTTTCCGGCATTTGGGAGCAAATTGCTGATTGTCATTTGCTTTCATACCTTAACAGATTTTCATTCCAACCAATCAACTAGTTGGCTGGTTAGACAGATAATCTTTAGATGTGTGGCCAGCTTTACTCCAATGCTCTGGAATGGTGCCCACATGTAAAATAAAACCATTCAGCTCAGGCAGGATGGCCCTACTGCCACATATAATGGCTTACTGTGATCGCTGGTCCTGTATATGCTGGAATTATGACACACAATACACTTTGTATGACGCATATTAAAGCTGGATAAGTGCTGATTCTGCCATTTTCATAGACTGGCCACACTCGCTCTAAAATCAAGCATTCGGAAATCCTATGTTTGCCACAGAACTTGCATTTGGTTACAGCTGTATGGGATAATAATATTGTGCACATCCTATGCGATAAGGATTAGGAGCAGAAGTATTCATAGTCTGCGTACAGTATATACATAATCTTCAAATACTGCATACATACAGTATATATTTCCAACATTATGGGGGATATTCAGTTAAGTGAACAGTTCTGTCAGAACCATGTGCGGTTGCAATTTATAATTTCGTTATTTTACATAACAACCCCCACCAGCACCAATAATAATAATAATAAAAAAATACACCTATGCTTCTCTAGCACTAATTTAATTCACAGGAAAGGGCCCCAAATACATTTTTTAATGCTACGTTTTCACATACATTTGTAAATAGATCTCAGAGGCATCTGTCACAGCAGTATCTCTCTGAGGACCAGAACCACATTAAGACCCTTTGATAGGCAACATGCTGGTTTGGGACACCTTCCATACTCTTTTTGCAAATAAAACAGTACACAAATACATGTTAGTGTAATCCATGCCCCTTAGTGCCCATTGGACTCTAGACTGGAGCTTAGATTGCTAATGGATGATCCGGCTATGCTGAGAATCTCATGTCTTAATTGCCCAGGTTTATGAGTACTATATTTTGGATGTTTACTTTTTTCTTAGATATAGAGATATAAGTCAGAGTTGGAATGGCCTAATGAGCAACTTAATGTTAGTGTATGAGTGCTCTAGGTCTTTATACAAACAATAACATCAACAATTACTAAAGCTGGGCATACACGTCCAGTTAAAATGCCTGTCAGACCGACATTTTATCTGGCAGCCTGCCAGCCGCAAATGTCCACGGCATACACTGTGAGATATCTGACAGTGTATTAGCCCCGACATCTGCGCTCCGCCCCCCGGGGAGGAGACATTTCCCTGTTCCTTCCATGGGAAGGAACACAGGAAATGTCTGTCTGTCTGCCGCGGCTGGGCATACACTGCCCGATGCAGCAGACAGTTTAACTCCATAAATATTGCATCGGACGGGCATGTTGGATAATCCGGCATGCCTGACCGAGCGATGTTTAACCCTCGGTCACCCGCACACATGCTACAATTATCGGGGGGGATCTCCCCTATAATTGTAGCATGTATGGCCAGCATTAGCTGTAGAAGTATTTAGGAACTAACACACACAATTATAAGAAATACCCAGTGCTACAATGACCGCAACTGTAACCATGAAGCACAGATTAGAAACCAAATATAATGCAAATGTCTACAAATGCAATACAATTGACATTATGGAACAGATCACAAACTGTAGTAGAAAATAAATGAGCTCCCTCAGTGGGGTGCTGTGCCATCTTCATAGTTATTGTCTAGTGATCAGAGTTATCACATAACCCCTACTCTACAATAATCATTATGGAGTCCTTGATTTGGGGAAGATCTTGACATCCGTAAACTCAAGGGCACCTTTATTTAAAAGAAGAAAATACTCTCAAATTAGGCACCCCCCTTAGTAGTTATTGTCTAGTGATCAGCGCTATAACAGGTCTTTATTGCTCCCTGTGCTGGCCATACGCCTGAGAGCATGATGTCCAGTGGAAAACGCAGGATTTCTAGAGGGGGGTTTCCAAATGCTTGATTTTAGAGTGAGTGTGGCCAGTCCATGAAGAGGGCATAATTAGCACTTATCCAGCTTTAATATGTTACATACAAAGTGTATTGTGTGTCATAATTACAGCATATACAGGACCAGCGATCACAGTAAGTCATCAGATGCAGCAGTAGGGCCATCCTGTCTCAGCAGAATGTTTTTTTTTCAGATGTGGGCACCATTCCTGAGCATTGGAGCAAGTCCGGGAGTCTGAGGGAGCAGCAGAAGAACTTAGCACTGCCCTGGACATATATGTACATATCGTTCTCCTTATGTACTGGATAATGTATTATTATACAGTATTATTAACCCTATTGATGGTCTATAGCAGTGCACCCCTAACAGTGCATGTTTTCCACATCTCCTAGTTGGTGCACAAGTATATTATTACTGGCTGACACTTATTAAAAGATCCACAGTTGGTGCTAATCATTTAATTTTTGATACTGAGAAGAACATGCAGCACTAGTAACATTCTATTATATTACTATTTCTATTGAGGTCATGGTGTGTGCTGGGGAGGGGGTTTTCCAGACAGACGGAAACCCCCCCTGCGTTTGCCTATGATGTCATGCTGAGGGGGCAGGGCTGCCAGTGCCAGGATTTACAGCACTGCCCGGAGCATCCTCAGGATCCTCTGGGGTCTGCAGTGTGCATATCTAGAGCGATTCTGGCTGCAGAATGGCACCCTTCTAGCCAGATGCATGGGCCATTGGGCAGCGACAATGCTGCCCACAGGACTCTACACGGTGGTACCCCTAGCACACCCCTAGTTACTGCCCTGATAGAAATCCAGGGGATGGAGAAGGAGATTGAAGGTGCCTGATTGCCCCCTTACTAGTTACTGTTGTTGGAAATATGTGTGTACATGTTGGATGATGTAGCTGAGTTACAGTAAACGCCGCTGGATGCCCTGAGACAACGAACAGCCCTGTTACTTAGCCAGTGGAGTGGTTTATTGCTGTTACATGAGTTACAGCCGTACTCACTGTTATACACACTGGTTGGATGGAGTATAGCTTGAGTGGAGTGGGGTGTCATGCAGCTCTCCAGCCAGTGAGTGTATGCTGGTACTGGTGCAGGCTCCCTGGTAAGCGTTGATAGCGCAGGTAACTCTATGAGGTCTCAAGGTTCTAAGTGGAAGACTTGTGTCTCCCACTGTGGTGCTCTAACACAGTGAACAAGATGGCACTGTGCATGCGCAGTAGTAGCCTCATCGGCCATCTTCAACAACTGTGTGGTGATCATTAGACAACATCCTATGTTATAGAAATATGAAGACGTGCAGAGTTGTGGGGGGTCTAATGAGTATGATAAAATACTGGCGTAACTTGTTGGACTACATACTATTCGTACACATTTTAATGAATTCAATATATCACAAGTGCAGATTATATGCAGAATCCTGCTTTTTTTTTTTTTTTTTAAAGTGCAGAACCAAGAACCACAAAGTATATTTTAGTGGTGGTTATGAAACAAAATACACATTAGCTTTAACTTCACTTTTATTTATTAAATTTAAAAAATAAAAAAACATTTTTGGACCATTTAAGTAGATTTTCTTTGCAGGTTTTATGCAAACTAATGATATTTTCTAAAAAAAAAAAAAAAAAACAATGTCATGAAAATAAGCAAGGTATAATTTGTGTGGAATGCAGAGCTGTATTTAAGACAAATGGGTCTCTAGGCAGGGTAGCAGTAACTCAAAATGTAATAAAATTTTCCATTCCACAGACCTCAGTTTTATTTATTTGTCAATTATCATTTATCTATACTTTTTAGATGTCATGGGCTGCCATTGGACACCACCATATGCAACAGTTATTAACCACATCTTGCAATACCTGAAACCATGGCCAATATACACAACCCTCTCTTTGCCTTGATAATGATTTAGGTCTCTTAATTTTACAACCAGTGGCGAAACTAGGGTATTTGGAGCCCAGGGCAAATCTAAAAATGGAGCCCCCCCCCCCCTATGTGCGTCACGAGGGGTGTGGCCACTTTAAAATGGGGCGTGTCAACACGACACACACACCTTTCTCGTCACTATGAACATTCCTTTCCATTCCATATGCACCTTAATGCAGTGCCCCTTATACAGTCCCCTCTATGCAGTGCCCCCAGTAGTGGTCCCCCTTATGCAGGCCCCCAGTAGTGCGACTTATACAGTACCCCAGTGAGCAATGTCCCCAGTAGTGGTCCCTCTTATGCAGGACCCCAGGAGTGCCCGTTATATATTACCTCCGGTAGTGGTCCCCCTTATGCAGCCCCCCATTAGTTCCCCTTATACATTGTTCCTGGTAGTGGTCCCCGTTATGCAGGCCCCCAGTAGTGCCCCTAATACAGTGCCCCCAGTAGTGGTCCCCCTTATGCAGGTCCCCAGTAGTGATCCCCCTTATGTAATGCCTCATGTAGTGGTCCCCCCTATGCAGTTCTCCCAATAGTGCCCCTTATACAGTGCCCCCCAGTAGTAGACCCCCTATGCAGTGCTCTAGTAATGGTCACCCCTATGCTGTGACCCTTATATAGTGCCCCCAGTAGTAGTCCCCCCATGCAGTTCCCTTTATATAGTGCCCCCAGTAGTAGTCCCCCATATTCAGTGCCCCCAGTAGTGGGCCCCCCTCCGATGCAATGCCCCCAGTAGTAGCCGACCCCAGTAGTAGTCCCCAGTAGAGGTCCCCCCCGATGCAGTGAAACCAGTAGTAGCCCCCCTGTAGAGGTCCCCCCCTCGATACAGAGCCCCCAGTAGTGCAGACAAACACATGAGTAAAAAAAACCCCACTTCTCTGAATCCCCACTCCGGCTCCTGCTCCCGCCGCCATCCGCACAGCAGTCCTCTGTGGCTGGCGCGCTCTGCATTATGGGAGAGACCTCATGACGTCTCTCCCTTCATCCACTGCAGGATCCGGAAGGCGGAGCTCATGATTGAGCTCCAGCCCGGCTCTTGCAGTGAGCACAGCAGCAGCCAATGAGAGTCTGTCTGACTCTCATTGGCTGCTGAAACACACACATCGCTGCGGTGGACCACACTCACTGTGGTCTGCTCTACACAGGCTAACTAGGACGGGCCAGTACCATGGCCGGCGGCGCGCCTCCACCACCACCATCACCCCGCGTGCCGCCAGTCCATTGGCACCCAGGGCATTAGCCCCAGCGGCCCTGCCCTAGTTACGCCACTGTTTACAAAGAGGCTGCACTGTTCTACCCGCTCTTGGCACATGATTAAACCCCACCACTAGCAGGAGATACCAAAAGCAGGTGTAAATTCCGTTAGTGTCTCCAATTCTTTTTACATGTGATGCACTCCTGCACTTTTCTCATTCTGACAATCCTGCTTGAAGCACACAAATGTAATCCTGAGCATCGAGGGTATCTGTGATCTCTTTATATCAGATACCTTCATATTGTATGGGTATTTTGTTTGGTATGTATTCAGCTACATCTAATATGTTTTGTAGATTGCATTTTTCCAGCTTTGAACCCAAATTTCAGCAATGAAGCTTCAATAAGAAAAACCTAAATGTTCTCTTCAAACTTTTAATTAGAAAATATAAGGTTTGTGGGGCATAAGGGCCATAGATAGGTGTAACAGCCATTGGTGCAGGGGGTGTGGCTGCTACGGGGCCCAAGCTGCCTTCAGGGCCCACCCCTCCCCCTGCACCCAGTCATGCAGCACTGTCTGCAATAGTAAAACTGTTGCTGCTTCCGTGGAGGCCTCAGCAGGTAGCACCGCAGCAGAGTTGGGTTAAGGGGCGGTGCTGGGATATGTGTGACAAGCTCCCCTCTCTTAGGTCCGCCTACCCCACAAGCATGCATTTGCCTGCTGCTATTACAGATGTGCCCACATACATCTATCCTCGGTGCGCTACAAGTCGCGCAACACAACGTGGGAGCTCAGTGTGACTCTGTAGCGCCGAGTGTCTTTTCGTGGCGTCTTTTTACCTTCAAATGCGTCTTATTCGCACAGCAGTGCGAATAGATACAAGCAGCTTCTGCTGATTCAAATTATATGCAGCATGTCTATATTCTGTTTATGATTGCAGGTGTATCTGCATGCTAAACTCTACGTCACAGTGTTACAGCCGCTGACACTCTAACGTTGCATTTTGCATGCAAATGCACCCGCACTCGCTAACAGAACATAGGCGTGCTGCATATAATTTTAATCAGCAGAAGTTGAGTGTGCTTTCTAATCGCATCATTGTGCGAATAAGATGCATTTGAAGGTAAAAAGACGCCCGGAAAAACACTCGGCGCTATCGAGTCAAGGAAGGGGAACAGGCTAGATGACGGGGGCAGGCTAGTCAAGGAGAGGGGGCAGGCCAGATGAGGGGAGGTAGGCTGGACTAGCAGATGGGTGGGCCTGATGAGGAGCAGGGAGTTAAAGGAAAGAGGGAGAGAGAAGCTGGGGGAAGGGAGAGGGACAGCAGCAGGGGCATTACAGCCAGAACATAGAGGGGAGGTTGGGGTATGATCAATAAGAAGGAAAAAAAGTGGGAGAATTGAGAGTAAACAGATAAAGAAGGGAAAGAGCCGGCTCTATAGGATGAAGGATAGAGCACATGAGACAAAAGGGGAGAGCGACTGAGAGTCCTGGATGGCAAAACATAATGCTGCTGTCGATCCAATATGCCAGTAGAAAGTACAGTGGGAGCAGACCAAGTTCAGCAAAACAACAATAAGCAACTGGATCAGCCGACAGCACTAGGACCTGTGCAGCCAACAGTGTCAAGGTTAGTGCGTGCTTGTGTAAATTAAATCCATTTTTTTTTTCAATTATTAGAACTTACACTGTATGTAAATGACACCTCAGTCTCCGGCTTTCCCATCCCGCCCTTCGCTCTGTCAGGCCCCGCTCCCTTATGCTTTTCTGACTTCCCCCCAGCCACACTGTCCTGCTCTGTAGCCTCCCACTGTCACTTGGTGGAGCGCTGGAGGGCCCTTTCTAAATTTTGCTATGGGGCCCACAAAGGTCTACTCATGCCCCTGATAAGGGCTGCTATAGCAATGTCATATTTGTATACTCTACTGGTAGATTATTTTGTATATATTGTATTTTATTTGGGGCATATACTAATTATACATGTTGTTGATGCTCTGCGCTGTCTCTGTCCAGCACTAGGACCCCAGACTGCCAGAGGTGAGACAGAACAAGAAATATATATACATATACAGAGAAACTTGCGCTTTAACAGTGCGAAAACCAAACACTGAGGTGGTCACACACACACCTCAAATAATCATGTGTATAAACAGTACTTACAATTGTGTGCACCCTCCGGGGTATGATGCCTTCTGAATGGGACTGCAATAATATAAATTCTCTGACCTTGTGCACTATTGCACGTGCGTGGCCAGACCGCACATCTTCAGCTCCATACTGAAAGGACATGTCTCTGAGAGACTCCACAGTAGAGTGTAAGAGACAGCTTTACAGGGACCTGTAACTTCCACTACACCACCACTACTATACCGCTACATGTATATGAGCTAGTGTGCATACTCCACAGGTGTATGCTCCCATTTGTCCGCAGACCATCTGCGCTCGCTTATACATTCCTGGCTGGATCTGGTTTAAACATCTGTGCACTGTGTACTTGTTGTACGCAGTAGCATCATTAGGGTGGGTGTCAGTGCGCCTACTCACACTGTTACTCCTAGTCCTGGACTTCTTGCATTCACCTTCGTCAAAGGGGTGTGGCCTCATGTCCGCAAAGTCCCATTCCCTGTTGTATTACATTTATTTTTTGTCATGCTAGTGGCTTGCCCAGTGCAATGGGAACTGCTGGGCAACCCTCAACCTCTCCTTGATCTCACTGCTGCTCAGTGACACCAGTCAAGCGAGTGACCAAAATAGCAAGGCAGCTCTACTGAGATCTGTTATATTTCAAATTACTGTGTAATCCTGACTTTTGCAAGAGACTGAGTTTGAGTAAACAGTGTGATATTCATCTTGTTTGCATGAGAGTGCCTGAGTTTGTCAGTGTAAAGAGCGGCAGCCATTTTCTGTGAATACTGAGCTGAGTTAAAGAGCACTTTGGGAGTAAGGGCCTGATTCAGAGCTGAACGCTCTAACCAGAGCGCTCGCTCTGAATCAGGGCCCTCCTCCATGAAAATGGAGCGGCCTCCTGGCCGCTCATATAGCTGTGGGTGACCACCCACAGCATATGCAAGCGGCCAAAAAGATGGTCGCGATGGTATTGACCATCGCGACCATCGGACTTGCGATGGAGACCCTGCGGTAGGGTCTCCCTGCCACAAGCCCTGGAGTGATTTTGGCTCTATCAGCCAAAATCACTCCCACTGACATCACTAGTGATGTCAGTGGGGCCGGCTTCAGACGGTAGGCGTTTCCATCAACATCGACAGCACACCCCCTTTGGTGCGAGACCCGGAGTGATGGCAAGCCCGTCGCTCCCCGGGTCTCACGCATGCGCACGACGGAGCTCCCTCCGTTGTGCGCATGCGCAGTGGGGAACATCGACCCGCTTGCGAGCGTCCTGACGCTCACGAGCGGGTCTGAATGACCCCCTAAATCCGCATATCCAATAGCAGATCCCGGCACAACAGTACGATTACGACATCGTATTCGGACTGTCGGTCCCCTTCCCCCTGCAGTGCCTACATTGAACGATTGATCATTCAGTATAGGCACATAAATCATCTCTGAACATGAGCAATTGTCATTATTGACAGCTTGACCGGCATGTTCAGTAGGTAATTGATGTCAGAATCGACCAGCAGTAGCACGCAGAGCTGGTAATTTCCGACATAATAGTGCCCGATTTGTGCACGATTACGATGTTGTAATCGTGCAATCGCTCAGTAACATCGCGTAGTGGATACGTGGCTTAAGTCATTGCTACTGTGCAGTCTTGAAGATAGTTGTGATATATTGAAAGTGGAACTGTGTTTATTGTGTCTTATCATTGGAAAGCCAAAGTTATTGCTCTCTGGAAAAAGGAAAGAACAGCAATAGATGCGAAGCTTATTGCAATTGCCAATTGTGAGTTACAAATACATGCATGTTATAGGTTGGTGATCATCCAGCAACACAGTACTCTAACAACAGAACTTTTTGTGCACTAAAAACTAAACTATAGTATGTTGAGACAACCGAGAAATTGCCCTTTTCCTAGCCAAAGAGGTGCTGCAGTACCAAAGATTGGGAAACCCGTTTAACTATTGGAAAGAGTTATTGCCCATTGCCTATTCACTACTGTATTACTAAATACTGTGTTACAATGATATTACTTTTTGTACTGCAATACTTTGTTATATGTATGTTGATCATTATTATTCTATATCCTCCTAACCCCCTTTAATAAATCTACTTGATCATGTTATTTACCAAGGCTGTTACATTATTTACTTTACTGTGTGTATGGGGCTAGCCTCTCTGCTACAGCCTGAGGAGTATAAAGCTCAGGGAGACATTGACAAAGGAGAAGGAGGAAGAGCTGCTGGAGCTGTCATCTCAGCTGTAAGGTACTATCTACACCTAACTTATCTGTGCCCACTGCAACACCTAGGGTACCACACAAGTACGCTTCTCTACCTAGGACATTTCAGGATGCATGTCCAATTCCTGTCTTAGAAAAAGCAATCTGTACCTATATTTGATGTTTTGTAGACACAGAGGAAAACAATAAAAAATTATTTGTAAATTCCAACCTAATACCACTTTAAGCATACCTTCTTTGAATTAAACATTTGTTATAGGGGTAGGGAAAGTAAAAGCCAAAGTTCTTCATCACTATTTGTCCTTGTCCCTGGGATAGCTGGTTAAGGGTAACTAGGATTGCTGGGGTGTTTTGCATGTTGCATTAGCCAATAAGGAAGCAGGTGGTGGTGTTTGTTATGGTTTAAGAATTAGGAGGTTATATAAGGAAGGACCTGAGGTGATTCTGTGTCATGCAGTCAAATTGAAAAAGTTACCCACCACCAAGTTACTGTATGTTTATTGCAATATTATATACTGGTATTGCTGTTTGTGTTAACTTTTCCTTTCTAGTAAGCGAGTCGCAGCAGACAGTAAAGCACGACAGGTAGCGGCCATAGATGGCGCAAGAGATAGTTGGAGCTCTATCTCCTTTTTTTATGCGGCTGCGGTTTGACTTCATCTGTGTAAGGGGTTCTGGGCATGGGTTGGGTACAGGATGCTGGCACTAAGGGTCCCAACGGTCAGAATTCTGTTGACCGTCATCCCGACAGGGTTAGGATACCAACACCTGCAATTAAGTATCCAAACCCTACCCCTAACCCTTTCCCCCTCCTGCAGCCTAAACTTAACCTTTCCCCCCCTGCAGCCTAAACCTAACCCTAATTCTAACCCTGTCGTGATGCTGGCAGTTGGGACATCCCCTGGGCATAACATGTGTGGGACCTAACACATCAGGCTCACCATTGCCAGGTTGTGGAAGAATTGGGGATGAGATAGCCCATTTGGCCAATGTAATAAGTTTTTTGTGCTGAAGGTTTTTACTTTGTTTGAATTGGAATGTATCTTGTTGAATGACATAGTGTGACTTTTTTTAATTGCAATATTTTACAAGACAGCTTGATTATATTAAAGTTTTGTTTCACCTTATAGAAGAATCCTCTGTGGTTATTTTTGTTGATGTTTTAAACTCCTACATATGGATTCAGGGCCTTATTCAGCAAGGATCGCAAATGCGATTGCAATAGCGATTACGCACGCAGCCTCACTGCAAAGATATGCGAATCCATTGCGATCGCTATGCCGTCACAGCACTACATAAGAACGCCCTCCTTACCTTACACATATCCGTAATGTTTAGCAAGACTGAGAAACCACTGGTAACATTGAGTACCATCGCAAATTCCCACACACCTGCACAAGCTCTGACCTTACTCAGAAATTGCTAACTTTGTCAAATGCCGTACGCACACGCAGGGAGGGTTTCTGACTACCCAGAAACACCCTTGCCCGCCGATCAGTGGTGTAGTGCCATCAGTTTCAGTAAGTGTAGTGCGGACCTCAGTGAGTGCGGTCCGTACTACACAGTAACAAACGGGATGCAATAGGGTAACTGGCTGACGTGATCCCGACAGCCGGCTTCCCGACTGCTTTATCCCGGCGTGGGTTAAATAACAGGCGTCTATATCTAGACGCCTGTCATTTTTCTGACGCCGGGAGACAGGCGCCCGGCATCCCGATCGAGGGATGCCGGGTGCCGCGAACGGACAGCCGCGGGGGAGGAGGGTTAGGTTTAGGGCTCCCGGGGGGGGGGATTTAGGGTAAGGCACCCTCGGTTAGGGTTAGGCTAGGGGGAGGGAAGGTTATGGTTAGGCACCCCCGGGGGGGACTTAGGGTTAGGCACCCCCCCGGGGGACTTAGGTTTAGGCAGCGGGGAAGGGGGTATCAGGGTTAGGCACTTGGGGGGGAGGTTAGGGTTAGGCACCCCTAAGGAGGGTTAGGGGGGTTAGGTTAGTTATTACTTACCTGAGGACAATCGGGATTTCCAGCGCTGTTGGCCTGCCGCTGCCGGGATCTGTTCATCTGTCGGGCTGCCGCTGCCGTGAATCGAACCGCTGGCCTTTGCGGCTGGCGGTATTTCATACCGATTCCTTAACAAACACGCCGGCGCCGATTAGTACACTCGTACTACCCAGCGGCGGTGTGTTTGTATTAGCAGCCAATGAGAGTCAGACAGACTGTCATTGGCTGCTGCATCCACGAAGGGATCTGGGCTGGAACTCACTCATGAGCTCCGCCTTCCGGCTCCCGCAGTGGGTGATGGGTGAGACATCATGACAGACAGAGGAGCTGATGGTGGCTTGCGCAGGAGCGGGGATTCAGATAAGTATATTACGTGTGTCTTGTGTTATATATGTAAGGGTTACTGCATAGGGTGGACCACTACTGGGGCCACTGTATAAGGGTCACTGCATAGGGGGACCACTACTGGGGGCACTGTATAAGGGGACCACTACTGGGGGCACTGTATAAGGGGAAATACTGGGGGCACTGCATAGGGGGGACCACTACTGGGGGCACTGTATAAGGGACACTGCATAGGGGGGACCACTACTGGGGGCACTGTATAAGGGGCACGTCTGGGAGCACTGCATAGGGGGGACCACTACTGGAGGCACTGTATAAGGGGCACTGTATAAGGTTCACTACTGGGGGACCACTACTGGGGGCATTGTGCAAGGGGCACTACTGGGGGAACTATAAGGGGGCACTGTATAAAGGGCACTACGGGGGGGAGGGGGGTCTTTAACAAATCATGCTGGCTATATTTATTTGCCTGCTAGAGTCATGTTTTTTAGTGATAGAGGTGTGTGTGTGTCTCTGTCAGTCAGTGTGTGTACCCCGTCATAGGCTGAGTGGTATATTTTACTGTAGTGGTCCTAAATCTTGTGTAAGCTGTGTATATATATATATATATATATATATATATATACAGTATATATTTATTTGTGGCTAGATGTTTTTTCATTGGTCCGGTAACCAAGGATTTGCAAACCCCCCTTTCAGAATCCTGCATTTGCCACTGGCGCATTGTGAGTACTCAAGCTGCATATGGCATCGCACGCCCATGCAACGCCGTTCAAACACAATGGCACGCCTGCATTTCGCCGACCACCCCCCCATCACCTCCCACAAACAATACCTGTCAATCACTCTGCAAAAGGGGCTGTGTAGTCACTGCGATCGTAGTGGTTGGTTCGCGCGCACACACTGTGATGTATACACAGGTGCAGAACGCAACAATCGGCCGATTGCGTGCGTAATCACAGTTGCGATCCTTGCTGAATCAGGCCCACAATCATTTAAAGGTTTGGCCATTGCCCAAAGTAACAGCAAGTTAAGAGCTGGATTAGGTCTCCTATTTAAGGATGACTATAATAATAATAATAATAATAAAAGCCTTTAGACTGAATTCAATAAGATATATGCCCCATCAATTGAATCCAACATACTCAGCGCTGCATAGAGCAGCCTTATTTCTATACATAATTTTCTGAAAGACTAGTTAAATATTTCAAGACTGTTTATTGCACGCAGCAGGCTATGTAATGGTGCCTTTTTGCATGTAGATGCCTATTTTATAACCCATTTGAGGGTTTCTGGGCACAACTAGTGATACTGAGCCAAGGTGAGGGTGGTGGTTTCTACTCAACACAAGTGTGCCAGGGGCGGACAGTCGCCCCAGAATTGGTAAAGTGGTTTTGGTCTAGAGCTTATTGCTGCTTCGTGCGTTTATTTGCAACCATTGTTAAATAGTAAAAGCTGTGGCCTTGCATACAGTAAGTGCAAGTTTAAGTTGTGGTGATCTGTAGAGGGGTAGGGCCTGATTCTGAAGTGGATGCAGTGTTGATGCTGCACACAGTTGGCAAATGTTTTAGATCTGCGCATAGTCAGCGCTCAGAGACGCAGTACCGAATCAGATGCAGGGTGTGTGCATTTTAGTGCGCGTTCCTGGGAAGTAAACACGGGCATGTCACTGAAAGCGGCTGCATCCAAAGACCCTGAACTGCTCATACAGGAGAGCCATACTCCTGATGGAGAAACTGCCTTAGGGCTGGTGCAAGTTTCAATGGTGCGATTGATGGTGCATCTACAGATGCAACATAGATGGAAATGCAATGTCTCAAGATGCTGCATGTGGGCATCTCAGTTTTGTGACAATCAGCCACATCTGCGTCCGACTTACAATCATGACTACTGTGCTGTCCTGTAGACAGACCAGACATTTCTCTGGCTTGAAGAAGGAGCTGTAGATGGTTGTTGCCACAAGGTGAATGGAGAACTGGGTGTCAAATAGTTGTTGGCCAATTACATTACTGCGGCAGAGCAGTGTGTGAGAGGAATGGGATGTTTAGTGCATGTCTCAGAGTTGTTCGGAGCTCTGTGCTTCTGATGTTGACAATTTCAGCAGTCAATGAGCTGCAACACTGATTATCCCTGGGTAGCTAAGAAATTAGTATTGAGCCATCAGGCAGCTTGATACTGTGCATGACAGAGATGGGCAGATCACCATCAGTTAATATTATATAGAATGCCCAGCACAAATGGCCAATGCAGTAGACTCTGGCTTTGTGCAATAGTCTACTGAGTATGTGCAGGTCTCCGGGAACATGGCGTCCGTGTCATGTTCCCGGAGTCTTCACTATTGCGCATGCGCAAAACACTGGGAAAATGGCTGCTGCTTCATTTTCCTGGTGATTACTGCTGTTCTGCAGTGCCGACAGACGCCAGATTCAGGAGTGGTAAATATAATTATGGGTACAAGATATGCGGTGTGGGCCCCCTTGGACCCTGGGGCCAGTGTGAACCGCACACCCTGCACCCTTTATAGATATGCCAATTTTCCTTGCAGGAAGTAGTCGGCATCCCGACATTTGGGATGCTGGCGGTCAAAATACCGGCACCGGAATCCTGACTGCCGGCATCCCGAAGGTAAGTATCAGGGTTTAGGGGGAGGGTTAGGTGTAAGGTTAGGATTAGGCATTGGGGGGGTAGGGGTAAGCACTAAGGGGGAGGTTTAGGGTGCAGGGAGGGGGAGGTTAGGTTTAGGCACTAGGGGGAGAGGGTTAGGCACCAAGGAGGGGGGGTTAGTGGTAAGGGTTAGTATTAGGTTACTTACATAAAGCTGTTGTGATTCTGACTGTCGGGATGCCGCTGTTGGTATTCTGACTGGCTGCTTCCCAACCCCCGGGATCCCATACCCAACCCATTCTTTACCACACAAAGACTAATTTTATGTCAGAATCCAATTATCCTCCCAGTATGAATTTGATTTATTGGAGGAAATTGGAGCATGCAGAGAAAACCCATGAACACAGAGAGAGACACGTACAAAATCTCAATTGTGTGAGGCAGTAATGCTAACTACTACACCAACCGTACTACCCATGGACAACTGCAAGTTTAACACTGTCGCAGAAGCATATTTTAGGTCTCACCTGGATGTAAAATTAGCAGACAGAGGAAGTTCATGAAAAAGCATGATTGTTTTTTTAGGAAAGTCATATTTGAGAATTGTCTTGGAACTATCAGTTCATGTCAAATCAAGTCGGTATAAGCATAGTTCAATTTGTAGCTTTCAGATGATCTTGACAAGCCATGGCATATATGGGATATTTTTAATTATTTTTGCTTATTTACACATTTTTTGCATATTTAAGAAATGTATTTAATTTAAAAAAAAGCTACCATCTTCTCTGATCGTGGTTTTCACCGAGACAGCATGCATGCTAGCCTTGGGGCAATTTTGAAATCACATCTGTCAATAAGAAAGTAGCGGAGTATGGTGTATTACCAGTGAATGACTGTAGATGGCACTGTAGACAGATAAGCTATGTACTTATACAAGTAAGTTTTGCAAGACTTTATGATTGCTTCTCTGTGTGGAACTCCATGTTAAACAAAATGTAGTTATGGTCATCGGCGGGTTAACCATTAATAGTCACCATCAATAGTGCCATCTGTGATTACCATCAAAGGCATTAAACCATCGCCCATGAGCCATTGATGGCTTGCATCCATCAATGCCAAATCCTGCTGGGGGACACAGCAGGCCGTGGGACTTAGTGGACCACCAGAGGATGGGGCTAAGCATTGTGACCCCGGCGTTGATAAGTAGGTGGAACCATCGGCTCCCAGTTTGCCATCAATGATGGAGAACCACCGGTTCTCCACCAGCGTTGGCAAGACCATTGATTATTGGAGACCAATCCTAATATACAAACTCTGGCTTGATTTGGAGATGTGCACAAACCCAATGGTTGCGTAAAGCTCCGATGGTTCTGGGTCTGTGCAGTCACAGGACCCATTCTGGGCATGTGCAGAACAGGTCCTGTGTGCTTACTTGCAGACCCCCTTAGCTGCAGCATGCTGCGGTGCTTGGGGGATAGTGACCGGAACCATTGTCCAAAACGGGGGCTTGTCATCCCCATTTTGCAGGCAAGCGGAGTAGAGGGTCTACGTTGTCGGACCAGATTTCCTATACCCGGCTGCCATTTCCGTCAGCCAGGCTGAGTAAGTCGCAGCATGCGCAGCCTGACCAAAGCAGCATTCATTGCGACCGATGATCGCAGGGCTGGCCCTGACCAATTGGATGCATTGGGCAAGATTCTGGCTGGTGTACCCCCCCCCCTCCAATGTGGTACTGAGAAGGGGATATGGCCTCACCAAATGGGCATTGCCTCATAACAGTGGGTAACTGGGGAGGCAGAGGGTGTCAGTGTCTCCAGCCTTCAAATTTCTCCCCCTTGTGTCTCCAGTCATCAAATATCTCCCTCTGTGTGTCTCCAGCCATCAAATCTCTCCTCCTTGTGTGTCTCCAGCCATCCAGTCCCCAACCTATCTCTTTAACAAACACTCATAATTGACTTACCTTTGCTGTCTTCCCGCTGCTTCTCTCCTCCGTGGTACGTTCTCTGCTGTGAATGACGCTGAAGTGACCTTAGGTCACGCAAGCACCACACTGATGGAAGCTGCAGGAGTTGTATGATTGGCGCTGGGCTGTACAGGCTTTCTGCTGCTGCTCTGATAATATGACAGGCAACAGTGCAGCAGTGACGGCAAGCTTGTACAACCCATTGGAGGACAGTTACTGTCACCCAGAACTTCTTAAATCTGGAGCTGGCTCAGAGGAACTTTAATGTCCAGCCTGCTCAGTTTCCACTAGATTTTTTTCAAATGCCCCTAGGGTTTCCAGATGCCCCTAGGCATTTGCCAATACTGCCTATACCTAGAGCCCAGTCTGGATGGTCACAATGGTTGCAGTGGTGATCCGAGGCAGGGTCTACAGACGTTGCACTTTAATCTCTGATGCCAGCAGGAGGTGTCTTACCTACAGAGACCTTCTGCTGCACTTGCATTTTAGTTAGACGGTCTTGTGCAACACCGTCTATCTTTGAATCAGGCCCACTGTTGGATAAGCCTGCTTGCTCCTCTGGAGTGTCTCTAGTCAACAGTGAGATATGGCTAAACACAAATTCATGCACCTAAAGAATTGGCTTCAAGAAGTAGAAATGTTTCATGACAGAAGGAAGGGTTGTATTATACAAGCTGTGTAATGTAGAGTTGAGTTTGATGAAATTAAGAAATAACACTTTTTTCTAGAATTTTATATATTTTATTATATATTTGAATCAATTAGTGAAGTAACTGAACATTAAATATAGGTATTGAGAATAAAGGTAAGATAATAGCAATCAGTGAATAATTAACTATTTGACATATAGTTTTTCATGAATAAATATAACGTGGTGCGCACTGGGGCACTTAAAGTTATCTGATGATTTAACTATGTGCGGTAGTTTTGATTATTTTATCAGTGTATAAAGATGTTACAGTCCCATATACATCCACAAATTATCTGCATAAAGTCCAGAAATTGGCTGTAGTAGAAAATTAGTCCTTAAATGTCCTCAATTATCTTTAGGTAGGATGTTCATATAAATCCCAGAACAAACTGATGTAACTTTTATCTTTGCTTCACGAGGTCTGTTGGATGGGTGTTCTTATTAAGTCTCAGCCCTCTTTACCCTTCCTCTCCACCTCACATGTAATGTTATGCACAGTATCAGGAACTTATAAGGACACTATTGATGCAGTTTATGTAAGTGAAAATGTACTTACCCGGATAGTGTGATATTCCTCCTGCTGGTACTCTCAGTCCCGGTGCTTCAGGTGATGGTGTGTGGGGTTTATAGACTATATCACAATGTCTGGTGGTTTATTACCATATAAACAGAATATACACCAGTGTTTAGTACAACACATTAATTGATACAATAGATTAGTCAATAGCTCACTAAGTCCCAAATTACTGGTTAAAAAAGTGGTCCATAAAAAGTCTCTATTCAGAGTGTATAGAGCTATCTCTTACTGTTAATAAAGTCCAGCACATAAATGTTCCATGATGCAAGTAGGTAAGGGGCATGTACCAACGCGTTTCATCTGAAAACCGCACCTTGAAAAAGCTATTGACTAATCTATTGTACCAATAAATCTTTTGTACTAAACACTGGTGTACATTCAGTTTATACATGGTGATATAGTCTGTGAACTCCACACACCACCACCTGAAGCAAAGGGACTGAGAGGACCTACAGGAGGAATATCACGCTACAAGTATTATAAAGCTTTTCTTCTGAAGCGCTCCTTAATCACTGCAGCTGTTTCCACATTTAACACAGTTCAACAAAAAGCTGTTATAATCAAACGTCCAAAAAAGAATGGGGTTTCAACAGCGCTATAACAATGGGTATCCTATTGAGAGCACTTCGATAAAATATGATCACATGCATGAAGAATAACTGAAGTTCTTTATACGCAAGCAACGGAAAAAAAAAGTCTAAAAAATGTATATCGTATGATCTTAATAAATCCCTAAACGGCAGTGGAAAGATAAAATTTTAACTTTATTTAAAATGTTCTCAAAATTGTGTCCATCTTTATACAGTATATTTAAGACATTACACAATTTTTTGAACATTTTAAATAAAGTTTCAATTTTATCTTTCCACTGCCGTTTAAGGATTTATTAAGATCTGAGGATATATATTTCTGAGACTTTTTTTCCGTTGCTTGCGTATAAAGAACTATTGGGATTGTGAATACTTCAGTTATTCTTCATACATGTGATCATATTTTATCAAAGTCCTCTCAATAGGATACCATTCATTGGTCATAGCACTGTTGAAACCCACATTTTTTGGGGGACTTTATCACACTATCCAGGTAAGTACTTACCGAAACTGAATCAATAGTGTTCTTATAAGTTCCATACTGTGCATAAAATTAAATTTGAGGTGGAGAGCAATGGTGAAGAGGGCTGAGACTTATTAAGAACACCCATCCAACAGACCTTGGGAACCAAAGACAAAAGTTACATAAGTTTGTTCTGGGATTTATATGAACACTCTACCTACAGATGGAATGGGATTGAAATACCGGCAGCTCAACAGCCGTCTGTTCAAATCCCGACAGTGAGAGTCAGACAGTAAGAGATCCTAACAAGTGTTGGAAAGTACCCTAACCCTCTCCTCTCCCCCCCTTAACCCTAACCCTCCTTTAGGGGTGCCTAACCCTAACCTCCACTCCTAGTGCCTAACCCTAACCTCCCCCCAGGGGTGCCTACACCTAACCCCCCCTCCCCGCACCCTAAACCTAGCCCTCCCGGGGGCTGCCTAACCCTAACCTCCCCCCCTAGTGCCTAACCCAAACACACCCTTCTCCTAGCCTAACCCTAACCTTCCCCGGGGGGGGGGGGTTCCTAACCCTAAGTCCCCCCTGGGGTCCCTAAACCTAACTCCCCCATCTCCGGGCTAAGTGTTAAACTTTCCCGTCAGCGGACGATCGGGATGGCGGGGGTCGGTACTCCGGCGTCAGGATTAAGATGGGCGTCAGCATTTCGATGCCTATCTTAAGTCCCTTGACGGGCAGGTCCAGTCGGGATTTAGACCGGCGGCATTGCGTCCGCCGTTCTATTAACTACATCCCCTACAGATATTTGAGGACATTTAAGGACTAATTTTCTACTACAGCAATTTCTGGACTTATAATGGCAGATAATTTGTGGATGTATATGGGACTGTAACACCTTTACACACTAATAAAATAAGCAAAGATACCACACATAGTTAAATCATCAGATAACTTTAAGTGCCCCAGAGCGCACCACGATATATTTATTCATATAAATTTGTCTAAACAAAGTCAGGGATATCCCTGTATGTGGAGCTGCTAAGGACACTGACAGATTAACCTAGAGCGTTCTACCCCCCGCCACCCTCCCCCCCCTGCCATTTCTATATATGTTTTCAGATTTTGGACATGTTACTGTGCATATTTTTACAGTTTCGGCTGCATATTGCAGTCTTATTTTGGGCAATATTTTTTTTCTTACAAACTGCCAATGTCTGGAATTTATAAATATTAGCCTGTGACCAATACCTACCTATCTTTAAACATAGCTAAGGATAGGCAGATTCCGCTTCCTCAAATATCAGAGGTGTACAAGGGATCCAAGGACTCTAAATGAGTGTTGCCATATTTATAGAATTGGTGCCACCTCAACTCAAAATCAACAGCAAAAAAAAAATCAGTAGTATACATTTTGGCATTCTCATATGAACACAATTATTATTATTCCTTGTGACAAATTTATCAGTTACAAATATTCAATAAAGAATAAGCAAGCATAATGCAATTTATAATCATCACAATTTAAACAAAATTGGAAATAAATAAAAAACATGACAAATTCAAATAAATCATGTGAAGATTGCACTCTCATGTAAATCCATATTCACAACAAGAAAAACTTTTTATATTAGGCATATATCGCCAGTAGTTCATTAACTTCTTTGATTCAGCAATGCCAGACATTAACTCTTTTAAATCTGCAGAGTTATACAGGGTAAGAGGGAGACCTGGCCATATATGAACATGAATTTACAGTTTTGACCAACAAAACCCTTCTTAGGTGGCTTCAAAAAGTAGCTGGTAATAAATGTATATTTAGTTGTTTTGGTAACAGAATTCTTTTTAGCCGCTGCACCAAATCATTCAGTCACAGGAGCTTTTCTGATAGAAATTGCAAACTTACTTCATGAACAATAGAGCACAAGGTACCTGTAATCATCTGGCGAATTCAAGTAAATCTGTCTTTTCCACTTGAATGCAACAGCAAGTGCGCCTTATCTGTACTTTTGTAAGGATAAGCTCTAATTGGCCTTACTCTTTTGCATGCCCACTAAAACCACCATCTTGTTTCACACATGAATGCATCTGCCCATTAAAATGGGTGTGTAAGCAATGCAGTAGGCATGTGACCTATTACTTAATTTGCCCTGCCATTTTGTATTTTTGTAAATTACAATTTTTTTACATACAGTAGACAGACTTACGTTGACACTGACACTAAATACAACTGACATTGACACATATTCACACCCATCCTACATCAATTACAGCTGCACTGGAGCTTAGAGACATACATAAGCCAAACAGGAAACCATGTTACCATAACTTCCTATGTTTTGAATCAGCCATCTTCCTATTCTTTATGAGAGAAAGCAGGAGGAGTACAGGTATATAGCAGCAGCTGTTAATAGTATTATTATCTTCAGCGTGAACAGTTGTAATAAATATATATATATATATATATATATGTGTGTGTAAGAACAAAAATTGCCCACCTTACCAACAGAAGAAATTGGTAACACGGCATTGATGACCAACCACCAAATAATTGGCATACTAGTACTTACTACTTCATGGTGTGTATAGGCATTGAACGACCAGAGATGGTTGAAAGTGAAGTCAATTACAACAGCTCTATTATTGCAGGATACTTCCGCTTCCTCACCTGTTGTCACAACTCACGAATGGATAATGGATGGTAGCCCGTATTTTGGTATTGGCGAGACCTATTACAGAAGTGCAGAGCCTTATGTGCCAGCAGTATTCACCAGGGACCTCCGCAAGGAGGTTTGGACCTAGCTGCATCTGACATGCAGGTCGCGGCCCTCAGACTTGATTCCTTAATACAGGTGCTGGTGTATTCTGGAATGGAGTGGCGTACGATGAAGACGTACAGCGTAGTTAACAAGCCGTGTCAGAACCAACGGACAAGATGGTACCAAGGATCAAACGTAAACAGGTCATAGTGAATAGCCAAGGTCAAACCGGTAATATCAAGCGCAGTACCAGGGGTGAGATGGAATCAGGTCACGAACAAAGCCAAGGTCAGAAATGAGCAGTAAGGATCACTAGGAACACTGGAGTATGGTTGGAAGCCTATACTCTGGCACTGGATTGTGCTCAGGAACTCCCTTATATAGACTGAATACTCAAAATTCATGACAAACCTGACGTCACGTTTGGCGCGTCTGTCCCTTTAAGCTGTATACAGGACGGCGCATGCACCTCTAAGGGAGCTGTGGCCGTCTGTGTTCTGGACCCGTCACGGGGGGAGGAAGGGGAGAGCCGGATAATCGGAGGCTGTCAGCAGCGGGCGCTGGGTCCTGCACACCCGCTGCCCGGTGTCGGACCCGGTAAGTAACAGAATTTCACCATGTACTTTTACTGCAATATATTACTGCAGAGTAGCTGCTGATTACAGTACTGAGTGATGTGAAAAGTTTAGGTGAGAATGTCATCTCTGTGACATGAATGTATTGATATTAATAAATTTTAAACTACCAACTAGATTTGGCGCTACCTGATACAGAGGCATGGAGACTAATGCACCCATGTTCTTTACCAGCCAAAAAATTTGATCTCTGCTGTGGGATGTAGTCTGCATCCTGACTGTCAGGATGCTGACAGTCAGAATACTGGCGCAGAAATCCCGAAAGCAGTCTGAATCTCGGCTCCAGAATCCTGACCACTGACATCCTAACTACGGGAGGGAAAGGTTGGGGTTAGGCTGCAGGAAAGTGGGTCAGGAGGAGGGTTAGGCTAAGGGTTATAACACTTAAAAAATTCTGTCAGGCTTCTGACTGTCGGGATGCCGCTGTCAGTATTCTGACCATCGGCATCCTGACCGCAGTTCTGTACACACCAGCGGAATGCCTTATCACTACAGACAGCCCAGTTGCTTAACCAGTAGGATGGTTTATGAAAGCTACAGATATGCCCAGCTACATCCTTGCCTGTAGCGCAGCAAATTGCGCCATGTGTGGCGCGAGACGGATTACCGCGACCGGAGACGTGCATTTGAGTCTCCATAAGAATGAATGGGAGACTCACTCCTGCGATCGGAGATGCGCATTCACATCTCCATAGGACTGAATGGAGATGCATTACCCGAGATCGGGAAGCGCCATAGTGTATCGTGGCACATAGTGTGATGTACACGCACGTTGTGGTGCGATCAGCCACAATGAACTTGGGCACTTCTGTATGTGATGTACAGCCAAAGTCACTGTGATACAATGTTACAATGAAGTGGAGCTTTAGCGGAACGGGGTGCCATACAGCTCACCAGCCGGTGACTGTATATAGCTTGTGGGTAATTGTGCAGGATCCTGGAACAGCGGTTAATGCAGGATAATATGCCGGGTCTCTCAGAGTTAAGACCGTCTCACACTGTGTCACAGTAAAGGTAAGATGGCCCCACACATGTTCAGTAGTAACTTTGGCAGCAATCTTGGAACAGGAAATGAAGCCTCCTTGGAGGAAGAAAACGGAGTCTGTGCAGTAGCGCACTCCCTTATTAACATCAAATTCATAAGCAACAGGAAGATCAAAGATCAAGCCATGTCTGTACACAGAAATTCACAGGGACAACTAACAAAAGTGCTGGTAATTAAGAAGTGAGCCAAATACACTGTTGCTTGTCTGCAGACAGAGGCAGGTTTCCAAATTTTAATCCCATGCCAAGCCGACATCAACAGTCACAGAACCATGTCTCAGAGTGCTGGGGAGAGGACAAGAAACAATCTGAAACAAACCAGGAAGCAGACACTAGACTGTTGATATACAATATTACCCACCTTCCCGTGAACTCCAAATACCCCACAAATGATGAACATTTTATAAAAAAAACTATAGTAGATGGGTATCAGAACCTTTTCAATCTGGGAATTCAGTAGTTTCTTCACCTCAAATTCTTGTTGCTGGTGTTCCATAGCTGCAGAAAAGGGGACATTGGCAGAAGAAAAGCTGTTAATAAGTAGAGGTTTGAACAAGGAGATGTGGAAAACATTGGCAATCCACAGTTTAGAAGGAAGGTCTAGCCAAAGGCTACCCGACTGATCATATGAAGAATTTTATTAGAGCCAATGAAGCAAGGTGCAAACTTCATGTTGGAAACATTCAATATAGATTGCGTGTGGACAGCTAGACTTTGCCTCTGAGAAGCAACTTAAGAACAATTAGAACTGCAATGACTATATAAGGACTTTTGGTTACTTCTGACTTTGTTCTAAATTTTAAATACATTTTATAGCAAGGATTTTACAGCAGGTACTTGAACATAAGGACAGGATGGTAGCTCAGGAAGACGGGATGAGAACCCATTGAATAAAGAATGGAGAAAATTATGAAGCATCTTGGTAATGGTTGTTATGGGTAATTTCTGTGCAGAGTAGCAGGTCTACCCTGTCATCTTCTTTCACTGAAATGTGGATTCTGAGGAAAGGTTTCCAAATCTTGATTTATTCGCTCAGTTTGCCTGTTTTTTATTTGGGATGTTCAGCTAAAGATAAATGTATCTTAATGTTGAAATACTTACAAAGAGATTCCGCAGACTCTTTCCCTAATAGTATAAACCACAAGCTTGGGTGCAGAATAAAGCCTTTTTAATGTACAATGGGCAGTTTTCAAAAAGTTATCTACCACTTCCCTAGCTTTATTGAAGTTAGGCAAGTCCATTATGAAGTCCATGGGTTTATGAGACCATGAATTATTTTGCATGGGGAGAGGAAGCAAAGTTGGCGAGGTGTTTTATGGCATACACAAACTGAAAAGACTTGACATCAGAGCATACAGTGAGACACCAATAGCGAAGGAGATATAGTTCCAAGGTCTTCATCATTCAGCATGACGTGAGAAATAGTAGGCATGAGCCCAATGTTTTAGTAGTAACTGTGGTGCAAATAAAGACTTTCCTGCTGGCATCAATTCTGTGGACATTACAGCAACAGAACTCATATAGAGGATCTACTATAGGTTTAATTTTACCAACAGGTTTTTTTTAATTGAGGATCAAAGGAAAGAGTAAAGCATCAGCTTTGTTGTCCTTGGCTCCTGGTCGTTAAGTAATTATCAGGTTGAAACTGAAAAAGAATAGCGACCATCTAGTTTGGCATGGGTTTACCTAATAGGCAGATTGAAGATAGATACTTTTGTGATTTGTATAAACAATAACAAGGTATTTAGCCCCATCACGAAAGAGCCAGTTGTATTTCCAAAAGTTTCTTGTCAGCTATAGAGTCATTTCCCTCAGAGGGCACAAATATCTGAAAGAAGAACAAGCATAGATGGTATTTTCCAGAAGGAGCCCTTCAACAGTTGAAGCATCAAACTCTAAGAAGAAGAGAGAGGTAGTATCTATCTGCTGAGAATAGACACCTAGCTGAAGGTCTGTTTGGGACGAGAGATGTCTTGTGTAGCTTCTGGAGAAACAGAGGGGTATTCAATATGAAACGTTAACTTCACTGTTGAAGTTAACGTTTCATATCGGAGTTTTTAACTGCGTTAAAGTATCGGGCGCACTCCCGCTTATCCCCGTATTCAATATAAAATTAACGAAAACAGGAAAGTTCAAGCTAGGTCAATATACAGATCTGCACAGAAACAACTCAGAAAAGTGGTGGAGATTAGCAGGTGAGCCTAATACGCTGTCACATTTCTGCACTTGTATCTTGTTCCAAGCAGACAAGAATAGATCCCTCAGGATGCCCCTCACCCACCATTATGGAGATGAGTAGGATAGCACTGTACAGGACACCCTGCCACTATTCAGAAACCTGGGAAAGGACACTGAACCATCTGGATCAAAACAATGGAGCTAGACCCAGTAAGAGCATGCCAGGTGCCGGCTTTATGTGACTGACTCATCTGGCAAGTTATCACCTTGCATCATGGGAATAAATATTTGTGAATGTTAGAACTGTTCAACTGATCAAAGCATTGATCTTCTTTTGCTAGTCTTCTGCCCCTCCTACTATGTATAATCAGATGTAGCAGCCATAAATATCAGCTTTAATATCCATAACCACAATTACACCTCCCAAGCCCACTGCCCTGAAGTCTTCTTAAGATTTAGTCACCATTGGGCTGATTATAAAGCTGGGTACACTTTAAACGACGTGCGTACCCAGCCATACGAGTGACGACCCACCCACAGGCCAACATATTAGACGCTCCGGTGCCCGACCGCCCGATATGTTGCCCCCTGCAGCATCCCACTGGGGTCGTCAGCTGCATCGTCAGGTTGAGCTGCATGTAGGGCCGACCTGACGATGCGGCTAACGACCGCACGCACGCCCTACATAGAGCATATACACAATGATTTTAACGATTTGTTGTTACGAACCGTCAGAATCGGGCAAAATATCACTAAATGTGTACCGAGCTTAAGTTGGAAGCAAATTTAAAAAAAAGCAGTAACTTTGTAGCTAGAACTAACTATTTTGCCATGCAAGGGGTGCAAATAATTTTTTTTGCTTTGCTCTCAACTCAGATTAGCTGTATTTGTACAACAATACAAGAGTACATTCCTCCCTTCCTTATACAGGTTTCCACTAATTGCTAATACACCTTGTCAACATAACACACACACACTGACTAAAATAACCTTCCCGTATCTTGCTTCAAATGCATTCCATATCTTTTTTTCAAATGTAAACAAATAAACTTTAAATTGCTATCTTTTATATAACAGTATAAAGCCCTTGATTACACTTTCTCCTTACATTATTGACTTGAATCTAGGACACATATACAACAAAAATTTTATGTTTTTTTTTCTCCTGTAATAACTTTTCCTGTGCAGCATTTCATTTATAACGTCCCTGTTTCTCTTTAATCAGATTCTTCCCAAATGTTGCTTCTTAAAATCCACCTCTATAAAGAGATCTATACTGTATGGGCCTCATTTATTACAAGTGGATTTTGAGTGCAACATTTTCACTGAACAGCAGCAACCAATCATTAATTAGCTTTTATCTCTCTCGTGCAAGTTAGACAATGGGGGCGATTTAATTCAGCGTGATGTTGAATAGACCTGTAAAGGATTTCCAGGATCTATTCAATTACCTGCGCTGTTAAGCCTGACTAGAACCACTTAAGTTGGATAACAAGAGATATGGTAAGAACTTACATTTGTTATCTCTGCTTCTACGATGTCCATAGGGTCCACAGGGTTGACCTTGGGGTATAGCTGGACCTGGATCCATGGGCACCACGCAGTTAAAGCTTTGCTGCTCCCAGGATGCACTGGGTCCATCCTCCTCTATACCCCGCCCCAGCCACATCAGTTTTTTAAGTAGCCAAGGCCGGAGGACATAAAAACAGAGAGAAGGAAGACTGGAACACACAAGAACCATACTCACGGAAAGGGAGACGGAAAACTGGTGACCAGCCACGTAGCCCATATGAAGCCAGGTGCATCAGGGCGGGTGCCCTGTGGACCCTATGGACCTCGTAGAAACAGATAACAAAGGTAAGTTATTACCATATCTCTTGTTTTCTACTTCAGGTTCCATAGGGGGACCACAGGGTTGACCTTGGTGATGTTCCAAAGCAGTACAACTAAGGGCAGGGACGCTGCTGTGCTGAAAGGAGAATCCGGGGCCCGAAGGATGCATCCTGAGAGGCGAAGGTGTCAAACTTATAAAACCGTAGAAAAGTCTGTATGGAAGACCAGGTGGCCGCCTTACACAGCTGAATAGCTGAGGCATCAGCAGCCCACGAGGGACCCACACACCGAGTGGAATGAGCCTTAACAGAGGCCGGAACAGGTAAACCCTCTTGTGGATAAGTCTCACAAATAACCAAACAAAGCCAATGGGCCAAAATTTGTTTGTTGGCAGGCCAACCTCTCTTGTGAAAACCAAAGAGGACAAACAAAGAATCAGACTTCCGAATGGAACTAGTCCGGTCCACATAAACTTTGAGAGCACGGACAACATCTAAGGAAGCCTCACCAGCCGAGAGATCAAGTGACTGAAATGCCGGCACAACCATTTCCTGATTAATGTGGAACTTAGAGACCACCTTAGGAAGAAAACCCGGACGGGTACGAAGCACTGCCCTGTCCAGGTGAAAAGTTAGAAAAGGAGAATGGCAAGAAAGCGCTCCTAATTCTGACACTCTCCTAGCCGAAGCAATTGCCAGGAGAAAAACATCCACTTGGGTTCCACTGACTCAAGAGGTTCAAATGGAATACCTTGCAGTGCCCGAAGCACCACTGCCAAATCCCAAGGAGCCACTGGTAGAACAAAAGGAGGTTGAATCCTGAGAACACCCTGGAAAAAGTTGCGAATATCAGGCAGAGTAGCAAACCTACCCTGGAACCACACAGAAAGTGGAGATACATGAACTTTCAATGAAGCGAGGCGTAACCCTAGGTCCAATCCAGACTGAAGGAATGCCAAAATCCTAGAAACATGAAACGATTGAGGAACGTCGTTTCTGGACACACCATTGAAAATAAGTATGCCACACACTGTGGTAAATCCTGGCGGAAGCAGGCTTGTGCGCTTGTAGCATTGTGCTGATGACTGAGCTGGAAAAACCCCGGGTCCTTAAGACGGATGTCTCAAGAGCCACGCCGTCAAAGACAGACGACCCAGATCTGGGTAAAGCCAGGGCCCCTGAGACAACAGGTCCTGAAGTTGAGGCAGAAGAAATGGAACGTCGATGGAAAGGCCTCAAAGATCGGAGTAACAGGGACGTCTGGGCCAAGCCGATGCCACCAGCAGAAGTGTGCCGCCATCCTGTTTGCATTTCCGAAGGACCCGAGGCAGCAAGGCTATCGGAGGAAAAGATACCCCAGCTGAAATGTTCATTTCACTGACAGCGCATCCACCAGGCTTGTGCCGTCCTCTCTTGTCCTGGACCTGTACACATGCAATTTGCGATTGTGACGGGAGGTCATGAGGTCCATCTCCGGCAGTCCCCACTTGTCCACGAGCAGTTGAAATACATCTGGATGAAGGGACCATTCCCCGGGATGCACGTCATGATGGCTGAGGAAGTCCGCTTCCCAGTTGAGCACTCCTGGAATGAAGACTGCCGAGATGGCCGGAAGGTGGCACTCCGCCCAAGACAGGATGCGTGACACCTCCGACCTTGCTGCTCGACTCAGAGTCCCCCCTTGACAGTTGATGTACGCCACTGTGGTGGCGTCGGACTGAACTTGCACTGCCCTTATGTGAAGAGCGTGACCGGACAACTGGAAGGCCCTGTACACGGCCCGAAGTTCCAGAATATTGATGGGAAGAACCGGTTCTTCCGCTGTCCAATGGCCCTGAAGTGAAAGTGGACCCGACACTGCCCCCAACCCCGGAGACTGGCATGCGTTGTGAGCAGAACCCAGTCCGGGATCCCAAAGAGGCGGCCCTTGATGAGATGTCTGAAGCCACCAAGCCATCGACAGGCGCACCTCCAGGGACAACACAAGCATCTGAGTCTTGATTCGGTGTGGTAACCCGTTCCATTTGGATAGAATCAGCCCCTGCAGGGGCCTGGAATGAAACTGGGCATACTCCACCATGTCGAACGTCGACACCATGGACCCCAGAACTCCCATTGCCGAGTGAACCGACACTTGGGGAGTCTTTAGACAACTGCTCACTTGTAGTTGTAGGGAGGAAACCTTTTCCAGAGTCAGAAAGATCCGTTGCTGACGAGAGTCCAGAAGGGCTCCCAAATGAACCATCCTCTGTGACGGAATGAGGGGGGACTTCTTCCAGTTTATCAGCCACCCGTACGCTTGGAGACAAGCGATTGTCAGGTGCAGATGTTGCAAAAGTACCTCTGGAGAGCCAGCCAGCAATAGGAGGTCGTCCAGATATGGCAGAAGCCGTATACCCTGGCTGTGCAGATGGGCAGCCATGACAGCCATAACTTTGGTGAACACCCTTGGAGTCATGGAAAGACCAAAGGGCAGAGCCTGAAACTGGAAGTGAAGCTGTTGTATAGCAAACCTCAGATACCGCTGGTGTGAAGGGGCTATAGGAACATAGGTAGACGTCCTTGATGTCCAGGGAGACCATATAATCCCCCGGTTCCAGAATGATGGAACGCAAAGTTTCTATCCTGAAAGTTGGCACTCTGAGGAACTTGTTCAACGATTTCAGGTTGAGAATGGGTCGATGAGAGCCATTGGGTTTCGGAACCAGAAAGAGAAAAGAGTAGTAACCCGTCCCGCATTGAGAAGTCAGAACGGGAACAACAACCCCTGCTTTCAGCGACGACTCTATGGCTTCCTGGATCTGCAAGGGCTTGGTCTTGTCCTGGGAAAGACTTGTGCAGAAGAACTGTAGGGGGGGTCTATAACGGAAGGACAGGGCATACCCCTGAGAGACCACTTCTCATACCCAAGCATCAGTGGTTGTATTGCACCAGCACTGGGCAAATTGAAGAAGTTGGCCCCCCACTCTGGGATCCCCCAGAGAGAGGCCCGTCCCATCAGCCTGAAGGCTTATCTTCTGGCTTGGAAGAAGGGCGTCTAGTGCTCCAGGCCTGCTTCTTTGGTTAAGAGGCAGTCTTGGTTGACGACTGCCTTGGGAAGGACTGACCCTTGGACTTACCCTGAGTCCAAAAGTACCGAAAGGCTGAGGTCCTAGCTTTAGAAGGTGCAGCTACTGATGACAGAAACGCCGATTTAGACTTTGCCAAGGTATCAACAATTTTGTCCAGGTCAGGGCCGAACAAAATCTCTCCATTAAAGGGTAAGGCCTCCAGGCCTTTTTTGGAATCTGCATCCGCTCTCCAAGAACGAAGCCACAAAGACCGGCGAGCATAGACCGCTGCCACCAAAACTCTAGAAGTTAGAAGACTGGCATCCAAAGACGCTTCCGCATTATAGGAAGCGGCATCCCTCATCTGACCAACCAAAGCTCTCTGATCCTCCGGAGCTTCTTCAGGAAACGTATCCTCCAGTACATTGGCCCAGCTGTCAGTGGCTTTAGCCACCCAATAGATGGCCATGGACGGACGGGCCACCGCCCCAGAGAGAGAATAAATGGACTTTAAACAAGTCTCCACTTTCTTGTCTGTGGGATCCTTTAGGGATGAAATGGATGGCATTGGCAAGGTAGCACTCTTGATCAGGCGAGTAAGGTGAGAATCCACCGCCGGTGGTGTTTCCCACTTCTTGCAATGACTAGAAGGAAACTGATAACTACTGCTTAAACGTTTCTGTGGCTGGAACCTCTTACTAGGCGACTGCCAGGCTTCCACCATATGATCAGTCATATGGTCAGATAAAGGAAAAACAGCCGAAGTCACCTTTGCCTGTTTAAAATTTGGATACTTGGACTTAGGGACGGGGGCGTCAGCCTGTATATCAAGAATGGACCGCACCAATGCCGGCACGTTAATGGTAGATTGTGTCTCCACTTCCGGAGCAGGGGAATCTGAATCAGAATCCTCATGCAATTCGCTCTCATCCGAGGACGCATCTGAGTCTGATAGCTGCGCAGACTGGGATGACGTAACAATGCATTTTGACGCCTTGTGAGGCTTATCATTATGCAACATGGTTTGAAAAGCCGAAGAAGACGCCGCCAAACTCTGGACAGAATTGGAGAACACATCCACCCATGGTGGGTTAGCTTGCGGGAGACCCTGGAAGGGAATGACGGACTGCTGCGTCATCGGAGGAGACTGAACATACATAGGGAACCCCGCATATGGATGAACTGTCTGAGGCCCAGGGGGAGACTGCAATAATTGCGGTACACCCGGAGAAAGGGGGGTGGCTAGTTGGGGTAACCCCCTATGGGGGAGCGCAGTCGGGACCGCCAGGTGGTCCGCGATGGAGGCCAGCACCTGCGAAAATACTGCCCAAGGGGGATCCTGTCCCGAAGTTGGGGGGTAAAAGGGATCAGGTAACTGACGACATCTAACCGATAAATCCTCCATATTCCCCACTGCAGCGCAACGATTGCAGGTGAGCAGATTGGGAGCCGTAGAGCGCTCAACTTCCTCATCAGACATGTTAATAAATAGATATATATTCCCAAATATATATAGCAATACAACAGGGAAGCACTTGGCGCACCCACAAGTATGCAGCACACAAGCCCACAAATATGACACTGTGTAGCACACCACCGTATGTGACCGACCTCACAAATACAAGAATTTATCCTTCTCACACGCACCTGTCAGGACTGTAGGAGAAGGAAAGGGATAGTTATAGACTGGCAGTAAAGAGAAAAAAGCAGATACAGTCAGCACTATCAAAAGTCACATACAATGCAGAAAGTTAATACTCACTGCACCTTGTCACTACAGTCAATAGCCCAGATTCAGTGTCTGGGAGGGCTATAGTGCTGTGTACACTGACCTTTTGCAGGGGAGAGGTACACAGGGGGATCCGACCACACACTGCCTGGAGAGATCTGCGCTGCACACCCAATAAAAGATGGCCGCCGGAGACCTCAGCGGAGGAGTGGCCACACGAAGCAGCTCAGCGTCGCCAGACCTAAGCAGAAAGGCGCGCTGAGCTGAGGGGAGGAGCCGCTAAACAGGGAAGGCTCTCTCCCCTGGCTAGCATTTAACCCCCGGATGCTGGTTCCCACTGCCGGCATTTAACTCCCTGGTGGTCCGGTGGTTCCGCAGGGTATACCTCCAGAGAGGGGGAGCCCGCCGCCACTAGCTAGTGCCTCCGGTCTATCCCCAGAGACCGGAGGCATGCGACTGCATAAGGCACACACATGGGTCACCGCAAGCAGTGACCCGCGGCTTACCTGATCTCCGGCAGCATTCGAGGGAGAGCCCGTGCTAGTACAGGCTCTGGGGTCCCGCCGCGATCTCCAGATCTGTACTGGCATCGTGGCGCCAGCGGGCTGTAGGAGTGGCAGCTTAGACATCCAATGGACAGTCTGAAGCTGCCGCTCTGAAGAGTCCAAATAAAAATAATGAAAGAACTCTAAAAATAAGCTTAGGGGCTGCCAAGCAGCCCCCTGCGCTCAGGTGACCCGACTCCGGCTGGGTACCAACTAAAAACTGATGTGCCTGTGGCTGGGGCGGGGTATAGAGGATGATGGACCCAGTGCATCCTGGGAGCAGCAAAGCTTTAACTGCGTGGTGCCCGTGGATCCAGATCCAGCTATACCCAAGGTCAACCCTGTGGACCCCCTATGAAACATGAAATAGAAAATGATGATTACTATACCTTAAGCTGGGTAGTTAGTCATGGTAACTGGCATTCTCCAATTAAAGTGCCGACTGTGAGGCTGTCAGCGCTGCGCTAAGCTGAAAAACAGCATTGTGGCCGGCACTTAAGTTGGATTTCCCCTCGCACCCTCAGGAGGGTGTGAGCACAAACCCTCTAGTTGTACTTAACAGCGCAGTCAATTGAATAGATCAGAGAGCTCCAGGGCCGGACTGGCCATCGGGGACTTCTGGCAAATGCCAGAAGGGCCGATGGTCAAGTGGGCCGGTCTAGCCGTCCGCATGGATGCTATTGAAATGGACACCGCCTGAGAGAAGACATTTATGCACATTAAGAACTGTAATGTTACAAGAGGTCCCACTGGTCCTCTAGTGTCCACTGGCCATGTTCTGCCAGCAGACATTAGAGGACCAGACGGACCTCTAGTAACAGGCACCATCTGACACGCCCCCCTGCCTGCTGTGTGTGAACTGTGAAAAACTGGAAGTGCCGAAGAGGAGCAGCAGCACTAATACAGGAGCAGGAGGAGACCCAATGCAACAGCTGCATCTCCTGGACCCTGAAGTGGAGAGAAGAGAGGGCACTACCAAACATTATCAGGTAAGTGAGTGCACCTTATTTTTCTTATAAATCTATTGCTAGTCTCCTGCAATTACAATATATAAGCACTGTATCTCCCCCTCAGTATCCCAGCCCCCACCCTCCCTGTAACCACCCTCAGTGTCCCCATGCTCACCCTCCCTGTATCCTAAATCAGTGTCCCTGCCCTAACCCTCCCTGTGACCCCAATCAGTATCCCAGCACTCATTCTCCCTGTGACCCCTAATCAGTGTCCCTTCCCTCACCCTCCCTGTAACCCCAAATAAGTGTCCCACCCTCAACCCCCTGTAACCCTAAATCAGTGTCCCTGACCCTCCCTGTAACCCCCCTCGGTGGCTCTCAAACTCCCTGTAACCCTAAATCAGTATCCCAACCCTCACCCTCCTTTTAACCCCCCTCAGTGTCCCAGCCCTCACCCCCTGTAACCCACAGTGTCCCAGCCCTCACTCCCTTCAGTGTCCCAGTCCTCACCCCCCTGTAACCCACAACCAGTGTCCCAGCCCTCACCCTGCCTGTAACCCCCTTCAGTTTCCCATCCCTCACCCTCACTGTATCCTCCCCCTCCCTGTAACCCTGAATCAGTGTCCCACCCTCACCCCCTGTAACCCCAAATCAGCATCCCTGACCACAACCTCCCTGTAACCCCCCTCAGTGTCCCACCCTGTAACCCCAAATCAGTGTCCCTGTCTCCACTTCCGGAGCAGGGGAATCTGAATCAGAATCCTCATGCAATTCGCTCTCATCCGAGGACGCATCTGAGTCTGATAGCTGCGCAGACTGGGATGACGTAACAATGCATTTTGTTACGTCATCCCTGTGTCCCCCGGTGTCACTGCCCCACCCTCCCTGTGACCCCCAGTGTCCCAACCTCCACCCTCCTTGTGGCCCCCCAGTGTCCCAGCCCTCATTCTCCCTATGAGCCCCAATCAGTGTCCCAGCTCTCACCCCTTATGTAACCCCCCCTCAGTGTCTCACCCTCCCCTCACCCCCTCTGTAATTCCAAATCAGTGTCCCTGCCCTCACCCTCCCTGTAACCCCAAATAAGTGTCCCTGCCCTCACTCTTCCTGTAACCCCAAATCAGTATCCCAGCCCTCACACTCCTTTAACCCCCCTCAGTGTCCCAGCCCTCACCCCCTGTAACCTCCTCTCAGTGTCCCAGCCCTCACCCTCTTAGTAACCCCAAATCAGTATCCCAGCCCTCAACCTCCCTTTAATCCGCCCTTAGTGTCCCTTCCCTCACCCTCCCTGTGACCCCAAATCAGCATCCCTGCCCACATCCTCCCTGTAACCCCCCTCAGTGTCCCTTCCCTCACCCCCCTGTAACCCCAAATCAGTGTCTCTGCCCTCACCCTCCCTGTGACCCCCAGTATCCCAACCTCCACCCTCCCAGTAACCCCAAATCAGTATCCAAGCCCTCACCCTGCCATTAATCCACCCTCAGTGTCCCTTCCCTCACCCTCCCTGTAACCCCAAATCAGTGTCCCACCATCACTCCCTGTAAACCCAAATCAGCATCCCTGCCCACAACCTCCCTGTAACCCCCCTCAGTGTCCCTTCCCTCACCCTCCCTGTAACCCCAAATCAGTGTACCACCCTCACCCCCTGTAACCCCAAATCAGTATCCCTACTCACAACCTCCTTGTAACCCCCCTCAGTGTCCCTTCCCTCACCCTCCCTGTAACCCCAAATCAGTGTCCCACCCTCACCTCCCTGTAACCCGATATCAGTGTCCCAGCCCTCATTCTCCCTGTGAGCCCCAATCAGTGTCCTTTCCTTCACCCTTCCTGTAACCCCCAGTGTCCCAGCCCTCACCCCTCATGTAACCCCCCTCAGTGTCCCTTCCCTCACCCTCCTTGTAACCCCAAATCAGTGTCCCACCCTCACCCTCCACTGATCTCCCCTGTAATCCCAAATCAGTGTCCCACCCTCACCCTCCCTGTAACCCCAAATAAGTGTCCCTGCCCTCACTCTCCCTGTAACCCCCCTCAGTGGCCCCCACCCTCCCTGTAACCCTCAAATCAGTATCCCAGCCCTCACACTCCCTGTAACCCCCCCTCACCCTCTCTCTAACTCCCCCTCCGGCATGTCTGACCAATATTTTCCGATCGGTCACGTGCAAACACTACAATTATTTGGCCGATCAGTTGATATCAGGTGGATCGGCCATATACTTGTATAGTAAATGCCCAGCGTAAGTAAAGGTGCCCATCCACTAGCAGACTTGAAAACAACTGCACGATTACGACATTGTAATCGTGCAGTTGTTTGTCAATCTGTGATGAGCCTACACTGAATGAGCAGTCGCTCAGTGTAGGCTCATCAATCATCTGCAAACATGCTCAACCTGATGTTATTGTCAGGTTGTCCAGCATGTTTGCACGATGATAGATGTCTAAACGACCAGCGGGCACATGCATCGCTGGTCGTTTTAGACATTTTTGCAAACGATTTATGAACGATTGTTATCGTTCAATCGCTCAACTTAATCGCCTAGTGGATGGGTACCTTAACACAATCACCCTCAGTTTTCTCCATCACACAAAATTAATAAGCGGCATAATGGAAACAAAGACCTGGGGCCAAATGTAATAGGGTGAGAGTTTAGAAAATGTGAGCGTTTAGCAGTAATCTCTCACACTTTTTAACCTCAGCCAATGTAATAGTGTCAGAACAGGCAAACTTGCATTTTTTTTTAGACTCCAAAACTCTCACGATTTTGACTCTTATCCAGATGTTTTTCATTTTGAACATAAAACTTGACCAATGTGAGAGGTTACTGCTAAACTCTCACATTGTCTAAACTGTCACCCTCTTACATTTGGCCCATAGACATAGAAGGGCAGGAGAGCGACAAGGGGAAAGAGCAAAACAAGGGATGGAAGAGGCAAAGAAGCAGGATCAGAGAAAGAGGGTGAAGAATATCAGAGAGAGAAATAGTGATGGGAGGAGAGAACGGGAAGTGAGAGATGGAATAAGAGGAAAGAGAGGAGGAGAAAAAGGAATCTCTATGAAGTTAGTATGGAACCATCTTTTTCAATATATTTAGGGCCTGATTCTGAAACTGACGCAGATGTTATGCTGCTAAAAATCTCTTCATTGGTGTACAAGCATGCGCTCAAATTTACACGTACTGAGACGCCCACTCGCAGCATCTGAAATTGCTACATACCTACTGTATGGCAGGTGCAGTTTCTCCATCTGAGTAAGGCCTTCTATGTAAGCTGCTGTGTCTCTGTACGTAGCCGCTTCCAGCGACACTCTTATAAGACGCAACATCTGCATGTGTTGGATTTGCCACCCCCCTGTTATTTACCAGTCGCTGCACAGGAATGCTTAATATAATTCCAACACCCTGTGTACAGATCTGTACTGCATCTCTGTGGGCAGACAATCCGGTCACATGCGCGGTGATGAAAAAACATTGGCTGTTTGCATTCTTATCGGCATAGCGTGCGACTCAGAATCAGGTCCTCAGTATGGAACCATCTCTCCCTATGTATTTAGTATGGATCCAGGTTTGTTGGGTGTGCACGTGTGGGAAATTAGTGTGGATCCAGCTTTTTCAATGCTTTCTATGGATCAGGTTTTTTCAATAAACTTTGCATGGATCTGGCTTTTACACACACCCTATTCCGGTGTTATCATATATTAAGTGTAAATTTTATAAATATTTTTAATTGACATAAATATGTGATATGTATTGTTTAGAGTGTTTTTTTTATTTCTGTGCTCTTGTAATGGATACTTATGAGTGGCAGGGATGTGATATATTTGGCAAAGAAGGCATTTAGGACTCATAATTTTTGGACTCATGCGTAATAGAGAACTATCTTACTGTTTTATATTTACTATTATACATTGCCATTAGTGACTTATATAAGACGTTGTTTGTATATCGGAGTATTTGACCACATATGTAGTTTAAAGCCATTATTGGGATACTTGGCATCTTGTAATGTTGCTAGAGTAATAGTTTGCTAGTCCTACTAACGTTTTTGTTGGGCCCCACCTACAGTTGATTTTGTCTTGTCTACATGGGGCACTTTCAGGAAATTTTACCAGGGCCACTTTAATTTCCCAATCCACCTCTGCCTGTAACAGGGGCATTACTGTGTGGGGAATAATATGGCTTAAGGGGCATTACTGTTTGGGGCATAGTATGGTGTAAGGGGCATTACGGTGTGGTGTAATGTGAATGAGGGGCACTGCTGTGTGGTGTAATGTGAGGAAGTGGCACTACTGTATGGCATAATTTGATTTGGGGGTACTATTGTGTGGTCACGCCCCTTCCCAGTGAGCTCATACCTGTTTTATTTGGTGCTCGTCTGTGTAGTAACAGATCTGCTTTGATATACACAGATGAGTCCTTTTCTGTTTTCTGCACCCCCTGCCCTAAAAAAACCTACAGTGATTCCTATCAAATCCTCTACAACTGCTAAGCTAGTGCTTGGTCAATGGGAAAATGCCTTACCTTTTCTTTGGGTGTGATCTACTGTACACCAATGTAACACCAGCTTTACCTAACCGAACCAACCAATTAAAAAATTTCTGACTATGGCACGTTTAAATCCCTTGCCGGAAGTGCTCTGTTGTGTGTGTTTTAATACAGAGAATAATGTACACTTTTACGTTATTCTAATATTAATTATATGTGTAAGAACAAAGACTAGGCAGTGGGAGGAGTCAGGAATAGTGAAGGGAGGAGTCTGTGCCAGGAACTAGATGCTGACACCAAGGTGGGCCTGTGTGCTTTAAAATGCCAGAGCCTATTTTTAGTCCCAGTCCGGCCCTGGAGAGCTCCTTCCCAGGTCTATTCAAAATTGTGCTGATTAGAATTTCCCCCAATGAAAGCTAATGTCCGATTGGCATCTAAGCTTTGCACTTGAATGCAATGTTAGTAAATAATCTCTAAACCCTTCTCAACAACAATACAATGCACTATAAAATTCTGCTTTTTAAAATTTAAATTTTTGAATGGTAAGTGTTACACAAAGAAGGACCCCTGTTCCGTTCAAGCCAGGAACTCTCTCAGCTGTGCCTGTTTGCCCTTTAGCTCCACGGGAGGTTTCTATCCTCCCTGAGCTCACCTTAGGACACCTGCATTACGTTTTGACAGGTGTACTGCCCCTTTGTTATATTGTATTATAATATAGAATTAAGAAAAACAAAGCAAATAGTATTACATAAGTTCTGCAAAATTAAACCTCATAGAAATTTGTAATTTTTATTCCAATTCCTGTGGTTGAGTAATTACTAACAAAGTTAGAAGCCACAGCCATAACAGTCAGTAATTTAGTGCATGTAGATAAAGATAATTTCTTATGTGGTTCCTACACATTTGCATTTTATTAGACATACTACTTGTAGAGCTTCCATATACAAGCTAAACTTCTTCATAGATATCATTAAAACAAGGACGCCTATAGGCTTCAAATATGACATTCGACCCTAGAGAAAAAGGAAGAACAATTTAACTATGCATTATTTTCTAATGAAATTCATTATATAACATTTTACACAGTGTATCTATAAATCGTACTTTGATGGTAGTTTTCCTTGAATTCAGCACTTTCAGTGTCTACAGAGCGTGCGTTGCTGTGATAATGATGCCAACTACCAGCAGACATGAAAGCTAAACTGCAATTGATGAAAACTATACAGCTATTTATTATTATTATAATTTATATGTCTGGAAAATCTATTTTTGGAAGGCTTACAGGGAATGTGAATAATATGTCCAAGTTATACTTTTAGAGCTACACTGTGGGTTTGTAATGGTTATTAATAAAAATTAGTTTAGTCAGTTATTTGAGCTTATTGCATAGCTGATGCTGTATATTATATCCATGCTAGGTGTACAAAGTAGCGTGCACTTCTATGCATAATAGAAAGTCATCACATGAAGAAAAAGGTCCCCTACAAACTTTTATATGTCACACATCTAAAAATCTAATTTTATATTTCCTGTACAATTGCATTATTTACATATTTTTAATATAGATGTAGCTCACATACTGTACTAAATCCTGCAATGCTGCACAGGGTACATGAAATAATTGTATCATACCATAACACTATCTTGATTATGTGTCTCTTTCTTTGGCTTCAATTAATAGGATACTCTAGTTGCAAAGGCTATTTTTTTTGTTAAGGCAGTTTGTGTAATTGATGTTAGATACTGTTTCCGGAGTGTATATTTAAGTTTATAAATGTCATTTTCATGTTTCACTATATAGACAAATAGCATATCACAGTTGTACCATATCAAATCTTAATAACCTACTATTTCAATTGCATAAAATCAACAGGTTCGGTACCAACGGCAACCAATAGTTTTGGAAGCACTGAATAAATCCAGTCAGTTACATAACAAAATTCGCTGAGAAGTGTTTACAACATTGAACTGTGTGCGTGTGTGTGTGCATGTTTATTTGTGTGTGTTTACATATATATTATATATACCCATGTGTGTGTGTGTGTGTGTATATATATATATGTTTGTATGCATATATGAAGTATGTGCGCCACATTGTTCTGCATTAGCTCCTCCTACTCACATTGAGTTATATGTAAGTGAAGTCCAGCAAGAGACAAGCGATAAGACTGGCAGGCTTTATGACGTGTCCAACTACACCACTTGCAAAAGAATGTAACTCTACAGTATGTGCATTGTTTGCCAATTGGCAATCTATCTACTATTAACTCTACAGCATTTTGTTAGACTGTCACTGCTCCATGATGCACAATTTTTTAACTTCAATATTATTATGATCACAATAGATTCCAGTATGCTTTGCTGTATAATAGATATTTAATTAATATTAACTGGTACTCTAATTGACACTGCTTAGGAACATGTAACAGTTTCTTAGTTTTAAAGTTCTGACAACTTGTGGCTTTTCAGGTGAGCATGCTGGATCTTGTTGTTCAAGTACAGGCTTGGAGAACTACAGGCTACCCTCACCTAATACAGCATTTATTCCCCAGTGGACTACAGTGTTTCTGCTATAGTACCTCAACTCACTTCAGTATATCTTTAAAATATCTATATTAAAAAGAGCATACAGTACTTTTCTAATTAAACAGAGATTCATTGATCAACAAAGCTTTATAGGTTTTACTGAAAAAGAAAATAATTAGGCTTTTGTGTAAATGTTTCAATACCAGTATAAGCAAGTTATGATAATTGCAATACATGCAACTGACTGTGTGTCTATGTGTCTGATTTTTATAAACCACATAGAACATTTAACTTTTTGCAAACTACTAAATTCAGGATAAGTTCCATCTTATGCAGGAAAACCAGGACATTTTAACCATATATCTTCCCGTTATTTGCCCCCATGCTCACCACATTGCCCCCATGCTCAACTATCCAGTATCACAATGCAAAGTTATTAGCTACATTCTGTAACTTTTAAATGAGAGAATCAAGTGAAATGAAAAACCACATTAGGTCTATGAGAATGAATGGACTCTGTGGAGAGAATCAGTATTTCTTGTTACAAGTTTCATATGTTCAGGAGTCTGAACGTGACTTGTAGTGGAAATGTCAGTAATATTGTGTACTCACCTGAATGTGGCAGTGCTGATGAGTGACGCTCCCTTCTCTCTGCCTCTCAGGATAAAGAAAATCATCAGGAAGCTTGCCTCTGACTTGAAACTCTGCTCCCCCCTCTCTCTCACTCTCCCCCTCCTCACTCTTATGGAAGGGGCTCTGGTATTTTCTCTATGGTAACGCTCCCCTCTCCTGTGTAGATAGAAAATGATCACAGAATCGCATCATAATTTGTAGACAAGAACAATATTTTATTAGGATGATATCACAAAGGGATGATGTTGCCCTTTTGGACATTCATTCATTTGTTCATGCATTCATTCATTTAGGAAGTTGTAATATTTAGCACATTAGGAAGAATCTTGACTGTGACATCTGCCATGGGACATCTAAGAGACGGGCACATGTGGAAAGACTGCTTCTGCATTTTGTTCTACTTAAATCAATTACTTTTAGATTAACTGAAGTCTATGTCAAGAAGCAAAGTGTGGAAACAATAATCTTTTTACAATTACTATTACCCATTCCAAATGTAGCGACACATAGAGGTGGCGTGAGGTGCAAGTGAGCATCCTTGCAGCTATTTGTAATACAACACTGCAAAGTTGTTGCAGCGTATATATCAAACATACAGATCCTGCATGAGGAAAGCAGTGATAGGTGAAAGTTGGTACTTACTGGAGAGGGAGGGTAAATGTAGAAGCTGGTAGGATAGGGTTAGCATTGCAAAGTTGTCCTATTAAAATCTATTCACAAGTTCTGTTTGGTTTTCTAAATAGAAAAAACACATCGTAAAATGTTTATAATGTTAACAGAAGTTTTTTTTATTATTTCAAGATCTCCTACATCTGACTCTGAAATCTAGGAGAGACTTTTATGATCTGCATGACATAAAGCAACCAGACAAATAACAGTCCTGTGAGCTACAGTACTAGCAAGATCCAAGCAAGCAGGTCAGTATAGAAAATGTAAGCCTGGTGTACAGTTAAACTGGCCATACACTGCACAATAATTGTGCAAAGCAGCCAACAAAACGACTGGTTTGAATGATTATAGTTTAGTGTATGGTACTGAACAATGATCGTTCACAGCCTGAAAACTGCCTGGATTATTCAGTCTGGTTTTGAAACCTGTCTGATCCACCTGCCTGTAGTTCAGAGCCAACTTTAGGCTGTGAATGCAGATCGCTTGCATACATCATGTAGTTATTGGAAGATGCTTCGATTATTGATGCTCTTTTCACTGTTGCCTGGTCAGCTGCACTATATGTAGCGTATGGCCAGGTTTATGCTATCTAATAGTAAGTTGAGTTGGAGACATTAAAGGTCAATTATGAAGTTGTAAAAATGCAGGACCATTGAACAAATTATGCTAAGTGACCTGAAATGACTTATTTTCAGCAAATTAATCAATTTATAAGTTGAAGCACATGGCTTAGACAGACAAGTTGGAGGCATCTGCAATGGTTAAAACTGCAGCATCTTCTGATGGGAGGAGCTGGGTTACTAAATGAGGGCTGAGGTCTAAATTTACTAACTGGCGTTTTTTTAAAGCGTCTTCGGCAGTTTCAGCCATTGGAATAAAGGGACAATGAAATTAAAACAAAACCATGCGTCTTGTCGGTAATCTAATTCCAGCCAAAATTGTTGAAGGTTACTTTACATACATACTTTTACTGGGACACCTTTTGTACTTTTCAGGCTCATTTTATACTGGAAAGTACTTTTACAGATATGCCAATGTAATAAAACATGCAGATGTGCCATAGTGACATGACATAGTTACAAGAAGAAATATAACTGAATAAAGGCATGGTGTTAAAGTGACAGCAGGCAGAGCCTTGCAGTGAAATTTGCTACCATGCCTATTTCCATGTAGGCCTTCAATTCCACAAAAGGTCATGGAAATCACTTTTGCTGAGGGAGCTTCCAAAATCCCAACGTGAAAATTTATCTATGTAGGGTTGTATATTTTTGATGTATTCATTTAACTTTTGTGTTTTAGAAGTGCATAGACATTTAGGAAATGCTTTTTCATCTGCATTATACTGTTTATCATATATAAGTGCTTAGATTATTGTATTTTAATGAAACTAGTGGTATATTTTTAGACTGCAGAATTGCAAAAAATGTTGTAATCTCTCGCTCATGAATTTGGTATCGTACATTGTAGGAGGAGGAGAAATGCTGTGGCTATATGGACATTTAAACAAACGTATGAGCTTTCTAAAGGTGTGTGTAAATACCAAATAATAAGCTAATGTACCTTATATTCAGGCTTTAGCCAATAGCAGCACTCCTATGCAACATCAATTTTGTGGTGTATCATATTGATTTAGATCTAATTTAAGCTCCACCGTAAAACAAAATTGTCTTCTAGGCCAATGTATGTTTATTTATTGTCCTTACATGTAGCTGATCTGCTATTTAGATAAAAATATTATACTTAATGCACAGACCTGAGTTTACCTGTTTTTGTATCCAAGGTAACAGAAATAGACAAAGCTGACTGTAAAATAAAAATGGATAAGGATAGAGTTCTCCTTTAACTAGGACCTAGCTGTGAGAAACCATTTGAGGTAATGCATACTATGACACTATGACATGACTATGACATTGAAAATACAAAGCTCCAGTCAAAGAGAGATATAATTTATCAAAAGGCCAAAAAAGTGGAAGCTTGTACGATTTGCAGCCCATTTCTGAGTATTATCATTCCCAAATCTCTATATTGCCACAGGCAACAGCAAACATGGGGTCTCCAACACAGACAACCTCCTATTTCAGTACACTATAAACTGAATTTTACCCTAACCAGTCTTGAAAATTAGGGGGTCATTATCATAGTGCATATTACCAGTAATTGTTATCTTTCATTTAAAAAAATCAAGTTTTTATTATAATTTTTTTATATAGTGGAGATAGTACTTTTCTTTGATTTATTAGTAGAGTATAGTGGAGATGTGCTTGGGCATGTAACTCATTGGCCAGGGAAGGGCACTGGGGGTCCTTAACTTGATAGATGATATGATGTAAACATATGTATATAACCACAGACAGTACACTGGGAATACACTGGGTCATGAGTGTGCAGGATATTAAGTGAGTTATGTAGCAGCAGTGGTGCTGGTGGAGGTTAGTCCACATGTGGTACAGTTTAACCAGGTTTCAGGTTTATTTAACCAGGTAGCACAAGGTGGCACAGAGACACAGGGATGAACAGGTATACAAATACAATCAATACTTGGGCAGCCTGGAGAGAGTAGTTATTGCTGGGCATTGTAGTGTGCTGGTTGGAAGGATGGTGTTTGCCCCGGTGGTTAGTGGAGATATGTTGCTTAGTAATAGCGGTGGTGGTTAGGATACTTGTGGTACCTTGTAGGGCTGTATGTGGCTCTTATGGCTGAGAGTTTCAGGGGGCACGTCCATCACCTGGAAAGCTGAGAAGGAAAGACGGGCAAATGGAGTGTGCATGCGTGGTAGCAAGGGAATTAACAAAAGTGGATTTTGGTGGAGTGTCCAACCAGAGACATTTGAAAAATTTCAAGTGCCTCTGATTGGTTGCTAACTATACTGGATTATGTTGGATTAAAATAGAAAACTTCTTATCTTGGAAAGCACAGTAGGGGCATGGAGTACATTAAGGCTGTCCATTGCAGTTATGGCTTCTATGAGAAGCTTGTATGAGTCTGAATTACTAATTAGCAGAGGGTGTCTCCACTCAAGTGTACAAGTGTGGATTGGGACAAATACATAATTGCAGCCTTTAATAAATACTTCATACTATAGTTATTAACAAAAAAAAAGTGCCATATTTTGCCACAAGACTACAAATATGCCATCGGAAGGCATCCTGTACTAGATCAGGATTAGTAAAGGGAGAAAAGATGACTCTTTGCTGGGGGCACTCTTCAAATGTAGAAAAAAAACTTTTTTTTTTTAATTTAACTTTTATTAATGTATATCTAATAATGATTGTTTTGAAAATATAATTTATATGATATCACACGCATTACATACAACAGATAACGTTTAAGTGTACTTTTATCTACATAGATTACTACTTCTTAGTAGCAATGTAGAAATTAAATTTGTTATAGATTCATACAATTGTGTTTTTTTATCTCAATGCACAATAATGATCACGGCAAATATATTAAGATCCACACCGACCCATATAGAGATATATTGTACAATTATACAGATAGTATTTTCTTATTTATATCTCTTGTGTGTGTTCATTTAATAACGTCTGTTCGCACAATAACAAACCAAATAGTAATCCAGCCAATAAGCCTGGGTCCAAATAGTAATAGCTAGTGCAATATAGACTATCGTCTGTCTCATAGGATGTCTGAAACACTTAGTATATCTGAGATGATAGATCCAATAGGGTAAATACCCTTAATTATATAATTACTATTTCACTACACCCCTAATTCTGTGATATCAGAGAAACAGCCTGTATGAATAAAAATCACAATCAAATGTACAACCTTATAACCTCCAGATAGTCAGTAATTCATGACAGTTTAACATTCATGTGGATTGAGGTGATATATGTGATATTCTCTTCCGATACAATAATCCAATATCAGATAGTGTTTGAGAACATCTAGTTCTTATAAATGTATGAAGTATTACTTTGACACCTTCAGATTCAATGATTCATTAAAAAAAGGAAAAAACACATGAATAGATTTCTAAGAGAAAATGAGGTTCACAGATAAATTAAATAGAAAATAAGAGTCCCAGAGATTGTCGCCCTGATTCTGCTGTCTCCCTGTCTTGTATAAAACATAGGACAAGGGATGAGGGCGCGGGTTTGACAGCTGGTATGAAGTAAGAATACATAGGGGAAGGGGCCCTAGATTGCACACCATAAGAACAATGTGAGGTGCTACCTGCTGAGACTAGTAGTGCTACAAGCAGAAAAAGAGACAAATTGCAAGTGCACACTCTAACCATGCTAAACCTAATAATAATACTGCTATATTGCATCAAAAAGGTTCCATAGTAGTGTTAGGGACCTGCCTGATAGAGGTCACCTGGATGCGGTGGGCAGGCCAATAATTATGGCCATTATTATGCTAAGATCCTCTTTAATGCATTATAGTAGTATTATTATAAGGTTTAGGATGGTTAGAGTGTGCACTTGCATTTTTTCTCTATTTAAACAAATTCTCTCCTATTTAGGTATCACTCTGGCAGCTTGAAGCAAGCTCACAATTTTGCTCCAGCTTCCTAATGATCTGTTATTGTGTAAACCTTAAGGCCCCCGTACATCAGCAATCTATTGTGGCAATTTTGCAATTTGCAATCGATTGTGTATAAAAATCTGCAATGTATGGGTTTCACAGATCGCAGATTGCAACCAAAAAGTGATTGGAATTGTTAAATCAGATTGTCCAACATGTTGGATTTCACAGAACAATTGGGGCTGTAGATGGCTAGTGTATGGAGATGGTCAGCAGATTTGCTGACCGCTACTAGTAAAATTATGGGCCTTTCAAGATTGGCAGATCTGTGTTTGCTGCAATTGATCTACAAATCACTGAAAAAGATCTGTAATGTATGGGCGCAGATTGCTAGATTGGGAAATCTTAAAATTGGGCAATAAATCTTGTGGTTTTCAGATTGCTGATGTATGGGGCCTTTACACAATCACTTAGACAATCAGAGCACAGATGTTGCAAAGCTTGTGCGTGATTAGAAAACTTTCCTTCCCTTCCTGCTTATTTTGGGACCCAGGGTGATACCTGGACCTTACACCGTGTGAGGAGAGGGAGAGATGAGGCACCTCTGCAGAGTCCACCGAACCTTAAGCTGTCATAGGGCTATTTCACACAAGACGGATTTGTCAGTCCGGCAACAAAACTTACTTTTTTTCCATTGTTTAATTTCAGTGGAAGTCACAAATATACTGTATTTGGGTTTTCACACTGCATGAACACGGCATGGTCGCCGTGTTACAGCCGTGATTACCATTGACTAGGACAGCTGCCGTTTATGGTCTTCAGTTTGACAGATTGAAAAGAGATTAAAGCACACGGCAATAACACTACACACGGCATAAAACCGTTGCTTGTGAAAGGGACTGATTCACAGGGACAAAAACCTGACTTTTTTTTCTGTCCGGACAAAACCGTTGTGTGTGAAACTAGCCTAACAGTGGAAGAGGGTAAAAGCCGGAAACATAGTAAATGCATTGAAAAAGCCGGAAATCCAAAGTAAATGTATTAGAAAAGCCGGAAATCCAGAGTAAATGTATTAGAAAAGCCAGAAATCATATTGCAAGTATCGAAAAAGCCGGAAATTATAGTAAATGTATTAGAAAAGCCAGAAATCATATTACATGATGTAATATGATTTCTGGCTTTTCTAATACATTTACTATAATTTCCGGCTTTTTCGATACTTGCAATATGATTTCTGGCTTTTCTAATACATTTACTCTGGATTTCCGGCTTTTCTAATACATTTACTATGGATTTCCGTCTTTTTCAATAGATGTAATTTACATCTATTGAAAAAGACGGAAATCCATAGTAAATGTATTAGAAAAGCCGGAATGCCATAGTAAATGTATGATTGTCGGCTTTTTCAATGCATTTACTATAATTTCCAGCTTTTTGAATGCACTTTACTATGATTTCCGGCTTTTTCAATACATGTAATATAATTTCCCGCTTTTCTAATACATTTGCTATGATTTCTGGCTTTTCTCATACATTTACTATGATTTCTGGCTTTTCTAATGCATTTTCTATGATTTCCAACTTTTCTAATACATTTTCTATGATTTCCGGCTTTTTCAATACATGTAATATGATTTCCGGCTTTTCTAATAAATTTGCTATGATTTCCGGCTTTTTCAATACACTTACTATGCTTTCCGGCTTTTGTAATACACTTTACATTGTTTCCGGCTTTTTCAATGCAGTTACTATGTTTCCAGCTTTTACCCACACCCGCCTAACAGTAATGCTGGACCTGCCTGGTCTCCAGCCACCCACAAATAGATAACACTAAGGGGGATATGTAAAAGGGAATTTTCTATACAGCAGTTAAAAGTTAATGTTTTTTGTGCAGTTTTCAAACTGAAATTTATCAAGTAAAAACTTATCTAGCTATGTGGTTTTCCAAACTACAATGCCAATCTTTTGATCTGGGATTAATATACTGTAGTGCAATATATCAAGATCCATTTTTTAACAATAGTTTTCTTCTAGTTTGTTTTGAGTATAATGCCAGAATAAATTTTGACTGTCAAAGTGCAGCCACAAAAATACTATTAGACACCAATCATACAACACTGAATATAACATACAGATAAAACCCGGGCACAGATATGATAGTCATACTTGCACTAATATTTTGCATACATAGCACATGCACTTTTTCTTTCCGTTTTTACTGATGTTTTCAACCAATTCCTACAGCAATATTTATTATTGCATGATGTATTTTTGAAAGTAGATGTAGGGAAAGTGGAGGATGAAACACCAGTTATTTCCACTTCATAATGAAATTGTTCCTTAGCCGTTACTTTCGCTATCGTGGAAGGCGTTCTTCCAATTGTGGGCTAGGGTATCTTTGGCTGCTATACAAATGTGACCAAACACATATCTGTTATAGGAAGAAAAATCTCGGAGATACAAATGAAACAAGGCAAATTCTGTATAAAGCACAATATTAAGACCAAAATACTCTTGGCTACAGCAAACATTATTAACCAATAAAGGTGTAACATAGGGCACAGCTAGAAAGTATGGTAAATATGGCCCCTATCAGCACAGTTGCGCCAACACATACAACTATGAAACTACCTGCAATTCCAATCTGCCTTTCGCCCTCATACAAACTCATCTCTGTATTTAAATGTATGTGTTTTCATGTCTTGCTTGTAATTGTTACCTGTTTTATAGATGTTGTTCAGGGAAGCATAGTTAATGTATGTATACATATATATATATATGTATGTATATATATATATATATATATATATATATATTCAGCAAGAAAATAGTGGTATGTGGCGCTAGTCCTTGAAAATGTCACTTAGAGTCTTATAAGAACATCAGTGATGCAGCACTCCCCAGATCTTCAGGGTGGCAGCTCTATCTCCCAAAAGCTGTCGTTCTAACTGTTTGAACGACAGCTTTTGGGAGACAGAGCTGCCACCCTGAAGATCTGGGGAGTGCTGCATCACTGATGTTCTTATAAGACTCTAAGTGACATTTTCAAGGACTAGCGCCATATACCACTATTTTCTTGCTGACTGTACTGATTGTTCATTTTGGGTATTGAGGCTGCTGATCCTATACTATACCATTGTTAACTATGTTTCTGAGAACAGGAAATAGGAGAAGGGTGGACCTTTGTGAAAAAATATTTAACGATAATAATGTTGAGCAACCTACCAGAAATGATTCCCTAGATGACAAGTTTTGGGATATGGAGAAAATACTTGCTAAGGAGATCAGAACATGGTGGGACATTGCGGGGCTGGAACAATATGTAAAAGTGAACAGGATCCCAAGGGGTCTAAGGATAATCAAACAACCTAGTTTTATCAGCCGCAATGAGCAGTTCCTTAAGGATTGGGACACTATACTTCATGACTGCTCCATGAAGTTAATACAGTTAATCATTCAGGAGAAAAAAAGGGATCTCACTGATATTGAAAAGGAATTAACCACTAAAGAAGCATCAATGGAAAAATCTAAGGATAGTGAAGACTATAAAGCCAATGAGGTCGTTTTAGTAAAAAAGTTGGAAAAAATAGAATCTGATTATCAAAATGGGAGAATTAAGAGATGGAATGGGAACATGGAAAAACGTAGAGAAAATTCAAGACAGAGGGGATTAGGAGAATGGACTAAGGTACATTATAAATCCAGACCTACCCCCAAAAGATTCCCAACTCCTAAAAGAGTGAGTTTTGTGAATCATAATCGTTACTTTACACTCAATAGATTGGGATCTAATAGTGATTCTGATTTTTTATCCCCAATGGCCTCAGATATGAGAGAGAGACCAATGGGAATTATGGGATACCAAGAACAGGTGAGAAGATCATCACCACTAAAAAGAAGGTTGGTAGATGACGAGGGAGAAGGGGGGGGGCCTTAAACGAGTACAAAAAAAGACGAAACCTACTCAATTAAATGGAACAGTAGATTTAAAGGAAAAAGGGATTTTTAACCTTTCATCTTACCAATTATCTGAAGCTGAGATTTCATAATTATACAAAGGTCTGACGTTTGCCCCCACAGCACAGTCTAATAATTTTCAATTGTTTATTGATCTTAACAAATTTATTAGGAAATTAACCTTACGTAGACATTTCCTAAAAAAAGAGCCTACAGAAATGACTAGTGTGATAAATTGCTCCAAGTCAGGACTAAAACCTCCTTCTAAATACTATCCGTTAGAATCAAAAAGTAGCCAGATAGAGATGTTTTACGAATTGGTGAAAAAAGAATTATGTGATACTAATATTACTACCCAGAAAATAGGCATGAAAGATAATCTAACAAACTTTGAAAAAAACGCCATCAAAAAGTTAAAAAATAATGATGAGATAGTCCTCAAACAAGCCGATAAGGGGGGAGGACTGGTCATCATGAACAGGAAAGACTATGAAGTTGAAGGTCTCAGAGTGTTAAATGATGCTGTTTCCTATAAAAAATTGGAGACAGATCCCACAGAAGGGTTTATGGAAAAACTCAGGATTATTTTGGTAGATGCATTGAGACAGGACATCATTAGGAAAGATGAATTTCAATATCTAATTGAGAATAACCCAGTGATACCTATTTTTTATTTCCTCCCTAAAATCCATAAGTGCCTGAAAAACCCTCCCGGGAGACCAATCGTAGCAGGCATCAACTCCTTAACAGCACATATTTCAGAGTATGTAGAAATATTTCTGAAGAAATATGTTTGCGCATTGAGGTCATATACTAAAGATACCACAGCCATTTTACAAATTTTGGAGAAATTAATTTGGAAGGAGGATTATCACTGGGTAACCATTGATGTCCAATCATTGTATACGTCTATAGATCATGCAAAGGGAATAGAATCATGTAAAGAATTTTTACTTATAGATCCCATGCTAAGCGAATCACATAAGAATTTTATTTGTATCTTAATGGATTTTATATTGAAACACAATTATTTCAAATTTTTAAGTGATTTTTACCTACAGATTTGTGGAACAGCGATGGGGACTGTTTTTGCACCAAGTTTTGCCAATTTGCACATGGGGAGCTGGGAGAACGTATTCATTTATGGGAACAATGTGTTTAATAATAACATTATCTTGTATCAGCGCTATATAGATGATATTTTAATTGTTTGGAAAGGCTCTAGATCTGAATTTGATGATTTTATGGATTTTATCAGCGTAAATACTTATAATTTATCTTTCACGTTTAAAATTGATGACCATCAGGTCGAATATTTGGATTTAGTTTTAACGAGTACTAATAATATCATCCAAACTAAAAATTACATTAAAACTGTGGATACTAACTCCTATGTACACTTTAAAAGTTGTCATGTGGATAAATGGAAAACAAATATACCATTCTCACAATTTTTCAGAATTAAACGTAATTGCAGTGAAAAAGACATTTGTGAGGAACAACTCAAATTGTATTCGGAGAGGTTTAAGGATAGGGGGTACCCTGTTAACCTGTTAAATGATTCTAAAATAAGAGTTATAAATAAGAACAGATCTGAGTTATTAAAATATAAAGAAAAGAAAAGAACCAATGATAATGAAGTCCTCTTCATTACTACATTTAATAAAGAGGAGAAAAGGATACGGAAAACCTTGACTAAGCATTGGGATATCTTGAAAATGGATGCTGTATTAAAAACAGTTTTACCAGATAGACCAAAAATTGTTTTTAAAAAAGCCAAGCATTTGAAAAGTATACTGGCTCCTAGTCAACTGAAGGTGAAAACTCAAAGAAATGAGAGTAAATGGGAGATCCAAAGAAAAGGCTTTTTTAAATGTGGCCACTGTATCATCTGTAAATACATTCATCCGCAGAATAAATGTTTTATGAATTTTGATAATTCAAAAAGTTTTCCTATCTATGAGTCTATGAATTGTATAACAACATGGGTAATCTACATGTTACAGTGTCCTTGCGGACTGAAATATATTGGCAAAACGAAACGTCCCCTAAAAATGCGTATACAGGAACATGTACGTAGTATAAAAAACAAACTGGAAAATCATAGTGTACCAAAGCATTTTAAGCAGTTCCACAATTCAGAATTGAATGGTTTCAAATTTAAAGCCATAGAACACGTCAAGATGGGAGAACGAGGTGGCAATTTAGACAATAAATTATCTAGACGTGAGATGTTTTGGATTTATTGTCTTAATACTATGGCTCCTAGTGGTTTGAACGATAACTATGAAATTGCCCCATTTTTAGACTGAGTTATTGGCTATTAATCTCACTATACTGCTAATGTATTCATTTTATGTATATATATTTTTTTAGTCCCTGTCTTATTAATGATTTTATGATTCTTAGAGGTTTTTAATTATCCATTTCATATATTTTGCATATATATTTTATATATATTTATGATGATCTGATATTGTTTTCTATCGTTATTATATGCTAAATATCTATTTATTTTACATGTGATGTTTGCGATCATCCTGAGCAATCACTTACTTATAATTGTATAGAGACTATGGCAAAATGGCGCTAGCCTCCACTAGAGGTATTACTAGAGGATGCGCTACAAGAAAATGGCCACCGCTATGTTAGAAGCGAAGCCCGCCAGAGCTACACGCGGCTGCTGGTGCGGGGGGCACTGTGACCCTAGCTGCTTATCTGGCATGCCGGTGTACTCGGAGAGGGGTATCCACTTCTAAGAGGGGCAACTAAAACTTTATTAGAACCGAAGAATGGTTTTTGGATCTTCTAATTCCGGTTAAGTGGAACGCACTTCCGGTTCACTTCCGGCCTGTGGAACGCAATTTCAATTGCGGAATTGGTGCTACCCACGCCCATGTATCAAATAATTACTTAGGGTATATAAGGGTGTCTGATATGATCTTTTTTATCCTCCTGATGAAGTCCTATGAATCTTTAATGGACGAAACGCGTTGAGGTTTTCAGTTGTGAGCCACTGCCCGGGGCACCTGTGATGTGATCACTTACAGATAAGCTTGTTTTACTTTTTAAATTGTACGGGCATTCTACTTTGTTTTTTTATGTGTGATTAAACTGGTTGTGTAAAATACTACACTATGGTCCTTTCCTCTTTACCCTAATTGCATATATACTGCTGAGACTGATTTGCAAAAGATTGGGTCCCCTTATTTGGATGAGGAAGGAAGAACCCTGAATGAACTGTGATTCTTTTATGCTGATATAATTGTGGATTATTCCACTGATAAAGTTACACCTCCACCACATAGGTGATTAATATTGGTGAAGGGTCCAAAAAAGGTTTATGATATTTCACTAGGAGGCGCTCCTTCTCCACTTTTTGTTTTATATATATATATATATATATATATATATATATATATATATATGTGTGTATATATAAATGTACATGCACTGTATATATGTGCATGTATGTCTGTATATGTATATATATATATATATATATATATATATTAAATCCTCCAAGACTGCCGGCAATCCTGCACATTTAATACATCTGGCCTCGGTCCCTCCACTCCATATCATATTGTAATCCAAACAATAAATGGGCACTCAAGAGACATGGTAGTATATGCAAATAAATCCAAGAGTATTGAACACCTTGTCAACGTTTCAGGGCATCCACTCTTTCATCAGGACACACTTGCAATGACAAACAACACAGACACAAAACACTTACCCCCAATAAATACCCATCGTCTTGACTGTCCCCACTATCAACGTCAGCCATGAGAGAGGGAACACCTGTCTGAGCTGCACTTCCAGGTCCCGCTTGCCTGCGGTGCTAAGTACATATATATGTGTGTGTTTGTGTGTATGTATATATGTGTGTATATATGTGTATGTATGTTTGTATATATATATATATATATATATATATACCTATATATCTTTTGACTCTCTCAAATTTAAACACCTGCTTACTCCATGTCCTGGACACTACTTGCTGGGCACCCTGCTTGAACATTGCAAGGAGATAACACTTCTTTGCTACAACCAAAAGTGTTTTGGTCTAAACCGATAGGCATATCCAATTATTCTGGGTTGATACAAGACCTGCAGAAGAGGGGCCACAGGACAGGTTATATGGCATACTGACCTGGAATACTATATATTTCATGCATAACAAAATCTAAAGGTTTGTATAGTTCATTCAAAGCTTCCTCTGTAATACTCCAAGGGCTGCTGGAGTAATTAACTGTCACTGGTAGATATTCATGAAAAGGGAATCGGTATGTAATGCCGCTGGTTCTATTCCTGGCGGACCAAATACCGACACCGGAAGCCTGAACAGTGAAGATCCCAACTAGGGCTGGTAAGTACCCTAACCCTCCCCTTTCTCCCCCTAACTCTCCCTTAGTGGTGCCTAACCCTAACCTCCCCTTTCCGCACCCAAACCTAACCCTCCCAAGGGGGAGTGCCTAACCCTAACCTCCACCCAGTGGTGCCTAACCCTAACTCCTCCTTCCCCTAGCCTGACCCTAATAAATACCCATTGTCTTGACTGTCCCCACCATCATCGTCAGCCACGAGAGATAACACTTGGTTGCTACAAACCAAAAGTGTTTGGTCTAAACCGATAGGCATATCCACTCATTCTGGGTTGATACAAGACTTGCAGAAGAGGGGTCACAGGTTATATGGCATACTCACCTGGAATACTATATATTACATGCATAACAAAATCTAAAGGATTGTACAGTTCATTCAAAGCTTCCTCTGTAAAACTCCTAGGGCTGCTGGAGCAATTAACTGTCACTGGTAGATATTCATGAAAAGGGAATCGGTATGTAATGCCACCGGATCTATTCCCGGCGGACCAAATACCGACATCGGAAGCCCGAACAGTGAAGATCCCAACTGGGGCTGGCAAGTACCCTAACCCTCCCCTCTCTCCCTGCACTTTTCTTACTATGGTGGTGCCCTCGGGCGGCTTGGCTGGGCCAGTCTTTGGGGGCTCCTGCGCTCTGGATTTGAACCCTAGTATGTTAGGGACCTACCCGAAAGAGGTTACCTGGCTATGGTGGGTAGGCCCATAACCTTGGCCATGATTATGCTAAAAACCTCTATTGATTGCAAAATTTTATTGCATTTATATATATTATTAATAATTTGGAGTTGTGCACCTGTGATTTCTCTGTTTCTGTGCCTGCAGTTAGTCTCATCAGGTAGCACCTCCCATCATATATATAGTCAGGTTGTGCAGTCCAGAAATCTTTCCCATATACAATGTCCAAGTGTCCCATAAACCTGATTGATTGATTGATTGATTGATTGATTGATTGATTGATTGATTGATTAACTGACTGATTAATTTATTGGTAAGTATAAAAAAGCTATTCAACCTAAAGACACCACACCAATGTCTAGAGAAGAAAAAATTTAATAAGGTTGAGGTCATTGTATACTGTACTCTTACTGTGCAATTGTTCTATTATGGATATGCTGTAAAAAAATATTTATATATACACTACCATTTTTACATGAAAACTTACTTTTATTTATCAAATGAGTTGCAAAATGAATAGAACATATAGTCAAGACATTGGCAAGGTTAGAAATAATGATTTTAATTTGAAATAATAATTTTGTCCTTCAAACTTTGCTTTCGTCAAAGAATGCTCTTTTTGCAGCAATTACAGCATTGCAGACCTTTGGCATTCTAGCTGTTAATTTGTTGAGATAATCTGAAGAAATTTCACCCCACCCTTCCTGAAGCACCTCCCACAAGTTGGATTGGCTTGATGGGCACTTCTTGTGTACCATACGGTCAAGCTGCTCCCACAACAGCTCAATGGGGTTGAGATCTGGTGACTGCGCTGGCCACTCCATTACAGACAGAATACCAGCTGTCTGCTTCTTCCCTAAATAGTTCTTGCATAATTTGGAGGTGTGCTTTAGATCATTGTCCTGTTGGAGGTGGAAATTGGCTCCAATCAAGCGCTGTCCACAGGGTATGGCATGGCTTTGTAAAATGGAGTGATAGCCTTCCTTATTCAAAAATCCTTTTACCTTGTACAAATCTCCCACTTTACCAGCACCAAAGCAGCCCCAGACCATCACATTACCTCCACCATGCTTGACAGATGGCGTCAGGCACTCTTCCAGCATCTTTTCACTTGTTCTGTGTCTCACAAATGTTCTTCTGTGTGATCCAAACACCTCAAACTTCGATTCGTCTGTCCATAACACTTTTTTCCAATCTTCGTCTGTCCAATGTCGGTGTTCTTTTGCCCATATTAATCTTTTCCTTTTATTGGCCAGTCTCAGATAAGGCTTTTTCTTTGCCACTCTGCCTAGAAGGCCAGCATCCCGGATCGCCTCTTCACTGTAGACGTTGATACTGGCATTTTGCGGGTACCATTTAATGAAGCTGCCAGTTGAGGACTTGTGAGGCATCTATTTCTCAAACTAGAGACTCTAATGTATTTGTCTTCTTGCACAGTTGTGCACCAGGGCCTCCCACTTCTGTTTTTACTCTGGTTAGAGCCTGCTTGTGCTGTTCTCTGAAGGGATTATTACACACCGTTGTAGGAAATGTATAGTTTCTTGGCAATATCTCGCATGGAATAGCATTCATTTCTAAGAACAAGAATAGACTGTCGAGTTTCACATGAAAGTTTTCTTTTTCTGGCCATTTGGAGAGTATAATCGAACCCACAAATGTGATGCTCCAGATACTCAACTATCTCAAAGGAAGGCCAGTTTTATAGCTTCTCTAACGAGCAAACCCGTTTTCAGCTGTGCTAACATAATTGCACAAGTGTTTTCAAGGGTTTTCTAATCATCCATTAGTTCTAACGGTCTTAGCAAACACAATGTACCATTAGAACACTGGAGTGATGGTTGCTGGAAATGCGCCTCTATACACCTATGTAGATATTCCTTTAAAGACCAGACGTTTGCAGCTAGTATAGTCATTTACCACATTAATTAGTGTTCCCGCTAGGCTGTTTTAGCGGGGCGCGGCGCCCTGCCCTCCTTCTGGAGGGCAAAAAGCACCCTGCCCTCCAGAAGGAGGGCAAAAAGCACCCTGCTCTCACAGCCTGCGGGTGCCATCTTCACCCGCGGGTCGCAGTGTCCTGCGGGTGGAGAAATGTGCGGTGATCCGGTCACCGCCGGAGAATAGATGCCGGACGCATGCACTCGGCATCTATTCTCTCTGTCTGCAGCGCTTGGGGGCTGCCCGGCGTGTCCATAAGTGCCAGGCATGCCCCCAAGAGTGACGAAAAGGGGATGCGTCTTATAGACATGCCCCCTTTTCGATGGCCACGCCCCCTCTTTGGACACGCGCGCCTTCGGCGTGTTCACTATGGTGCCATCTACCTCCGGCGCCCTGCCTGCCGCTGGAGCTAGAGTGAACACTAATTAATTTAATGTTATGTTCATTGAAAAAAAACAGTGCTTTTCTTTCAAAAATAAGGAAATTTCTAAGTGTGTGTGTGTGTGTATGTATGTATATATATATATATATTATATATATATATATATAGGTAGTCCGGCACTCTCAATTTGTAATGTTCAAAATACTGGGGTGTTTTTAGGGAAATTCATATAGAGGTTCCCATAGATAATAGTCTAGCCTCTTCAAGAAAGAAGAAAAAACACTCTCCAGATTTTCAGCAAGATTATTCAGTATTTAATGATTAAACCAACATCATTTGCCAACGTTTCGGTCCAATATGGACCTTTGTCAAGGCACAATAGCTTCTAAACATCAAAAGACTTTCCCCTAAGCACTGGGTTTTTAAACCCTGAGCTCAGACTATGCTCCAGCACCAGGACATTCTCTGACAGACCAACACTGAGGTAAGACATCCTTTTTTTTCATCTTCCAGGCTCCCACAGCCTCCTTATGCATACTTGTGTAATATATACACCTGGGGATTGTACTGCACATACCCCCATGTACTTGGCCTTTATGTATATGCTGTGTGATACATGACTATCTTTCTGAAATTGTCCCTCCACCTGGTTGCTATTATTATAATCTACATTGGGGCGCACATTCGACCCCTGTATTCTCAATACTAGTTGCTGCATAAAGATTTTGTTTTTTTCTACCGCTGTGAATAGTCTCTTGCAGTGTGGGCTTCTATTGGATATCATGTTACTGTTATATGAGGCACACCCCTCCCTATATCACATACATATTGATCATGGATTATAACATTTTTGAACTTATGTGTTTTAAAGGACCTGTCAGACTATGAATGCTTACGTTGTTTATATGTAATCCCTTTTAGTGAACCATTGATGTTTAGAAGCTATTGTGCCTTGACAAAGGTCCATATTGGACCGAAACGTTGGCAAATGATGTTGGTTTAATCATTAAATACTGAATAATCTTGCTGAAAATCTGGAGAGTGTTTTTTCTTCTTTCTTGAAGAGGCTAGACTATTATATATTATATATATATATATTCATGTGTGTTGACAGTATCCTATTGGCAAGTCATAACCTACTGTATGAAGCCTTCTTTTATATACTGTACGTCTGTGTGCGCAGCACTTGTCTTTAGAGTTTGCACATAGGTGATCTAGAGAGGGATACTATGTGCTGAGGGCCGTGTCTAGCACTATTTTCATGTCATCAATCCTCTTATCATTATGTCCCCCAATCTCCCCCATATGTTGTCCCACATTAGCAGCTATTTCAATGTTGTCAGGATTCACCACGTCATCATGTTACTACAATGTTATGTAATGAGTCTTATGCTACTGGATCACATATAAAAGGCCTAAAGGCAAAACCTGTGTGTGTGTGGGGGGCTGTGGTACAAAATGTTGACTATCAGAATGTCAACATGGTCTGAAATGTCGACGGTGACGTAATTGTGAATGTCGGCATTTTGGCGTAGCCTTTTTAGTGCATTTAAACCCCAGCACTATCCTAACTCTAACACTAAACCTAACCGCAGCCTTACCATAACTGTGGCCTAACCCTATCCGCACCCTAACCCTAACCAAGTCCACAGCCTAAACCTAACATGGACTGCTTGATATTTTGCCTGGCATTAGATCAATGTCAACATTATGTTGATGTGAATGTCGACATTTTGACTGCATACCGTGCGTGTATGTGTACAAATTTTTGGTCCTGATTCAGAGCCGCTCGTAAGCGGCCGCTCGTTCGCTCCGAGCGATGTTTGCCCAACTGCGCATGCGTACGGATCGTTATACACATGCGCGAACCAGTCAGTGCGGTCGAAATTGCAAAATAGCGAATGCCTGAAAATTTGAGTGACAAAGAGGCGTATGTGGGTGGTAACAGGGGAAGTTGCTTGAAAACGGGGAGTGGAGATCCGAACGCAGACGTGCTTAAAGGTCAAAACTGGCGTTTTATGGGTGTGCATAATTAAAACAGCAACGTCATTGACCACGTCACTGGGTTATTTTATAGCCAGAACTGCTCGCAAAATTGTGGTAGCAAAAACCAACCACAAGAATAGCGAGCAGTTCATACCCTGGTCGATGTACTCGATTAATCTAATAAATAGCGGACATGACGTAGGATGCGAGCGGCCAGGGGGCGTAGTTTTCCAAAAAACGACCGCAAGTTTTGTTCGCTCGTTCAGACCTAGAGGCGTGAACAGACCGCAAAGAGCGAACGGTTCATTTGAATAGCCACCCCTATTTTCTGAATGAGCGATCGCAAATAGCGTCCGGCTCTGAATCAGGCCCTTTATTCCTTTTCACCTGTGTGACATTACATAAAGTAACATTCTGCATTCTAATACTGGTATATCATATAGCAGAGTTTTCTTCCTTCTTTCCATTTCAAACCTATCATAGGAAAATTGCAGCACATTTAATCATGCTCATCACAATCACAGCCCACATTGTACTTAATTATAGTATTGATTTTCTTATGCCATTTTGCACCTTGAAAAGCATAATGGTTTTGTGTTGATGACTGTGTCATACGTGGTCACTTACAGCATTAGCTTGTCCAGAGTCACCTAAAGCACTGCTAGAGATAAACATTTAACAGAATATCTTGTAATATTCTGTATGTGGAGCAGTCTTGGTACATGATCTGTCAAGTTACCCAGGGCCGGATTAAGGGGGGAACACGACAGGGGCGGTCATCCCTGGGCCCCCACACAGGGAGGGGCACCCACACAGGGTCAGTGTGACCCTGCCGAGAACAGGTGTCCAGTGACACCTGTTCCGGATTGAGGCTCACTCCCGTGATCCACTGTTAATGTATGCGGCGGCTCAGTCAGTGCCGCTGCATACAGCGCAGAGCGGCTCCCGAGTCTTCTCACCGGCGCCACGTGACACTTTACGTCCGCGACGCCGATGAGAGGACCAGGGAGTAGCTCTGCCGGGAGGAGGTCACACCCGCACGCCATCACTCAGGTAAGTCAGCGGCGCAGGCTTTGGGGGTAGGAGGGCAGAAGGCTTAGGGGGAAGTTCCGTGTGGCTTGAAGGGGACCCCGCAATTTAGTTGCCCTGGGGCCCCCACAACCCTTAATCCGGCCCTGAAGTTACCCATAGCTGTCCTCTCGTACACCCACTCACTGCTACAGTTACAAAGTTATTCATAATACTAATGACAAGACTTTGTACAATCTTTTTTGGTGAATACAAAATGAAGGAAGATATGTCAGGTGTGTGCTTAGGGCTTGATTCAGAGATGTACGCTCATCCGATGATGCTCGCAGTAAGGTATGTTATGTCGATAGTTACCATGTTGGCATGCAGAAGTTTGATGAGAATGTCAACATGGTCAAAATGTCGACATGCAGCATGGCGACATGATTAGCATATCGACAGTGACCATGTCAACATTCATCATGTCTACATGGATGGCATGTCGACATGATAGAATGTCGACATAATTGGGCGATTCAATTGTTTAGCCGACGGCTGTTTTTTTTAAGGTGTCCGACCAATTGTTGCTCCGTCTAAGCGCGATAGGCGCCGGCATTTCTGCTTGCACCCTCAGGATAGTGCAAGCAAAAATGTGTGAGAAACCCGTGGTTAGGGCTCCTTTCACACACCTAAAAAACCCTCAACAACTCTTCTCCTCTGTACATCTCCAACCTCATTTTCACACACACCTCCTCCTGCCCACTTTGTTCTGCTTGTAACTGCCACCTTACCTCCTCTCTGATCAACTCTTCCCTCTCCTAACTTGAGGATTTCTCCTGTGCTGCACCCAACCTCACCCCACACCCAATTAGACTTGCACCTCCAGCCTGTAAATGTGCTTTAATAATTCATCTCTTCGCTTAAGCCTTCCACCCCTCCTCCTAGCTCTCCAGATCCACAACCTCTACATTCCCTAACCCTCTAGAATGTACTCTCTCACGTACATATCCCTCTCCCTTCTCTTGTTTTTTCTACATAATTCTGTATTTTGCTGAATGTAATTACGTATTGTGACACAGTTAGGTTAGGGGGTCCCTCTCCTGGGTAGAGGACTCCTTCCTTTCACACACAGCAGCTGGGAAACAGTACGCCAGACTGGATGCAAGTACAAGCTGGTCGGCGCCAGTCTTTATTGTGCAATATCAGAAATAACGCAAAGAAAACATAAACGTTAATCCTAGCCCTGTCGGGGCACTAACTTCACAGGTAGTTCCCTCACTACCAGAGCCTGGCAGGGCCTAATGCCCTCACCAGCAACAAAAGCACAGCACAACACTTACAGTTTGGTTTTCAAGTGTCTCTGAGCAAACTCCCTGTCTGCTCTCCCAGGTGAGACTATCAGCCCTAAACACACTAGGCTTATATTGGCCACTCTCAGGTGGAAACCCTAACAAGCCTGTACCAGGCTGCGAGAACCAAAACCTGGAGTGGCCGTGGGTGGAGCCCTCCCTCTCCTCTCACCCACAACCCCCAGGTCCCAAACCGGCTTTTCAAAAAGCCGAAACCTCAAGCCTGCTACACTGCAGACTTTCTCCTGGGGATTTTAAACACATAGGACAGGAATCTGGGATAAATATCCCTGTCACAGACCACTTTACCAGTGATCCTATCACAGTATATATCTATATTTGTGAACTTATCTGTAACGGTCTTCTTTGTTCACCTTCTTCATATGTAATCTTGTTGGTTGTGCTATCCTCTACCCTACTCAAATGAGATCCCTCATGCATATATCACTTATTTGTGACAAATGTCTAATACATAGTTTGTGTCAGTTTATCATCCTTTCTTTGTTCTAGTATTTCAGGACTGCAATCTTGGTAACCAAGGCTGGCCACAATTCTACCCTCACCCACACACAGTAACAAAAAACTAAAGATGTGTGGTTCGGTTTCCATGGAATCTGAACACAGTCGATCTTAAGGGTTCCTAGTCAAACCGAGCCCCGACTCAGGTCTTCCTGCCATATTCGGATCCCAAAGCAAGGCAAAACGTCATCTTCCTGCCGTTGGATCTTGCGTGTTTTGAGTTGCATATAAAAATCCATCCCTTGTGATCGAGCACCATTTCACACATGAGGCAGGAAGGAGAGGGAGTGGGCTGCAGCACTGTGAGGCACAAAAAATGCCATTAGAACTGGAGCACTGTGAACGCCAGTAAAGGGCCACTGTGTCATAAAAAAAACATTAGCAGCACTGTGTTTAACTTAAAGGAGCACTGTGTTGTTAAATTAAAAATACCATTAGAGCACTGTGAGGAACTGTTGTGTGTTCAGGGCTAGGCACTGTGTTAAAAACAGTGTTGTGTGTTCAGGCACTTTATTAAAAATATTAGAATAAAACACTGTGTTGTGTGTTCAGGCACTGTGTAAAAAATAAAACTGTTGTGTGTTCAGGCACTTTGTTAAAGAAATAATATCATTAGGATTCCATTATTAGGACGCTGTGAGGCACTGTGCTGTGTGTTCAGGAACTGTGTTCAAATATTTCAAATAAAACTGTTGTGTGTTCATGCACTGTATTAAAAAACAATGTAATTAGGGTGCTATAATAGGAGTGCTGTGAGGAACTGTGTTGTGTGTTGATGCATTGTGTTAAAAAATTTAAATAAAATACTGTTTTGTGTTCAGGCACTGTGTTAAACAGTAACGTCATTAAGGTGCCATTACTATGAGCACTGTGAGGCACTGTGTGTGTATTCATGCACTGTGTTAAACAATTAACATCAGTAGGGTGCCATTACTAGTAGTGCTGTGGGGTACTGTGTTGTGTGTTCAGGCACTCTTAAAAAAATAAAATGAAGCAGTGTGTTGTGTGTCCAGGTACTGTGTTAAATAAAATAAAATGCTATGTTGTGTGTTCAGGCACTGTGTTAAAAAATATCATTAGGGGGTCTTTACTAGGAGCGCTGTGAGTTGATATGTATCAGTCGATAGAAGAGCAGGTGCAAAAACCCAGTACTAGTGCTGCGGCTGCTGCCAGTCATGATAGTATTTCAACATCTACTAAAGCCGGTCAAGGGGAAAGAAGGTATAAGAAAGGGCACCTGAAATCTAAACAATATTTCACAATGTTAAAGAAAACATCACCTAATAATAGCTGGAAAATTTACTGATGAAAAACGTAAAATTGCCAACATTGGCACCTCTACCGTGACTCAATCTTATGCACTAAGCATCAATAGAATAGTGGAGGATTATTTTAATGACAATGTACAAATTAGCATGTCACACAGTCCATTGAATACTGGGAGGAAAAAAAGGGAATTTGGATCTCCTTGTATAAACTGGCTTTGCTTTACTTAAGCTGCCCACCCTCTGATGTGTACTCAGAGTGTTTAGCACAGCCAGGAATTTTGTGAGTGAGTGGCGTAGGAGGCTACTTCCTCAAAATGTTGAAAAACTGAGGTTCATAAAAATGAACTACAAATTCTATGAGGAAGGCCTTTGCCGCCAATTACAACTTAGCACAGAGACTTCTGTAACAGTGGATTCCAGCAGGGATAAGCTAATAATGTGTGGTGATGATGATGATGATAATGAGGATGATAATGACATCTTACAACTGTAGAGGTCATTAACAATACTGTTAGCCGTCTTAAGCCCACTGGTAGTTAGTTTTGTGAGGGCCCAAGCAAACCAAGCACTTCAGCCACAAAAATGACAGGCCATGTGGCTGAAGTGCTTGGTTTGGTAAACTGTGCATGTCCATTTTATATACAGCTTAATTCAACATGCACCACTTTTCTTTTCACTGTACTTTACTGGGCTGTACTTTACTAGATCATTATAGTCTTCTGGTTTGCATGGCCCATTTCTCTGTTTTTCTTTTCTTTATAGTTGTAACTGCTTCTATATTCATATAGTCATTCATCAATCAAATCCCTTAATGGCATGCTTTACCTGGTTTACTGCTAAACTCTCACATTTTCTAAACTCTCATCCTATTACATTTGGCCCTATATGTTTGCCAGGCCCATTCTCTGTTTTTCTTTTCTCTATAGTTATAACTGCTTCTCTGATCGTATAATCATTAATCAATTAAATCAGTCAATGGCATGCTTTATGTGGCTTCCACACTGTATGTTTGCCAGGTCCATGCCTCTGTTTTTCTTTTCTTTATAGTTATAAATGCTTCTCTGTTCGTATAAGTAATCAATTAATCAGTCTTTCAATGCTCTAACTAGCTTCCACTACATATGTAAATAATATTAAATACTCTACCTCCATTTATCTGTACTGGCCTCGGGTCTCTGATCTAGTTCTTGATTAATGAAAACATTTTATAGCAGGGGAGTAACTAGGGTGGTGCGACCTGTGCCATGGCACAGGGCACCACAGGGCAGGGGGCGCTGTGTGGGCCTGTCAATTTTTCTGTTTATTATCATTCTCACTTATAGCATCCTCTTTTTTTTATCCCCAGCATCTCCTGGCCTCCCCTATCTTTTCCCTGGCTCTTCCCTATGAGGCCATGACCCTTTTTCGGTTGCACTATATTATGTCCCTATTTGAAAAATCGAGGGGGTGGGGGCGCCAATGCTCTTTCTGGCACAGGGCACCAAAAAGTCTAGTTATGGCTGTGTTCTATAACATCATATAGTTTTGTCTTAAACTCATCCTTTCCTGATGAATTCTGTGTGAGCCTCCCGAATTAAGGTGGGAGCTCCCGCTACCCCGCAAAGTAGATGTAATCTCCCGCTTTCCTCACTGCCCTGCAGAAAGTCTGGACTGCACATGCGGGAGTCCGGATGTAATGGTGGCGGGGCCCGCGCTTCAATATGTGAAGACGCAGGGGCAGGGAGTCCGTTTACTACAGGGAGATGCCTCCCAGGTCCACCTGCTGCACAGAGCAGCTGACTCACCGGCCAAAGTTCACACAGTCTGCTGGGTGAGACTGATGCTCCCAGCATTCCCTGCCCAGCCATACCCGAGGAGGACAGATGAAGGAGGAGCTGATGCCAAGCTGTCTGAGCCCGAGGAGCTGTGTGTGAGTGTTTCACAATTCAGAGGCTGAGCCAAGAAATCTTTGTGATATCTGTTATTGTCAGTGTCAGTGCTGCAGGAGAGGAGAGGGTATTGTGTGTGTATATCTGTGTTGTGTCAGTGCTGCAGGAGAGGAGAAGTGAGGGGACTGTGTGTATGGATATCTGTGTTGTGTCAGTGCAAGTGGTGCTGCAGGAGAGGAGAGGTGAGGGGAATGTGTGAGTCTGTGGGGTGTGGGATCCATTAACATGTGTGTGAAGGGGATCTATTAATGTAAATGTTTATTTGTGTGTGGGGGATCTGGTAATGTTAATGTGGCGGGGGGAGATCTAGTAATGTCAGTGTGGGGGAGGTGAGACATATTAATGTCAGTGGGGGGGGTGTAGTAAGATGTGTTATTATATTTGTGTGGTCATCTATTGAAGAATTTTAATGGTTGTGGGGGAGCATATTCTTATTTTGTCCACATTTTCTTTGTCAGCAATACAGAATATTTTGGTGTCACATGCCAAGTGTTTACATAAAGTAATTGTAATTTCATTTGGTCCAGAACACACCCAATTGGCAATAGATGCGCCCATAGGTGGATCTAGACACGCCTTTTGGGTGGTGCCGGACACTTTTTACTGTAGTATGTAATCTCTCTGAATCTTCTTTTCAAAAGTAGGCAAGTATGATTAAACTGCCATCCTGTCTGCCACTTCAGTGCCACTATGTTTCCTTGATGTGCCCTATTCTTTTAATCTGCCATGTGTTTGTGCTGCTGCTCTGTCACTTAGTTTAGCCAGTTAGCTCACTGCAGCCTTTGACCAATATCGGTGAAAACAATATTGTGAGCTGTGAGGTGGTCTAAAATGACTGGAAATAAATGTAAATGAATGTTATAGGGGTTAATAATATGGTAGGTACAAAAATAGTCCCGAATTACATGATTTTAGTTGTCTATCAATTAAAAAGCAAACATCCAGATCCAAAACACCTGAGGGTGGTTTTGCAAAACCAAAACACGATGATGACTTACTACCAAAACACTGGGTCTGTGCACATCTCTACAAAAAAAACACACACCGACCCCCACAGGAAACAAAAAATACACATTTCCATCCACAGGAAAAAAAACACACATCTAATGCCCAGCATAGTAACTAAAAACATGCATTGCCCCCAAAAGAAAAAAAAAAAAACACATCATTTTATTTCTCATATATCAGCCAACTGCTTCACATGCACCTTATATGTAATTAGAGCCCCCACACAGGGCCGTAGCTAGGGTAGTGCGGCCGGTGCCATCGCACAGGGCACCATAGGTCAGGGGGCGCTGTTTGGGCCTGTCAAATTTCTATTTATTATCATTCTTGCTTGTAGCTTCCTCTTATTTCATCCCCAGCATCTTCTGGCCTCTCCTATCTCTTCTCTGGCCCTTCCCCATGAAGCCACGGCCCTTTTTTGAGTGCATTATGTCCCTTTGAAAAATGAGGGGTGCGCCAATGCTCTTTCTGGCACAGGGCACCAAAAAGTCTAGTTATGGCTCTACCCCCACATGACCCTTTTAGCAATCAGAACCCTTCACATTCCCCTTTATAAGCTAGAGCCCCCTCATGCCTCTAATATGTATCACCTTTGCTCCACTTGCTTTTTTATGTTAGAGTTTTTCATGCCTCTTTATGAGCCCCTCATGACTGACCCTTTATATTCCAGAGACCCTCATGCCCATTTATATGCCAGAGCCCGTCATCTCCCTTTATATACCATCACTGGCCCTGCCTCTGTGCATGGATATATATTATAATTACACAATGTATACTGTATATGCAAAGGAATTATCCAGAACTATCAATCACTCTATATCTGCTCTGTGAGAGTAACACTTATATGTTGTGTGCATGTGTAGTGCAGATTTCGGAAGGGCCAAGGAGGAACTCTGAGAGAAAGAAGAGTGGAAACATTTTTAATGAGACATAAATGGCGGATTCTACATCAAACACTTTGCAAATGTTACTACGTGGAGACAAAGTAAGTAATAGTGGTACTACTTTTCTAGGGCAGTAAAACTATTGCACTGCATACATTCTTTTATCTAGTAACATTTTGACAGAAAATTTAATTTTAGTTCTAATTAAAGATTTGTTCACTTGATATGGGAGCTGTGAAATATGGAAACAGAGTGCAGGTGGACAGAGAACTGCTGTGGAGAGGAGGAGGCAGATGGAGAAGGGTTGTGGGGTGGAAGGTGGCAGGTGGAGAAGGGCTGTGGGGTGAGAGAAGGCAGGTGGAGAATGGCTTTGGGGCAGGTGAAGGTGGATTGAGAAGGGCTGTGATGCTGGTGAACTGCGTTGGGAACGGAGAAGCCAGGCAGAGTAGGGCTGTGGGGCTGGAGGGGAACTGCTGTCGGGAGGGAGAAGTCAGGCAGAGTAGGGCTGTGGGGCGGGCAGATAAGGACTGTTGGGTGGGAGAAGACAGGCAGAGAAGGGTTGTGAGGCTGGAGGAGAACTGCTGTGGGGAGGGAGAAGGCAGGCAGAGTAGGGTTGTGAGGCAGGTAGAGAAGGGCTGCTGGGTGGGAGAAGATTGGCGGAGAAGGGCCGTTGGGAGGAAAGGTTGGGCAGAGAAGGGCTGTTGGGAGGGAAAGGCGGGCAGAGAAGGGCTATGGAGCAGGAAGAGAACTGCTGTGGGGAGAAAAAATGTGGACAAAGAAGGGCTGTGGGGCAGGAGAAGGTGGGTGGAGAATGACTGTGGGGCAGTAGAAGGTGGGCAGAGAAGGGCTGTAATGGATTTTCCATTAGTGGAGCAACATATCTGCTTTGGATTTGAATTATGAGAAGTATAGGAAGCAAGTGCCAGAGGGTGCAGCATATAAAGGGTGTTACAAGAGGAAAATGAGGCTTGCAGCAAAGTTCAACATAAGCAGGGCTGGAATAGTTAGGCCAGTGAGGAGTAGATTACAGTAATCAATGGGAGAAATGACAAGAGTATGGATAAGGGTTTTAGAGGCTTTCAGGGTGAGAAAGGGGGATCCTGAAAATATTGCAGAATGAAAAAAACAAGAATGAGAGAGGGTTTGAATTTGGGGAGAGAAGAAGAGACACCTAGACATCAGACTTGGAGAACAGATGAAATGGAGGTGTTGGCAATGGTCAGGGAGAGGTGAGACTTGTATTGGGGATAGACAATGATTTCTGTTTTACACCCCCCCTCGTGATCGTGATCCCCATCCTTAATGTCACTTATCTCCGGTGATCGGTGCTCCGGTGATGTCCTCCCTCCGGGGCTTCAGTCAGCGGGTCTCCCATCCTGCACTGTGACCCGGTCAGCTGTTCTATGCAGCAGCTGACCAGGGTCACAGTGCAGGATGGGAGACCAGGTGACCGGACCCCCAGAGGACATCACCGGAGCACCAATCACTGGCCTTGGACTCAAGAAAGTTTTTTTCTTACAATTTTTTTTTGCAGTGATCAGCTTGTGGTCTGTTTAGACCACACAGCTGATCACTTTGGCCGGCTCCGGACTCTGTGCTGCCTGTTAGAGCAGAGCAGGAGTCCGGTGACCGGGGGAAAGCCTTAATAACGCCACCTCCAGATGGCGTTATTATGACAGGGCATCCCCCGGTATTTTTTCACATCTTATTTTTAGTAAATCTCAGGCAGATCGCATTTCCCATTACAATTATGGGAAATGCGATCTGCTTGCTAAAAATATGTGATAATTAGGGCTTGAAGTCGAATTTTACAAATTCTACTCCAATTGCACTTTAGTTAGTTTAGGTGAAACTAAAATAATGTGAAAATGGTGTGAAAACACCCTTTTTCACTTTATTTTAGTAAAAATAATGTTAATAAATAGAGCCCTTAAAGAGGTTGAATAAGGTAATATGAGAGAGGAGAGGAGAGGTCAGGGGAAGACAAAGAGTTGGGTGTCATTGGCACACGTGATATTGAAGGCTTTATCTCATATACAATAGACGAGTGACATTATTAAAAGTGTAAGCATCTGTGAAATGTAATTGTATTAAATGTGGGTAGGGATGTCATCATTTTATTAGTTTATTATACAGCTACATATCTGTTATAATAGTTACCACTGACACACCTATAAATGATGGATATAATATCGCCGTAACAATTCAAGGTAACAACATGATTATCACTGATACCAAGACAACTAAACTGTCAAAGCTAGGTTTTATGGTATTAAGTAGAGAGCCATTGAACTGGCAATTGGTTTTTATTGTGCTTACATTAGTTGTCTTATCTTATTTTATATAGTGTTTCCTGATCTGATGCTAGTGGATATGTGCCAAAATAATTAGAATCTCAGATGAGATAGCAAAGCCAGGTTAGCGGTAGATAAAATGAGCTAAGCTAGCGGAGGTACTCCTCTTCCTGACATCTGAACACACACATTACATATCAATTTATATCCTGTGAGTTTCATGGGTATTCCATATCATTTATTTTTACCTGGATCAGAAAGTTTTATATGAGATTTCTAAGATCTTAAGGTATCATTGGTGTAAGTGAACACTTGTAAATTCCTGTGTGGATAAATCTGTGCTAGAAAGTACTGTAGTACACTGTAGTATATAGAATCAAAGTTACACTATTTAAGTTTTGCAGAAACATTAGAAAAGTAAATGATGTTCTTAGGTTACCAAGGCCATGACCATACATACAGTACTGGTTATCTGTGGCAACTATTGAAATACTATATACTACTTTTCAAAGGGTAAGTGTCCTATTACCTGTGAAACCATTAAAGGATTACCTAAGTATTGCCGACTATAGGCCTAATTCAGAGATGTACATAAACCCTATGTTTACTTACACCGACAATGTTTTTAGATCTGTGCATGGGCAGATATGGGGCTTTGCTTGCGGTGCCCTAAACACCGCAGCATAATTGATGCTGCTGGCATTTGGGGCAGCAGATAAAAAAGATAATACAGGCGCTAGGATGGTCTGTTTAACTAAGCAGCTGCTAGATCAGGGGTAGTCACACCCTTAACAATGAAAAATCAATAGAAAGAATAGCAGCGCTACATTGATTGTGGCAACATGGGTAAAAATTTTATATTACAATAAACTAAATTAAGTATATTCCTGTCTAAAGCTTTTACTTCTTCAAATGCTTTTCTGACAATAGTGTCTGGGTAATCTCTTTGGGAGAAGGAGCCAATCATATCATTAGCTTGTTTTTCAAAAGTTTCTTGTTCTGAACAATTCCGTTTCAAACGGAGTAATTGCCCCTTTGGAATGTTCTTCTTCCATGGGAGAAAATGGGCACTATTATAGTTAAAAGACCATACGAAAATATCCGGAAGCAACCATAGGAACAGGCATTGTTCATTAACATTGACAGATTGGGAGAGGCTATTTGCTATATGCACTTTATGCTCATTTTCACGTCAATTGTGTATTTGTATTGTCTATTTTATTTATAGGAATGTCATTAATTGTATTTCATTTATTGTAATATTAAATTTTTACCCATGTTGATACAATCAATGTAGTGCTGCTATTCTTTCTATTAATATTTGGGGGCAGCAACAGGAAACATTACAAATAACAGGGGCATGTCGGCCCAATTTTCTGGGTGTGCCAAGCCAGTGGATGCAGCTACAGTGGCCCCGGCTGTGTCATTTAACTGAACATCCGACCTGAGCGTCACTCAGATGTCTGATGATGCCTCCTGGAACACAGCAGGGGGTCACAGAAGCTGCAGGACACCTCCTGAACCTTTTGCATATTTTAGCACAGCCACAGCATACAAAGACGCTAACTGTGTCCATCTCTGAATCAAGCCCTCTGTCCCCGCTGGCTCTAAGCATTGCTTTTGATAGCTCCCACATGCTTAAGCATAGATCATACAGTATATTTAGTATTATCGTATTTGTATTACAAATAAAAATCTTATTATGCTTAAAATTAACAATTTTTTAAGGAAATAATGTTTTAAAAAATGTTTAATTACTAAAATAAAATTAATATTTACTAGCAGAAGTACCCGAGGTTACCTGAGTTTAAATATTCAAGTTATTAAGTTTTATTATGTGAAGTCATCCAAATCCATCTAGTGGAAGGCCCAGAACAGGCTCCCTGGGTCAAAGTTCTGTCCGGCGCATTCCAAAGTGTGGTCCAACCCCAACCACTCCATTAGGCATCCCAGACCAATTGCTACCCCTCTGTGACGTTTTCATCCGAATTCATCCAGTGGAAGGCAGAATAGGATCCCCTAGTCAAAGTTCTGCCCAGCATCCCCGGGTCAAAGTACACCAAGAGGAGGTTCGACCAGGACCTCAACCCTCAAGGATGTCTTCTGGTATCCAATGTTACCATTCTGTAAAGTTTTTGTTCAAATCCATCCAGTGGAAGACTCAGAACAGGCTCTCAGGGTCAAAGTTCTGCCCAGCGTACACCTACGGGAGGTCCAACCGAGACCTCAACCCCCTAGTATGTCTTCTGGTATCCAATGTTACCAGTCTGTGAAGTTTTCATCCAAATTATGTGATATCATCTAAATCCATCCTGTGGAAGTCCCAGAACAGGCTCCCTGGGTTCAATTTCTACCTAATGCACTCTGCCATGAGGTCCGACCAGGACCCCAACCACTCCATTAGGCATCCCAGACCATTTGCCATTTTTATCCAAAGCCATCCATTGGAAGGCCCAGAACATGCTCCCCAGGTAAAAGTTCTGGCCAGCATCCCCAGGTCAAATTTAAGCCCAGCGTACACCAACTGGAGGTCCAACTGTGGTCTTAGGTCTCGATTCAGACCCACTCACTAGATGCGTACGCTCGCCCTATGCGTATGCAAATCCGGCTAACGCAAGGCAAGCGACCGCACGGCAAGGCATTAGCACGCCCACTATGTCTTGGTGTGCGATCACTCTGTGTATGCAGACGCCCACAAGCCTGTCTTAAGACGCCCACTTGTGCACGTCATCTCCAGGATGTGTATGCAACCATCGGGTATCATCGGAAGCGAGCGCAGCACTTGCAGTTGACCATACCCTACCACAAGCACTGCGAGAACTTCAGTGTACAATCCAGCCAGGTGACGTGTACTATGGCGCTGCGTCTTAATTATGCATGCCTCTGAAACGGCGTTGAGATGCTCAGGCATGACTGCGTTCGCACCTTCACTCCCCCATTTTCAAAGACTAACCCCTGTCACCACCCACAAACGGCTTCTCCTGTCACTCACTCGGCTGAGCAGTCTATGCAGGGGAAGCGTGCGCTTCCCGATCGCTTGGACTGGTTCGCGCGCTGCGATGCGCTACGCATGCGCACAATGCAAACATCTGCAGTCTGCATGCGAACGCTTCATAGCGAGCGGCTCTGAATCGGGCCCTCAATCCCCTAGTATGTCTTCTTGGATCCAAAGTTACCACTCTGTGAAGTTTTCGTCCATATCCATCCAGTGGAAGGCTCAGAACAGGCTTCCCGGGTCAAAGCTCTGCCCAGTGTACACCAATGGGAGGCCAACCGGGACCCTAAATCCCCTAAAACCTGGCCAGGATCCAACTGGACCACCTTGCATTGTTTTTATCTCAATCGGTACAGGGGTGTTCGGATGCATAACCGGACAGACAGTAAAATAAACAGACCAATTAATTTTTATATATATACACATACATTAAATATATATGTATGCAAATATATACCAAATCGGAGTATAGATATCTGATGATGTTTTTTGTGGAAATACATATGAACCAAACAGATACCTGAACCTGTATGATCAGTTCCACCGCAGTGATCAGCGTGTGAAATTTGGATTCCAGGGAATCCCTAATTGTTTGCCTGGTGAGGAATTATTTCTTATGTACATTGTTACCCCTGAAGAAGTCCATATAGGACTAAATGCGTCGGGTAAAGATTGGGCACACCTGTTTGGGGTCCCACAGATGTGGAGTATAGAATTCTAAGGTGGGAGAATTTTTCTCACTATACCCCCAATCACAACTGTGTTAAGCCTTGCTACATGTTTTTTACTGTCAAGTATTTTAAAGATTGTTATCTTAAATAAATATACATATGCGCATCAGAATTTTTATTTATTATTCTTTGGGTGTCTCCCCTTGGTGTGAGGGTTTATTTCTCTAGAGAAAGATAATACTCCAAAAGGAACAACGCGCTGGATAAAAAAAAGTCTTTGTTTACTTCTATGCGTTTTGAGAACAAGCCTCCATTTGGACATTTATTCTTTCAAGCTAAAAAATCTAACGTGGAACATATAGCTTGAAGATAAACTACGTGATCTGTGGGTCTTCATTGTATTCTCCTCCACAAGACTTTGTCTTTCCCAACACATTGGATTAAAAAAGATAATCTATTTGAGATTAAATATTATCTAAAGACTAAAATAATAATAGCGCCCTCTTTCATATATTTGTTGTATATTTGGTTTATCCTTCTAACAGGGGATTTTTATGAGGGGAGCAGCTGGTAGTCATATTCCGTAATTTATATTACAGTTACAATATTTAAAGCGCAAACTGTAGGCATTAAAAGTGTGTGTATATATATATATACATACATACATATGCACACACACACAAACACAATGTGGGTACTTCCAGTGATGGAGCAGTATATACTGGGAAGGTACTACCAGTGCTGCTGGAGCAGTGTAGCTTAGAGGCACTGAAGAAGATATCTTGATGAAGAAAGCAGCAGAAAGAAAAGAGCCATGGGCAACATAGCTCTCAGAAATTAAAGAAACAGACAACCATCGAAACACCATTTAATCACTACCATTCGATGGTGGAAAATATCAGAACCCGGCGATCAAATTGTAAAACCATTACAATCGGAAGAAAACTATTGCTGGTCTGTAACCATCGCATTTCAATGCCCATCCCTACCTCATTTGCAGTGTAACATGGTTTTACCAAGGTGCACAGTTAAGCTGGGTGCACACACTTGTCCAATCTTTGGGAAATCCGACTACCGACCGTCAGGTCTGCGCAACATTGGACAAATGTGGACCCACTGCCGACAGATCCGCAGACCAGATCCTGGACGCCTATCTGGTCTCCTGGTTTTTAAATATGCTTGAAAACTAGGAGACCCGACGATCAATGTTGTAGTGTGTATGCTGCGGAGGCAGGAGTAACGACCAATCTCCAGTCCCAGCAGCCCAACACACCATCAGTATAGTGGTGGTGCGGGATACGGTGGGATCCCACACCGTCCGCCACTGCTGCGGGACGCGGCAGGCGCCATGCCTGGTGGTGGTGGTGGTGGCGAGAATGGCAGCGGCGGCTCGGGATGATACGGGAGGTGGCTTACCTTGCGGGCGACGGTGCGGCTTCCTATTTCAAAAATGGCATTGCGGCGCCATTTTTTTAAATTCATGATGGCCGCTGCGAACAGTCATCATACCGCCCCTATATGTTGGCTTATATAAGTGAGGCAGAGGTTGTCAGTCCGACGGTGGAGGAGGAGCGAAGAAGAGCTGAAGATCACAGACGCCGGGGAAGTCCTGGATGGGTGACAGCGATGAAAAAGAGCTTAAAGGTCGCTGCCCCCAGGTGAAGGGGCAGCAAAATAAATTTTTAAAACATTCTTTGTTTTGTTTTTATTTTACTATATTTTTTTTTACAGGGGTACTATAGGTACCAGAGGGCCCTTAGTACCCCACCTGCTGGTACTTGTGGTTCTCCAAGTACCAGCATGCTTGCTGGGACCTGTAGTTCCACCTGTAAAAGACAATATTACACTTTTAACAATGGACTAGCATCTCAGCAACCACAGCCCAGGGGTGCCAGAGATAGCCCCGGACTTCAGCCCTTGCCTTGGGTGCCATGTAGAAGGGGAACTCCTTTATTTTTAAGGGGGTCCCTTCTTTTCCAGGAATCCCCGGCATGGGCTACTAGTTAGGGGGATGAAAGCTTTGGCCGGAGGACCCTGGCAAGTGGGTCACCTGGCTGTGGCATTACCCCCCTGCTAGTAGAGCCCGGTGCTGGTTCTGAAAATATATTTGTTCCCTGCATTTTTTGAACCAGGGCCAGCTCAAAGAGCCTGGGGCTGGTTACGCCTCTCTGGGGGGAACCCCACGCCATTGTATTTTGTTTTTTTTGGAAACCTGAAATCCTGTCCTGTTCCAATGATCAGGTTATTAATTCTCAACCTTCCCGTCTTCACCATTATAATTAATGAAATTCTTCATTAATAAATCCCCTTTCCTGTACAGTGAATGTAGTTTTTCAGCAGACTGTTTCATTTCAGCAGACACAGATTGGAGGTTTGTTGAAAAATTGGACAAGTGAGTAGTGAAGATTGGATGTAGAATCTTCTGCGGATTGGATAAATGTGTGCCCAGCATTACTTGCTCATTTTTGCTTTGTTATCAACTCAGAATTAGCCCCAATCATCCTGCAGAACAATGCACTTATCTGTAAAAAAATAGAGCTTTTGTGCAAACATGATGTCACAAAGGAGCATTTAAAGTGAAATTGTGCACATTTTAAGAACCCTTACTGAGCACTAACCTATGAACTTTAGTGCGTACAGTGCAATAAAATGAAATGTGTTGCTGCCAATTTCTGTTCTTGTTTGATTTTTCCCCCCTTTATAAAACATGGGATTGACCTCTTCCTAGCATCTGTATGATGTAGTGCTGGTGTAATAACAAATATTAGGACCCTGGAATACAGTAGATATATATATATAGTGGCACGGCACCTAAACATGTAATCCATACATGCCTACCCTCCCGGTTTTCGCGGGAGGCTCCCGATTTTTCGGGTAACCCCCCGCACGGGTAGGCATTTCTCCCGCATTCTGCCCACTTCCTAGTGAAGTGGGCAGAATGAGAATACCCGCGGCGATCGCGGGTCTCCGTGAAGGGGGCGGGGCTTAAGATGTGATTCTGCATGAATCACAGCATTGGGCCCCGCCCCCTATGTAAATTTTACCCAATCGTGGTAGTTTTACTGCGAGGGGGCGGGGCTTAATGATGTGAATCGTTAGGCCCCGCCCCCATCACCCCCCTGCTGCTTCTCTTACCCGGGCTTCTCCCGGGAAGAGATTTTTAAAGGTAGGTAAGTATGATGCCATCTAATAGCAATTATATATATATATATATTATTTTACAAATGTTGTGGGTACAAGTAAGGCACATATGCTGCCAGCGGGTACTCAGGTGAAAAGAGTTGGAGAACCGCTGCCCTAAACTTCTATTTCTACAGCTATATGACTTTATGGGGCTTATTTATTATTAAATATTTGCGGGAGGAGCCCTTAAATAATAATTCCCCAGATGAACCATGGAGGTACCACAACAGATATCTACGATATCTTCTGCAGCCCTTCCATTTTCTTCCTCAAATGCAACCCCCATGGGTTTCTATGGAGGCTGTTGTGCTGCCGGATTCACCAATCTCCGGAATGCCTCCCATTCCGGACTTTGGCCCTCAGGGGTACAGTAATGCCATCTCCAGATGGCTTTATCCTATAGTAGCCTATATTGTCCATATGTATTGGCTGTGGGGGACACGAACCAGGAAGCAGTGTGATAGCGTTATTCTATCACACTGCTTCCAACTCTGCGCCAGGATGGGCTCTTATCAGAGTCTGTCTCCTGGCAAGAGACAAATAGTAAATTCGCAAGAAAATATTCATTTTCACGTTGCGAATGTATGCGAAAAATATTTATCACATCCACATTAAAAATGCAGATTTTGATAAATATGCCCTTTTATGTGTCCAATGACTTAGACACAGAAGGAATTAATGTGTGGAGGACAAGATAACTTGTTTTGATGACAGCACAAACAATGCTAATTATTAAACACCAAATAGAGTGTAAAGGAAGCTGTCTGGCCAGTTCACATTGCATTCCTCAGAGGAGTCTGGGGAGGGTTGCTGAGCACTCTGCACACTAAATACCATCAGATTTCTGACAGCGTCATGCCTCTCAGACTGTGCTTTAATTGCTGTTTTCTTTCTTATGTCTGGCAATTAAAATTATTAATAATATCTATTATTTTTTTAACCCGTGCAACTTCACAGGTTTCTTGTTAAAAGCATATGGTGTTGTAATCTTAAGCAGGCATCACAGACATTGTTTAAGAAGCAATAAATCAGATCAGAACATAACATACAGAAGACAAAGTAATGGACCCCATTTAGGAAGCACAAAATAACCAAGGTGAAACTCAGAAAACTCTGTCATTGGGACACATGCCTTGATTTGCACAAGTACCTATAGATTTCTGGCAAACGTTGCAACGGAAAAGCAGTTACACTGATCTACTGTATGAGAGAAGTTGGGTAGAGGGGTGTGACATTGTGCTGAGTAGGCACAGCAGAGTGCCCATTTCTGTTGAGCATAAAAGTGAAATTAGTTCGGGGTGATTATAGAAAAGAGATAAAGGGGCGACATTGTACATTCGTAGGGGTGGCATTATCGTGTGCTCCCAAGCTATATGAAAATCTAGACAGATTGTGTACTCCTGCGTCTGAGTCCTGTGCATCATGCAGAGTTTTTAAAAATTCCAGAAGGAATGGATTACTGTAGTGAATTTTTTTCTGATGTGTATTTTCTACCAACAAAGTATTTAAGACTTGGCGGCCTCCGATGATGAAGCATTGAACTCGCTGCAAGGGATACTTAAGTATCCAACTCGCAGCGGGGGAAAAGTGACACCGGAGCAATTCATCATTGCTCCGGTGAGGGACAACTGCTCCGAAAAGCAGTTGTTCCCGTGTAGCTGCGTTACTTACCTGCTCCCCATAGTCCCGGCTACGCATACGGGTCACGCATGCGCAAAGCCGCCGGGGAGCTGATGAGGACGTGGCGGAGGGATCCACACGGATCCCTCTTCGCATCCTGGAAACTCCTTCCTCCTTCCTGTCGGACCCCTCATGATGAATGGCCTGGTAATTAAATATGCGTTTTCCACATGGTTACTGGGCCATTTATTGTTTGATGAATTTATTGTTTGATGAATAGGCCCCTTGGACACCAGAAAAAAAAAAGAATAAATGTACTTGAATGTATGTACATGTCCATTTCGTCAGATAGAGAATCGCTCATATATATTTTATAATTTTGTTTGTATTAAATTACATTTTATAATGAAAAGTATAACTTTAAACATTTTTTAAGAACACTGTAAAGATAATATTCCATCTTGTGTATATGACACTATATATTATTGTGTTCTGTGCAAAAAAGAAAAGGCTAATTTACCATTTAAGTAGATTCCTTTGTTATGCCTGACACACTCCAGGTCAAATCCTGTTTTTGAACTAAATGCACCATGACATGTGTATGACCTAACAAATGGGCATCTTTTCTTGTATAAGTTCTGAGCACATGCGCATCCAATTGTAGATGAGCCGCTAAATGCTGTCACATATTACATAGTTTTAAAAATGTAAAATTGGTACAAAATAACTGCAATGACTTATAAACACAAATTACTTCCATAATCTGACCATACTCTGCTAACCATACCAGCATTTGCTTAATGACATAACCACTTTCCAATAAGTCAGAGGTTCCCAAACTCCACCAGTACATTCAAGGTTTAAGGATAGCCATGCTTGAGCACAGATTACTTAATTACCATCTAAGTCAGTTTGATTTAACCATCTGGGCTCAAGCATGTGTATCCTTAAAACTTGGACTGTAGTGTTGGAGTTTGGTAACCTCTGCAATAAGTCCTATACAGATTTGAATTGTTCCTTAACCGAGTTAGTCTATGTTAGGTAGAACTTTGTAAAGTTAAATGCTATAAATCATCCATTGAGAAACAGGTTCTTGGTGGAGAAGAGTTCATTCTATTTTTTATTATGGATGCTCAAATATAACATTTTGTACTATGCAGAAAACTGTTGTTTCCTGGAAATACACAAAGCTATACATTAAAGTAAGAGATAACTCAGAGTATGCCCCATATATATATTTTTTTATCAATGTTGTTTGTACATGTTTTATATTTTTTTTTCTATGTTTTTGTATTTTTACTATTGTTAGTTGTCCTTCATGAAATACATGTGCATAATGTACCCCCCTTTTAGTTACATGAAATCTTAATATGGGGTCACCTCCTATATAGCCTACCCAGTGTTTGTTCTCATAGTCTACTTATATACCAGCCCCCCCTCCGTTTTAATTTGAAGGAGGTACATATATATTTTTGATTAAACCACTTACATGGCTGCTCCGTGTAAAAATATTGTGGCACTAACAGGCGCTCGTCCTGTCCTGTTTTGATATATATATCTATCTATCTCTATATATATATATATCTCTAAAGATACAAAAAGTGTGGTACTTAGAGGATTCAATATGCAAGAAGGATTTTACTCCTGTGGTCAACATTTCAATGAATCAACATTTTTGTTGATTCATTGAATCGTTGACCACAGGAGTAAAATCCTTCTTGCATATTGAATCCTCTGAGTGCCGCACTTTTTGTATCTTTGTTGTTGCGGGTCTGGACTGGACTCGTATGTGCTGGCAACGAGGTGAAGCTACAACCATACCAGTGAGTGCCGGATTTTGTTGGAATATATATATATATATATATATATATATATATAATATATATATATATATATATATATATATATATATATATATTCCCTACAGTGTGGTCCCTTAGAAATAACATCACCATGATTTGAACTTGCCCCTTATTAAAGTCCTTCAGAGAAGTATCCATCTGCTATTTTTACATGTGCATCTGTTTGCCTTGTGCTATTGTCATTTTATCAGTTATATTATATTCCTAAAACCTAAATACAGCATTTAGTATAACGTTATTTTTAAGCACTGCATTGTATCTCAACATGTATATTTTATAGTTCTTTACTGACATCTTGTGGCCTTTAACCTTAAAGGAGAACATAAAACACACTATATCCTATAAATTGAATTAGAACATTACGTCAAAACTGCATTTTAACGTGTTTTTCTGCTTCGTTATATAGCCTAAACTGCTGACTTTCACATGACTTATAATATGGAAACAGAGTGCAAAGTGCCAGAAAATAGTGACAAAGGCAAAGAAAAAATGCTATTAGAAGAACAGTCTCTTCTGGAAAGGTACATGTAAGCTAACCCATTCAAAAATCTTCATAACCCTTCTTATCGTTACACAGAGGTTTTCTTATAATGCTTGGCACACCGAGCAGAAAACACCTAACCTCAATGGTGAACTCCACAGTGAAATAGTCTGCATGTGGAACTTTCCTGCGCCCAGTGCTCGAAGTGGCAATGGCAGTGGAGGAACTCCCGGAGACAATGGAGTCATTTGCCGCTGGGCGTCAGCCCTGAAGGGGGCACCTGGCTCCATTGTCCCCGGGAGCTGCATGGAGAAGGAGCGCCGCTGATCGGCGCTCCTCCTCCATTGGCGTAACTACGGAGGGTGCAAAGGGTGCGGTCGCACCCCTGCACCCTCCATTTGCCGGGCGCCCGCTGAGTGTGTTACCAGCGGGCGCCCGGCTCCTATCCTCCTGGCGGTAGCCGGAGGACGGAGCTCCCTCTGTCTTCGGGGTCCCGCAGTGCACTATGGGAGTGACGTAATGACGTCACTCCCATAGTGCCGAGGAGCAGACACCAGGGATGGACGGCAGCAGCACTGGAGCGGGGATAAAGGTAAGTGTTTTTTTTTTTTTTGTGTGTGTGTGCGCGCGGTGGGGGCCATCACTACTGGGGGCAACTACAGGGGCTCACTACTGGGGGGCAACTACAGGGGCCTGCTACTGGGGGGCAACTACAGGGGCTCACTACTGGGGGCAACTACAGGGGCTCACTACTGGGGGCAACTACAGGGGCCTGCTACTGGGGGCAACTACAGGGGCCTGCTACTGGGGGCAACTACAGGGGCCTGCTACTGGGGGCAACTACAGGGGCCTGCTACTGGGGGCAACTACAGGGGCCTCACTACTGGGGGAAACTACAGGGGCCTCACTACTGGGGGCAACTACAGGGGACTCACTACTGGGGGCAACTACAGGGGACTCACTACTGGGGGCAACTACAGGGTGCTCACTACTGGGGCAACTACAGGGGCCTCACTACTGGGGGCAACTACAGGGGCCTCACTACTGGGGGTAACTACAGGGGCCTCACTGCTGGGGGTAACTACAAGGGGCCTCACTACTGGGGGCAACTGCCGGGGGCTCAGTACTGGATGTACTGCATAGGGGGACCATTACTGGGAAGCACTACATAGGCGGACCACTACTGGGGGCATTATATAAAAGGAACTGCATAAGGGGGGCGGCGGCAGCTGGGGCTGGCATAGGTGCTGAGGGGTGGTACATTTTAGTTTTGGGGGGGGCACTAACATTTATCTTGCCTCCGGGCACCTGGGATGAAGTTACGCCACTGGGCAATGGCCTTTGTACAGATTATTTTTCCACATACTTATCTATGCATTTGTTCCAATGGTACACCAAGGCATCTGTCCCGGCATAGAAGAAATCATTGTCAAGTGCACTTCACTATCTGTTCCAAATTGCCTTCCACCCAGGTATTTCTTCAATGGTCCAAAGAGATGAAAATCACTGGTGCTAGGTCAAGGCTGTAGGAAAGATGGTCCAGTACCTTCCAATGGTAGTGCTGTAACCACTCATATGTGCAGTTGGCTGAGTGTGTCCTGGCATTATCGTGCAGCAATACAACATCTGTTGGCAGCGACCCAGGTTGTATTCGACTAATTGCAAATGGCTCAATGTGTGTCAATAGTGGACAGTATTCACAGTATCTCAACAAGAACCACACCCTTGTGGTACGAAAACACGGTCGCCATGACCTTCTTTGTTCTTTTGTTGTTTTGATCTTCTTTGATGGTGGGGATGATGCGTGTTTCTATGTCATGGATGCTTGCTTCATCTCTGGTGTCACATGATGCACCCACATTTCATCGCCTGTAACAATACGCTGCAGAAACTGCACTCCCTCCTAATGGTGCTACGCCCAGTGCACGAGAGTGAATCCCATCCTATTGGTTTTGTGAACTTCTGTGAGTTGCTTTGGTACCCAGCATGAACACTTTTTCCTGTACCCCAGTTGCTCATGAATGATATTGTGCACAGTGCCCACTGAGATGTTCAGTTAATCAACAATATCACTAACACAAGCTAACTCAAGTCTATCCTCCTGAATCAGACCTTCAATGCAAAAAAAATTGTCATCTGTAGTGGAGGTGCTTGGCCGGCCGGATTGCTGGTCATCTTGAACGTCTGTCCTGCCATTTTCAAAGCACCAAACCCAAAACTGTATCCATGACATGACGTTATCACTGTACACCTCAACAAGTTGGAGATGAAGTTCAGATGCTGATGTGCACTTTAGATGCAGAAATCAATGTGTGACCATGTTTCAGCCATCCCTGTCATCTTACAACTAATGTTGGGACAGTATGACTGATGAGGCGCAGTCTAATGGCCTTGAGGGGCAGGGTCGGTTTGTTGCACATTCAACAAGTGCGGTCGAACAGGGCGCCACCCCATAGAGGGTGCACCTCTCCCAACCATCTCGATTTTCAGCAGGACAGTTCTGCTTTTCGGGCAATGCCCTCTGTTCCACCCGCGGGCCGTAGTGTCCCCCCAGTGGTTGGGAGGTTGGGCACCAACACCACCGCAGCTGTGCGGCGTTGCCGGCCCCAGAGAAGAGGAATGGATGCCGTGCACAAACTTTTTTTATCATTAAACTGTATATGTTGTACCATTTGTATCAGTAAACTTCCCCCAGTTCTCTTCAGCATCAATCCCCATTGTGTCTCCCCAGCCTCATTCCCCCGTGTCTCTCCAGGTGGAAATATCCAGTCTATCTCCAGCCCCAGCATGCCCTCTTCTGTCTCTCCAACACCATGTCTCTCCAGCTGCAGCCCCCCAGTGTCTCTCCAGACACTGCCCCAAAGTGTTTCCAGCTCCTTCTGTCTCTACAGCAAATCCCCCCAGTGTCTTTCAAGTTGCAGCCCACAGTCTCTCTCCAGACTCCAATATCTCTCCTTTCTGTCTCTACAGCACCCCTCGTCTCTCCAGCTCCTGTCAGCCACTTTCTGTTTCTCCAGTCCCCTTCTGTCTCTCTAGCTTTTTCTGTCTCTCCAGCCTCATTGGTCCCTCCAACCCGTTCTGTCTCTTCAGCGCTCTTCTGTCTCTTCAGCGCACTTGTCTCTTCAGCTCCCCAGTGTCTCCAGAATTACTCAAGCTCCCAGACCCCTTTTGACTTTCCAGCTGCAGCCCCCCAGTGTCACTTCAGCTACACACTCTTAATGTCTCTCTAGACCCCTAGTATCTTTCCAGTTTCCTTCAGTCTCTCCAGAAAAGCCCCCTATTGTCTCTGCAGCCCCTTCTATCTTTCCAGCTCCCCATTGTCTCTCCAGCCAGCCCCCTTCTGTCTCTTTAGTCACTTTTGTCTCTCTATCTCCTTTCTGTCTATCCAACCCCTCAGTGTCTCTCCAGCTGCAGCCCTCACTGTATCTCCAGATCCTGAAGTTTCTCCAGCTGCATCCCCAAGTTTGTCTCCAATCCCCCAAAGTCTGTCCAGCTGCAACCCCCAGTGTCTATCCAGACCCCCATTCTCTCAATCTCCTAGGGTCTCTCCAGCTCTAGCACCCAAGTGTCACTCCAGATCTCTTCTCTCTCCAGCTCCCCATTGTCTCTCCAGCCAGCCCCTTCTGTCTCTTCAGTCCATTTTGTTTCTACATCCACTTTCTGTATCCAACCCCTCAGTGTCTCTCCAACTGCAGCCCTCAGTGTATCTCTAGACCCCAAAGTTTCTCCAGCTGCATCCCAGAGTTTATCTCCAATCCCCCAAAGTCTGTCCAGCTGCAACCCAGCAGTGTCTATCCAGAGCCCCCAGAGTCTCTCAATCCCCCAGGGTCTCTCCAGCTTTAGCACGCCAGTTTCACTCCAGCCGCAGCCCCCAGTGTCTGTCCAGCTCTCTTCTGTCTCTACTCCTCCAGCCAGTCCCCTACTGTCTCTCTAGTTCCAGTCCATAAACACCTTCTACTGTGTCTTCTGTCTGCTCCTCATCCTCTCCGTGGAATGGCTCCTCTCCTCAGCAGTGCGGCACGGAATCATGATGTCACACCACAATAAACAAAAAAAACTTTATTGCACTGGCCACTGGAACATACAGTTGATGCTGGCTCACCAGATCCAGTAAATGTCTGTACCCTGTTGATCACAGCAGTGGTGCAGGCAGCGGTACCTTGAAGTGTCAGCTGGAAGTGGCGGCAAGTCATACTGCCATATACAGCCCTACCTCGAGCGCTGCCTGCGCCACGTTTGAACACTACACAATAAGATTTCCTTGACAGTCACTCATGACTGTGCTTCTGGCTTATTGATAGCAGTTTTTCTTCTTTGAGTGTACCTAAAGAGCAGTGATTGATTTATTTTTTCCCACTGGATTACCAAGAAAGAAGATTCCAATTACACTATGTCTTAGATGTTTTATAGAAAGTAGTGAAAGTTGAGTTTCAGGGAGTCTGTTATGTAATGCTGTGTTTTGTTTTATTTGCTAATTCACTATATATTGAAGTAAAATGCAAGATATTAATGACCCAATTTCTATTTTAATGGATGGTACAGTTTCTATTCCAGGGTCCTAATGATTGTCATTACTATTATAACCAGTATTACATCATACCGAGGTCAATCGCATGTTTTATAAGGGGGGGGATTTAAACAAGAACAGATTTTAGCAGCAACACATTTATTTTTATTGCTCTCTAAGGAGTAAAGTTCATAATTTAGTGCTCAGTAAGTGTTCTTAAAATGTGCAAAATTTCACTGTAAATGCTCCTTTGTGACATCATGTTTGCACAAAAGCCCTAATGTTTTACAGATAAGTGCATTGTTCTTCAGGATGATTGGGGCTAATTCTGAGTTGATAACTAAGCAAAAATGAGCAAGTAATTGTGCACCTTGGTAAAACCATGTTACATTGCAGATGAGGTAGGACATTGAAATGCGTTGGTTACAAATCAGCAATCGTTTTTTTCCGATGGTAGTGGCTTTATCATTTGATCGCAGTGTTCTGATATTTACCACCATCGAATGGTAATTATTAAATGGTGTTTCGATGGTTGTCAGTTTCTTTAATTTCTGAGAGCTGTGTTGCCTGACTCCTTCCTTTCTGCTGCCATCTTCATCAAGGCATCTTCTTGGGTTTGTTGGAGGCTTGGTTTCTCCCCTGTCTAGGCTGCTGCAGCTACACTGCTCCAGCAGCACTGGGAGTACCCTCCTGGTATATACTGCTCCATCACTCGAAGTACCTGCAATATATATATATATATATACACACACACACACAGGTTGAGTCTCCCATATCCAAAATGCTTGGGACCAGGGGTATTTTGGATATCGGAATATTCCGTATTTTTGAATATTTGTATAAAATAATGAAATATCTTGGGAATGAGACCCAAATCTAAACACAGAATGCATTTATGTTTTATATACACCTTATACACACAGCCTGCAGGTAATTTTATACAATATTTTTAATAATTTTGTGCATCAGAAATAGTTTGTGTACATACATGAAATTCATTAATGTTTCATATACACCTGAAGCCTGAAGGTTATTTTTATACTATATTTTTAATAATTTGTGCTTTAAACAAAGTTTGTGTACATGAACCATCAGAAAGCAAAGGTTTCACTTTCTCAGTCATGCTAAAAATGTTCCGTATTTCGGAATATTTGGGTATGGGAGACTCAACCTGCATGTATGTATGTATGTATGTATGTATGTATGTATATATATATATATATATATATATATATATAGCAAGAAAAAAATTTGGCACTCAAAAATATGTATCTGAACGGACCCCGTTGCCCTCTGCAATTGGTGTAAAAATACACCTCACATACCATATATATATATATATATATATATATATATATATATACTGTGCAAACGTGTTAGGCAGGTGTGGAATAAATGTTGTAAAGTAAGAATGCTTTAAAAAATAGAAGTTTTTCTAGTTTATTTTTATCAATTAACAAAATGCAAAGTGAATGAACAGAAGAGAAATCTAAATCAAATCAATATTTGGTGTGACCAACCTTTGCCTTCAAAACAGCATCAATTCTTCTAGGTACACTTGCACACAGCTTTTGAAGGAACCTGGCAGGGAGGTTGTTCCAAACATCTTGGAGAACTAACCACAGATCTTCTGTGTATGTAGACTTCCTCAAATCCTTCTGTCTCTTCATTTAATCCAAGACAGACTTGATGATGTTGAGATCAGGGCTCTGTGGGGGCCATATCATCATTTCCAGGACTCCTTGTTATTCTTTACGCTGACGATAGTTCTTAATGACATTGGCTGTATGTGTGGCGTTGTTGTCCTGCTGCAGAATAAGTTTGGAGCCAATAAGACGCCTCCCTGATGGTATTGCATGATGGATAAGTACCTGCCTGTATATCTCAGTATTGAGGACACCAATATATATATATATATATATAATATATATATATATCAATGAAAACGAACCGCACACAGAACGTCAGTTAGAATGCCATATGGGTGCAAGGCAGAAAAAAACGTAACAGGTATTAACCACTACCTAAACGGAAGTGGAATCCAGCCAGCACACCATTTGAAAAAAGAATACATTTTAATGTCCCAAAAGTCATCACATAACACTGGTAAGACAAAGTGGTACTTAACATCAGGTATCGATATGCATAGGGGGAGTCATGCTCTGAACCCCGAGGTTTGGATATTTTAAAAACTGACAACAGCGTTGATTGGTTGACCAAATTGGATGAGACTGTGCATGAATTTAAAACCAATTTACTCTCTTTAAAAAAAAGTAAATATCGTAGGGTTAAGGAGGATTATAAAGAATTGAGAGTGTTCCCTTGGATGAATAATCAGTCTGCCAGACGTCCTTGGAAGCCAGGTTTTGGGGCTAGGAGAAGGGGTGAGATCCAGTTCACTGATATTGAATCTCACACCTCTCAGAGTGACTCGGATCAGTCATTGAGTGGCAGATCCTCTTTTTTAGGGGAGAAAATCCATACACGCAGCAAGGGGCCAAGAAACCCTGTAGGAGAGGGGGTGTCAAACACAGGAAAGTTAGCTGGGAAAAAGGGCAGAGGGATAAGGAGGTAGCCATTGTGAACTTGTCTAAATATATGCCGACTACGGCCGAAATGTCGGTTCTGTCGAGAGATCTGTCATTTGTACAGACCTTCAAACAGAACAGTTTTAATTGTGAAACCGAATTGTATAGCCTGCATAGACAACTTAGGCTGAAGGACTTTTTTGCTAAAACAGACAAGTTGGACCTAAATCCCAGTCCCTTCAAGGTTAAGAGTACGTTTGATCCCCCAACCCAAAATGCATCTATTGAAACTTTTATTCGTCTAGTGAAATTAGATGCATTACCTGCTATTCGAAGAACCAAACTTACCCACTCAAATTTGACTAAATTAGAGAATATCGCCATAACTAACCTACGTGACAATTCCCAAATTGTCATACGTCCCGCCGATAAGGGCGGGGCGATTGTGATTTTGGATCGCGATGCCTATATTAGTGAGGTGAATAGACAATTGTCTGATTGCACCTGCTACTGTAGGCTGACCTATGACCCCACTGATCGTTTCAAAAGGGAGATTGATGCGTTAATGCAGTTAGGACTATCTAAGTTATGGATTGATGAGCATACTGCTAAGTTTTTGACGCGGGATTACACGAGGGTTCCCTTGTTATATATCTTGCCTAAAATTCATAAGTCATTGATTGCGCCGCCTGGCAAGCCAATTATATCGTCTAAGGGTTCCCTTAGCCAGACTGTGTCCCAATTTGTGGATTACTATTTGCAATCAGTGGTACAGGATATGCCGCATTATATCCGTGATACCACTGATTTTCTTGTTAAATTGTCAACCATTGGTCTACCTACGGCTGATTGTCTTCTGGTCACGCTTGACGTGACCAGTTTGTATACAAATATCGCACATGAGGAGGGTTTAAAGGCTGTACGTGATGCCATCTCTGCCAGTCCAAAGTACACAGGTCCACCGGTTGAATTTTTACTATCATTGATGGAGTCCATTTTATACAAAAACTACTTTATGTTTAATATTGCATTCTACTTGCAGTTAAAAGGGACTGCAATGGGGTCTAATATGGCCCCCTCCTATGCGAACCTCTATATGCATATCTATGAAAGTACTCACATCTTGTCAGACTCCCATTATTCACGCTATATACATTTCTATGCAAGATACATAGACGACGTTTTTTTGCTTTGGACTGGAGGGGTGGCTTCGCTTGAAACTTTTGTAGAGAATTTAAATGAATTGCCTGGATCAATCAGGTTTATGTGTACTCATAGTACTGAGCAAATTGAGTTCCTTGATGTGTGTGTCAAGTTAGGACAGGGAGGTTTCAGTACCGAAATCTTCAGGAAGCCTACTAATAAGAATACTTTATTACTTGCAACTAGTTTCCACCCACAACCTCTGAAAAGGGATTTGCCATATTCACAATTAGTCAGAGTAGTGAGGATTACCTCTGACAGGACTAAGCTACCTCTGGCATTGGAACACATGGGTCAAAAATTCCTGGAGAGAGGTTACGAACCAAGAGAAGTCAAGGATGCAATCAAGAGGTGTCTGGGATTGAACAGAGATGACCTGTTAAAGCCAACTCCAAATATTGATGGAGACGCTAGATTGACCTTTGCTAGCACTTACTCCATTACATCGGGGGTTCTAAGAAAAGCCATCCTTAAACACTGGCACATAGTCCAAACCGATCCAACCCTGAGGGAATTCTGTGCTAAACCACCTCTCTTTTGTTATAGAAGAAGTCCCAACCTTAAAGAGCGGATCAGTCGCTCGGACATTAGCCCCCGGGGTAGTCACGCCTATAACTGGCTGCATCTACAAAGTGGGGCATATAAATGTGTTGGCTGCGTTAACTGCAAATTTATGCAGACTGGCAAAACGTTTACGCACCCAATTGATGGTATGATGTTTCACCTTAAACACAGGATGAGCTGCGACACGCGGTATGTCTTATATATAATTATATGCCCGTGCAAAAAGCTTTATGTCGGCAAGACTATTAGAATGCTCAAAGAGCGTATTGCTATGCATCGGTCGTCAATCAAAAAGGCTAACTTTGGTGTTGAAGCGAGTACACCACCAGTTGCCAGACACTTCAAATTGCTAGGGCATAACAATAATGACTTCGTCTTCATGCCCATTGACCACGTACCTCCGATCAGGAGAGGAGGGGACAGACACAATTTGCTACTCCAACTGGAGTGTAGGTGGATTCACAAGCTTAGAACCATGGTGCCCTGTGGACTGAATGAGGAGTTTATACTCACTCCATTTTTGTAAAACTTGAGTGCAATCTATGATCCGGTTATGGTAGTTTCTTGCGACTATGGTTGTTTATGTGTACAACCTCAGTTATCTTACTGCAATTTTTACCTTCTAGCTCACATATGTTCTCTACTGTTATCCGTGGTATATATATTTGTTTGTTTGTTATTTATATATGTAATTGTCTGTTTTTTATTTTTTATTTTGAGTGATTGTCGCTGGGTCATTATGATGCGTATGTCTGCATCATGGGTGCCAGTATGCGTTGTTACTTAGCAACTACTCTGTTTATCCATTTAAAAATGGTTACCATGAATTTTATGATGATATGTTACAGTAAGTCTTAATATATACAGGAGTATTAGCGCCGGATAGAAGACCCAGCTTCAATCACTATTTGTTTTGTTTGATAATAATGTATGTTTGATTTGTATTTTATTGATTTTCTTTAGAATAGTGGCGTCGCGTCACTTCCGGTTACTGGGAACCTTGTTGTCTTCCCCGGAACTTGGTCGCGGTCACATTGGTTCCGCCAGCCGGCGTCCAGCATGGCGATGAGCGGCTGCTGTGTCCGGACTTTATGTCTGTGGGGAGCGGGCTCCTTGTGTGCCAGGTGATACGGTTATTTGGTGAGTCTCAGTGCTCATGTATTTTCTATTTTGCTAATGATCTTTGGGTATATTTGCTGTTGGTTGGTAAGGGCATTTTACAGCAGTCCCCTGAGGAAGGAGGATCCGAAACAGCTGTTGGGGCTTCTGATTGTCGGGGTTCAGAGCATGACTCCCCCTATGCATATCGATACCTGATGCTAAGCACCACTTTTACTTACCAGTGTTATGTGATGGCTTTTCACCCTGCTATGGGACATAAAAATGTATTATTTTTTCAAACGGTGTGCTGGCTGGATTCCACTTCCGTTTAGGTAGTGGTTAATATCTATATATATATATATATATATATATATATATATATAAATATATATATATAAATCAATAACACCCGGCACTCCTAAGACAGCTGACACCTATTGTAAATTTGCTTGGGTGCCTTCCTTTAGGATATGCAATACCCCCTCTACATCCAGACAAATGAGGAGGCACTCCAAGACTTGTGTAAAAAACGTGTAATGGAATCAACGTTTCGGGGTCAGTCACCCCTTCCGCGGGTCACTGGCGTCCTGCGGCTGCCGCGCCTCTGGTCCCGGAAATGACGTCCACCCGGAAGTGACGTCATTCAGGCCTGACCCGGGGAGCAGGGGTTTCCATGGTTCCACTGTATCCATAACAACGGATACAAACATGTGAGATAAACCAACGAAATACTGTAAAACACAAAAAAAACATGAAATCAAACGTTAAAGAATTATTAATACTAAAACAGCTCAATGTCATCTGTGGAAAAAACTTTACAGTGTAATGCAACCTGTGCATAAAATGTAAACACACCATTCAAAATGCATCACCTAGTAAAATATTATTGACATCTATTCTGCTACTATTAAGACAGATGTTATCCATCTGAACAAAAACCCAAATAATAAAAAAACTATTTTTTTTTTATAGAATTATTAAACATATGTGCATGTAATATTAAAATACTAGTGTGAACCACATATATGGTATCCATACCTGTTACATATCCACTAATCAATATGTCATATAGAAAAAACGATACTATGATAAAACATAAGAACTATATAGATCTCCTGCATCATGCTGCATAGCATTAATGTACACTAAATAAATGCTCTAAATGCCCTATTGGTTAACTCTGTGTTGAAGTCTATCATGATACTGGACTAAAACACTATGGTCTCATCTAGTTCAATACCATCTAAACAAACATAATTTTTTTTAAAGAACTAGAGTACCAAAAAATTGCAATCCAGTTATGATGCCAACTACGATAAATGTCTCCTGGTCTATCCACATATCTGTTTGCTATTACATACGATACATATTAATGATGAACTGCCATCTAAAGGAAACAACTAAGACTCAAAGCCTCATTAAGACCTCTCAGGCTTACTGTGTCCAACCGAAATATACACTTATATTCCAATTGTAGGAGTTTCCTTGACCTGTCACCCCTCCGTAAGGACAGTGGTACATGGTCAATGATCCGATATCTTAACATAGCCATGTTGTGTCTAGCTTCCGCAAAGTGTCTGGCTACTGCTTGTTCACTGGTGCCAGACACTAGTGCAGCACGGATGGCAGCCCTATGTTGAGCCACCCTCTCTTTAAATTGCCTATCTGTCTTGCCCACGTAGTTTAAGCCACATGGGCAAGACAGAAGGTATACCACGAACATGGATGAGCATGTTAAGGGATACTTGATGGAAAAAGATCTGCCCGTATATGGATGCGAGAACGTCCTACCTGCAACCATGTATGTGCATGTGGCACATCCTGTACACTTATAGCAACCACCTTTTTTCAAAATATCAGGATTTGTTTGCCAGCTAGTTATATCTGTATGCACTACAAGATCTTTAATGTTGGGTCCCCTAGAAAAACTAGGCATAATTTTAACTTACAAAGAAAAATGGTAGTTGCTCAGATCAGCTTAATTGCATAACACAGGTGCTTGTAAAGGGCGGGGTTTACACTGAACACAGAAAAAAAGAGATTTGCCCTCCAGCACACTGCAGCAAAAACAATACTTAAATCCTATATGATAATAGAGATTTAGAGGTATTGGTTACACATATTTGCAAATATATGAATAAGCGCCAGGCCAATCGTCAAGGCTCCTCTATACTGGCGTCCCTAATATTAAGGGGCTCACATCCGGGAAGCAAGGCATCCCAAAAAAATTCCAACCAAAGGCCATCCCCAGGGCATCACACGAAAAAGGGAAAAAGGTGATAGTGAAGTATAAAGAAAAGATGTGTAAAGATAAATCAATAAGTGTTAATGAAATGATAAAGAATTAAAATGACATATATAATGTACAAACAAATAGAGAAGTGATTAAAGTATTCTATGTGAATTAAGTGGTGATGCCATGAGAAAGGCCCAGTCAGAACCCCCCCGGGGGCCCCACTCCCAAACGCTCACCCCAAAATAATTATTGCTACATAATGGTAGCACCCATCTGGGTCATATAATTACAATTGATGTACTGCATGATAACAGTACATATATAAACTGAGAGCTAACTTACCTTGGAGGTACCCCAAAAAAACCTCCACATGGCACTATAAGCATCAGCACCTCCTCCTAATGCTGACTGCCTTCATGCCTCTCCAAAATTACAAAGAAAAATGGTAGTTGCTCAGATCAGCTTAATTGCATAACACAGGTGCTTGTAAAGGGCGGGGTTTACACTGAACACAGAACACAGGGGGCCTCTGTGTGTCCTTGTGAATTTTAGGTATAGCGTACAGAATGGGAACCACAGGATGCTTCCTGAACAACACTCTTTTAATATCACTATCTATGATACCATCACACACTGCTCTATCCAAAATATCTTCCAGCTCAATCTGAAATACTCTTGTAGGATCAGAATCCAACTGAGAATACGTATGCGAATCTGACAGTAATCTCTCACATTCTGTTTTGTACATGTCTAAATCCATCACGACAATTGAACCTCCTTTGTCGGCCCCTCTTATGATGATGTCTCTACGTGCGCTCAGATCTTTGAGCGCCATCCGTTCTTCACGAGTGAGATTGTGATATTTCAAAGGAGCACTCTCAATACCAGATTTCTCAAGTAGTCTGGAAAAAGTTTTTATTGAGGGATTTGTAGATTGTGGATCATATGACGAGGACGGTCCTAGTCTTTTGACTTGAGAAGGCAAAGTGTGATCTACCACCATGCCTTTCTTGCTTTTATCGAAATGTTCCTTTAAGCGTAACTTGCGCTGTAGTTTATAATTATCTAGTTTCCACTGAAATTCATCAAAATCATTAGTCGATGCAAAACTCAACCCTCTGCTTAATACTTTCTCTTCATTCGCAGTGAGGGGAGTTTTTGATAAATTGAAAATCAAATTTTGAGGCCTCTGGGTGGTCTGCTGTTGCGTTGTTATGGATACAGTGGCACCATGGTAACCCCTGCTCCCCGGGTCAGGCCTGAATGACGTCACTTCTGGGTGGACGTCATTTCCGGGACCAGAGGCGCGGCAGCGGGTGAGTCTTGATTTGTTAATGTATGGTATTTAATGCGCACTGTGACTGTCACAATTGTGTGTCCTGACGAAGGGGTGACTGACCCCGAAACGTTGATTCCATTACACGTTTTTTACACAAGTCTTGGATTGCCTCCTCATTTGTCTGGATATATATGTGTATATATATGTGTGTGTGTGTGTGTGTGTGTGTGTGTATATATATATATATATATATATATATGTATATATATATATATGTGTATATATATATGTGTGTGTGTGTGTATATATATATATATATATATATATAATATATATATATAATATATATATAATTTAAAGGTAAGATTTGTAACCTTGCACTTCCATTGTTTGGTCCTTGAAAACGGATGTAATAAACCCGGAACATTGGAGATCATGTACTAAGTGTGTTTATTATTCATGGTTATAAGACCAGGGAGTGCAGATTATGCTATATATATATATATATATATATATATATATATATATATATATAAATAAAATTGTCCTTGTTTGTTAAAGTTGATTTATATACAGTATATTTGCATCCCTTGCACCGCACCATGATTAGTTCCAGATACAAAGTTAATTGCTTTTTCTTTTTGCTTAGCTCCTATCTCTGAATCAGCCCCAATTGTGTCTATCTGGGCACAGAAGCCTGCACAAATGATGGGAGGAGGAGCTGGGCTGTTGCACATTAGGCACTGTGCACTTATACAAATACAGTTATTAGAAAATTGAACATTCTTATTGCGAATTGGAATTCATCATATGATCTGTGGAAGGGGTAGGGGCACGCTGCCTGTTTTACTGTTTATTTTTTGCTCCAAAATGACCTAAAGGGACAAATGTAATAGGGTGAGAGTTTAGGAATTGTGAGAGTTTAGCAGTAATCTCTCACACTGTTACATTGGTCGAGTTGTTTTTTTTAAAAATGGGAAAACATCTGGATGAGAGTTTAAATCGTAACAGTTTTTTGAGACTGAAAAATCTGCGAGTCTGCATGTTCTTGGGCTGTATTACATTGGCCCAGTTTAAAAAGTGTGAGAGTTTACTCTCACATTACCTAAACTCTCACCCTATTACATTTGGCCCAATGTCTCTAATCTAAGTTCTCCAACTGGTCCCTATATTATCATTGAGACAACGTTTTGTATTACCAATTGCACGATAGCACATTTCTAGGTACATCTTTAGCATTGTCGTAACTACAGAGGGGTGCAGTTGCTATGGGGCCCGTGGCCTGGGGGGGCCCGAGTGCAAGCAATCTTATTTTTTTTAATTTAAAGTTTATTTAATCTGTTGTGGGCCCCCTGTACCCTCTGTAGTTATGCGGCAGCCACTGGAGGTTTAAACCGCACTGGAGTGGAGGCGGGCCCGACCAGGAGAAGGAGTCCAGCAGTGAGAGGTGAGCCACCCGCAGCCGCCTGCTAGAAGACTCGCGAGATAATGACAATGACGTCATCATCTCACGAGTGACGGTCCAGGAAGGAGAGGAGACGGTGCGCGTAGGCAGGTAAGAACACAGCAACCGCTTTCCCCACACCACCTGGACCCGGGACCCTCCGGCTATTACCGCTGCTGACCCGCAGGCCGCAGCCGCATTAGTCCTTTATTGAGTCAAGGTGGACGCGGCTGGGTCCGGAAACTGCTCCCCACAACACTCGGCTATAACCGCTGCTGCCCCTAGGCCGGGACACTACCGTCTGCAGCAAGAAATGAGTCTTTACTGCAGATGCTGGTGTCCAGGCCCGCGGTCAGCAGCGTTAATAGCTGTTACCATATGTAAAGCAGAACACAGTGTACAAGCATACCAGCGATATTGGTTGCCTTAATAGGCTTTGTGCAGTAGAAGGTTTGTACATTGCATAAAAATGATAGTCAACTGTAAACTCGCCTCTAGTGCGGCACTAGGCATTACTACTGTGGTGGATACCTGACTTGTGGGGGCCCATTAGAAATTTTGCTATGGGGCCCACAGAGTTCTAGTTACGCCCCTGATCTTCAGCATGTATGAATGTCCATTAAATTCTTAAAAGTGACACATGTAATAAAGACATATGTGATGGCCACTCATTCTCATCATCAGAAAATAAATAAAATGGATTAAGGAGCTGGTTCTAAAACTGAAGCAAGTTCGACCCTGACTTTGAAATAATGCTGTTCATTTTTTGACCCCGCATATTTTCTGGATCTGTTAGCAAAACATTAATCATGAGCAAAAACTGGTCTTATTAGGGATTTTACAAAGAGCCTGATTCAGCAAGGATCGCAATTACAAAGCTGCACGCAGGCAGATTTGCAATTGCGATCCTCGCAATAATGCAAATGCAGCAGGAGGTATATCACACCACCTGCTGCATTTGCGATCCCAGCACTGCGACAGAGGACACAGGCTGGGATCACTATTGCTATCATCGCGACCATCGGTCGTCGATGGTCGCGATGGTGGAATGTGCCGGATGGCTGGACAACTGAGTAAGCCTCAGTTTACTCAGGCTGGCCATCTTGCGAGCCCAGAAGACTGCGTAGATCCACGCAGTCTCTGGGCTGGCCACTCCCGGAAAACAGAGCTTTTCCGGGAATACAGGCTGCCCCCGCACCGCCCCTTAAATGACTCTTCCTGTCAATCAGGCAGAGGCATTCAAGGGCTTGCATGCGATTGAGTGTGCAGAATGGGTCCTGCGCACGTGCAGATTCCTGATAATCAGGAATCAACGTTTAGCAGTGCACTGCTGAATCAAGCCCAAAGTCTGGTAAGTGGATTTACTCATTGAAATATTATTGGTGGATAAGTAGGTAAGCTTCTTGTGTGCAAGATACACGTCTTCATGTTGTGCATGGATACAAAAAAAGCATATTAATACATCCATATAGACATTTTTGCATATCTTTGACTTGCATCTTCTTCTGCCTGGAAGGTGGAATGAAGGCAGGCAGGTGGGCAAGTGCAGGCTGATTATAGTAACATATTTCCAGCATAAATAGACATGGACACATCCACAGATATGCCTTTTAGGAGGTGATTATTACTATCAGCAGCAAAATTGTGGCTTCTAATTGGCTGCTTGCGTCTTGACCTCTACAGCTGTTAGAACTTAAATAATTAGCAGTGTGGTTACATTACTTAACTGACATTTCCATTTGGACTACTGAAAAATGAAAAGTGTCATTTTTAAAGGGGAAAAAAAGAATTATATTTAATTTAGTTGAATTTGTACTGCGTATATGAACAGACGCTATTCTCTGTTGTGACACATAACACTTCTTTATATTATTATTGTTGGAATATGGAGAGCACTAGTGCGCTGCCTCTAACTTTACCTATAAGGTGAAGCAATCACCATTACCAAGATGGCTGCCTTCTGTTCCTCTGAGTATGCATGGCGCTATCTTGTTACAATGGGACACTAACGCGTTCCACTTAGCTCTGTGAGACCCTGCTGTATACCGAGAGATACCCGCACCCACAGCATACCGGGCATACTCCATGCTAAGAGTCTGTGATTGCATAACTCTGAGTATGGCTGTACAAATCACATTGCTGCTTAATAAACTACCCTGCTGGTTTAGCAATTGGCTGTTTTGTGACTCATAGGGATCCGCTGGTGTATACTATTACTCTGCCACACCATCACCAATAGTACACACATATCTCAACAGTTATATTGTATACAAATATGGTAATGAAAACTATCATACATAATAAACATTGCCAAGACACATCTCCTACACTAGTCTGCATTACTGTGGCATGTAAGTGTACACACACTTGTACACCTGTAGTAAATAATACTATTTAATTGCTGGTTGCATCTTGAGACATGTCTGACTAAACATATATACTTAAAAACGCTTTTTCTTGCATTCTTATTTGGTTCTCTTGCTATTTCCCTGCAGTTGGGGGGAACAAAGGGGAATTGTTTACCTGCTTACCTTGTATAGCTGTGAGGAGTTATACTTATTAGAATTACACTTGCAGTTGCACTGGTCTTGAGAACCACCAAATGTGTCAATAACCTGGAGAACAGTAATTCCATTATTTACTAAAAAGTGTCAAAAATTTAAATAAGTGAAATATTTCAGTCTCAAAATAAGATTTTAATAATTTTGTATTTTTGACTGAATAAGCCTGGATTGTTACGGAAATAAGAAGAAACACATACATTTTAAAGTAATAGGGAAAGATAAATAGAATTTGCATTTAAGAATGCTGGGAATATATATTATTATGCAATTCACAAGTGATAATATAAAGGCAATGGTGGAAATTGAGTTAAAAAGTGTTTTTTAATATCTATAATAAACATGAGTGACTGATAAAACTGTTTTCACTTGTTGTTAGCTCCATTAATAAATAAAGCCTATTTTTAATATTGATCCATCATTACATACCTCTCTCTTACTAGAGCAACTAAATGATAGGAGCTTTAAAGACGCAATTCACTAAAAGTGGTGACAAGATAATATCTGGCCATTCAGCTTATTGGTTGGTTCTGTACCAAAGCTTTCAACTCACTTGGGAGGCCACATAGGATAGATGTAACAATTCAGAGATCAAGTAGAATACCTGTATTCCATGGGGCACTATTGTTGTTGATGACTGATAACTACACACACATAGCAAAAATGGTCATTTCTGTCCTCAGTGACTGATGCTTTTATTTTTTGAGATGCAGTTAGGAAGTCAATGGTCACTTTGACAACAGTACAAGTTAAACAGCAGAATGCTATTTGCAGCATTTTAACTGGGCAGGCATTATAACTTTAAATATCCCACTTTCCGCGCATGTTTAAAGTTATAGTGTTAGCACTGAGAACTGCTTTAAGTAACATTTATACCGTGTCGGGATGGTGCTGCCGGCATTCTGCTATCTATCTCATCAGTATTGACAAAGTGACCATTGACCTAACATATGTGTTCCATATTTTATGGTTTTATCATAATTAAAATCTATACATAACAAGCAAGGATTAGTGGAAAGGCCATATCAAGGCCAGCAATTCACCATTTATTTTTACTTCATTAAATTCATTTTTTATTTTAATGCTGATTACTTCCTATCTTGGCCCATTGAGCCTTTTGAGCTAGAGATTAATCTTTTTTCAAAATTTTGCACTGATGGTTTATTTAAATTTGACTCTGGGTACTTATTCAACCTTGCATCAAATCTACAGTACATGTGCCAGCCTTACACTTTGAACCATTCACAAAATGCTTGCAGCTAAATGAAACTAAGAAACAGAATTACACAGATCTTGTTTGTGAAAACATATGGTGTTATAATGAAGCAGCCACCTCCTAGCCTTTAGTGAACATTAAAATGTACTAAGATTTTAATTAATACTTGAGATTAATGGATATTTTGATGTCAGTAGTTTATATTTTGCAATCCAAAAAAAATCACTGAGTTAACTGTAATTTCTACTTAAATGAACTCTAGAACTAGAATACAACTTTTAAAATGCAGTCAAATTAAATAGAAATTAATACAACTTTTAATATACAGTAAATTTAAATATAATTGAACATGGAAAAGCATAATTGAAATGTTACCGATTTTTCCTGTCCAATGAATCTGTATTTATTTGTTACCTGCAGGTGTCTGGTCACAGCTTATTGTTACTTGTCAATGAAAAGATTTAGGGCCTCAATAAGAGCAGATAGCTCTTCATTCATATAGGTGCTCATGTGAGGTGAAATAAAGTTATATTCACATAGCCTTCCGCTGGTGAGATACTCCTTTTGATATGTTCCTTGATTAGTTCAATTACTGGTACCTGAACACTCACGTGTTTTATGAGATTGCATTTTGATTGAGAGTTACTGGTGAAAACTCTAAAGTGGAATTGTGCTGGTGATCACTCTAGCGCAGACTGGACTCTTAATTTTCTACAGTTATATAAATACAGTCAGGTGCATAAATATTGGGACATTGGTAAAAGGTCTGGAGTTGATTCTATGTGTGACATTTGCATTTGGAATCAGTTGCTGTTGACTCTCAATATGAGATCCAAAGAGCTGTCACTATCAGTGAAGCAAGCCATCATTAGGCTGAAAAGTCAAAACAAACCCATCAGAGAGATAGCACAAACATTAGGTGTGGCCAAATCAACTGTTTGGAACATTCTTAAAAAGAAAGAACGCATCGGAGAGCTCTGCGACACCAAAAGACCCGGAAGAACATGGAAAACAACTGTGGTGGATGACAGAAGAATTATTTCCCTGGTGAAGAAAAACCCCTTCACAACAGTTGGCCAAATCAAGAACACTCTCCAGGAGGTAGGTGTATATGTGTCAAAGTCAACAATCAAGAGATGACTTCACAATGAATATAGAGGGTTCACCACAAGATGTAAACCATTGGTGAGCCTCAAAAACAGGAAGACCAGATTAGAGTTTGCCAAACAACATCTAAAAAAGCCATTACAGTGCTGGAACAACATCCTATAGACAAATGAAACAAAGATCAACTTGTACCAGAGTGATGAGAAGAGTATGGAGAAGGAAAGGAACTGCTCATGATCCAAAACATACCATCTCATCAGTGAAGCATGGTGGTGGTAGTGTCATGGTGTGAGAATGTATGGCTGCCAATGGAACTGGTCCCCTTGTATTTATTGATGATGTGACTGCTGACAAAAGCAGCAGAATGAATTCTGAAGTGTTTTGGGCAATATTATATGCTCATATTCAGTCAAATGCTTCAGAACTCATTGGACGGCGCTTCACAGTGCAGATGGACAATGACCCGAAGCATACTGCAAAAGCAACCAAAGAGTTTTTTAAGGCTAAAAAGTGGAATGTTATGCAATGGCCAAGTCAATCCCCTGACCTGAATCCAATTGAGCATGCATTTCACTTGATGAAGACAAAACTGAAGAGAAAATGCCCCAAGAACAAGCAGGAACTGAAGAAATTTTCAGTAGAGGCCTGGCAGAGCATCACCAGGGATGAAACCCAGCATCTGGTGATGTCTATGCGTTCCAGACTTCAGGCTGTTATTGCCTGCAAAGGATTTGCAACAAAGTATTAAAAAGTGAAAGTTAGATTTAGGATTTTTTAGTTTGTCCCATTACTTTTGGCCCCTTAAAAAGTGGGAGGCACATATAGAAACCTTTGTAATTCCTACACTGTTCACCTGATTTGGATGTAATTACCCTCAAATTAAATCTGAAAGTCTGCAGTTAGAGCACATCTTGTTTGTTTCATTTCAAAGCCATTGTGGTGGTGAATAGAGACCAAAATATGAAAATTCTGTCAATGTCCCAATATTTATGCACCTGACTGTGGGCCTAATTCAGGCGGCTCCGTCATGCGCATGCGCGAGACCCGAATAACGACGGCCAAGCCGTCATTATGGGTCTCGCACCAAAGGGGGCGTGCTGTCGATGGTGATTGACAGCACGCCCTCTTTGGTGGGTGTACCGGGGGCGTGGCTGCCCAGACGGAGGCATTCCCATAGGAACGCCTACCGTCTGGGGCCGGCCCCACTGACATCACTAATGATGTCAGTGGGAGTGCTTTTGGCTCTGATAGAGCCAAAAGCAGTCCAGGGCTTGCGGCAGCGCAGCGAGACCCTACCACAAGGGTCTCGTCCCAAGCCCGATGGTCGCAATGGGCTTGACCATCGCGACCATCATTTTGGCCGCTCGCTATAGCTGTGGGTGGTCACCCACAGCTATTCGAGCGGCCACGAGGCCACTCCAAAAAGGAGAAGCGTCCGGCTCTGAATCAGGGCCTGTATACGATACATTTTTTGTTTATTATTGCTCATCACATACATTAATAATAATTAGCTAGGAATTTACAAATTTCATTTGTGATCACATTATGTTTGTTATTTTCGTACCACAGAGAAAACAATAATAATCATACTCCCCAACTTGCAGTTTATTTAAAATATTGCAAATGTTTTAATTCTATTAATGCTAAAAGATGAGTAAAACAACATGAGACAGAAGATGTCTATTCTCAACTTGGGTGATCACCAGACAATCAGGGTCGAGAGTAAGGGTGTGCGATTAGTGCTGCTGCAAAGAGAGCAGGGCTCTGTGAGTGGCATAGCTGCTGCCCCAAAGCCCTTGCTTCTGTCTAGCAGGGTGCCTGGAACAGCAAAATGCAGCCAGGACTACTGCTGCGGAGCATCCTTTAGATGCTACAGACAGGCATCGTGCAGCCTGTACAGCCAATCAGAGAGTCTTCAGGATGTACCGATCAGTCCTGCATCTACCAGTGATGCAGACCTCCCCACGTCTGCGTGACATAATGATGTCATACGACCCACAAGGGGCCACATTATATGAAATAGGGGACTCCCCTCTTTTAAATGAGGGTGCCCTTGGGTTTATTGAAGTCAGAATGGGGAAGATATTCACCTATTCCTGGATTTCATAATTATTTCTACAGTGCAGGCGATCACAGTGTACCATCATATAATTAAGAGAACATCACAGTGACCACCATATAAAGCAAAAAACATCAATAACCCTAAAACTCAGAGTTTCAGTGGGACTGGGCTGGCCACCTGGGAGGGAATAACTATATACTGCCAACAGCCTCTTTCCTCGCTACCCAGTGGCATAGCCAGGTGGGCATGCAGGAAAATAACATGTTAAGTCGACACCTATATTGACCCACAGCACTGTGGCCAGGGCCGGTGCAAGGTTTCTCGGCACCCTAGGCAAAACTGCAGCCTACTGAGCTGCCCCCACCACCACCAATACCCACTTTCCAACCCATCAGGTGAAGGTGAGAAGGCATCATCTTAGTTCCACAGCTGCCACCTGCATCTCTCAGATACATCCATAATATTGTGATGGGCAGACTCTGTGGCGCCCCCCAGATCCTGGTGCCCCTAGGCAGCTGCCTAAAGCTGCCTAATGGTAGAGCCGGCCCTGACTGTGGCCTGAATCTATCAAATGTTATTTTTAAGCAGTAGTGCGGCTGCAAACTGAGCTTGATCAACCAACAGGCTGTGGATTGCAGTCATTCTTCTTTCGTCCCTCAAGTCCCCTTACCTTCTCTCCACTGAGGGCCATGGCACATAACCTTACCTGCAGCCAGGAAGACAGGCAGATGGAAGATTCTGCCATCCTCTTCAGTGCTGGTTGTATGAACAGAGGAAGAAGTGTGGGTAAGGGAGGACTCCCTGCAGGGTTAATGGGTATTTTACTCATTAACACAGATAACACCTGTTGGGAACTGTAAGACAAAGTCAGAGTTGTATCTATTTATAGAGTTTTCTTTTTCTTCTAGAAAGCACCCACTAAGTGCATAGGTGAGGGCAGTATGGACAATTGTGAATGACGTAACAGCTACATGATTTTAGATTCATTGGCAGTATTAAAATGTTGCAAATTTTTATATCCCAATGTTTTTAATCAAACATGTTTATAGTATCAGCTGCTAGTAAGATATTAAACACATTTTGACCATACATGTGATTTTTAAGATATGTTATTTATGTGCAAATATGATTATGCAACTACTATGACAGCTCTGATACGTGTCCTTAATGATCTTCTGATGGCAAGAGACAGAGGTGATTGCTCAATCTTAATCCTTCTGAATCTCTTCAGCAATTGATGTCATGGACCATGGGATTCTAATTGAGCGCCTTTTTCTGTGGACTGGATGTCACAGTCCTTAGCTGGTTCAAATCATTTCTTACTGGCAGGTCACAGAGAGTTTCTTCTGGAGTGTACTCATCATCACCAGTGTCACTGCCATGTGTTCCACATGGTTTTATCCTCTCTCCCATGCTTTTCACAGTATACATACTACCACTGGGAAAAATAATCAGACGTCATGGCCTGGTCTACCAATGCTATGCAGTTGATACACAACTGTACCTGTCATTTGGTCTGGATACTGAGAATCCAATAACAACCCTAAATGGCTGCCTAGCTGAGCACCAGGAGTGTCTGAGTGCCAGTTGGTTGCAACTGAATCCTAATAAAACAAAGGTCCTTATAGTAGGAGCTCACTATCAAAGGACAAGACCACAGCGTAGCCAGCCAACTGAAATTTCTTTTGGGGGTTCAGAATTACAAAACAGTGAACATGTGTGGAATCTTGGTGTACTGGATAGTGGCATTACACTTAAACATCAGTTTACACTCTATTATGAGTTGCAAATAAAATACATATAGTACCTCCCTTGTACATAGGAATACAAATGTGCGGCCACAGGCAGGGCTGCAGCAAGTATTGCAGGGGGGCGCCAGGCTGAAGAGGCACCTTCCATGCTTCACTGGCATTCCTTTCTTGCAGCTTTTTCCTATTTGAGACCTGGCATCTTTTTGACTCATGGTAACCACTTTTGTATGAATAGTGGCCAAGGACCAGTTACCACCTCTTCCTGGAAGATTTAGAGGTCTGGGGATTTTGTGTGCCATTGCGTTAGTGAAGATAAAAAGTAAGTTTTCCTTCCAAATTGTATCTGCACAGACACCAATGCTAATACCCTACTATATTTAAACATACTATAAAAACACATTAAACACTGATTTGTTGATGGTGTTCTTTTAAATTATAATGTGTCAACTGTTGAATCTTGAAACATCTGATCCTGGGATGCCTATTTATCCATCTTCGCTCCCCATCTTGTCAAAAGCTGGCTACACTTCTGCCGCTACCCCACTCCCTAGTTACACTGAATCCCTAGTTACACAGCTCCCCAGCTGGCGCCCCTCCCCTCTGCCACACACCCCCAGGTGCTCTTCTACTAGAAGATATTTATGAAGAAATACTTTATGAAAAACTCAAGAATTCTATCCAAGTAATAGGAAGGTTCCAAGAATGACAATAATCTATATTGTAACATTTATTATTTAGTCTAGATTTCTCTGATGCTGAAATCATGAATTAAAAAAATCATATAAAATTGTTTTAATAATTGTAAGAGAAATGAAACATCTAATTTAGCACAATTTTAAATGAAAAAAAAAAATCTGTTCATCCCATTTTTTTTTTTACCATGATTGTGTCACTAATTTATTGGAATTAGAAACAAATTAAAACTATCATATGACATTTCCAGATCTGGACAGGTAAAATATATTACATTAAGACATCTTGCGCCTCAGGGAATGTGACGTTCCTAGTTCGCTATTATTAAATATCTTGTCCTTTTCCGGCTGTTTGAAACCTTATTGCATGTTGAACAGATGTGTCACTAGATGCTGGGTCACTGGAGCCTAACACCACCTTACAGCAGGGGATGCATAAAGACTTTGAGCACAATGAATATCAAACATAGTATTACTAGAAATATATACTTCAGTAAATGTTGTTTTTAGGTGCAGACAACGCCTACTTCAATGTGACAAAGATAGTGCAAACTTCCAGGGTGCTAAGATATGGTTTGGCTGGATCTCATTATTATATTCTGCAGCAGACCTCATTAATATATTTATAAATGTGGTACAAGAGATATTAGTTGTGGCATTTTAGCACAAGATGAGTCTACGGGCAGGAAGAGGATGTACAGTAGCAAAATAACACTTGCAATATAATAGTAGTTAGAATCCAACCAATACACTATGTTATTTGTGGCTTCCAGTTATGTATCCAGGCTAGTACAACATAAGGATACAGATGCTCTCTCTTTACACTGTAATATATATATATATATATATATATATATATATATATATATATATTACATATATATGTATATATATATCATTGTGATGTAGTCCCACTGAACAGCACACAATAACACTTGAATACACTTGATAAGACATTGATTACAGCTTGGTAAAGGTAACAGCTGCCAGTAAACAGCCTTATGGTGATTACCGCTATAGTATGTGGCTTGTAACCAACCCCACAATGAGAGCATACAACTCTCACGGAACATTAGGCCACAAGAACTATTTATTTTGGAGGCTCATAAATACTCAAAGTTACTCATAAATAAAGTAAATACAGAGAGGGCAAATATGTTATTTTAGGTTATTTATTTGTAATATGCGTTAAAAAAAATAGCACTTCCTTGAAAATATGTAATTTTTTCAGAATACTGTGTATATTTCTGGCAGTGTACAAAATACAGGCAGATGTCTTAAAATCTTAACCTTGTTCCCCTGTGCAGCTTTAGCATTTTTATAACTTTCTTTTAAGCTTGTTTTTTTTATTAATTTATATTTTCACACATTATTCATGATAAATAAACATTAATAAAATAGATGAAAAAAGTGAGGTTTTGAAAGAATAATTGGATAGCAGAAATATTTAATCTAATCATCAAACATTGAAGAGCCAATTTAATACTTGGTGTTAACTACAAATCTGTATCGCCATTTATTACGGTAATACAGATTTTGTTTGCACTGCAATTTAGAAATCTGGGATTCCACGAAACACGCAGTCCTCATGAGGTTTTTCTTTCCTTTAACGGCAACCAAGCACTGCCGCTGAAGGGTTTAGAGTGAAATGTGTAAGCACACAGTGTTTTGGCCTGGTGGAGATGAATTGAAGCCATTCTAGCTTATACCCCTTTTACACCAACTGAATAACCAGGGTTATTGCCGGGTCGACCCGGGTCTATGCTCTGTGAACGGCTCCCAGAAAAAATTCCCATGTTGATTTACCCGGGAATCTTACTCGGGTTGAGAGCAGGGTTGAACACGGGTTGTTCCCGGGTCATGAGGCAGTGTGAACGGGTGCTACCCTGCTTATTTGACCCGGCTAGCTCTGAAAGATGCTGATTGGAGCTTCTGGGGCACAGGCAGGTGATATAATTTGTCAGTGCCCTGCAGAGAGAGACACACATGAAGCCATCGCTTGCCTGCCTATCCTTCTACACCACAGCAGCCTGACCAGCAGCCACAAAAGCAGGCAGGCACACAGCCTGCCACAGCCAGAACTGCAGGCTGCACCACAGCCTGACCAGCAGCCACAAACGCAGGCTAATACACAGCCAGAACAGCAACCTGTAGCAATGCTGTAAGCAGTCCCCACCCCTCTCTTTTGTTGCCTTTTGTGACCTGATCTTTGTCAGCCCTTAAAAAAGTCAATTTTTAATGACATCTATAGGGAAAAGCAGGGATTACCCGGATCCAGTGTGAACGGGGCAAACCCGGGAATAACCCGGGTCGAATTGCAGTGTGAACGGGGTCTCAAGCCGAGTTCGACCCGGGATTGACCAGTGTTCAAATTCCAGGGTCAGACCCTGGATTTTTGTGTAAAAGGGGTATTAGTAGGTCCTGTCGGGTACATAGTAACATAATTTCCTTGAGGGAGACTGCTCCTCATCACTCTTTATTTAGAATTAAGTATTGAAAGTTTCTATACTATTTCTAAAAGTAAATACTGTGATACTGGACATTAGGAGAAAAAAAAAAAAAGAGAAGGAACAATTTGCACTTTGGCAAAACCATTTTGCACTGTAGAGATTCATACAGGGGTATTCAATTTGGAGCGAAAATTTCGGAATAGTCAATAAATTATCGCTGATGACGTCATTTTCGCCGATTTCAATTATCCCCGTATTCAATTTCAAAGACTTTTCGCAGGTTTGAAAAGTCTTTGAAAAAAAATGGGGATAACTTTTCACCACTGAATAGGTGGCGAAAAAAAGTGCAGAATTGGGGTTTAGGGGTGCAGGCTTAAAAAAAATAGCCTGCACCCTGGGAATGACATTTAAAAAATAACTGTCAAAAAAAGTTTAAAAGAAAAAATGGGGACACCCCAAAAAATAATTTAAAAATTTGGGGTGAAAAAAAAGTGTATAAAAATAGGTTCAGGGCTATTCTGCAAATATACGGCAGGTGTTTTCTAGAATAGATTATTAGCGGCAGGTGCACTTTTGCAGAATTAAAAAAAAACACTTTAGGGACATAAAAATATGCTAGTACCCATTTTCATGTACCCCAAATTTGATGGGACCACTTAAAAAAATGAAAAAAATAACCAAAGTGCTCTTCTGCATCACTTCTTCAATGTCAGGAAAAAAATACCTGCCACGGCTATTTAAAACCCCGACTTTCATTTGCAGGCTAAAACAGGGGTACCCATAGTGATCCCCCATGTTTTGACAGCTTTAGGGGGGTCCTACAATTTATTCCAGGTAAATCCGTTTTTTTTCGCCGATCCTATTTCGCTGGCTCCCGTTTTCGTAGCTTTTTAATTGAATACGGGGATAAAGCGGGGGCGCGCGCGATACTTTATCCCAGGAAAAGCTTCGATGTGGAGCGAAAAGTCCAGCACAGACTTTTCACTCCCATATTGAATACCCCTCATAGTATGGAGGGATGGGTCAAAGCTTAATTATAAATTTCAGTGTGAAAACAGCTATTATTTGCAGAGATGGGTGGTTTGGTTTTGACTTTTCCCTTTGCCAACTTAGCACATGTACGGATCTGAAAACGTCATCTTATTGGCTATCCAAAACACAAAGAGCTGGATAACCAATAAGATTTTGTTTTAAGATCCAAACGTATACAAGTCATAACCAAACCGCTCTTCTCTAATTATTTGTTCGCTTCTTGCTAAAGCAAACTGTATTTTCCCTGCAAACAAAAAAATAAATGCAATGGATGGTGATCTGTGCTTCATACGTGTGGTGAATTGGGAAGTGTGATGTGGTGGGGTTATGGAAACATGGAGGGGGTTGCGACGAGTGCGGCACTGTGAGGGCAGGGGTTTCTTGTCCTACCGTAGATCAGCTGTGTATAGGAGGTATGTCACATGCGCTCAGGTCTGGTGTCTATGTAGGTAGGGATAGTGTCCACAACCACATCAGCCCCCTATACTATCCCTACCTACAAAGACACCAGACCTGAGCTCATGTGACATATCTCCTATACACAAAAAAATAAATGCAACTGCACTCCCTGCATTTGCATTATTTGAGGGGCAAATTGCCATTTTCTAAATGTCCTCCTAACTCTGAATTAGAACCAGAGATAGGTGAAATATGCAAAAATCTACATTTATAAATGCATGCAAGCAAAACTATAACACGTAAGAATACATAAACGATCCATCATAATTAACATAATGCCACTAGAGTACTTATACCCTGCTATCAAAACATTCAGGCATAATATCATCTATACACCCAAAAGATCAATTAAAAGAGTATACTGTACTGTATGTATGGTGATTACCAATCACCAATTAATCAAAAGTTGAGAACTTGTCATTAGTCTTCTATTCAAAAATGTTATAGGTTGTCTAATAAAACCATAAAGAGATGTCAGCTAGCCGGGCAAACTGACTGCCCTGAATCCTATGAGACAATATGGCCTTGCACATGCTCAGTTGTATCTTCAGTGGCCATCATAGAACAGGGAATGAAGCCTCCCTGGAGGAACAAAATGGAGTCTGCGCAGTAGCGCACTCCCTTATCAACACCCCCCCTCGCTACAAGCTTCTCCATGTTACACAAACATTCAATTACAGCATTTCTGTAGCAACCTTGAAGGGAAACAGGGTTAAACACATAAAAAGGCATCAACATATCACGTGACTTTAGTGTGGCCTTCTTAGTTGTTATATTAGCAAGAGTCCTCTTACTGACAGCATAGGCTATAACAACAGTCTCTTGACTCACAGATTCAGGACTCCTGTCACTGTATCTTGGATTTCCACTCACACCAATCAGATCTTGACTTTGATTCTTGAATATCTAGAAGCTCACTGAATGCAATATTTGCAAATTCCTCATCATGACAGTTAGGTGGTCTGCTGGTCTTTTCGCTGGTTGACCTTCCACACTGGTAGCCTGTGGTTCAGATACATCTCCAGTTGTTGGCATGTCCAGCAACACATACTTCATGTCAACTATCAGCTTTTCTACAACTTGTGTTGTTTCCTTGAATATATCATCTCTGGATTTGATAAGCTTTTTTTGTTGGATTCCATAATCTGTAGCCTTAGCTTTCATGGCAATAGCCAAGCATGGGATGCACTTTACTGATTTTGTGTCATATTTCCTTTGGTATGTGTCTACATAAGCAGTTCTTCCAAAAGATCTGAAATGTTTTGGTTTTCTCTTTGACCAGGCTTAGACATAGGTGTTATGTACTTTAGTGCAACTGTGGGAGAATGATTTTTCAGATGAACTTTGTGGAAAGGCTTCTGCCCAGAACTAGTTGTCTAGGTCTGCATCCTTCAGCATACACCTTGCTCTCTTCACTAGTGTACAGATTGCTCATTCACTTACACCATTTTGCTCAGGAGTATAGGCAATGGTCAACTGATGCTCTATTTTATATTTTCTTTCCACCTCATTGTTTAGGTATTCTCTGCCATTATCAGATCTCAGTATCTAGAGTCTGTGACCAGTTTGATTTTCTACAAGTCTGCAATCTTTTTAGATACTTCAGATTTCTCTCTGATGAAGTATACAGTACATGTGTCATTCTAATGAAGTCATCTATGAATGTCACAAAGTATCTGTACCCATTAACTGACTTAACTTCTATTGGACCACACGTCTTATTGTACTTCCTCCAGTGGTTTTGTAGCTCTGCTTTTTGACTTGGGAAAAGTTTGTTGACTTTATTTTCTTGCTATGCAGCTATCATATACAGGTTTTTCCAGGTTAGTAATTGCTATGACCATCATGTTCTGTAGCTTTTGAATACTGTCATATCCAAGGTGACCAAATCTTCTATGCACTGGGACTCAGTTGTCATCTTCGCGTAACAGTGCTGTGTATCAAGGACTTACAATTGCTGACACCTTGTGCCTGCAGCTATTACTGTCCCTTTTCTGTTTCGCACAATGCACTTTTAGTGAATTTAACTCTGTGACCTCTCTGTTCAAGGATGCTGATTGCTATAACATTTGTCCCCATTTTTGGTACTTAAAGCATGTTCAGGATTTCTGTGACTTTAATTCACGTCCCAACTTTCAAGCAGGCTTTAAATGTTCCAACTTTTGTACCTGTAAGAACTTGATTGTTATTTGGCCACATTTAATTAACGTGGTAAATCTTTAATCATTGTAGCTGAAATGCCTTGTTGAGCCTGAATCTATTAACCAACAATCTTTTCTGCAGTTATCTGTGACATTCAGGGCTGCTTAATCTTTGCCATTGCATTTCTTGCTTTGGATAGGATTCACGTTTATTGCTTGTACTTAAATGCCTTGTGACCTATCTTGTGACAATTTTAGCACTTGAATTTAAACTTTCTTATTTTTTGTGTGCAATACAGTATTCTCAGCAGTTGTTCTGCTATTTTGGTGTCACTGAACATTGAGCAACAGTGATGGTTGATGCGCGCATCATCCATTCAACACCCCTCTGCTTCAGTAGAGGCTGGGGGATTCCTAGCAGCTGCCAAAGCCTGGGCAAACCCCCCAGCATGACATTAGGTCATGACATGCAGTCACACGCCCTAAACAAGACAAAACAGGGTGCTTGGCCTCATGGGCACAAACCCACACCTCTTTCAGGTGTGCCTTCGGCGAGGGGACTTGTATGTGCTGCGGTATCATCACCCATTGTGACACCTATGTTTGGACTTTGCATATTTTGTAGCACGAAAAGTGTGTTCTGAGAGTCTTTTACTAAACCGTCTTGGTTTTTTGTAGACTAATTGCATAGATATGATTGAAAACTAACTTGCTCACAAGTTAAAGAGGTCATAGACCCACAATTTCACCTTCTGTTAATTAGGACTACATCAAAATATGGTAACTGGTGTCATTGGTTATTCATGCACATGCAAAAGTAGGATGTTAAGGAGTGAAAGGGAAACCTTACACTAGTAAAGCGTTGTGCTAGCAATTCTCTTTAGACCATCAATAAGTCAAGAGTGTGTGTCTTAAAGGAAATCTTTCTTGACCTCTTCTCACACCAAGTCCTCCTGAAGTAAGATCTCTGACAGAGTAGGTGCTCAGGGCATTGAATGTGACCCTGGTATGCACAATGAATTTGCTTATTGTGGCTGAATTAAAGGAGAGCTTTGCTGTAGAAAGGTGGATTAAACAAACATAATATTACAATTCAAGGTTGTGTGCTGTTTTATTCTACAGAAATAAAAGGGTCTTACAAACCTATGACATCATTTGTTTTACCATGCAAACCTAGCACACTAGCCCACCTACATAAGATTTTCACTGTACTTCTTGGATATTTAAGAAAACCAATTATTTATTACCAATAGATACATTGATAAATATTGCTTTTCAAATTGATTACCCAGTGTTCTAAATTTTGTGCTGCTTCTGGGCTCACCTTGCATGGAGGGAGTGATGTCATGGTGACACATTCATATCTACCTTCCATTAATAGTCATTGTAATATATGCCAGCAAAATGACATGCATAGCGCGAGTAGGATAGAAGTCATTCCTACATATATTATTCTAAACAGCAAAGGAAGGAGATCCTGTAGCTAGTTATGCAGCCCTGAGCCCACGCAAATAAATGCGGAAAAGTTCATTAAAAATGTACTCATTCTAAAAATGACTACATTTCCTTAGCTTGTTGTTAAATATAGCAAACCATATGTTTTATATATATATATAAAAATCAACTGTGTAAACAAATCATATCGTAAAATGTGTGAATAACAGCAAGAAAAAAATAATAAGCAGATAAACCATTCAATTATTCTAAATATACAGATAGAAACAGGCATCAGCACAACAAACCGAACAACAGTGGAAACTAGTAATGGATAGATTTATTTCTGTTGGATTGGCTTAAAGTTACTACAATATATTAAAAGTAGACCAGCTGCCCACACACAAAGGTGGCAGCCATCTTGTGGGTTGAGCTAACATTCATGAGAATAAAGGGGTTGATGTATCAAGCAGTGAAAAGCTTGGAGAAGTGGACCATTGGATAAGTTGCCCAAAGCAACCAATCAGCACTCAAATATATTCTATAAAATGATAGGTAGAAGCATGGGCTTAATTACCATATGTGCAAGGGGTGCAGCTGCTATGAGGCCCCAAAGCTGAGGGGGGGCCCATCTTCCTTGTCAAAGTTACATGTGTTATATACATTTTTTACTTGGTTACACCTGTGGGTAGAAGCTGATTGGTTGTTATGGACAACTCCTCCACTGATCCACTTCTCCACTCTTTTCACTGTTTGATACATCAACCCTCAGGGGGAGATGTAGCAAAGCTTGGAGAGAAATACAGTGGAGAGAGATAAAGTACCAACCAATAAGCTTCTGTCATTTTACAGGGCGTATTTGAAAAATGACAGTTAGGAGCAGGGCCGGTGCAAGGTTTCTGACAGACTGGAGTGCAGGCACCATGTTCTTAAGCCCCGCCCCCTCGCAGCAATTTGCAGTGATTCGCGTGTCAATATGGAGGAGGCGGAGCCAATATTTAAAAGTACAAAGTGCTGGAAAATGGGTTAATTGATGTGGGACAGGTATATGGAGGTGCTATATGAATGGGACCGGTGTATCTAAGATTGTAGGTAGGTGTTAGAGGTGTATTTTGAAGGTTTTTTTAAAAAGTGTCTTTAAATGACACAAATACTTATAGGCATTTCTATGCCCCCCAAATTAAAAATAACATTTATTTAGCCAAAAAAACATTTGGTTTCTATCATTATTTCACTGTTTTAGAAACATGAATATAAAAGCCATTTGGTATATTTTAAGAACCCCAAATACTTTTAATATGACCTCTAATACACTTTTATATTGTTATCCTATATCAGTTTGGCTTGTTTGGGGATACAGGCAGATTTCCACATATTTACCTATACTTATCACGGCAAAATACACAAAAAATTATCATGCGAATGTCGCATCGCAACTTTTGTAATAGGATTGAGCAAAAACTGGACGTGCATAGCCACCATAAGCTGTAAAAACCCACAAAGGGCGCGATAATTTAATGTGCGTTAAGTTATTGCATTATTGCAGCTAAATGAATTCCCTCCTTAAAGTCTATTCATTCACTGGGAGCTAGTACCTTATGAATATGCAGTAAGTCAATGAGTTCACTAGTTCTTTGCAAATTAAAAGGTTGTGTAAAGGTCCAGCCAACAAATAAATGTCTTCACTGTATGTAGCTGATAGATCCACAGTCCTTATGTGACTTAATATCCAGGGCCATAACTAGGGTGGTGCAGCTGGTGCCATGGCACAGGGCACTGCAGGGCAGGGGGCGCTGTTTGGGCCTGTCAATTTTCCTGTTTATTATCATTCTCACTTGTAGCTTCCTCTTCTTTTATCCCCAGCATCTCCTGGCTGCCCCTATCTCTTCCCTGGCCCTTCCCTCTGAGGCCTTGGCCCTTTTTCATGTGCACTATCTTATGCCCCTATTTAAAAAATGGTGTGTGTGGGGGGGGGGGGGGGGGCAATGCTCTCTCTGGCACAGGGCACCAAAAAGTCTAGTTATGGCTCTGTTAATATCCATACTGAATGTGATTACAAACAAGCAGCGATTTCTTTCTCTAGCTGGATAACGTGTTCTAAAATCACAACCCTTGTTCCAACCAGTTAAAAGATATTTGCCAGGCAGTGACATTTTAACATTTTAGAATGGTGCATTAAATATATTGGTTACCATTATAGATCAGCAGCATGTTATAATAACTTATTGGTGCCTCAGCCTACCCATATACAGCATGAGTGCAGATTGGCAATAAATGGAGGGGTGGTTCATTATGCATAAACATAAAACATTGTTGGCTTATTGGCCTGACCCAGAGAAGAATACAGATCACACAGCTACTGCGTCTTTGTACGCAGCAGCTGTGTGATAATATGCTAATGCCAAAAAAGGCTTCTTGTGTAAATAGACCTCCTGCCGCCTTCTCTGATCTGCTACATCCAAAGATGCAGCATGGGATCACTATGCTATCACACTGCTTCCAGTCTCCTGGCAAGAGCAGAATGTGAAATTTGCGCAAAAATATTTTCACGTCGCAAATTTACTAGTTATTACATATATGCGTATTGTGATAAAAATGCCCCCAAATATTACTATCTCTTTTTGGACACAAAATGGAATTGTTAACATGACTGAGCTTGGATCACATGGAACATAGCTGGTGTGTTTAGCTGATAACTTCATACATTTGTAGTTTGTATTTATGAACTGATCGATCCAATAGGATCTTGATCTATATTACTGGTTGTGAAGTGATACGGAGCCAATTTGATATGGGCAGTTTGGAGCAGCCTATGCAACCATCTGTACACACAAAAGCGTGTCATACATTATAATTCCAGTGAACCAGATTTTATTTTAAGTCAGGTTTTTTTTTACTGCTTAAAAGTGTAATTTCTTACTTAAAGAGAAGTATAATGTTTAATGAATCATTTTAGTGATTTAAGGTTTTCACTGGATTGCTCCACTGTAACACATTATTTACATTAACATTACTAATTTCTAGATTAACCAATCACCACTGCAAATCCAATTGCAATAATACAAGCAAACAAATGATAAATAACAACTTGCTGTGTGTGTTTAGTTTAGTTCTGTACACTAACTTAGAGTGTACTGTTTCTGTGTGCATATCTCATGTTTGTATCAGACCTGAGGAATCTTCCTCTAGCACATTAATTCTGTTTAAGCCCCCTTCCCACACACACTATCCACACTCGTTGGATTAGTCAGGATGAGGAACTTCACTTGACATGCATGAAAAATACCTCATCTAATGTTCTCAGTTTCGGTTAAAATATGTGGTGTATGATCAACCAGGAACATTATCAGCTCCCGTGGGATGACTGTGAAAGACAAGGAGATATATTGCAGATTCTTTTACTGCTCAATACGCCTTTTTATCCATTACCATTGTGGCAGGAACCTTGTAGAGAATCCTTACCTCACAGTTCAAATTTCTTTATTTATTATTATTAGTATTTATGTCAAAAATATGCATGCATATTAAAATGTGAATTGAGTAACAATTTACATATACAATAGCTTATATGTTAGTATAACAATATAAATATTTCTTAGGTCATATTTAACCTATTCACAAAACTTTGACTCATTTCATGGAATATCATTATATTAATTGTAATCTTTGGTGCAGATAGTTTGTAGACCTTCAAGACACATCGTAAAAATTGTTTACAAGATACATAAAATGAAGGATACGAATTATGTTGCTTTAGATTTTTTAACAGAAAGACTTTCAGAGGATTTATTTTTCAAAATATTGGAACAACATTAAAGACAGATATGGATTTGGCTCTTCAATAACATTATCATTATGCGATTTTGTTGAGTGGAGTATGGCTGGAAGTACAGTAAGAGCAGCAAGTGGCACCAGAGGCACAGGAGGGCATAATAGCAGCATCTGTTCCTGCTTTTACATTTTGAATTTATCAGACATAGCCACCAATTTTATTTTTAGCTTAGTTGGCACAGCAAGCCACCATACTGGTTCCCTTTTCCAGCCTCAGCATTGTACAAGCAAAGGGAAGAAGCTGTGGTGCTGCTGCTGTTTAGCATACTGAGGTATATTCTCAACATTTATAAAAATAGTAAATGGCCATTTAGGTAAAATACAAAATAACTTTGTAACAAAATATAAAATGTACTGTATCACTGCCACTAAGAGGAAGAACTAAAGCAGATTGGGTTTAGTAAAAATACATTTATTCAAACATTACAGAACATATATTTATTTTAAGTTGCAAAACTACAGAGGTGCAGCATAAATTACATATAATTTATGCTACAGGTCAGTGGCGTAACTAGGGTATTTGGCACCCAGGGAAAGATGAAAAATGCCCCCCCCCCAAAAAAAAATCATAAAAAAAAAATCAAGTAGGCGTGGCCACTGAAAAATGGCGTATCAACATGGTATGCCACCATTTTATATCAGTCTGGGAACCCAGCAGTAGTGCTCCTTATGCAATGCCCCCAGTAGTAGTGCGCCTTATGCACTGTCCCCAGGAGCAGTGCCCCTTATACAATGCCCCCTGTAGTAGTGCCCAGAGTAGTGCTCCCTTATGCAGTGCCCCCAGTAGTAGTGTCCTAAATGCAGTACCCCCTAGTGCCCTTATGCAATACCCCAGTAGTGCGTCTTATGCAGTACCCCCAGTAGTGCCCTTTATACAGTGCCTCCAGTAGTGACCCTTATGCAGTACCCCCAGTAGCGTCCTCAGTAGTGCCCCTTATGCAGTGTCCCCAGTAGTGCCGTTTATGCAGTACCCCCAGTAGCACCCCTTATACAGTGCCCCCAGTAGTGTGCCTTATACAATACCCCCAGTAGCACCCCTTATGCAATGCCCCTTATACAGTGCCCACAGTGTGTTTGTTTTAGTGTATAGTGTTGCTGTCAAAACCGGCGGCAGGGGACACATGCCCCGCTCGATCCCCCTAGTTACGCCACTGCTACAGGTTCTAAGTTTATGTGATTAAAGCTGCATAGTTATAGACTATGACAGAGGTTGGGCTTATTTGGCAGTGGGTAAGGTTTCAATTTATAAGTGGGTGTTTCACAGAGTTTTGCACAGTTTGGATTCTGAGTTTGATTTGTTCCAATTTTGTATGCATAAATGTTTTGAAATATGTTTAAAGGTTTAGATAGACATGTCATTAGCTTGTTATATCCATACTCGGCTGGTTAAGTCTAGACTGAGTCATTTGAATGGTTGCTGACTTGGTCACCTGTTACGATTATGGGCCTGATTCAGACCCACTCGCGAGCGGCTGTCCGCTCGCAAGTGGGTCGATGGTGTGCACTGCACATGCGCACGACGGAGGGAGCCCCGTCGTGCGCATACGCGAGACGCGGCGAGCGAAGGACTTTCCTTCGCTCGTTGTGTCCGATCAAAGGGGGCGTGCTGTCGATGTTGATTGACAGCACGCCCCCTTTGGTGGGCGTGCCGGGGGCGTGCCTGCCAGACGGAGGCGTTCCCAAGGGAACGCATACCGTCAGAAGCCGGCCCCACTGACATCAGTAGTGATGTCAGTGGGAGTGATTTTGGCTCTGATAGAGCCAAAATCACTCCTGGCCTTGCGGTTGAGAAACTCAACCGCAGGCTTCTGCTCGCACTGGCGATGGTCGCGATGGTCAAGACCATCGCGACCATCATCATGCACGCTCGTATAGGCTGTGGGTGGTGACCCACAGCTATACGAGCGTCCAGGAGGACGCTCCATATTTATGGAGGTGGGCCCTGATTCAGAGCGAGCGCTCTGGTCAGAGCGTCCGGCTCTGAATCAGGCCCTATGTCAGCCCGGGCTTTGGCCTGGTCAACTGTGTGTCAGCATCTGGTTCCTGGCACAGACTTCTCCCTTTACTATTCCTGACTCCTCCCACTGCCTAGTCTATTACACTTACACATCTTACACATATAATTAATAGTAGAACAATATAAAAGTATACATTATTCTCTGTATTAAAACACACACAACAGAGCACATCCTGCAGGGGATTTAAACATGTGCCATAGTCAGACATTTGGTGTTTGGTTAGGTAAAGCTGGCGCTACATTGGTGTAGATCACACCCAATTGACCAAGTACTAGCTTAGCAGTTGTAGAGGATTAGATAGGGATCACTGTAGGTTTTTTTTAGTTTGCAAGTGACCAATCAGAAAATATTGATTGGCCAGACATGACGGAGGGGGGTTACGGAGAGGGTGAGGGTGGGTTACAGAGATGGTGAGGATGGGGACACTGAGGGGGGTTACAGGGAGGGTGAGGGCTGGGACACTGATTGGGGGTTAAAGGGAGGGTGAGGACGGAGACACTGAATGGAGTTCAAGGGGGGGAGAGGGCAGGGACACTGTGGGTTACAGGGAGGGTGGGGGCTGGGACACTGATTTGGGGTTACAAGGAGGGTGAGGGCTGGGACACTGAGGGGGGATACAGAGAGGGTGAGGAAGGACAGGGACACTGAAGGGAGTTACAGGGAGGGTGAGGGTAGGGACACTGAGGGGAAGATACAGGGATAATGAGGGGTGGGACATTGAGGGGGTGGTTACAGGGAGAATGAGGGCTGGATCACTGAGGGGGGTTTACAGGGGTTGAGGACTGGAACACTGAGGGGGTTAAAGGGAGGGTGAGGGCTGGGATACTGATTTTGGGTTACAGGGAGGATGAGGGCTGGGACATGGAGGGGGGTTACAGGGAGGGGAGGGTGAGGGAAGGGACACAGAGGGGTTACAGGGAGGGTGAGGGCTGGGACATGGAGGGGGGTTACAGGGAAGGGAGGGTGAGGGAAGGGACACTGAGATTGGTTACAGGTAGGGTGAGGGAAGGGACACTGAGGGGGTTACAGGAAGGGTGAGGGAAGGAACAATTATTAGGGGTTATAGGGAGGGTGAGGGCTGACACACTGGGGGTCACAGGGAGGGTAAAGGAAGAGACATTGAGGGGGGGTCACAGGGAGGGTGGGAGCTTGGTCACTGATTAGGGGTTACAGGGGAGGTGGGGGCTGGGACACTGGGGGTTACAGGGAAGGTGGGGGCTGGGCTACTGATTGGGGGTTAAAGGTAGGGTGAGGACGGGGACACTGAAGGGAATTACAGGGAGGGTGAGGGCTGGGACATTGATTTGGGGTGACAGGGAGGGTGAGGGCTGGGACATTGAAGGGGGTAAAAGGGAGAATGAGGGCTGGGTCACTGATGGGAAGCTACAGGGAGAGGGAGGGCGAGGGCTGGGACACTGAGGGGGGTTAAAGGGAGGTTGAGAGCTGGGACACTGATTTGTGGCTACAGGGAGGGTGAGGGCAGAGACTCTGATTTGGGCTTACAGGGGGTGAGGGGAGGGTGAGGGAAGGGACACTGATTTGGGGTTAGAGGGAGGGAGGGAAGGGGCAATGATTAGGGGTTACAGGGAGGGTGAGGGCTGGGACACTGGGGGTCACAGGAAGGGTGAGGGAAGGGACACTGAGGGGGGGTTACAGGGAGGGTGAGGGAAGGGAATCTAATTAGGGGTTACAGGGAAGGTGGGGGCTGGGACACTGGGGGTTACAGGGAAGGTAGGGGCTGGGCCACTGATTGGTGGTTACAGGGAGGGTGGTGAGAGCTGGGATACTGGGGGTTAAAGGGAAGGTGAGGACAGGGACACTGAAGGGAGTTAAAGGGCAGGAACACTGATTTGGGGTTACAGGGAGGGTGAGGTCTGAGACACTGAGGGAAGGTTAAAGGGAGGGTGAGGGCAGGGATACTGATTTGTGGTTACAGGGAGGGTGAGGCCTGGGACACTGAGGGGGGGATACAGGGAGGATGAGGATGGGGACACTGAAGGAAGTTACAGGGAGGTTGAGTGTAGGAACACTGAGGGGAAGATATGGGGAAGGTGAGGGCTGGGTCACTGAGGGGAAGCTACAGGGAGGGTGAGGACAGGGACACTGAGGGGGGTTAAAGGGAGGGTGAGGGCTGGGATACTGATTTGGGGTTACAGGGAGGGTGCGGGCTGGGACACTGGGGGGGTTACATGGAGGGTGAGGGCAGGGACATTGATTTGTGGTTACAAGGGGGTGAGGGGATGGTGAGGGAAGGGACACTGAGGGGGGTTACAGGGAGGGTGAGGGAAGGGACACTGATTGGGTGTTACAGGGAGGGTGGGGGCTGAGACACATTGGGAGTTACAGGGAGGGTTGGGGTTGGGACACTAATTGGGAGTTACAGGGAGAGTGAGGGCTGGGACACTAATTGGAAGTTACAGGGAGGGTGGGGGTGGGACACTGAGGGGGGTTACAGGTAGGGTGGGGCCTGGGATGCTGAGGGGGTTTACAGGAGTGGAGGCTGGGACACTTGGATTTACAGGGAGGGTGAGGGCTGGGACACTGAGGGGATTTACAGGAGTGGAGGCTAGGACACTGATTTGGGGTTACAGGTAGAGTGAGGGCTGGGACCCTGAGAGGGTTACAGGAGTGGAGGCTAGGATACTGATTTGGGGTTACAGGGAGGGTGGGGCCTGGTACACTGAGCGGGTTTATAGGAGTGGAGGCTGGGATACTGATTTTGGGTTACAGGGAGGGTGGGGCCTGGGACACTGAGGGGTTTTACAGGAGTGGAGGCTGGGATACTGATTTGGGGTTACAGGGAGGGTTGGAGCTGGGACACTGAGAAGGGTTTACAGGGACGGTGGGTACTGGGACATTGAGGGGAGTTACAGGGAGGGTGGGCACTGGAACACTAATTGGGGGTGACAGGGAGGGTGATGGCTGGGATACTGAGGGGGAGATACAGTGATTATATATATTGTAATTTGCAGGAGACCTGCACTCCTTGCACATATAAAGCTTTAAAAGTAAAATAAAGTGCACACACTTACCTGTCGCATTGGGTCTTCTGCTTCTGTATTACCGTGATGCTGCTCCTCTTCGGCACTCCCAGTTCTTCACACACAGCAGGCAGGGGGTGTGTCTGAACATACCTGTTACTAGAGGTCCCGCTGGTCCTCTAGTGTCCGCTGGCAGGACATGGCCAGTGGACATTAGAGGACCAACAGGACCTCTTGTAACATTACAGTTTATGTGCAAAAAATGTCTTCTCTCCAGGCGGCGGCCATTTTGGGAAAGACATTTTCAATAGCATCCATGCTGACGGGGAAATTATACCTTTCCATGCGGATGGCCAGACCTGTCCACTTGACCATCTACCCTTTTGGCATTGGCCAGAAGTGCCAGATGGTCAGTCCGGCCCTGCCTGTGCCTGTGTGGGTTGTTCTGTTCTGGCTGTGTCTCCCACAGGATTCAATGTCTTGCTGGATTCTTCATCTGCTAAGTATCTTGGAAACATTATATTATATACTATTGCTAGCAGATGTACACCTGGCTAATATACTACTCTGGTAGTTCATGTGTTTTGAAATGTCATCCTGCAGTTTGCTGTATAACTAAAGAAATAACTGAGTTTTGCAATTACCCTCATGTTTATTGAATTATCATTCTGGAATTATTACTATTGCTTAAGAATGTATATATTAATGTACTGAAAATATAACTGCATACCCTTTTTTTTTTTTTGAGAAAAGTTTTTATTAAATTTTCAACGGGTACATAATATAAAAGGTACGTCTTTAGACAAATATAAATACATCCATAAGAGTTGGCATGAAACCAAAAATACAGATAATATAAACATTGGACAACTTAACCTCTGTTTAGAAAAGCAGCGAAAACCCGGTAATTTTTATGAGGGTTGGAAAAAAAACTATGCAACTAGAAATGGAGGAAGGTCCACAATAGGAGGGAAATTAGGGAATGTTAGTAAGGGGAGACTGGCGAGGAGGGGTGCAGGGAAGGTAAGGGTGGCGAAAAGAGCGTCTACCGAGAGGCCAACCAAATTCAAGAGTGATGGTAGGTCAACCAAGGGGACCAAACCTCCGAAAATTTATTATGGTTTTCATTTATTTGACTAGTAATATATTCCAAACTGTGCACTTGCCAGATGGAATTGATCAGAGCGGTGTGAGAAGGGGGGTCAGTTTTCTTCCAAGAGGCCGCGATTGCACAGTTAGCTGCATTAGTAATATGTCTTATAAGCGTTTGGGTATATTTGTCACAATTATGGATAGGTCTCGGGAGTAAATAGTAAGACATGCAAGAGGGGAGAGAGAAATTTGTGACATCTAGGATGAGTCGATGAACTGTTGTCCAGAATATCTTAATCCTGGGACAATGCCACCAAATGTGTGCAAACGTTCCCTCCTCTCCACAGCCCCTCCAACATGCACTGGAGGCCTGTGGAAACATGGCTCGGATATGCGTAGGAACTAGATACCATCTATATAGTCTCTTATAAGTATTTTCTTTTATTCTGACACATATTGAAGCCCCCGCCGCCAGCTCGCGAATCCTGGACCACTCTCTAGGTTCCAGGGACTTCCCCAAATCCTTCTCCCAAGCTAGTTCATGTGGGTCTTTAAGAGGACGATTATGAACAGTTAGTAAATTATAAAGGGTGGATATAAGGCCTTTAGAAGAAGATCTAAGTAAACAGAGGGACTCCAAAGGAGAGTATGAAGGATGAGACTTAAAGCCAACAGTTGAGGAAAAAAGATGGCGTATTTGAAGATACTGATGAAAGCATCTCCTCGGTAAATTAAATCTGTCTTGTAACTCAGAAAATTCTGGGAATGGACAAAGGGGAGAGATGTCTCTTAGAAACTTAATGTTATGGGAAATCCAAGGAGCAAAGGTCCCATGATCTAATCCAGGTAAAAAACCCTTGTTGTTCCAAAGAGGGGTCATAGGAAGTTGATTTTGAATTAGGGAGAAGGTTTTTTTGCAATAATCCCATATAGACAGGGAGAATCGGAGTGTGGGGGGGAACTGCATACCCTTTTGTTAGCTGCTAATTTTAAGTAGCTAACTGAACCCTTGTTTGTTACTAGCTTGCAGTGATGTTAACTGCAGAAGAGTATTCAGTTAATCACTCTTTTGCAGTGCTATTTGTATTACTACCAGGCCCGGCGACAGGGGGGGCCCAGGGGTACAACTGTGTTCAAATCCTGATGCCGGAAGACCGGCAACAGAAGATCCCAATGGGTAAGTTTTTTTTAACTATTACTAACCCTCCCCCCCTAACCGTCACTTAGGGGTGCCCAACCGTAACCTCCCCCCCAAATGCCTAACCCCCCCTGTAAGTGCCTAAACCTCCCCCCCCCTTCCCCGCAGCCTAAACCTAAGTCTCCCAGGGAGGGGGGTACCTACGAACAAGTGTGTATTCCGGGAAAGGTTGTTTTTATTGGTGAAGGGCACTTTGTTTTGACATTGCAGGAATTCATCAGGGATCAGATGTATACCAAAACTACCTGCACATTGTACAACATCAACTGGCCAGCCAATGCAAACCTGTAAATATTTTATTCAAGAAATAAAAATGTGTATAATAAATTGAAGTAGTAATCAAACACCTAAAAAACAGGTTTATTTAAAACGTATAAAATATTAGAATAAAACAGCTCAGCAAAGGAAGTGGTAAAAGTAATTAAACTCAAATATATTAAGAACTAATATAACATTTTCTGAAAAGCAAATTAATTGAAGATATTAAATATAATAGCGCACACTCCTGACTACAATAAAGATATAAATAGCTATTTAGAGATACTTGAAAGTTAACAACTTAAATTAAATTGAGACAAATTAATGTTCACACTTAACATATTTCCTTAGCACATAGAAGTATTTGTCTGCACTAGAATAATAAATGTACTGTATCTAGATATGTGTACATATTCAACATCCTATAAAAAGTATCACCCCATGGGCTTTTTGATATTTTTTAGTGTTACAACATGAAACCATGATGGATTCAGTTAAAATGTGTCCCCAATAATGTGTCAAAAAATGCAACCATTTGCCAAAATTAGTAAGAAGGAACTGAGGACCTGATTCAGACCCGCTCTCTAAGAAGCGTTCGTTCGTAGCTGCCGATAGTTCGCATTGTGCGTATGCATCGCAGTGTGCGTACCCTTGCTAGAGATTGGGAAGCCTTCGCTTGCTGCGCATAGACTGCTCAGAAGAATGAGTTACAGGAGACGCCTTTTGTGGGTGGTGACAGGGGCTGGCTGCTAGAAATGGGGGAGTGGAGATGCGAACGCAAGCATGCCTGAGTGTCTCAACGACGTTACAGAGGCATGCATAAATTATAGGCATCGTAGTACACGTCCCCTGGCTGGTTTTAACACGGAAGTGCTCGCAGTGCTTGCGGTAGGGTATGGTCGGCCTCTGCGATCGCATACGATGGTTGCATACACTTCCTGGAGATGACGTGCGCAAGTGGGCGCTTGCATACATATACAAAGCTATCGTATGCCAAGACATAGTGGGGGTGCTAATGCAATGGCGTGCGATCGCCTGCCTTCCCAAATTTGCATATGCATCAAGCGAGCGGGTCTGAATGAGGTCCTGAATGCATCAGTATTCATGGCCACAATACTTAATGCTTGGTAGAACTACCTTTTGCAGCAATTATAACTCTGAGTCTATCAGTTTTGCACATTTAGACACTGGAATGTGAGCTCTTTCTTGTTGATAAATTTGCTGAAGCTCCATCAAGCTGGATGGTAATCATTGGTGGACAGCAATTTTTAAATCCTGCCACATATGCTCAGTTGGATTGAGATCTGAACTTTGACTAGGCCACTAACCGTTTTTGTTGTTAAGCTTTTGCTGAATGCTTTGGATCAATGTCTTGTTGGAAGGTACAGTAAATATTCTATGTCCAAGTGCTCTGCAGCAGGTTTTCCTCTAGGACAGTGTTTCCCAACCTCGGTCCTCAAGGTACACGAACAGTCCAGGTTTTAATGATATCCAAGCTTGAGCACAGATGGTTAAGTTGCAATAACTGAAGCACTAATTACTGTAAGTCACCTGTGCTCAAGTATGGTTATCCTTAAAACCTGGACTGTTACTGTGCCTTGAGGGTCCATGTTGTGAAACACTGCTCTAGGATTTATCTGTACTTTGCCTCGTTCATTTCCCCCTATTTTGTGCGCATTCCAGTCCCTAACACAGAAAAGCATCCCCTTTACATGATACTACCACCACTATGCTTTATTGTAGATATGGTGTTTTTACTGTTATGTGCAGTGTTAAGTGTGCAGTGTCACGTTTGGGCTTGGAAGATCTTCTACTGATGGATTAGAAGTCGGGGTGCTAGGGTGAGGAAAGAACCGGAGAGGAGGTGCCTGGATGGAATGGGATTGTTTTACCGGCGGCTGTTTAGCCACTGGTTCAAATCCCGACAGGGAGAGCCCGGCAGGACAGAATTCCGACAACACAGGTAAGTCAGTGTAACCCTCCCCTCTCCCTCCCCATAACCTTCCCCCGTTAGTGCCTAAACCTAACCCCCCCCCGCTCCCTACACCTAATCCTCCCGGAGGGGTGCCTAACCCTAACCTCCCCCCCAGTGCCTAACCCTAACCCCCCCTTCCCCTAGCCTAACCCTAACCTTCCCTGGGGGGTGCCTAACCCTAAGTCGCCCCGGGGTGGCTTAAACCTAACCCTCTTCCCCCCCATGGCTAAGTAGAACGGGCGCCCATACTTACCTCAATCGGGCGTTCTACTTTTCGGCGTCGGGATTATGACTTGCCTTGCGGCCACCGGTCATATCACTAAGTCACGGCCAGGATATAGGTCTTCATAATCCACAAATATCAGATGTTGGCTAAACCTGACCAAAGTCGCAGAGTCTAACTTACTGGGAGGTGTTCACCAGTGACCTCTCCAATTGGGATTTGGATTTAAGCTGCACCCAGCAAGCAGGTCGCGACCCTACAAGTGGGAAATGAAAGAACACAAACACAGGGAAAGCTCAGGAGGAACCCGAGAGAGAAGGAGGAAAACAGTCTTGTACTAGATACACTGAAGATCCATATGCGGGATGATGTAATACATGCGCTGGAATCCAGATGCAGGATGAAAGAATATATGCACTGAAGATCCTGACACAGGATGGTATAATGTATACACTGAGATTCCAGACGCAGAATTATGTAAGTACACACTGAGTATCCAGACGCAGGATTGGTACAGGAGAATGGCACTAGGAGTCAGTACTCGGATGACATATTGAGTACAAACGCTGGTGATCAGACGCAGGACTGGTACAGGAGAGTGACACTAGGAGTCAGTACTTGGATGACGTACTGAGTCCACATGCTGGTGGTCAGACGCAGGACCGGTACAGGAGAGTGACACTAGGAGTCAGTACTTGGATGACGTACTGAGAACACACGCAGGTGATCAGATGCAGGACTGGTATAGGAGAAAGACACTAGGAGTCAGTACTTGGATGACGTACTGAGTACACACACACCGGTGAATGTCGCTGGAGTATTTCACTAGAAGAGTAAAACGTGGAACCTGGAACGCTGCAACAGCAAGTAGTTACTGAAAGTAGCAAAGTTGTTCAGGCAACTTCCCGTTGCCCAGAGCCTGGCTAAATACCCTTAGGTAGCAATCCGTTGGAGGACGGTGTCAGCTGACAGCTAACAATGCTACCATTGGGTGAAGGGCTAATCAGGTGATGTAGACTGTTATGGCTGTATCCATGACGGCAACCGCAGGAACCAAATCACGGAGCAACACATGGATGTCCTAGCAGACCCCAGGATTAATCCTCAGCGCATCACTCGCCGCTGCACCTGAAATCTGACCGCCCGGGAGGTCAAAAAAAAGCCAGCGCTGAGGTGATTAATGGCCAATCCTAGACCGCAACCTGACATGCAGCAAGCATTGTGCTTAGCATTGTGGCTGATTTTGGCCTCATCAGACCATAGAATCATCCTCCACATGGTCATGTTTCCCACATGTCTTTCGGCAACCTGTAGCCTGGCTTTAATGTGTTAGTTTCTTCTTAAGCGTGTTATTGTTGTCCCATGTACAGTTACTCCAATCTCTGTCATGGAAATGTAACAGGGGCCAGTGTGTTGGTCTAGTTACTGGCCCTGCTACTGTGCACCCTAGCCCTTAACGTCTGTGGGCTGGGGGTGTTGGGGTTTGGCGAAGGCCTCAGGTGTCACGACAAGGCAGGATCCAGCGCAACCCCCGGCCATGGCGGAGGGCCCATGAAAGTAGGCAGTGATAAGTCATTGTATTCCCCCTGCCACAGCCAGGCCCTCATTAAATGTAGGCTGTTGGTACAGTAAGTCACTGTAAGTCCCTGCAGTCAGGCCCCCATTAAAGGTAGACTGTTGGTAAGTCCTTAAATCTCCAACAATCAGGCCCCCTTTAAAGGTAGGCTGTTAGTAAGATACCTGCTTGTATATTTGGGTGCTGTAACTGTTTTTTGCATCGTTTCACTGTTACTGCATTATTGGGTAAATGCATTGTTTGGAAAGTCTAGGAATAGCGTGTCAAGGGAGTGCACTATACTCAGTATGTATATTGTTGTCCACTGGGCCAGCTAGAGTTAGTGTTGAAGGACGTCCACTGGGGTGTCATTGGCGGCCTGAAGGTGAGAGCGAGTGGCTGAGGTACAGTAAGTGCCCGACTACACCTGCACCCCAGCAGGCATTTAGTACCGCCCCCTTGCCACCCCTCTACAGAAGACAGTAACTGATTTAGAGTTACCACTGGCCTCCCTTACTACAGCTCTTCTAACTCGTCTGAGTGAATAGAGCTGTATATATACTGTGGAGGCGACTCTGTTCTAGGCTGATTCACAGTTGGTACATATTTTCTCATTATTTTTTATGATGGACTTAAATGTTGCTCATGATATATTCCATGTCTTGGAACTATTCCTGTACACTTGTCATGGTTGGTGCTTCTCAATGACCTTCGCCTAAATCTGCTTGAAATGTTCCTTAGTGCTATTCCAAGCAAAGACTATAAAATAAGGACAAACTACCTGGGGGAGCTCAGAGACGTGTATTTATGCTGCAATCATGTGACACACCTAATTATTATTATTACATTAACCATCCATGAAATGTGATCAGAATTTTTGAAACATGTAGAAGAAAACATTTACAACTATAATGTCATAAACAATATTTATTGCAGTAAAAACATGAACACCCAGAATAGTAAGGCAAAGTCAAAATACAGTGCCTAAGTCAACATTATTTTGTGTATACAACAAATAAAGCTTAACAAGGGATAAACAACCCACTGACACACATTTTTCATTTCAAGTAATATTTTTTTGTAATACAAAGTGACAAAAAATACAGCAACAACATTGATATTATTGAAAATGGGGAAATATTCTATTTACATGTGAATTGGCAGTATGTACTAACTCTTTGTAAAGTCCTATTTAATACTATGAATCTAGGCTGCTTTGCAGTTGGGTCACATATACAAGATGAGTCCAATGGAAGCCTGCAGGCCAGACAGATCTGTCTTACACCATTCTGAGACATGTGCTTTACCAGACACCATCTCTGTTGTAGGACATTATATCTTTCTAGAGATTTTGCCTACAAATAAATATTTATAACAGCATAAATTCCAACACTTCCATGAGTAAATCAGAATACTTTATCACGCACAATTCATTTAATAATAACCATTATGCTCCAAAGTCTAAAGAGAACTCACTCATTGATTATACATTTATGTGGTCTACTTAATTGCAACAAACTGAAACTGAATTAACCAATCAACATAGTTCTAACCTGATTTAGTTTTTACATCTCTGTTCACACTTTTGTCTAGTTTCAAAGCGATTGCGGTTTCCTCCACAGCCACCATATACAAATGGTCTACAGCCGCCAGCTTGCGTATGGTAATACCAAAGTAGCGAATATCTTGTGCAAAATCCTTCATCCATGGGTAGCAAACAGGGTTCTGGAGGGAAATGAATTTGTGCTCAATTGATTTTTGTTAATAGTAAACACCCCTTACTATAATACTTAATGCTTTCATTCACTTCATTATGATCATAGAAATGAATGTATGTTGTAATAATGTTATATTCTCAAGTTAGCAAGAGATGACAACATATTCTATGAAAATATAACCCTAGCTCCATTTATCCTTAGCAAAATGAATGGACCCAAAAATTGTCTAAGAGTTTATTGTATAATTACAGGTCTCTCAATAAACATTTACCTTCAGACATACTTTCAGCGTGCCGTTTCCTTCTGCGCAATTGTTCCATTAGCTCCTTATCTCTTCCGTCTCCAGAAAAATAAAGTGCAATAACCGTTATCAGGAGGGAACAGTAAATGAACTGCACATTTATTATTGATCATCATTTTTACAAGCTTCTAGCGAGTGCTCTGAAACACCTGGATCATTTATACATATCATTTTTTTTCTATTTTTATAAGTAAAGCAATAAAGTTTAAATGGATCCAAACGTCTAAGCCAGAAAGGTCAGTCATTTGTCATAGAAAACAGTATTGTGTACAGAATAAATTGGTGGTTTTCATTAAAATGGCAGCAAAAAATCAGATACCCTCTATTCAATCTTTAAACATATTTCTAATTCGGTGTGATTTTAAAAGTATGGGAATAGTTTACCAAATACATGTGGTAAGGACCCCTTGTCTTACAGTCCGGGTGGAATTCCCTTTGACAGTGGTGCACAAAAATCAGCTTTGTTTCAGTAAAGTATCTGTAGTCACACTGACTGTGGCCTTTTAAATTGTTATAAGATGCGAATGTCGTGAAAGCTGTATTCATCTAGGATGGCAGTAGCTTCTGTCCAGCAGAGAAAATTGTGATGATGTGACATAATAGGTGCTCTGTTTTCGCGCAGATTGAACAATACGGAACGGTTATTGGTATTATATATCCTAAATGTAGCCTTCTTAGTTAATTATTGTACAAATAATTAACAATTGACTATATTTCTTTTAAATATCACGAGTATATTCTGTTGCTATTTTCTGCAATGGCTTACCTCTATGATTGTCTCTTTCTAGATTAGGTATTGAGACATACAGTAATAAACAAGAATTGTAAATAAAATGAATCAAAGTAAATTTATTGCTCTATTGGTGACTTTGGTATTTAGTCATTAATGAACTAATAAAAAATACAAGTTATTAAACTACCAGTGTAATTTTGCTGTAAGGTGGTACTCGGAAAGGGTGTTGTGCTTTGGGTCTCATTCCACTGCATAGCTTCCGTTCCATTTTCAGCTACAGTATAATCAGGCGACACTGTCACCTCCTCTTCTTCCTCTCTCTGGTCATAGTCTTCATATCCGTCATCTGGGTTAGTAGACTTAATGATCAGCTGGAACTCCTTCCCTATGGTTATATAAATCATACAGTATTGCATGAGATATATATATATATATATATATATATATATATATATATATATATATGAAAGAAAAGCCGTAAAGAGAAATAAAAAAAACCCTAAATATAGGATCTGGCCTCAAAGATAGAGTAAGGTTCGCATTTCATAAGATTTTCACGTTATCGGCTTAATTGAAAAAAAGGCATTACTTCAATGTAGGTTAAAAAAAAACAATAGAATCATAATCAGCTGAGTTGACTAATATGTAATTGCCAGCTTATACATTTTTTGTTTAAGATCACTGTAATACTGTGCATTGCTGGTATAACAATATATTTATAATATGATGACTTGGGTCACAGACCTCTTTTGGTTAGAGGTAATTCATTAACTGCTGATAAAACGTGTAAATGAGATGAAACAACTGAATGCACTAGTGAGGGATAATTCTCCCCAGGATGTGTAGAGTGACCACTGTTCTTTCCGGAGGCTGAAGTCATCCATTTAGTGATTGTTGAAGAGTACAGCTGCCATATTAAGGGGGCTATTTACTATATTTACTAAGCCTTGGATGGAGGTAAAGTGAATAGAGAAAAAGTGCCAGCAAGTCAGCTCCTAACTGTCATGTCACAGGCTGTGTTTGAAAAAAAGACAGCTAGGAGCTGGTTGGTTGGTACTTTATCTCTGTCAACTTTATCTCCATCCAATGCTAAGTAGACCCTTTAACTAAGGCAGATTTGTATGCTTGACTAATGAGGTATTTTAGTTAGGAAGGCAGAAAGGGAATAGAGAAAAAAGTCTGTCTCTTTCTAGAATTGGTAGTGATTAGAAAAATGAAAATACCATAGTAAGTGACAGACGTTGAGCATATTAAAACAATGGCTCCCACACAGTATGTGGAAGCATTAATTCAGATGATAATATCCCAGCATGATCAGGGCAAAATATAAAAATACTGAACTACCCTGGTTGCTTAAGTTAAGATGGTTGCAAGAGGAAAAATCCATGACTGAAAGAGGGATGCTTTTTGAGGCAAATTTGACAGTAGTAATAATAATGATAATATTAAAAATAAATATGCTTATTAAGGGGCCCATTTATTAATGAGTTTTATTATAAGCAATAAGTTTTAAAACTCATTGCTTATAATAAAACTCTTTAATGAATGGGTCCCTTAAAATGATGATGCAATGTACAACATTGTACTGATTCATAGCAAACAGTCATATTTTTACATTTTTTGTAGTGCAGTTTAAAAATGAAAGTAAACATCTGATTTGTTGCTATATGTTACAGCACGCTCCATCATATACTACTCTATTATGAACCCAATAAAATTACAGGTCTGCAAGGCAGAATGTGAATTATCAACATTCTGCCCATATCATAAAAAAACATAAAGAATGGATTACAAAAGCATGGCATATAAGTAGTGGTGATTAACCGACAACCCAGGGGGCTACAGAACATCTAGTTCTGTTGGGTCTACATGTGGTCCAGGTTGAATATTAGTGATTCTGACTCGAATGAGCCAGCTGTAATCAGGGCCGGATTTCCCACTAGGCAACCTAGGCGCTCGCTTAGGGCCCAGCGGGACCCAAGGGGCCCGTGGACGGGCCCTTCTGCCCCAAGAAATCCACCCGATAAAAGTGCTCCCAGCGGAGCACTGCGCGAGTACCGCGTCACGCGGTCCCGCCTACACTCCTGGAGAGTCCTGCGCCGCCGTCTGCAGTGCACTGCACAGTGCTCTCTCGGAGAGTGACTGTGTGTGTGCCTGCACATTACACAAGGGTCTCCGACGTCACCTGGACCGCTTCTGTGGCCCGCCGGTCAGTCCCAGGTGCTGCGACTACCTCCGGCCGCGGCCCGCCCCAGCAGGATGTTTGGCCACACTGACAGGCCCTCCGCCCACCAGCAGCATCAATCATCAGCAGCACCCAGCAAGGCCGCAGAACAGAGGGACAGGCACGGAAGATCTCAGGCCAGGAACTACTGTACTAAGCACAGCAGCCAGGCAGGTAGGGAATTATCGAGTCTGCAATGAGCTGCAAGAAACTGTAACAAAGGTGCATATATCACAGTAGGTGTCACTAGGGCAAGATACACATATTCATATCATAAATACACTATAAATATATAGTATATATATATATAGATATATTTATAGTGCGTATATGATATGTGTAACTTGCCCTAGTGACACCTACTGTGATATATGCACAGTTTTTGCAATGTCAGTAGATGATTATATATATTTATATATATATATATATATATATATATATATATATATATATATATAGCAACTGGAAGGCGGCGCTCGGAAAACATCAATCGAACACAGGCAGTTTAAACTGATTGATGTTTACCGAGTGCCGCCTTCCAGTTGCTGTATTTTGGATCCTTTTTGCGGGATACCTAGGATATCAGTATCGTATTCAAGTGAGGTGGAGTGCTGTCTTTTTTGTACTTGTGTATGTATGTATGTATGTATATATATATATATATAATATATATACGTAACACCTTCCACCATCCCCTGGCACCTTCCTCTGCTTCCAGCCTCTGCCACCTTCTACCCAACCCCCATCACCATCCTTTGCCCCCAGCCTCCTTCACCTTTCTCTGTCACCAGGAACCATCTGCTTCCAGCCTCTGTCACCTTCTGCCCCATCACCTTCCTCTGCCCTCAGCCTCCCTCATCTTCCTCTGCCCCCTTCACCTTCCTCTGCTTCCAGCCCCTGTCACCTTCTGCCCCAGCCCCCATCACCTTCCTCTGGCCCAGTCTCCTTCATATTTTGCCCCCTTCACTTTCCTCTACGTACAGCCCCTGTCATCACTTCACACCCCAAACCGCCCTTTTTTTTTTCACCACTTCACACCGCTGGTGCCCCCTTCCTCCTACCGCCACTCCCTCCAGTCATGTATAGTATAGTATATGTAATAAATCACAATGCAGGACATCTCACAGAAATCTCCCGCAAAGTGCTAATTAGCGCTCCAGAATGCAGTCCCCATTATTATCAAGTGGGACTACAATCTGACCCCTATGTACTAAACTCCAAAAAGCAAAGCTTTTCGGAGTTTAATCCTAGTAGTTTACACCATCTTCAGATGGTGTAAGCTACTGTAAGCCTATGGAGGCTCTAGGGGCAGGAGAGCTTTAGATCTCTCCCCCGAAGCCCCCAGAAGGCTTTGGAAACTGACACTGTGCATGCGCAGTGCCAGCTTCTCCGGGAGAAGTCTTTCACTTTTGTGAAAGAATTCTACAATTTGCCGGGGATATATCTCGCAGGGACAATGGTTACTGCAACTAATGTCTCTGTATGTTGCCCTTTGTATACAGTGGGAATATCTTCATTAAAAAGCTTTGAATAGTTGAATATAAGGAGGAAAAACAAAAAAAAATATGTAAGGGGCATGAATCAGGAACTCACATATAGTGTTATGGATTGTTTGAGGGAGGGGGGCCCCAGACTGGTATCTAGCCTAGGGCCCCATGAGGTCTAAATCCGGCTCTGGCTGTAATCATTCAAAGCTTCTGCAACAGACTAATAAATTCCTGCATGGTTATGATTTATCCAGTCATGCATCTAACTGTATCTTGATCTGCACACTGTGTGTCAGAAGAAATGTAGTTAGAGGAGAACTTTTGTTATAATACACTGCATGGCAAGTATACAGACAGGTGCATAAATATTGGGACATTGACAGAATTTTCATATTTTGGCCTCTATTCACCACCACAATGGCTTTGAAATTAAACAAACAAGATGTGCTTTAACTGCAGACTTTCAGATTTAATTTGAGAGTAATTACATCCAAATCAGGTGAACGGTGTAGTAATTACAACGGTTTCTATATGTGCCTCCCACTTTTAAGGGGCCAAAAGTAATGGGACTATCAACTCAAAAGCTATTTCATGGACAGGTGTGGGCTATTCCCTCGTTATTTCATTATCAATTAAGCAGAGTTGATTCTAGGTGTGACGTTTGCATTTGGAATCAGTTGCTGTCGACTCTCAATATGAGATCCAAAGAGCTGTCACTATCAGTGAAGCAAGCCATCATTAGACTGAAAAATCAAAACAAACCAATCAGAGAGATAGCAAAAACATTAGGTGTGGCCAAATCAACTGTTTGGAACATTCTTAAAAAGAAACAATGCATCGGAAAGCTCAGCTATACCAAAAGACCCGGAAAACAACTGTGGTGGATGACAGAATAATTATTTCCCTGGTGAAGAAAAACCCCTTCGCAACAGTTGGCCAAATCAAGAACACTCTCCAGGAGGTAGGTGTATATGTGTCAAAGTCAACAATCAAGAGAAGACTTCATAAGAGTGAATATAGAGGGTTCACCACAAGATGTAAACCATTGGTGAGCCACAAAAACAGGAAGACCAGATTAGAGTTTGCCAAACATCTAAAAAAGCCATTACAGTTCTGGAACAACATCCTATGGACAGATGAGACAAAGGTCAACTTGTACCAGAGTGATAGGAAGAGAAGAGTATGGAGAAGGAAAGGAACTGCTCATGATCCAAAACATACCACCTCATCAGTGAAGCATGGTGGTGGTAGTGTCATGGCGTGGGCATGTATGGCTGCCAATGGAACTGGTTCCCTTGTATTTATTGATGATGTGACTGCTGACAAAAGCAGCAGAATGAATTCTGAAGTGTTTCGGGCAATATTATATGCTCATATTCAGTCAAATGCTTCAGAACTCATTGGACGGCGCTTCACAGTGCAGATGGACAATAACCCGAAGCATACTGCAAAAGCAACCAAAGAGTTTTTTAAGGCTAAAAAGTGGAATGTTATGCAATGGCCAAGTCAATCCCCTGACCTGAATCCGATTGAGCATGCATTTCACTTGATGAAGACAAAACTGAAGGGAAAATGCCCCAAGAACAAGCAGGAACTGAAGACATTTGCAGTAGAGGCCTGGCAGAGCATCACCAGGGATGAAACCCAGAATCTGGTGATGTCTATGCGTTCCAGACTTCAGGCTGTAATTGTCTGCAAAGGATTTGCAACAAAGTATTAAAAAGTGATAGTTAGATTTAGGATTGTTTAGTTTGTCCCATTACTTTTGGCCCCTTAAAAAGTGGGAGGCACATATAGAAACCGTTGTAATTGCTACACCGTTCACCTGATTTGGATGTAATTACCCTCAAATGAAATCTGAAAGTCTGCAGTTAAAGCACATCTTGTTTGTTTCATTTAAAAGCCATTGTGGTGGTGAATAGAGGCCAAAATATGAAAATTCTGTCAATGTCCCAATATTAATGCACCTGACTGTATATTGCAGCCCCCTTGAAGCCGAGAAGCCATATAATCAATATTCTCAAAAGTTCCCCCGTTAACTACAATTTGTTATTGCAGCATATCAAAGCAATGAGAAATTATTTTAGTAGCCAATTTGTCAAAATTTTCTTGTTGAGGTAGTAGCTAGGATGAAGAGTAAAAAGTACATTGACAGCTTAAACTTTAACTATCCTACTGGCTACTTCACGTGTGGCCATAAGAATATATATCCTTATATCTAGAGATGACTTTAGTTATTAGGGCCAAGCTCTGAAAAATTTAGCTTGGTAAAGTGGGCATTTTTGCAGTCCCAACATAAAGTTATCTGCTGCTGTATCCTCATATTAAATAGCCCCCATACTTAAATCATGCTGAATTTTTCCAGTGGTTAACCACAAAACTAATAAATTGGTCCTTGAAAGTGGTTCTCAAGTAAAATAAAAATTACCACATTCATCTGGGCTCTTTAACCCTCCATTATGGAAGTTATATTTACATGGCTGACGAATTACACACTTATCAAGTGTAATGTACAGCCATGGCCAAAAGTTTTGAGAATGACACAAGTATTGGTTTTCACAAAGTTTGCTGCTTCATTGTTTTTAGGCCTTTTTTCAGATGTTACTATGGTATACTGAAGTAAAATTACAAGTTTTTCATAAGTGTCAAAGGCTTTTATTGACAATTACATTAAGTTTATGCAGAGTCAATATTTGCAGGGTTGACCCTTCTTTTTCAAGACCTCTGCAATTCGCCCTGCCATGCTGTCAGTCAACTTCTGGGCCACATACTGACTGATGGCCGCCCATTCTTGTATATTCAATGCTTGGAGTTTGTCAGAATTTGTGGGTTTTTGTTTGTCCACATGCCTCTTAGGATTGACCACAAGTTCTCAATGGGATTAAGGTCTGGGGAGTTTCCTGGTTTTCATGGACCCAAAATTTTGATGTTTTGTTCCCCGAGCCACTTAGTTATCACTTTTGCCTTATGGCAAGGTGCTCCATCATGCTGGAAAAGGCGTTGTTCATCACCAAACTGTTCTTGGATGGTTGGGAGAAGTTGCTCTTGGAGGATGTTTTGGTACCATTCTTTATTCATGGCTGTGTTCTTAGGCAAAATTGTGAGTGAGCCAACTCCCTTGGCTGAGAAGCAAGCCCCCACATGAATGGTCTCAGGATGCTTTACTGTTGGTATGACACAAAATTGATGGTAGTGCTCACCTTTCCTTCTCCGGACAAACGTTTGTACAGATACCTCTAACAATGTGAAAGGGGATTCATCAGAGAAAATACCTTTACCCAAGTCCTTAGCAGTCCAATCCCTGTACCTTTTGCAGAATATCTTTGCTGCCCTTCTTGAGACCAGGCCATCCTCCAAAAGTCTTTGCCTCACTGTGCGTGAAGATGCACTCACACTTGCCTGTTGCCATTCCTGAGCAAGCTCTGTACTGGTGGTGTCCCGATCCCACAGCTAAATCAACTTTAGGAAACGGTCCTGGCACTTGCTAGATGTTCTTGGGCATCCTGAAGCCTTTTTCACAACTATTGAACCTCTCTCCTTGAAGTTCTTCATGATTCGATAAATGGTTGATTTAGGTGCAATCTTATTAGCAGCAATATCCTTGCCTGTGAAGCCCTTTTTGTGCACCTATAATAACTTTCTGAATTCCTTCACATATTTCTCAGATAAAAGGGATCTTTTGAGTGTTAGGGGACATAGATGGAGACCACATTTTGGAGGGGGGGGTGAAGGCAGTTGCTGATTTAAATAAAATGGTACTCCATTTATCTTAAAAGGGCTGTTAACCTTGTAGCAAGTGGGACATCTGTGGTCCAAAGGACAGGGGTAGTATGGGATGATAAATTAGTATCTTGAATAGCAACTACATGGACTCTATGGGCATGGAAAGTAGTCAGGGCCAGTCTCTGCTTATTCAGCGAATTAAGGCCTTTCACATTTTAGGAAAAAGCTTAACCATGGGTAATATAGAAGTGTTGATATGGGCATATAGGTGTTGGGTGCAGCAGCGTCTGGGAATTTGAAGAAAGTAGCATGATAATTATGAGAAGCAGGGTGGAGGGGACAGAGAGAAGGGGGGTGGGTGCTTAAAAATAGGGAAGGGGAAAACTAAATAAAGCTTGGTAGGCTGTACCAGGCTACAGTACAGTATTTGCCACAGGGAAATTAATATGGCAAAATACAGTAGATAATGTGGGGTGAACAAGGCCCATACCCACTCATATGACTGTTAAAATGCACTTAGAATGAAAACAAACTCGGAGGCACTAACAGTAATGACATGAGAAGAGTAATAATGGTAAGAAAATGAAATGGTACCATGTGACCTAAACAAAAAAACACCTTCATAACATGAAAGGGCACATTTCTATCAGCCCTGAGAGGGATGCAGTGCACTCCTCACTGTGCCAAATTGCTTTGCACTAGGACTCCTCTCAATGCTTCACTCCATTACCAGTGTACATGTAACAGTGAGTACTGCTGTACCTGTTCTCTATTAATAAACCAACAACACTGGACAAGTAACTAGACTGTTCATCAAATTAGTGATCTGATGGAATTCCTCTAATTTTAACGGTACTCAAGGTCAGTCAGTTTATTTTTAATAGCAGAGAGTTTTGTTGGGATAGGTTCGTGTGATAGTGAGCTCATTATAGGAATTCACCAGTTCCTGCATTTTTTTTTCTAGATAATATGTATGAACGCATGACCCACTATGTCCATTTTGACTGCATGTGTAGAAGTTTGCATGTCAGATCCGTCCTGAACGCTCTTGTGAATGTTGGGATGATGTTCTAGTGGCTCTAGCGTAACTAATCTGAAGTCCCGGTCTCAGACATTGCTAGTCCTAAAAACTATTGTGGCCATCTCCCATAGTCCCACTGCAGTCAAGCCACACCTCTAATGACACTAACTAAAGCTCCTATGCAGCAGGAAGTCAGGGGTCATTTGCACAGCTCTGGAAAGGGAGCTCCCGTAGAAAGGGACACTTAGCCACACACCCATAACATATCTCTCAAACAGTTACCCATAAAAGTTTGATACCATGGAGTCACTTCCTACCACAAAGGAATATAAAAAAATATATATTTTTGAGGTCTTCAACTCCTCAATAGTATCCCGTAAGCAAGGCCTTTTAAATGTGACTGCTACTGTATATCTTTTTCTGTGTGTGTGTTTGTTCACTTGTATAATGAAGTTTTTTATTTGTTTATAAACTCTATCAGTAGCAATTGGAATAAATGTATCATGTTTCTATTTGAATACAGACTTTGATCAGTCCATTTAATGGATAATGGCCCTCATTCAGAGCCGCTCGTTAGCGGCAGTACGCTCGTTCCGAGCGATGTTTGCACATCTGCGCATGCGTACGCTTTTTAGTACGCATGCGCGAACCAGTCAGTGCGGCCGAAAATCGTTTGTACGCTATATAGCGAGTGCCTGCTATTTTGAGTGACAGAATGAGGCGTATGTGGGTGGTAACAGGGGAAGGTGCTTGAAAATGGGGAGTGTAGATCCGAACGCAGGCGTGCTTAAAGGTCAAAACGGGCGTTTTATGGGTGTGTATATTTAAAACAGCAGCATCATTGACCACGTCACTGGGTTATTTTAGAGCCAGAACTGCTCGCAAATTTGTGGTAGCAAACACCAACCACAAGAATAGCGAGCAGTTCATACCCTTGTCGATGTACTCGATTAATCTAATAAATAGCGGACATGACGTAGGATGCGAGCGGCCAGGGGGCGTTTTTAACAAATAAACGAGCGTATGTTTTGCTCGTTCGTTCAGACTTAGAGGTGTGAACAGACTGCAATGTGCGTACGGATCATTTGAATAGCCACCCCTTGTTTTTAAACGAACGACCGCAAATAGCGAACGGCTCTGAATGAGGGCCAATGTTATTACAAATGGACAGTTCAATGCAGCCAATACACAATGCATGCAGCCTTGGTGGGTAAACAAGACAGTGGTTTCATCTATTAGGACTCACCAGTCTGAGCTTGGTCACTTATTCTGTGTTGTGCTGTTGGTGGTGTTTGGAAGTCAGATACAGGAATGTTATGGTGGATGCAAAAGTAAAAATAAAACAAAATATGGTAAAAGGATAAAGGTCCATGTGATGAAATGCTATTACACATCAAGCAGTTTATCTGCAACTGCAATAATACAATAATACTGGTTTTATATGTTAGTTTTGTTGGGGTGGAATTATTCAGCAACAAATTGCATAGAACATCCAAAGCAGTCATGGGGCAGATGCAGAGTGAGGGTTACACCAGTTTACATTGCATACCTAGGGCCATATTCAATTTGGAGCGAAAAGCCGTTCTCGGATAAACTTTTTCGACGATGATGTCATTTTCGCCGAATAGACTTATCCCCATATTCAATTTTCCCGACTTTTCGCCGGAGCGAAAAAGTCAATGCATCAGACCAAGCGAAAAAGTATCACCTATGAATAGGTGGTGAGAACAAGTGCAGAATTGGGGTTTTGGGGTGCAGACTTCCAAAAACCACCCTGCAGCCCTTGGACAGTCCCCCAAAGGTAATCTGTGTCAAAATTTTTAAAAAAAGTACCACAGGACACCCCAAAAGGTACTTTCATTTTGGGGGCAGAAAAAAAAAAGTTTGGGGACAAACTTTTAAACTAGTGAAATAGACTGAGGAGGGGTCCCCAAGTATGCCCCAGGTGTTTTTTGAATTGCAAGTGCTTGCGGAAGGTGGTTTTTACACTTTTTTTTAAATCTTCACATTACCAAGTTTAAAATATGCTAGTACCCATTTTCATGTACCCCAAATTTGATGGGACTACTTACTATTTTTTTAAAAAAGTTGCTAAATGCTATTCTTCACCACTTTACCAAAGACGCTAAATAGCACCTATTGAGACAATTTAAAGACCCAAATACCTTTAGCAGGATTATTTGGGGGTAACCATAGTGAACCCCCATGTCAGAGCATCTTTTGGGGGGTGTTAGACTGATTTCCCCAAAAAGGAAAGGACTTTTCACTGATTTCCTTTTCGCCGGGTCCCATTTTCGCCGATTTGAAATTGAATACAGGGAATCGCGGGGACGAGCGCAATACTTTTATCGCAGCCAGAACCTCCGATGACGGCGAAAAGTCCGGCAACTGACTTTTCGCTCCAAATTGAATATGCCCCCAGTGTTAAAAGCGCTGTGCACATGCATAGAAAGTGACCACGTGCATTCTGGATGCTCCCATGCAGTCTTGCGTGGCTCTGGTACATACGTCTGCCTGAGGGGGGCCTTCTCACTTGGGATGAGTACAGTAAGGGTATGTTTTGTGCAGTTCCAAACAGATCCTGACTGAAAGGCAGACACATGTCTGCCCGAGAAAGCCATATTATTTAAGGATGGTTACGGGCAGGTGCAAATACCAGATGATGATGGTGGCCAGAACCTAGTGACTGCACCGCTGGCAGATGCTTTCTTCATTGCTCGCTCATATATTATATTAGTGTGCAGATTTGAGTACATTTTTTAATTATTATTTTATTATTTATTTATGTATTTTTTTTTTTATACTTGAGATGGAGATTGGTTTCTGCTGTATTAGAGAGGTTCTTTAACTTTTATTGATGCCGAAAAGTGGACATGAATATTGAAGTAAAACAAATGGTTAAAAACATGGGTGTAAATGTATGTGAGACATGTTTGGTGCACACCAGGTACATATGCTACTGGTGCTGACCAGCATATGGGCATAAACATTTTATTTTTACATGCGGGTCTTTAAAGCATAAATTATGCTCAATTTACGATTAACAACAGACCTATTGTGCCAGGATTTGCTTGGTGGTGTACACATGCCAGTGCGAATCAGGTACTGGTATGTTTTTTTGGCTATAGGTAGCAGCCAGAGATAATTGGCTAAAGCAGGATAAAAAGCTGACATCATTATGTTGATCTGATCCTGGTTCTTACCTGTGTATGCTGACAACCTCACATTCCATTTCTCATGTTCTGTTTAATGAGATATTCACAATTCCTGTTTCTAAGAAAACTATATTTAAACGCTGAACATTCTGTACATGTTCATGCTCACATACTAGATACACAAATAGTGTAATAACACTGACTATTTAGCATAGGCAGACCCACTAATGTTTTTACTTGACCACACATCAGAATTTCTATGTTTATTGCATCCTGCAATATGCTCACTTTAGAACTCTTACTTTTAGGATCACACTACAATGTTCAACAGATTTACAACATGGATGCTACCTTCTATTGAAAGAAATAAAATAATTTGGAGCACACATTGCTGCGGCTCTCATTTAGCAAGCTGAGAACTTTGCCTCCAGTGGATTTTTTGAAGGGTTGAACATCCAACTTTCAGCATTGTAAAAAGTCATCCTTCCCAGTGCCTATGTAAGATTTTCTTGTCATCTGATGTGCTCTTTATGCACCATCATGCCCCAGTCACTGAGTGTACCAGTGACTGCCAGCGATAATCTAGCAATATCACTAATGTACATTTTATCAATGGCAGCCATAGAATAATCTCCCAGAGGAAGGAGGGGAGACAACATGGTGTAGGTAACACTGCACACCCTTGTCCAGTTGCATGGTCTGTATGACCTCCCTGCTTTGTGCGGGTGCATCAGGCAAAGGCTCGCCTCAATGCCAGACGTCTGTTGCTCATCACCCTTACAAGTCAAGGATCAAGATATGGCTCATATTCTGCTCCAGGGTCATCAGTTTAGATTTGGTTGTGGTTGACTTCAGGTCTAAAAAGTCATTTACACATGGGAGATGCTGCCATGTGTCCCACAGGGACCATTGTGAAGTCAGGAAAGTATTTGTTCTCCGTGATCCTGCAAAGTTATTCACGGACGTGTGGTGAGAAGTGGAACCAGTTACTCATCCACATAGGGGTAAGCTTGATATGGTAGAGAAAAATTCAGCTTTCTGTTCTGTATGACAACACATGGTTTTATACGACACAAACTGACCAGTAACCCCAACCCCGGAGTTGGCAGAAGATTATATTCATGACACCCCTGTCTATTTGCTCCTCCCCTTTAGTATTGTAAGCTTTCATAAGCAGGGCCCTCTTCCCTCAAAAGCTTCTCCTTTCCCTTACTTATACTTATACTCCCTACAGCGGCACCTAACCTTTGGTTGCTGCCACCCTGCTGCTTATTTGAGGGTTATGATCAGGGATGCAGCAATGTTTATAAACCATGTCCTGATCCTGCATTGTTTTCTACTGTAAGTCATTATATTCTAGTTTTGCTCATTTGTAAGGTTCTGCGAAACCATTGTAGCACCATAAAAATAAAGGATAATAATAATAGGATGTGGTCGGGTTTGTAAGGTGGACCCAAGCAGGGGCACAATCAGAGCAGGTAACTGGTGCCAGTATTAGGGTTGGCAAGGTTAAGTTTTAGGGTTGGCAGGGTTATCCAAGCAAGTGAAGGGCAGAGGGAACATTGTTAGGATTACACAAATATGCAGTTACATATCTGTAGTAAGCAGTAGTGAGTAAAAAAACTACCAAAGATGGCACTTTACATTGTATACAGTACATCTATTCAACACTAGCAGATAAAGCACACCTTGCAGTATATACCTAATAAGCATTATATATGTGTAGAGCCAGAATTAGAGGATTGTATTAATAATATTCCATACAATTGATTTATTTTAGGTAGGTCCAGTTCTTTAATTAGAGAGAGTGTATAATTGAGTAAAGGTGCGCACACACACAACGATGTTAGTAACCAATGATTTTAGTGAACGATTTTCGTTCAGATTTTCCCTTGAAAAAGTGAACGGAAATCGTTCACTAAAAATCGTTGGCAACTAAAATAATGAACGATTTTCAAAATCGATGAACGATTTTTTAATCATGCATACAATGAATGGAAACCGTTCATTGTTTATCATTCATTCTGCACAACATGAACGACTTTCTGAACGAAAATCGTTTGTTGGACAGTCAGAATGGGCGATGAACTACAAAATACAAACGTGAACGCGCATGAACGATTATCGTTCATCGTTCAGCTTAAAAAGATGAACGATTTTACAAACGATTTAATGATAACGACGTCGTTATAGTTAAATCGTTAAAAAAATCGTTGTGTGTACGCACCTTTAAGGTGCATACACACACAATAATTTTGTTATCAACGGTTTTATGAACGATTATATGAGCGATTTTATGAATGATTTTCTGTCAGTTTTTTTAAAGTGTAATGAACGATTTTTTGAACTACAAACAATTTTTGTAATTTCCATTAATGGAAAATCGTTCAGTTGGGCAGTCAGAATGAACTACAGACTACAAACGGGAAAGCACATGAACTACAATCGTTCATCGTTATAACTCAGAAACTGAACGTTTTTTTCAACGATTGAACGAGAACGACGTTGTTCTAGTTAAATCGTTCAAAAAATCTGTATGTGTGTATGCACCTTTAGATGTAAGTAATAGAACTGAGAGATCAGAGAAAAATGAAAGATTTAGTCCAGTAAATAGAAAATACTTGTTTGTAAAGCAGAATTTAAATGTATGTTATAAATAAATTAGTTTCCAGTGGGTTTCTAGCAAGCACATGTAGTCCAAACAGAAAAAGTAGAGCACATGGCTTGAAACATAGAAAAATGATTTAGAAAGAAAACATACTTAACACAAATTGTAGCTATTTACTTTAAGTGACACCAAGACATACCTATCTCCATTGTGCAAAGAGGGACATTAAACATCGGAAAAACAGAATTATGCTCACATTCCAACTATACACCTAAATGTGTGTACACATGAATTTACAATAGTGCCACACATACATTTTCAAATTAGAGAGCAATGCATATTTCACCTATTAAAATCACAAAGTAACTTTGTGCAAAAACTACACTGGGACTGGACAAATCGTGGTCACTATGGCAACCAGAAGTCTGAAGTTGATGCTTACTGTACACTCTGAATTCTTATTGCAGGCTGAGGAAACACAGCATATGAAAAGATTGGTACATAAATTTGGGCTCCATTTACTAACGAAACATAACCCCTTTAGCGCTCGCCAAAGGGGTTATGCCACCTTTCTGTATTTAATAAACAGCGGTAATCTAAGATCTTTAGATGGCGAGAGCGATGCGGACCTCATTGCCGGAAAAAAAGACCCGGCGGTGCCTTTCCGGCTTCAGCGAAGCCTTCCAGGCACTGCCAGGTCTCCGTGTCATGCACATGCGCAGATGGACCGTCGCACATGCGCATAACACTGGAGCCTTGTTGCTGGCAGCGTTAGGTTGTCAGCAGCCCAGTGGAGGACCTCTCCGAGGACGAGGACTTTGCGGGACCTCGCTGGAGGGGTAAGTATTAATAAATACTAGTGGCATTTTTGTTTGTATCACAGTGATACTAAATTAAAATTGCCGCTGGTATTTTCGTTCGTTTATAAATGGGGCCCTTTATCAGGAAGGAGTAGGCAAGCTGTAAAGATTAGTGCTAATTTCCCTAACTGCTGGAGGAAGGCAGAATGCAGTCAGTGCAGCACAAGTGAGTAACAAAATGATGCTACTAGTACTGTCAATTACAGGTACAACTTTATAGAAAAAAATGAAGCTATAGTGTATATATAGTACTGAAATAGAAACATCTGTTTTGTTGCATCAACACATAAGTAATCTCTTTTTATGGGTGGAATTTTGTTTTACCTTAAGGGTCCACATCCTTACCTGTGCATGCTGTGAAGAAACAAAACGGATTCAGTGAGAGTGTGCAATACAAGGAATAACACAAAGACTGCATAACAATTGCATTAAACTTTTATATAAATAGGTCAGACATATACCCACTGGCGCCTAAATACATGTGCTTATAAACACTTGCACCATGCCGGTGCTTATTACTGCCACAGTGCTCCATTCTTTGCATGGAGTGCCCTCCATTGCGTTCCCGGAACAGAATTAGAACCAATGTCACATATAATGTCTCTGGTGTTTAAAATTATGGTGGTGAAACGCCAGTGAGTATATGGCTAAGGCATCACAAACTGGAAGATGACATTGGGCCTGATTCTGATGTGGACTGATTCAGCATCTCTGCTGCGTCTTTGGACGCAGCACTGATGCTAACATATGCACAAACAGCAGGAGGAGTCCGTAGTAGAAAGCTGCTTCCAGCATGCTTCAGTGATCCGCAGCTGCGTCCGAAGAAGCAGACATCGGATCACTTGCATGAACATCAGCCATCCTAAGTAACCCTTAGGTTACGCAGGATAGCCAGTGCTTTCATGCTGCTGGGGCCAGGAAGTCTGCTTTGGAACACGCAGACTCTGGCCTCAGCTCTCCCACACAATGGAGGAGGCATTTTATGGAACGGATCTGGTCGCAAACCCCCTCCCCATCCTTAAATAGGCTCAGGGGGCAATGTGAGTGATCACTCTGGACCCGCTCAGCACATCTGCAGAATAGGCCCTATGTACAGTATGCGCAGATGCCTCACCATCTAATTTGTACGTAAACCAACGGGTTTGCGTACAATTCCGAATCAGGCCCATTATTAATAAAAAAGAAAACAACACATTGCTTATTTGTTACATAACTAAATAATACAGCTGAAATAAATTAAGTATTTAAATGTATCTAATTATGTACATCATATATGTATCATTTATGTACAAATATGTACCTGAATTTGATTTTAGAATAATGCCTGAAGCTGAAATTGCCCAAATTCCAAACGTTTTCTATTTCTATTGCGGATAGAAGCACTGTGGATGCTTCTCTCCATGCACTGAATACCAAAGTGGCCCAAATCGAGCTACTGTGCATGTCCAGCCATAGCTGCTCCATTCATAGGCCAAAGGGCAGCCCAGCAGACACAGGGGTCTATTCATGTACTGTAGCAGTGTAAAGCCCTTTATCAGTGATAACAGAGCTTTTCACTGCTTCACCCTATTCAGAGAAAGGATTACCGTGAATAAATCTCAGATCTCTCCAGCAGTCAGTGGCGGGCTGTGCCGGGGGGCAGGGTGCCATGTGCCCCCCGGGCCGCAGCGGCATGCGGGCCGCGGGCAGTCTGTGTCAATGTAACACAGACTGCACCACGTGTGTAGCGCTGACCGGACGGAGTTCGGTCAGCGCTACACAGCACAAACACACAGCCGCCGGAGCCAGCAGCTGTGTGTTTGCTGTAATCAGCAGCTGCTGAGAGTCTGTCAGACTCTCATCGGCTGCTGCTGCTCCCACTGCGGGAGCCATCTTCCGGCTCCCGCAGTGGGTAATGGGAGAGACTTCATCATGACGACGTCTCTCCCATAATGCAAAGCGGCTGGAGGAGCTGGTAGAAGCGTCGGGACCAGGAGCGGGAGTTTCAGGTAAGTGTTTTTTTTTTTATTTATTAAGTCTCTCTCTACTGGGGGGGGGGGGGGGACTACTGGGGGCACTACCAGGGGGGGGATTACTATGGGGGCACTACCAGGGGGGATTACTACTGGGGGCACTACCAGGGGGGTGGATTACTACTGGGGGCACTACAAGGGAGGACTACTACTACTGGGGGCACTACAAGGGGAGGACTACTACTACTGGGGGCACTACTACTACTGGGGGCACTACAAGGGGGGACTACTACTACTGGGGGCACTACAAGGGGGGGACTACTACTACTGGGGGCACTACAAGGGGGGGACTACTACTGGGGGCACTACTACTACTGGGGGCACTACAAGGGGGGGGGACTACTACTAGGGGCACTACAAGGGGAGGGGACTACTACTAGGGGCACTGCATAGGGGGGAGGGGACTACTACTAGGGGCACTGCATAGGGGGGAGGGGACTACCACTGGGGGCACTGCATCGAGGGACCACTGCTGGGGGCTCTATATAAAGGGCAATACTGGGGGTACTGCATAGGGGGGAGACTACAACTGGGGCCACTATTTAAGGGGCATTTCATAAGGGTTACCACTATTGGGGGCACTGCATGGGGGGTGGACTGCTACTGGGGGCACTGCATAGGGGGTACCACTATTGGGGGCACTATATAAGGGGCTTACTACTGGGGGCACAAGGGGCACTGCACAGGGGGGACCACTACTGGGGGCACTATATAAGGGCCTTACTACTGGGGGCACAAGGGGCACTGCATAGGGGGGGATCACTACTGGGGGCACTACTGGAGTCCTGCATAAGGGTGTTCTCTCCTGTGGCACACGGGGGCACTGCATATGGGCACTACGACAGGGGGCTGCCCCTAATATTTATTTTTACCTTACATTAATTCCATATGGACCCGCCTCCTCCCTGAAACACTTGAGGGGTGGCGCTGCCGTAGCACGCACGTTCTTCGGGCACCCTGGCTACACGCTACTCCTCTGCCAGGGCCGCCTGCATGCATTTGCCCCCCAGGCTAAAAGTTGCCAGCCAGCCCCTGCCAGCAGTGCCCCTGATTAGTTAGATATTGCTTCCTTATATGGGGAGAGTGATTCAGAAAGGCACAAAAAGCTGCGCTTTCCGTTTTGCTTCTCAAAAATAAAAGTGCCATCTCAGGATGGCATAATGTGACTCCTGAGGGGAGAAAAGCAGTGAAGACTGCCTCCTCCCCCGTCTTCTCCGCCTCTTTCATGGACACCAGCCAATCCTGTTTATGGAGGGATCCTAGATGCTCCCAGGAGTAGATGCGGGTGGGTGAAGGGTCAGCTCCGTTCAGGGGGGAGAGCTACATCTAAGATCCTCCCTAAATCCAGCTCTGCCTTTGAGAAGTCCCGGTGATGAAAGTTTGAAAATATTTTTCATTTTTGTAGACTGTATTGCATTGCTTACATGAAATCATTGAATACAATCTGTCCTGTTCTTTTTGTGAAACATTTAAAAAAGCTGTCTTGGGTAGAATCTGTCAACGCCGAAATATATTGTAAATCAGAGTCCCCAACTTACAGTCCCCTACAGCAGCTACAGAAATGTTCTTTACATATCAGTGTGTTTAAATGCAAGGCCAGTGTTTTCACTTCAAGAGTGAATGGACATATTTCCTTTCCAGAATTCATTATTATTTATATATCCCTGCAATCTGTTATTCATCAGAGCAATTTACGGCAGCCAGGCAGGAGGTGAGGGGGGCATGCTGTTACTATCACATCATGGTGGCCCTGCCTCTTTATACAAAGCAACAATTTGCAGCATTGTAAAGTGTGGGGCAAGGCCACGATGACGCAATTCAATGGAAATCTCATACCTTGAACCACCCAATTCACTGTAGGGGGTATCCAAGAGGTTGGCCTACTCTACCCGGATTCCGGGAGAATCAAGCAATATTCTGAGAGAGTAGGTATGTACCATCTATTATTTATTTATTACCAGTTATTTATATAGCGCACACATATTACAGAGAATATTTGTCCATCCACATCAGTCCCTGCCCCAGTGGAGCTTACAATCTATATTCCCTACCACATACACACACACACATTAGGGTTCATTTTTATTGTGAGCCAATTAACCTATCAGTATATATTTGGAGTGTGGGAGGAAACCAGAGTACCCAGAGAAAACCCACGCAAGCACAGGGAGAATATACAAACTCCACACAGTTAGTGCCATAGCGGGAATTGAGCCCTCAACCTCAGTGCTGTGAGGCAGTAATGCTAACCTATATTAGCCTTACTTGAGCTACACTAGTTAAAAATAATTGCTGATAGGTTACTCTAGGTGTGCACTGTTATACATATGCTATTTGAATTATACATTCAGTTTGCATGAGATAATGGGAAAGGAATATTTCATACCAGTTTACTTTAAAAAAAAAAAAAAAAAAAAGTGGAGTGGAAGGTCAGAGTAACATTTGTGGCATATTTATGAATTATCTGGAATTGGTCCTAATAACTATAATTTCTTGTTGCCGATTTTTGCGGCGATGTACTATTAAACACATGCAGGGACGGGTTCTGATAGGAGCCTGTCCCTGCCATGTGTTAAGCTAGGTACACATTAGACGACTTGCAAACAATGCAATGTCGTCAACGGTTTCCCCTGAACTCCCAGAAAATGATCTAGTGCATACACACTGTGCAATCTAACACATGATCAAACGATATATCGTGCGTCGTTTGGTGGCTAGACCATTAAATATATAATGTAACCATAATGCCTGGTCGTTGTGTAGAGCGTACACGCTGGACGATCTGCAGGGAATAGTTAACGAGATTGACAGATCTTCCTGCATGTACAAAAAATCTGAAGATGCGACGAACGACGCAGCAGGAGCGCACATAGGTGCTCATTCAGACCCGGTCGCCAAGGCGCGAATGCTCGCTTCCAAAAGGGGCCAGGTATGCAAATTTTGCAATCGCACTGTGTAGTGTAAGGACTATGGGCCTGATTCAGAGCCGGAAGCTATTTGCGGTCGTTCATTCTGAAAAAAGGGGTGGCTATTCAAATGAACCATTCGCTTTTTGCGGTCTGTTCACGCCTCTATGTCTGAACGAGCGAACAAAACTTGCGGTCGTTTTTTTGGAAACTACGCCCCCTGGCCGCTCGCATCCTACATCATGTCCGCTATTTATTAGATTAATCGAATACATCGACCAGCGTATGAACTGCTTGCTATTCTTGTGGTTGGTTTTTCCTACCGCAATCATGCGAGCAGTTCTGACTATAAAATAACCCAATGAAGTGGTCAATGACGCTGCTGTATTAATTATGCACACCCATAAAACGCCCGTTTTGACCTGTAAGCACGCCTGCGTTCTGATCTCCACTCCCCGTTTTCAAGCACCTTCCCCTGTTACCACCCACATACGCCTCCTCCTGTCACTCAAATTAGCAGGCGTTCGCTATTTAGCGAACAAACGATTTTCGGCAGCACTGATGGGTTCGCGCATGCGTATTACGATCCGTACACATGCGCAGTTGGGCAAACATCGCTCGGAACGAACGAGCGGCCGCTTACGAGCGGCTCTGAATCAGGCCCTATGTCTTAGCGAGCTACGGCACTGAGCAATCGCTAGTGTATAAAGACACCCCCTTTCCACTCACAAAACACGTCATGTAGGATTAATCGGTAACATTGAGAGCCATCGGAGCTGCTGACACCCTTGAGGTAGCCTTTCCCTGCCGCAAGCACTGTGATCAGTGTTGGCTGAAATACATGCAGGTGACATGTACAATGATGCTACTTTGCTAATAACGCACACCCTTTAAACGGTGTTTTGTCGGCCTGACACGCCTGCGTCTGCAACACCACTCCCCCATTTACAAGCACCTTCCCCTGTTACCACCTACAAACAGCACTATCTGTCACTCAAAGTAGCGAACTGATAGTGGCTTATAAGCAACCAAAATACGATCGCAAAGACTGGCTTGCGCAAGTGCACTGCGAATTATACACATGCTCGTACAGGCGAAAATCGCTCACAGTGAGCGAGCGCAACTTAGCGACCGGGTCTGAATCAGGTCCATAGTGCGTACACACTGAACGATTGAGCGATTTGTCGTTCCGATGTGTCAGAATTGGCAAAATCATTCAAAATATCGTCTAGTGTGTAGGGACCTTTGGAAGTGATTGTTAATGCAATCCCTTTACTTCTGGGTTCGGGACTCGGCCTTGCTACTGCGCATGCTCGGTCATCAGACTGCGCATGTGTGAACAGCCGTGAAAGGTGTCCCACAGGCTACAATGGCGTTAGCTACCAGCGAAGCATTCCGAAGCTTGGCAAATTCGGCATTTTAGCAGCATCCGTAGAAAGCTGTGGGAGTTGCTTTTGTGTTTGAAAAAGGGTGACAGCAGCAGATATCTCCAATATGTACTGCAGTCCACCCTACATACTGTACATCCAAGTGATGCTTAGAATCTGCATTTATATGCCCCTCTGTGAGAGAAATGGCTCATGTTGGAAGAGGTGATTATAACATTTTATGGAAGCAGCACCTGAGGTATCCATGGAGATGTTACAGATAGTGTATTGTCTTACAGAATTATGTTCAACTATTTGAAAGCTCTGTGGACATAGCTGCTAAAAGCTAAAAATAAAATACATTTGATATAGATAATTGATTTCCAGAATATTGTTAATTTTCTTTGAAAATAATACATTTGTAATAATATATTGTTCCAACATGCTTCCCAATACACAAAGGTCTGCTCTAATTGTTATTATTTACAAGACTATTTATTTCTTGCAATAACCTGCCAGGCTATTATATTATTACTGGGATCATAAAAAGCTTATTTCTTTATGCAGTTTTATCCAACGACGGAGACACAATAGAACTATTTGTAACAAATAGCAAATAAAATATCACTATGTCAGGGATACCAATCCATAAGGATCAAAGCGATGGGAGCAATATGCAATCTGGAACGGCACATCGCACCTGCCGGCATCGCAAAGTTGTTCTTGCATCCCACAGAGATTACTGTAAATGGCCAATATGTGCCCAGCTGGGCACCGCCGCGATACCCAGCGGAACATCACTTTGAATTGCCCCCTAAGTTTGAAAATCATAGGAAGCCAGGAGGGTACAGCTATTGATTTGTTACATATAGTTGCAGGACATGTACAAATCTGTATAGTAATGTAAACTGGCAGTGGACATAACCTTTCCATCATTCATTAATACAGAACATTTATTAATACTATAATTGTAAAATCCAAAGAAGCAGGAGGGATATGTGCCATCCGCTATGTATAGCGTAAAAAGGACAATGCTGTATGTAAAAGAAATAAAAAAATATATAACATTTATCATTCTTCATGATATTATTTTGCAGCATCTTTTATCATGTAAAATCTTATATATGTATTATTTATTCAATAGCCCTTCAGAAAACATGTGCAAGCTATGTAGTAGTCCTATGTAGATCTGCAGGAATGCATGAAACTGTTGTAGGCGATTGGGCCACCATGGATGAAAGCAGCGGGGTATGACAGAACTTTATTCAGAGACTGTTTGCCAGGTAGAGTAGATGGGGTATATTTACTAAAGTGAGTTTTTAGAATTGGAGATGTTACCCATAGCAATCAATCACATTCTTTAATTTTTAAATCTGTTTATTGAACAGCGAAAAATTGTTATACATTGTATAATTCAAGAATTGAATACATTAAAACATTCAAATAAAAAAAAATATTATTATGTCTTGAAGTTAACAAATATAAAATCACTGTTTCTAATTTTTTCAATTTTTCAAATTAGATCAAATATAAACTGTAAATAATTCAAAATGCAAAGATAATACACAAAATAAGTGTCGGAAAAAATACTAAATATATCAAGAATTACATATACTACACAGAATTATCAAAGCAATATGTCTATATGTCTAAGCATGAAATCCGCAGTGTGCAATTTATCACCTCAAACAGTTCACACAGGGCCGTAGCTAGGGTAGTGCGGCCGGTGCCATGGCACAGGGCACCACAGGTCAGGGGGCGCTGTTTGGGCCTGTCAAATTTCTGTTTATTATCATTCTCACTTATAACTTCCTCTTACTTCCTCCCAGCATCTCCTGGCCCTTCCCCATGAGGCCATTCCCCTTTTTTGGGTGCATTATGTTCCTTTGAAAAAGGAGGGGGGAGCCAATGCTCTTTCTGGCACAGGGCACCAAAAAGTCTAGCTACGGCTCCGAGTTCACATTACACAATGACCTTAGTCGCTACAGGGGATTATTAAGAAGAGAGAGTATTATAAAATATGACACAAAATAGAATCGAGTAGAATGTCAGGGGGGGGTAGTCCCGACGTTTAAGGCGGAAAAGACAAAAGAAAAGAAAAAAAAAGGAAAACAAAGTACAGTACATCAAAAAGGGACATATGGAGGTATACAGAATTAGAATCCTAGGTGATCTATTGTAATAGAAACCATTCTGTATGTTCAAAAATTTTCCAAATGTTGTTTTGAGTTTGAATAGTTAAACACTGTATATAGGGTTCCCATTTATTTGAGAAGGCCATAATCCCCTTTTTAACATTAAGAATAGGGCAGTTTTCCATTCATTCAGCGTAGGAGCTGATTTTAAGATCCAATATTTGAGGATTAAGGACCTCATTCACGCCCCCTGCCCTCCTCCCAAACGGGGCGAGCTGTCACTCACCATCGACAGCTCGCCCCCTTTGGTGCGAGACCCCTAGCGACGGAGCGCCCGTCGCAAGCTGTGTCTCACGCATGCGCACTTTGGAGCCGGCTCCGACGTGCGCATGCCCAGTGGGGGAACATCGACCCGGTTGCGAGCTATCAACGCTTGCGACCGGGTCTGAATGACCCCCTAAATGCTTGGCTATTGTGACCATAACTCTCATGGAAGGCTTCCACAAATCTAGGGGGGATTCTGTTTTCCACACCGAGAAATCAGCAAAGAGAAGGGTGGCAGCATTCTTAGATAGTTTAAGTTTCGGTGTAGAATTTAGATAATAACAACTTTATTCCAAAATTTGGTAATCTTCCTGCAGTACCACAGATTATGAGAGAGAGGCATTTGAACAATTACACTTTACACACCTTCTGGTCTCTAATGGTACAAAATGCTTCCTTTGAGCAGGAGATATATAAGTACGGTTAAGCACTGTAAGATGAATCTCCTGCAACCGTGCCGATTTAAGACACGGCAAAACATCATCTAGACCTACTAGAATTGATTCAAAGTCATGTAATTTGGGTATTTCTGTCGGCCATGCCAATGCTATAGTCGACCAAACCTGCATGGGCAATTCAATTAAATGGCCATAAAGATTCTTTATTCTAAATTTAGTTGAACGACATAAAGTGAAAATATGAGATAAAACATCTGGAGTGTCTGAATTCCGCAAGGGATTAGCCAATGATTGAATATAGTGACGTGCCTGTAAAAACATAAAAAATTGATAGTTTGGGAGACCATATTTCTCTTGTAACTGTGCAAATGAGTACATAGTGCCACTTGGGTCCAATACATCTTTGATGGACATGATACCATTATGAATCCATTGTTTGTACAAGCGGTTGTCCAGAGAGGGAGGAAAGGCTGGGTTACCCCACAAAGGGACATATGGGGATGAAAAAGGGTCTGTCTTCAAATACACATTAACTTTCAGCCATACGTTGTAGGTATCCCAGAACAAAACATTGGAGCGGAGGGTCGAAGGGAGTTTTGCTTTTGGTGTGTGTAATAGGGAACCAATCACATTCTACTTAACATTTAACTAGCACCTTCTAAAATATAATAGCTAGAATCTGATTGGTTGCTATGGGCAACATCTCCACTTCTAAAAGCTCTCACTTTAGTAAATATATTCCAATGACTAGACTGCAGGTTTCACTATTACTTGTCACTCTCGCTCTCTAATTTAGACATTAATGCAAATTTTTCCAATTTTACTCATATTGTTCGAATAAAGGTATTTTATTAAATGCTATGCAAACCTAGGAGTAGTAAAGGTGCATTTTAATACATTAGATACTTTGATGTACTAGAGACAAAGGAGGAATAGGTGATGTGTCTAACCCATCTAAATTGCAAGCTTTTACATGCAGAAATAATCTGTGACCAGAACAAGATGTCTGTCATTACACAGCAGATTCTTTCTAATATGAACCACCTAATGTTGCTCTATTGTTCACCTAATATGCAGTTTGTGCTGATATTTAAATTGCTTCAATATAGAGAACAGTTCAGAAATCTAGCAAGTAACAGATGGAGCTTGATCTAATTACTGCTACTTACCACACTTATCACTCAACTCTTTTCTGACCAAGTCCTTCACATCTTCCTCCTGCAAAAACATTACAGAGAGACTGATATTACCAATGAAGAGTCTCCTCAGTCATAAAAATAAGCTTTCTATCAGGAGCAGTGAGAGAGGTGTCACAGCTATCTGTTAGGAAGTTACTTTACTTTTTTTTATTGTGTTTCTGTTTTTATAATTTTAAACATGTAAAGTGTTGTTTTCCTATTTATTTAAATAAAATACAAATATATTTTAAAAAATTAATTCAAATATATGTTTTGGAAAAAATATGCCTGGGGTGAGACAGACAGACACACACATACACACCCCTACTATATCCATAGGCCACTATTGTAAAATTACCTACCATCCCCCATTGACAATATGCCCTCTGTGGCAATAGATCCCATTAGCATTACCTCCCACCCCCTTAGTGGTAAAACAGACCCTGTTATAGAACACCCCCGGTGTAATACATCCCTGTTTTTTGAACACATCCCCCTCCTCCCCTGTGACCAGTGTATTATTTACTATTTCCCCCCCCCCCTCCCCATGGGCTTTACCCCTGCCCCACATGCAGGGGGGAATGATGATCAATCCCCCTGTTGCAGCTGATCTCTGCATGCTGGCTGCGGTTGCATCCCATCTGACCGCATCAGTTAAGTGGTTAATACACAGAATTGCTTGAATATAAAATTTCTTTTAAATACTGTAAGGAATAAAAATAACCTGACTACTAAGCAACACAAACATGGTATATTGTCACACTATGCATTCCCTACAGTCAATTCAGGATTCTATGTACAGTAAATCAGTCGCATCGCCTCTTGTAGTTGAATGGTAACTGGGCGGTAAATGGGCATTCGGACGTATGCAAAGTCTAACAAGGATGAGCTGATAGAATTGGGGGCTATGCAAAGTTGTGTGTACACAAAGATACACCTGTTTTCAGATGGCTGTTTTGTACCTAGTATAGGGCTGGTGTTGATAATTATGATGGCTATGAAACCAAGTCTATGGATAAGGCGGTGTGGTTAAATAGATGTGTACAACACTGCATACTGGTGAATAACCACATTTAGATCCAGAGTAAGCAGAGCAACAGTGGTGGACAGGGATAGGGGACAGGGTGTCCAGTCCCATTATCATTTCTTTGGCAGAGGGCCAGCATCTGCAGGGTTTTATACAACATGGTCTGCACACCACCTGCCTATTGCATTAGAATGTCGGCAGTGAGAATCTCACACCCATCTAGTATATTTCCTGTGTACGTTAGTGCTGCTTCCACCTCTATTAATCTTGTACAGGGCATGCACTACAGGGATTACCTGTCGACCTTTAAGAGGCTGCTCTGTTATTGGTCAGAACTCACAAGCTCAAGGCTCTCATTGGTCAGATTCTCATTTGTCCCACCTATTAAGCCAGCACTGTTCACCTGATCACCATGAGTGGGAGGAAGAAGTCAGTGCACTGGGCTCTCATACTAAGGTATTGGAATTTCATGTTTAGAATGTTGTCCACCACCAATTTTAGGGAGGTCACATGCTAGTGTTCAACCAACCCCCTGCCTCTATACACCCCATGCCTCTGACACACTGTCCAAGGCACACCCTGTGACCACTCTCCACTCTCTATCCTCCATGTGAAGAACCTGACTACCGGTTACCACTTGTCATCTGTTCAAGCGTACCTTATGTTTTGTTTTAATGTCTGTCTTTTTCTCAGGACACTTATATTGGATGTGCATGGTGCACGTAAGGTCCTGTGTGTAACAGAATGATGTCATTTTTAGCAGTGAATTCTACTATATAGATTTTTTTTTATTTTGTGATTAAAAAATAGCTTTCCACTTGCAGACTAGAATAAATTATGTATACTTTGTGCCTGCTCCCCAAGTCAAAATTTGCTAGGTAGATCTCGGCAAGCAAGTGGATATGGTTTCAGTTCTGGCCTCCAAACTATATGGTTTTTTTTACAGGTTACAAAATGTTATTTTCAGATATTGAAGATTGCCCAGTTTAACCCACACAATTGAGAGGAGGCGCATGCTAGCAGAGGTATGGATACCAGAGAATGCATTACAAATGACTCATTAGTACTTCATCATAAATAAGTTGATACAGTTGGTTTCCCATGTGTTGTAGTACATTGATCACATTGTCAGTGATTTGGATATACTATAATTCTTGGTTTGGATATAAAGCCACAATGTTATCATTTGTCCACACTCTGTGACCAAATTTCATGCTGTATCTTTGCTGTCCTCTAGGTTTCACGCAGTAATATTTTCACAAAAGGATTTGTCAGTAGACAGCAAAGCTCATGCTTCTGTAAGATATTGCACTACTTAGGTTTTGGTGTAATTTCTCTAGCATTTTGAGTTTCAGCTTAATATCGTGGAATCTCCTATTCCCATATATGTTACTTTGCACAATAGTTCAGCAGTCTTGTGGTAATAATCACATTGAATAGAAAAATTCACTCACTTTTTCAATGAGCATTTGCAATTGCATGTTTCTGGAAGCAATAAAAGCACATACAGGAAGATGATGCATTTATTATATAAGTTTACATTACGGGGCAGCAGCAGAGGTGCTGAGGGGAAGGGGGGGTGGCATAAGTACTGCGATAGATTTAGAGGTATTTTCTGAATGAATGTAGGGACATATGATGGAGGCTTTTGATCTGTTTACAGTGGAAAGTGTTGACTTGCAAATATTTTTATAGTACATATTCAAGTTTTTACTGACTAGTTAAGACAGACAATCCTGTACTGGGGAAACACACTGGAACAGGAGTACTTACTGAGAGCCCAGGATGCCCCTTGTCACCCTTAAGACCTTCAGGCCCATCTTCTCCCTGAAAAATAGTAAAATATTTTATGAATAGTTAACAGTATTTGGAGAAACCATTCACTATTTATTAATTACCAAACTGAAATACTTTCCCTATTTTCATCATCACAAAAAATGTTCCAGACGCTCTCATTGCTGCCTCCACAAAATGCCCAATTTCATAGACACTGCTGCGCCTGAGTTCCATACGACTAAAGGCTCGTACACACTGGACGATGTGTGTACGGAGCAACCTCATCAGCGACAGACCCAGCAGAGGTGCCGGCATCAGCAAGTGCATACACACTTGCCGATGCCGACAACAACGAACAACATTGGGGCGGGGGGGGGCGCGGGGCCATGCTGCATTCGGCAGCATGGCATTATTAATGATATCCCCAGATTGAGCTGCAAGCACAGATGACTGGAGATATCGTTAACGACCCGCGGGACCGTGCATCGTTCATCGTTTAGTGCATACATGCTGGACGATTAGAGCAATATATCGATCAATGATATCGTTATCGTTTATATCATTCAAAAAAATCGTCCAGTGTGTACGGGCCTTTAGAATAGGATGGTAATGTGATAAAATGCATAAATCCCCATCTGCGCATGCACTGTATGCAAAGCTTGCCAGAATTAGCCACATTAAGTATAACTTTCATAATAATATGCTGAAAGCTAATAAATTACTGAAAAGCCATGTGAAAAATCCATTGGTTACAACAGCTATATATAGCTTATTAAATGTAACATACATTGAAACTTTATGTATAGAACAAAAAAAATATGTATTTAGGAATACATTAATTATACGCAGTGGCGTCACTAGGTAGGTGCGGGGGGTGCGGCCAGCACCGAGTGTCACCCTTCAAAGGGGTGACACCAAGAAGAGCAGCACTCACACCCGCGGGCCGCACCCTTCTCAGATACATCTCCACCGCACTTGGTCCCCGCCGACTCCATGAGCTGGATGCCGCTGGTCCTTCACGCCGCCGCCTTCAGCGCTCAGCTAATTCTGTCATCGCGCCGGCATCCAGAGACACACACAGGCACAGAGAATCTCTGTGCTTGTGTGTGGTGCTGGATGCCGGCCGCGATGACGTCATCGCGCGCTGCACGCTGGCTCCGCTTGTGCTTCTGGGAGTCTGCGGGAGAAGAAGAAGGAGCCGGAGGGACTACGACTGTGAGCGCTGCCAGAGAGAGGACCATTTATTTAGCAAGTGACAGGCCTCGAGTGCAGGCCAGGTCAAGAAGAGAGGGTAAGTAGTGGACAGTGCACAGGGAAGGGGGCACAGCATAAGGGGCATTACTGGGGCCACTGAATAAGGGGCATTACTGGGGCCACAGAATAAGGGACATTACTGGGGCCACAGAATAAGGGACATTACTGGGACCACTGAATAAGGGGCATTACTGGGACCACTGAATAAGGGGCATTACTGGGGCCACTGAATAAGGGGCATTTTTTGGGCCACTGCATAAGGGGCATTTTTGGGGCCACTGCATAAGGGGCATTACTGGGTGCACTGCATAAGGGGAGCTACTGGTGGTACAGTATAATGGGTGCTACTGGGGGTACTGTAAAGGGCACTACTGGGGCTACAGCATAATGGGCTCTAATTCAGGGGCATTGCATATTGGGCACAACTAGAGGGGGTATTGCATAAAAGGGCACTACTACAAGGGGAACTGCATAATGGGCACTACTACTGGGGGCATTGCATAAGGGGCACTACTACAGTCATCATTGTATAAGGGGAACTACTACAGTCATTGTATAAGGAGCACTACTGTGGGCATTATGTATAAGGGGCACTATTACAGTGGGCATTGCATAAGGGGCACTACTACAGTCATAATTGTATAAGGGGCACTACTGTGGGCATTGTGTAGCCTGTTTGGATCGGCACTCACTCTGAGCAGCATTCAGCAGCTCTGGTGCCCTCCACGTAAATACAGTCCACAAGCAGCTACAAAGACGGCGGCACTCAGAGGCTTCCACAAAAATTGATGTATTCAAATAAGCATGTTAGACACCAACATTTCGGGACCACAATGTCCCTTTGTCAAGGTAACACTTGGTGGTCCCGAAACGTTGGTGTCCAACGTGCATATTTGAATACATCAATTTTTGTGGAGTGCACCGTCTTTTGTAGCTGTGTATATATATATATATATATAAATATATATATATATATATTACAAAACAAAAGGTGGATAAGGAGCGCCTCCTAGTGCAATATTATTACATATCGGTAACCTTCACCAGATGTGGTCACCCTCTGTGTGAGTAGGGGTGTACCTTTATTAAGTGGAATACACCACTTATGTATCAGCATGAACAACCAAGGGAGTCCTCAAATTTTAGATTCTGGAAACCACTCGATATCTCACCTTCCATAGATGTTAGATTACTGTGACCCTTGTATCCAGCCCATCTGTGTCACCCCTGGATACCGCGGTCACAGTAATATAACATCTATGGAAAGTGAGGGGGGGGGGGTGACACCATGAGCTACCACACCAGGTGACACCAACCCTAGTGACGCCTCTGATTATACGTGTACCAGGGGTTCCAAATCTCTGTCCTCAAGACAGAGGCGTCTTTATAATGGGTGCAAGGTGTACGGTGCACACGGGCCCCTGGGTCCAGGGGGACCCACCCACCACTGACTTATACGCTGAATTAGCTTTTTTATTGAGAAGTTATGTGTCATGTAAATTGCACGTTATACATTTATGGTGGCTGAATTAGCATTCTGTATAAGGTTTAATAACACCGAAACTGTACAAGAATTTGCTTGTTTCACATAAAAGAGATAGAAAGAGAAAAAAGAATAGAACATATCAACTTTAAGACGTCACTGCAGGTCTGTACACTACACAATGGCGTATCTACAATTGGTGCTGGGTGTGCGGTGCCAGGGCTGCCTTCAGAAATAGTGGGGCCCAGGACTAAAAAGTAGGCAGGGCCCCCCTCTTCCCGCATAATGCAGCCTCACACCTCTCCTTTTGGCTATATCGATATGCAGAGTTATACGCACTTCAAGATGCACATGCAGCATATGTGCCAATGATATGCCTCCAGATTTTATATATATATATATATATATATATATATATATACACATATATACACACACACACATATATATATATATATATATATATCATGCAGCATATGTGCCAATGATACCCCTCCAGATTTTATTTATATATATATATATATATATATATATATATATATATATATACACACACACATATACACACACACATACACAGGAACCAGCACTAACGTTATACAGTAATTTCTAGATATAAAGTGACAATTCGTTTTAAGGGAAAACCAGGTTGGTTGCTCCAGTGTCTGCAAATAGCAGGCTATTACATTGGGGCCCATATATGTTCAAGATGCTATTAGCTCTGGCAACATTTGAACAAAACTTCTGCCAGGATGTAGGAAAGCAGGGAAAGCCTTGTGCACCAAAATGACAACTGAAAAGGGATAACAGAGGGATTGCTGCACATGGGGAATGTTTGTAGGACAGGCTGTTGATAGTTGTAGAAGATAAATATATATATATATAATTTCTACTAGGTCTATTTGAGTAAATACATTTACAGTATGTTGTGTCTCTCCAGCCCTGCACTGTGGTGTGGTGTTTCCAGCCCCCTTCTGCCTCACTCTCTGTACACACAGTGTTATTCCAGTGTCTTTGTGCCTCAGCCAGCATATGAAGTTCTTACCCTTCCTTCTTCTTCTGTTCTGTTCCAGACTGCTGCGCTGCTCCTCAGGTGACTGCCGCGGCTCCTCTCTCTCCTTCTGTGGCGCCCGGTGACGTTATGACGTCACGCGGGCCAGATAACTTTATTGTACATCGGGACAGGGACAAAGAGACAGTCAGCAGGGCCGGGAACTTTTTGTCAGCGGCCCAGTTACACCTCGACCGCTGTGCAGTAGCGGCGGTTCGGGCTGGTGGGTGTAGGGCGGGGGTGGGGGCCCTTTCACTTGCACTTGCTCTGCAGTAGCGGCGGCAGGCGCGAGGTAGGAGCGGGCCGGGCCCCCTTTTTCTGTCTGAGTGACTGGGCCCGGGACAGTAGTCCCGACTGTCCCCCCCTGATGGCGGCCCTGTGCGGTGCACACAGGCCCCTTGGTCCAGGAGGCCCACACCACACACCCTGCACCCATATATAGTTATACTTATCCGCAGTCTCCAGAGTGCTGCTCTGCAGGGCTGGGCCGGTGCTGCAAGAGCAGCAAAAATCACAGGGAAAATGGCGACGGCTATACCATCTACACATTACTTATCTGTGCCCACACCAACACCTGAAGTTAAAAGACAACTAAACCCCAAAATTACAGAGATGAAGCATGCAGGTAAAGTACATTGTAAAACAGAGCTTATGGACAAATTTAGGGCTGGATTCAGACCCGCTCGCTAGATGCATTGGCAAATTCGGCAAGGCAGGCGATCGCATGGCAAGGCATTAGCACGCCTACTATGTCTTAGAGTGCGATTGCATTGTGTATGCAGACGCCCACTATCCTGTCTTAAGATGCCCACTTGCGCACTTCATCTCTAAGAAGTGCATGCAACCATCGGTAACATCGAGTACCATAGGATGCGATCGTAGCACTTGTGGTTGACCATACCCTGCCGCAAGCACTACGAGCGCTTAGAGCTCAGTGTAAATTTCAGACAAGTGACATGTACTATGATGCTACCTCTTAATTATGCACGCTTCTGAAATGGCATTGAGACACTCAGGCACGCCTGTGTTCGCACCTCCACTCCCCAGTCTCTAGCGGCCAGCCACTGTCACCACCCACAAACGGCTTCTCCTGTCACTCAATCTGCCGGGCAGTCTATGCGCAGCGAGTGAACTGCAATACTACTACTGAAACCATTCCCTTTAGTATTACTGCCAATTTAAACCTGTGGGCAAAACCACCAAATATAATCAATTTGAAAATCAGCAACTTAGTAAATATAGCCCTGCCACTTATTTACTTACCATTAGCCCCTTTTGTCCTGGTGTTCCTGGTTCCGTTTGGGGACATGGCAGGGATTTTCCTCTTTTCCCCTTTTCACCCTTATAACAAAAAATTACATTTCAATTCATCTGAAATCACTACTTTAGTAATTCCCTTTCATAGTCACAGGTGGAAGCTCTGTGGGTCTATTCATTGCGTTTTCAGTTATATGAGGGGAGTTCTGCACCTCACATCTTATCCATACATACACCAAGGGTAGTTTTAACGATGCATATCTATCTATCTCATATTATATATTCTGTTGACCTTTCAAAGGAATAATATTAATTCACTAGGCATTGATTAGTATCCAAGTAATATTGATTATCTCTTAAGTACATCAATTTAAAATTGAACTTAATAGGGATGTTGCAAAACTCTTTATGGGAAAATTATTTGCTGTCTCGGATTATTACCACATGGGATCATGTATCCAATATCCAATACACAGGCATCACCCTCTCATTAGAGTGAAAATATGATGAATCTTTATTTGAAGTATTTATTAAATTCACCATACATAGAGAATATAAAGGATAAGTTGCATAGGATTAAATAAAAATAAGATTTATTTTGCAGCATTCATACCCTTATATATTAATGAATATTCCTATCGTATATACTTCAGTTTGCAATACCCCCTATTGGATACTAATATATTGCTCTTTGAGTATTGTGCAGATGCTTATTAATTACAGCGCCCTCTATTTGGGTATACCCATTGCACAGTAATGATAAGTACATAAATGTTACAACTGTAGCACCATCTATTAGGTATCTATATATTACTTGTATGAAAACTGTGTGAATAGTATAATAACAGCGCCCTCTCTTGGGTATATTTTACTGTACAGTAGTCATTTACATAGATGTGTTCCAGTTGCAACACCACCTATTGGATGTTTACATATCGCTTAGTAGTGGCTGTGCAAAATGTCCTTTATTGCAGCGCCCCCTATTGGGTGTATCTACTGCGCATATAGGGTCAATTATGGCTCTAGTGTAATATGCTCCCACAGTAAATGATATAAATTATATGTCCAAATCATTTGTCATCTCATTCAAGCACTTGGTGGGATGCATGTAAATACAACGATCTTTGTAGGTTATAAAACAGAGCACAGGAGAGCGGTCAGAGCCGCTCTCGTCTTAATTATAGTGCCCTCTTTTGGGTATACCCATTGCACAGTGATGGTTTAGTTTTAGTACATAAATATTACAACTGCAACACCATCTATTGGATGCTTATATATTCATATGAAAACTGTGTAAATAGTATAATAATAACGCCCTCTCTTGGGTATATTTTACTACACAGTAATCATTTACATTGATGTGTTCCAGTTGCAGCACCACCTATTGGATGTTTACATATCGATTTATAGTGACTGCAAAATGTCTTTTATTGCAATGCCCCCTATTGGGTGTATCTACTGCGCATATAGGGTCAATTATGGCTCTAGTGTAACATGCTCCCACAGTAAATGGTATAGATTATGTGTCCAAATCATTTGTCATCTTATTCAATCACTTGGTGGGATACACGTAAACACAATGATCTTTTTAGGTCATAAAACAGAGCACAGGAGAGCGGTCGGGGCCGCTCACGTCTTAATTATAGCACCCTCTTTTGGGTATACCCATTACACAGTGATGGTTTAGTACATAAATATTACAACTGCAGTACCATCTATTGGATGCTTATATATTCATATGAAAACTGTGTGAATAATATAATAACAGTGCCCTCTCTTGGGTATATTTGCTGCACAGTAGTCATTTACATAGATGTGTTACAGTTGCAGCACCACCTATTGGATGTTTACATATCACTTTGTAGTGACAGTGCAAATAATGCCTTGAAAAAACCCTTGAGTTGTGAAACGTACGTCGGCGTGAGCGGCCCTGACCGCTCTATTGTGCTCTGTTCTATGACCTAAAAAGATTGTTGTATCTACATGTATTCCACTTGATAATTGAACAAGATGATAAATAACCTGGACATATAATTTATATCTAATACTGTGGGAGCATGTTACACTAGAGCTATAATTGACTCTATATGTGCAGTAGAAACACCCAAATAGGGGGCGCTGCAATAAAAGACATTATTTGCACAGTCACTACAAAGTGATATGTAAACATCCAATAGGTGGTGCTGCAACTGTAACACATCTATGTAAATGACTACTGTGCAGCTCTGACCGCTCTCCTGTGCTCTGTTTTATAACCTACAAAGATCGTTGTATTTACATGCATCCCACCAAGTGCTTGAATGAGATGACAAATGATTTGGACATATAATTTATATCATTTACTGTGGGAGCATATTACACTAGAGCCATAATTGACCCTATATGCGCAGTAGATACACCCAATAGGGGGCGCTGCAATAAAGGACATTTTGCACAGCCACTACTAAGCGATATGTAAACATCCAATAGGTGGTGTTGCAACTGGAACACATCTATGTAAATGACTACTGTACAGTAAAATATACCCAAGAGAGGGCGCTGTTATTATACTATTCACACAGTTTTCATACAAGTAATATATAGGTACCTAATAGATGGTGCTACAGTTGTAACATTTATGTACTTATCATTACTGTGCAATGGGTATACCCAAATAGAGGGCGCTGTAATTAATAAGCATCTGCACAATACTCAAAGAGCAATATATTAGTATCCAATAGGGGGTATTGCAAACTGAAGTATATACAATAGGAATATTCATTAATATATAAGGTTATGAATGCTGCAAAATAAATCTTATTTTTATTTAATCCTATGCAACTTATCCTTTATATTCTCTATGTATGGTGAATTTAATAAATACTTCAAATAAAGATTCATCATATTTTCACTCTAATGGGAGGGTGATGCCTGTGTATTGGATATTGGATACATGATCCCATGTGGTAATAATCCGAGACAGCAAATAATTTTCCCACAAAGAGTTTTGCAACATCCCTATTAAGTTCAATTTTAAATTGATGTACTTAAGAGATAATCAATATTACTTGGATACTAATCAATGCCTAGTGAATTAATATTATTCCTTTGAAAGGTCAACAGAATATATAATATGAGATAGATAGATATGCATCGTTAATAATTTATCAATAAGAACAACACTCAGATTACAACTTCGTTTCAATAAATATTTTTTTTTTTTATTAATTCATATTTCACACAAAAAGTAAAAGTGAATTTTAAGTATTAATGAAATAAAAGTTACATTTTATTGACTTTCTTTATTTCTTCATGTGCGCCAACTAAGAGACAATACTTTTCTTTCTTTCTGTATATGCTTATTTTTCTATTGTCCTTGGCAGCACCCCCACAGATCAATTATTCATGTGATATATATTAACCATTTGGGGCCATTATAATAATTTCTTGTTTAAACCAAAACCTAGTGCAGAGCTGTATCCCCAATTCCCTGTCCCCAATTTAACAATTCATCATATACCTAATTTAAGGGAGATAATTATTTTGCCTGGCAATTGCTTTGTCTCCGTATACCTGTGACTAATTTGTCACATTTACCCATGTTCTCTAACTGCTTTGTAGCAGTCGATGCTCTGACCACATGACAAGTGATGAGACAGAACAATGCTTAATGTCATTAACGACATTGAGTCCAGCACTGCAGAGCAAACACTAGACAATATCGCTCATGGATAGTGGTTACCCGCCCTTACACATGGTTACAGAAATAATATGATGCTTACTTTATGTAGTAGAAAAGACACAAAATAATATTATCTTAATATTTTACAAAATTTTACTAATGTGATTCTCCTCTCAAGTGGATCCCCTTTTCTGCTCCAATCAGCTGTTTTTCATTGCCATTCTTCAGTTCAAAATGGCAGGGGGTTCAATATGGGGTGATTGGCCCTCCTGCTCATACCCCTCAGTTTTCGCCCCGGATGTGAGAGAAGCAGAGGAGCCCTGAAATTGACGGCTGCGAGAAGCAGTCACAGAGCTCCAAGTAGTAGGTGGTGGTGGTTAGTAAAATGCATTCAGTAGGTGCTAGTACAGCTTTAAAAAGTATATGGAGTATATGGAGTATATAACCAGGTTATACTCTTTCTTTGAATCAATAAGTCCTATATATCTTGCAGTTTGTTCCTCTGCCTGATGAGGGAGTCCCTTAAACTCCAGGGATCACCTGCTACTAGTTTCCTGACATAGAATCCCTGTACTCCAATTATTGGTTGTCTATTGCCTAACTATCAATGTGGGCTGCAGGTCAAATACTACCCCATTACTGGCCAATGCAGAGAAAAAGAAATCTGCTATGCAATGGGCATACTGTATACTGTAACCTGACTATTTCATAGTCTCTATAGGTTTGCTGCCTGTATTTTCAGTTTCTTTAGCGCCTCTGTGTGTGAGGGCTCAATTATAGAGCTCACTGCCGATCACCAAACTCCGGCTCCGACTGCAGTTGCAGAGATAGGTGTGCTTCCCAGTCTCTCCTGTGATTACTGCCAATCACCACCTCTGACAGCCTGTCTGACAGCACTCTAGGCCTTCTATATCCCAGAAGGAAGGGGGGGGGAGAACGGACTGCTGCCAACAGGTGGCGCTACCACTGATTGCAGTCACTACTTAAGCAGTCAAGCCCACCTCACTTGTACAATACCTCTTTAGCGGTAACGTCCAGCCTCAGCCTCCTTAGCCAGAGGGACGTCTCCTGTCTGCTTAGCCGGGACCTCCACTTACAGCCCACTCCACAATGAGACACTGCCCCTTCCGGGCACTTCCACCATTACCACCACTGAACACTGCTGCTGATGATGCCGCAGGTAACCAACTCTATGGCAGAATGAGTGCTATTGTTCAGGATCTCCAGTTTCACAGCTTCACAGCTTCTGTGTTCCTTCTCCAACTCCACCCCCCATGTGCCTGACCGCCTGATTGCTGGTCAGGACACAGGAGGGAGGGGGGGGGGTTGAAAGAAGGTAATTTCCACACTAAAGCTGGCCACACATCTAAAGATTATCTGTCCAATCAGCCGACTAGTTGATTGGTTGGAATGAAAATCTGGTAAGGTATGAAAGCAAATGACAATCAGCAATTTACTCCCAATTGCCAGGAAAATGGACAAGAACTGTTGTTTGAACAAATTGTTTAGACCAAACATTTGACAAACTTGTCTGAACGACCATTTTCATCTGTTTTCTGGCATTTAGGAGCAAATTGCTGATCATAACTCCCATATGTTACCAGATTTTCATTCCAACCAATCAACTAGTTGGCTGGTTGGAAAGATAATCTTTAGATGTGTGGCCTGCCCTTCTTTCTCTGACAGGAACCCAACCACTCCCAGTCATATCACTCCGCCCCTACAACATAGACTGTCATATGAATACATGAAACATATATGCTTATTTCTCTCTCATAAATTGTACATACATATTATTTACTAAAACTTATCTCTTAAAGAATGAACAAATTAAGCATGTTTTACCTCAGAATATGTATGTCTATTAATACTGTATTTCATTTAACCCTTAATCAGGGTTACATTTAACTTTATCAGAATAACAAACAATTCATTAGCAGACTTTTCGGAGATAACCTCCTTTCATTGCGTCAGGCAGGCTGAATAAAAATGAAATTCAAAAAAACAAAGCAATGTTTAATACACAAAGTAATTTTTAAAGGAATAGACTTGTTGCAGTGTACATTATTGCCATACTATTCCTATCCAGTACAAAAGCACAGTTCTGTATTTCTAAATGTGCTCTTGTCAAACAGAAAAGAAAGATTATGTAGTCATTGAATTAAAGCTAGGGAATTCTCATAAATGTCCATATCATGTAAATATTGTAGTGTCGAATTATTATTATTTACTTAAACAGCATTAATCATATTAAGCAGAGCTGTACAAAGAATACTGTATGTACTCATAATTCCCTGACACACACACAAAAACTCCACACAGATAAGGCCTTTGTTCTGAATCCAACCCATGACCCCAATACAATAAGGAAGCAAGGCTAACCACCATGTGACTATGCTGCAGTAGATGGCATGGTGGCTAGCACTGAAGAGAACATTCATACACCACTTAAAAAAGGCTGAGAAAGGGGGTGCGATTGGGAGGACCAATCAGAAGTTGCAATGTCTGTTATTGCAGCTTCTCATTGGTCTTTCTGCACACCCCACATCAACTCCCTCTACCACTGCAGCATTGGACAGCCCCAGTTTTCAGTAGGTGTCAAGGTTGCATGGAGCGCCAAGAAAAATTATGGCTATAAGGAGAAGCCTCAAGGGATGGGGAGGAAATAATGTTTTCTTGTTAGTGCAGCTTTAAATTTAAGAAAGGTTAAAAAAAACTATTAGGAAATCTAAAACACCTTACCTTTGCACCAGGATCTCCTTTGGGTCCTTCACGTCCTTGAGGTCCAGAGGCTCCTATCAGTCCTGGATGTCCAATTGGTCCCCTAAAGCCACTTAATCCAGGAGACCCTTTACTGCCCTGAAAAAAGCAGTGCACGAATATGGTAAGCGCAAGATATATCCTTGCCCACGTCAAGTTTTTTTATTGGATGTATCAAATATGTATACCAAATTGTTCCCATCATAGTAACTTTTAGCATAATATCAATACATTTTACAAATATAACTAGGGTTGGTAAAGGAGGTTGAGTAGGTTTTGTTGACAATCACAATGTTGACAGTAATTATATAGACACCATTATGTCAACAAGTACATGTCGACATGTTCAGTGTGTCGACAACCACAATGTCGACTTGCAAAATTCAACATGTTGAACAATGTGGACTGGTACATAATGTCGACACCCAATTTTAAGTCTAACTCTAAAATGTTATTGTCAGCATTTTGACTGTCAATATTTTAACTGTGCCAACATTTTGTAGGTGTCAACATTTTGTAGGTATCGACATTATGACATTCGACTTCATGGTGGTAACCTTTTGACTGTCGACATATTGACTACATCCCAGTACGGAAATATTAACTTCTTATTAGAGACTACACTGAAAAAAAGACTTGTGTGATTCTGGGACATCTTTGCATAAAACATATGAGAGCCCTGTAATTTTCCCTGGTATTGCGTATTCATAACCTCATTGCACCTTATTCTGAGTATTCACACAGTGATGGTGGTTTTGCAGATGTGTGCAATAGATATTAGCCTGGACTATATGCATTCAGGAAGCTGACGGTCGAAATGCCAACCGCCGGCTTCCCGACTGTGCAATCCCGACAGGACTAATGATAGGCGTCGAAATCCTGACGCCTATCATTATCCCTATGCCGGGAGCCCGACATACCGAACGAAGGGGGGAGGGCTCCCGGGGGGGACTTAAGGTTAGGCACCACCCTGGGAGCATTAGGGTTAGGCTAGGGGAAGGGGGGGTTAGAGTTAGGTGCCACAGGGGGGAGCTTAGGGTTAGGCACCCTCCCCGGGAGGGTTAGATTTAGGCTGCGGGGACAGTGGGAGGTTAGGTTTAGGCACTTCCGGTAAGTGGTTAGGCACTAGGGGGAGGTTAGGGTTAGCCACCCCTAAGGGAGGGTTAGGGGGGGAGAAGGTTAGGTTAGTTAGTTTACTTATCAGGATCTTCACTGCTGCCGGTCTTCCGGCGTTGGGATTTGAACCGCCGGACATGGGTCTGGGAGTCATTCATACCGATGCGGTCTGGACAATAGAGGAATTTTAATGGCCTGCTGGCAAATCTACTTTATTGCAATATCCCCATTACAGTACCTAATATTGTCAATCTATAATGAGATTGAATGGGCAAACGTAAAGGCATGTGTTCCATGAGTGTGGGGACTGTGATGGGACACAATAATGCAGAGTCCTAAAATATCACAAGAGAGAGCAACTCAAGGGGAAAGAGTGCATTTACTGTATATTAGCCAATAGATATGATTTATGTCCTTTATACTATGGCCACGGTAATGTCATTATCGCTTACCCTGGTTATCAACAAAATAAGAGAAAACAAGCAGTTATATGAAAGCATTATGGTTACATTTATAGCATAGTGGCAGAGGGATAAAAAACTGCAAGACTGTGTATAGAGCAATGGTTCCCAACTGGGTGCTGGGGTGCCTTGGGACACTCTCAGGGGTGCCTCAGGTTGTTGGTCCAACACCATATCAAATTATTTATGGTCAATGTAATGTAAATATGTGGACAAACAGATGCGCAAACCTGTCCACCACCACCACATAACTTAACCTAAGGATGACAGGTAAGCACAATTTCTCAATACAATTTTTGGCTTAGGGGTGCCTTGAAAATATATTGATACTCTAGGGTGCCATGATTCGAGAAAGTTTGGGAACCACTGGTATAGAGGATGTACAGCATAGGATCCCAAATATGTGATAATCCCACTTTAGGCTGAGCCAGGGTTAATCTATGGATACTCAGCATGCATGTATATGAAATGTACAGTAAGTTTCAAACACACTTTATCCCCTTTATCTCCAACAGCTCCTGTGGGTCCATCCATTCCCTTCTCTCCTTTATCTGCCTGTAAATAAATAAATAAATATGTATTATTTCTTTATCCAGAACACCCACTAACAGCCATGTTTGGCTTTGTGTTTTAGCAATAACATTATGCTATCATTATACAGGGGTGATTATAATATACTATGTATATAAGGTGGTTACCCTAAGAGTTTATACAGCACACAAGTCAAATTGGCCTTACAGATTAGGTTATTCTTAACTATTATTTATAAGACATCGCAGTGTGGGGGTGATAAATAAAAGTATCATTTCACAATGATTGCAGAACAGCTCAGGTTGTGAATGGCTGGAATGGATGCGGACTGTGACAGGTGCAGTCACTGGACTGAGGGCCTGATTCAGCAAGCAAGGCACAGGAGAGAACGCACGCACTTGGCCTATGGGTTTGTACTGCGCATGTGTATGCATCACACAGCGTGTGCGGTCGGGACAGCGTATGCAGACTACACGCAGACCCCTTCCGATATTGATTGCCACGAACTACCGTTTGTGGGTGGTGACTGGGGGTGGTCGGGCGATCACAGGCGTGCCTTTGCGTTTTAAGGGCGTGCATAAATTAGCCACTGCTGTGCCACATAAAGTGATGAGACTCCGTGCACACAGGAAGTTGCCAAGATCCTGCGCAAGGTCTGGTCAACCACTATTATGCAAATGTGGTTGATGTTACCGATGTTTACGCTATCTTGCGTACTCATCCGGCTTTGAGTAAAAGTAGATGGGCGGCTTAATATAGGGCTGGACAAGTGCATCTTATGCTGCTGTCTCTGTGCGTATGCATTGATTAGCATATCCTCGCAGTGGCTGGCTGCGTGCGTCTGCTAGCGTGCATTCCATGCTGAATCAGGCTCTGAGTCCGCAGCAGTATACACTTGGCAAATGCATATAACCAGAATCTGGAACAACAGCAGAATGCACTAGGCAAGCAGATAACTGGGGTTTGAATCAGACACAGCAGCACTGCAGCCAGGAGCCAGCATCCTAATCTTAGGGGGGAGAGTATTATTTTGGCAATGAGCAGTCAGCAGTTCCTGGTTTAAATAATGCAACCTGGGCACTGATAGGCTGGCTGCATCATGTGACCGGAGTTGCTGGAGACTGGTTTGCCAGGAGAATTGTGTGTTACAGTCCAAGATGACTGCGCCCATGAAGCAGGACACCAGGAAGTGCATGTTTGTAGATGAGTGACAAAGGTCTCAGGGATGCTGCAGGCGGCCAGCAGGGACACAGATGGCAGTGATATGACACCGCCAAACCTGGTAACAGGGCTAAGACCCTGGTGTGTGACACTGGACCTCTGGTGAGTGCACCCTGCCACACTTCATCCTTCTCACAGTTGAAAAACAGTCCAACATTCTGAAGCATCTACATATACATCCATATACATCCAGTAGCGTCCCTCCTCACGGTGTCACCCAGTGTGGGGAGGGACAATGTGCGTGCGGTGCAGCCGTGCGCCACCAAAAAGGGTGCGTGGCCATGCGAGAAGAGGGCGTGGCCACGTGACCCGAACCCCGTGGCTATTACTTGGGGTGAAGGGGGGTACAGAAGGCCACTGTGTGGAGTGTTGGCCAGCTCCCTTAGTGACAGGACCCAAGTGCTGCACTTAATTCTGCAGCTCCTGCTCCCGCCCACTCCTCCGTCCTTCCAGGCTGGCCCGCTCTGCATTATGGGAGAGACATCATGACGTCTCTCCCATCCATTAACCACTGTGGAAGCTGGAAGATGGAGCTCATGAGTGACCTCCAGCCCGGCTCCGGCATTGGGCGCAGCAGTCAATGAGAGTCTGTCTGACTCTCATTGACTGCTAATTAAAACAAACACACAGGCACCGTCCAGTCAGCACTACACTGACCACAATTAATATTTTATCACCTAGCCTGTTAAAAATGATATACCCTGAATTGCAGTCCCTCTTGGCTGAAACGATTGAATGCTCACTACGTTGGGTTAATCAAAGGTTTTATGACAAAAATAATAAAGCCCATACTCTACTAGCTAACAAGCTTCATGCTAAAAGTTAATCTGGCCGCCCAACTTATGATCCCCAACTAATTAATAATATCTTCTCTGATTACTAAAAGGCATTATATAATTTAAACTCTCCTCAAACCCATGAGATCCAAAAGTACCTTAATTCCTGTAAACTGCCTCAAATTGACACCGGTTCTTGTCAGCTTCTAAATGCTGATAATTTGATTGAAGAATTTGAGGCAGCGCTTAAATCTAAGAAACCGTCTAAGACAACAGGCACTTTTGGATTTCCGATAGCATACTACAAGTCATTTGCCCTGCAACGCCTACCACACATGGCTCAACTATTTAATAAAATGAAGCATGGATCTCCATTTCACTCAGAGTCTAAAGCTTCCCGTATTGTAGTTATCCCTAAGCACGGTAAAGTCCCTGCCCTCTGCTCCAACTATAGGCCCATTTCATTATTGAATACCGATTTTAAGCTTTTTACAAAAATCCTAGCTACTAGGTTAAATAGTGTATTGACTCCTTGGTCAATTCTGTCCAAGTAGGCTTTATTCCATGTAGACAGGCCCCAGACAACACGAGATGTACCATAAATCTAATTAATCATATTAACACTTCTAAATCACCCTCTGTCGTACTAGCACTAGATGCAGAGAAGCATTTGATCGTATATCCTGGCCTTTCTTATTCTCTACACTTTCCTCCTTTGGATTTCAGGACTAATTTATGACAGCAATCAAGGCTCTCTACTCTCACCCTTCATCAATGGTACTGACCAATGGTTTAGGTTCCCCTCATTTTAAATTGGCTAATGGTACCATCCAAGGTTGTCCATTTCACCCTTAATCTTTGCTCTTTGCATTGAACCCCTGGCAGCTGATTTATTGATTTATAGCTATCAAGGGGATTAACATGGGTAAAACCAAGTATAACTTTCATTGTTTGCAGATGATGTTCTCTTGACAATCTCTAGCCCTTTAGTATCCCTACCTAACCTTCAAAAAGAACTACCTTTATATGGCTCACTTTTAGCATATAAAGTAAATCATTCCAAATCAGAAGCCCTGGCATTAAATGTCCCCCTACAGATGCAAACAATACTGACCTCCAAATTCCCATTTCTCTGGAGATCCTCAGCTAACAAATAACTTGGGGTCTACATTACTAAATCCTACTCCTCCCTCTATCACGCTAATTAAATACCCATGATAAAGACACTTATACATGTGGTCATAGCTGTCTAAATATTTTGTATCTCCTGGGTACAGTAGGTAGGATTAATGTCCTTAAGATGAATCTTTTCCCCAGTTTATTATACCACTTTCAGACCATTCCAGTCTCAATACCAAGTGCGACCCTCACTTCACTCCAGAAAATATGTAGTAAATGTATATGGGCGGGTCATAAACCTCATGTTAGGAGGACAATTCTCAGCAAAAGTACAGTTTCGGGTGGTTTAGGTCTTCCTATCTTGCAATCATATTACATAGCATGTCAACTAAATCATATATCCTGGCATTCATCCAAGGGAGTTAAGAAATGGGTAGATACTGTATTGAAAATTCCTTATTTCAAGGAGCAGTAATTAGCACTCTAATTTGGCTTCCTAAGTCTTGTAGACCAGCCTCGGCTTATTTAGTTCCCACTATCAATTTTACTCTCCAAATATGGGACAAAACCAGTTCCAAACATGATCTTTCTCCATATTCATGTCCTCTAACTCCAATTTGGGACCACACTTGGTTCCCCCCGGGATGTGACAGTAAAATAGCGGATCCATGGCATAATAGTGACATTGACCGATTTCTTAATATCAAAGATCAATTTACCTCTTCCTCTTTTGAGGATCTCCAACAACTTCATGGCTTTCCCTCCTTGTGCCAATATCAATATTTTCAAATTGTTAGTTTCCCCCGATCTCAATCTAAATCTTCAACGATACGTCCTTTTACCTCATTCGAACGCTTATGTCTGTACTCAATTGGTAGGAAATGAAACATTTCAGTAATTTATAACTCTGTTTTGGCTCCCAACCCCCCCCTGAATTATCATGGGAATTAGACCTCTCCATATTTTTAGAAGATGACCAATGGGAGGAGATTAGACTACGTATAGCTAAAGCATCTACTAATGTAGCAATTAGAGAAATTAGCTACAAAGTCTATACTCGCTGGTATTTAGTTCCAAGTAGACTTCACTCCATTTTTCCTGCAACCTTTAACATGTACTGGAGACTTTATGGCGAAATAGGCACTTTTGGTGGATTTGTCCCATACTTTGTTCCTTTGGGACCAAGGGCCTGATTCAGACCCGCTCGCGAGCGCAGGACGCTCGCAAGCAGGTCGATGGTGCCCTACTGCGCATGCGCACGACGGAAGGAGCTCCGTCGTGCGCATGTGCGAGACCCGGCTTGCGACGGGGTAGCCGTCGCTCCGGGTCTCGCACCAAAGGGGGCGTGCTGTCGATGTTGATTGACAGCACGCCCCCTTTGGTGGGCGTGCCTGCCAGACAGAGGCGTTCCCATGGGAACGCCTACCGTCTGAAGCCGGCCCCACTGACATCAGTAGTGATGTCAGTGGGAGTGATTTTGGCTCTGATAGAGCCAAAATCACCCCAGGGCTTGCGGCAGCGAGACCCTACCGCAGGGTCTCCGTCGCAAGCCCGATGGTCGCAATGGTCTTGACCATCGCGACCATCATCATGGACGCTCGCTATAGCTGTGGGTGGTCACCCACAGCTATGCGAGCGTCCAAGAGGCCGGTCCATTTTAATGGAGGAGGGCCCTGATTCAGAGCGAGCGCTCTGTTCAGAGCGTTCGGCTCTGAATCAGGCCCCAAGTCATAGCTCTGATCACTCAGGCCCTCAGATCTGGATTTACCCTAGCGCCTGCTGTAGCTTAGCTAAATGCCATGATAAACTGATTATTCACATTTGTAATGCTGCTAAATCCCTAATTGCTAAATACTGGAAAAAAATATTTTCCCCCTCGTTGCTCGCCCTATTAGCAAAATTTTATTACATTGCTAAAATGGAATATGTTACCAGTTTGCAAAATAATATGGTAGCTAAATATCAAACAATTTGATCCCCTTGGCATCTATCACAATCTCTCCCTATCCCTGGACTGATTTCTCTGCTCTCACCTACCCCCTTTTTATTTTTTCTCTTCACCTAGTTCTTTTTTTTTTCTTCTGTTTCTATTTATAAAATAAAATTTTAGATGACCATTTTATTTTCTGTAGGTTAATACTCCCTAATATATGTAGTTTTATCTTTGCAGTTTACTCCACACTGAAGTATTTGTATTGTATATTTTTCACTAATCGATGTGATAATTGTGTTACTGTATCTCTGTATTTCTGACTGTCGACTTTTTGTTTTCAAAAAAATGATATACCCTTCTAGGTAAGTATCTACAGTATAAAATTCAGTAGTCTGCCACCGCCTGTGGAATCACAGGTCCATAAATCTCTTTAGTTACAATTGTGCAGTCTAGGTGACACAAAGGAAGGAATTCAATTGTTTTCTTGCACCCGCAGCTCCTGTCTAAAGTGATGGGAGATATTCAATTGTTGTGCCGCTGGGCACTAGTGTCACGTTCGTCATTCACTTATTGCGTATATGTCGCTCCCAAAATGCAGGGGATTAGCCGCTTGAAGCAGGTAATCCTGTCTAAAAGCCCAAAAGCCATGCTTTGGTCGGAATTCTGCTTGTAGCTCAGGAGGCTACGAGCAGTAACCGCGATAAGAAATGGGTGCCCACGGCACAAAAAAATTTAATAGCTCAGTTAATAGTTCCACAATAATTCTAACCATAACAATAATAATTTCAGGTTAGCCTAAAATCAAAAGCTTCTTCAAAAACTAGAATCCAAAGCATAAATGAAAAAAACTAATAATGGAGAACACTTTATTTACAAATAGAATACAATGTTTAATTACAAAAAAAAAAATTACAATAAAAATAAATTCAATTCAATTTAAAATAAAATTAAATTCAAAATAAAAGGTAACATTTACAGGAAATATATCTTATTAACTTCTGCTAGCCAAGGGAAGAGCAACAGTACACTACCTTTTATGTCATCCCAAACTCTCCTGTGACTGGTTAATTGGTTTCTGACACTGTTTTTTTATGATGGCTGAGACAGCCCAGTTCTTTCTACATTAAACCTTGAAAATTCATTTTGGTAGGGGGCAACTGGAAGAATGGCTGTTCAATGTACAAATATGTCCACCTACAACTCTGCTAGCGTCAATTGATCGGCCAATATATCGGGTGCCCATCGGCCAGTGTGTACCAGCAATATGTCTGTGAACGACGCTGTTCACAGACATATCACTCCGGCTCTGCTGCAAAGCTTTGCGACCCCATCAACCATCATCTGCAGATATATCTGTCAGATGTGTACCCAGCTTTAGACACATTGGGCCAATGGGCAGTAAACTCTCACAATTTTTAAACTCGGCTAATGTAACAGAGTCTGAGAACATGCAAACGCGCATATTTTTAGACTCAAAAAACTCTCACGATTTAATCTCTCATCCAGATGTTTTCCCAGTTTAAAGATAAAACTCGACCATTGTGAGAGATTACTGCTAAACTCTCACATTTTCTAAACTCTCACCCTATTACATTTGGCCCATTGTCTGCACAAAAAAGTGCAAAAAAAGACACCTCCAAATTCAATTTCAGCCGGTTTTCACCTACGTGGAAAGTCAATGCAATGTAATAGGCGAAAAAGATTCGCCTAAGAATAGCAGGAGAAAAGGAGTGCAAAATTTTTATTTTTGGGTGCAAACGTGGGAAAACCACTCAGAAACTTGGGACAGCCCCCCAAAGGATAACTGTGTCCAAAAATACGGGAAAAAAACATAAGAACACCCCAAAAGAGTACTTTCATTTTGTGGGCGAAAAATTACAAAGTGGGGGGACAAGCAAAAAAATTTGCGAAATAGCCTTCGTAGGGGGCTGCAAGGATGGGTCAGGTGTTTTTAAGATTGCAGGTGCATGCTACAGATGTGTTTTTTGCGTTTTTTTAAACTTCACTTTAGAGACTTTAAAATATGCTAGTACCCATTTTCAAGCACCCCAAATTTGACTAGACTACTTTTTTTTACCAAAAAATACTGCTTTATGCCATTCTTCACTAGTTGTGCAAAGACGCTAATAACAAGGATTTTAAACAACTTCAGTACCCCAAATAGTTTTATTAGGGCTATTGGAACACTTCTACATTGATCCCCAATGTTAGTGCAGTTTTGGGGAGTTTCAGACTGATTTCCCCTATTCCAACAGTACTTTCCATCTGTTCTGCATTCGCCGCTTGCAGTTTTTGCCTGGTTAGTAATTGAATAGGGTGAAAAGCGGGGACGCGCATGAAAAGTTTTCGCGTCCAAAACACGCGATGTAGACGAAAAGTTGGGTAGGCGGAACTTTTTCACCGAAGCTAAACTAATTTGATACGGCCCTTAGTATTTGTTTATCCAAAAAACTATTTAATATCGAGCTCCCTTTTGTTCTCTTCAGTATGGTTTACAGGTTGTTTCAATATCCCTATACCTGCATTTTTAATAATTCCTGTACACATACATACAGGATACCACAGCTAATTTACATTCTTATACTGTATAAAATACTTCAAAAGCTCTCTATCTGTGATATCGGGGCCCTTGAAGTAATTTACAGTATATATCTATAGTTTCATGTGACCAGAGTTATATGCTGATAAAAGTGATACACTTCTCCTGCCATACCCACATTGCTACACCAACTTTATTCTATAATTTCTCTGATGCTAAATCATTAACATCCCGAACATCATGGCTCCAACTTTTTGCTCATACTAGATCTGTTGTCTCAAACATGTCCATTTAACTCCTTACGGGTCATTTTGCATCTGCTTCCTCTAATACCTTGAGCCAACATTTCTGCTCCCTCCTACCAAGCCTGTTAACTGCTATGATATGATATACTCCTGAGGAAGCTGGATGTATTTCTAACCAGCGAAACGCATTGAGCTTGAATCTACAGACCTTGTGATACTCCTTCCTATTGCTGGCGCCATTCACCTATTTGGACTTTAATCCCGGTTTACTTTGGCATCAATATTCCTTCTCCGGTGGAACGCCACAGCCCTGGAGAATTACTGCAATGGCCGCTGCATGCTGCCAAGGACTGTGACAAGTTTGTGACCTGCATCGGTAATTCCTTTGCCTAAGGGACCATTTAAGTCTTACCTTCATTTATCCAGCACAGGATTGTATTATCTCTGGAGGGAGTATTCACTTAGGAACTTTTAACATTGTTCCATTACATTTCTTGTGGCATTAACCATTCATTATTATTTTTCACTTTATATGCTTATTGTGAATCATTTTAATCATTTATATTAAATTGTTGTTTTTATTATATCAACTGTCCATTGATATATTTTGTAGTATCATAGATTTAGTGCTGGTATTTATACACTTTTTGTCCTGTTTCATATATCATAGGGGCTTACATCCCCTATATACCAGCAGCTCTCTGACAGCGCTTGGTTTTTCTTTGTTTCTATATTTAGATTTGAAAGCTATAATTAATTCCCTATCTCTCCTTCTCAGCCGTGTCATCAGCAGGGAGGGTGAGAGCTGACTGCAGCCAGAAGGGAAATAAAAAGTTTTAACAGGAAGGGTAAGTGGTGAAGGTGAGATGTAAAATAATGAGATCAAGAGAGCATGACCTACCGTTTATCTAAGGAAGGAGTGAGGTAACCACATGTATGAAGGATAGAGAAATGATACAAGGTTCCAGAAAAGGAAATTACTGACAAATGTATACATTGCAGCTCATCCACTGCAAATATCATACCATACAAGTTAAATCAGTGTGCATTGGCAAGCTGCCTACTGCCCAATTTATATATTATGTACACACATATTGATGCAGCATGATTACATATAATATACAAAGGACAACAGCTTAGCAGGGAACTAGAAACCACTTTTTTACATACACAATTTAGTCTATTACACTAATGTAGAATAGTGAAGGGTATTACTGTAATGTGGGTGGGAGGGTAGTATAAACTGTAATGTAGGGGGTATTGCTGTAATGAGGGGTATTGCTACTTGCTCTAATGTTTGGGGGTATTGCAGATTGCTGTAATGTGGAGTGACATTGCTGATAGCTGTAGTGTATATGCATGGTGTTCATCTAATGGGGGTGCTAATAACATAATGTTGGGAGTCATTAGGGGAAATAAGCCTCTTTATTAAATGTGAATGCTATAGATCACAGGTTCTCAAACTCGGTCCTCGGGACCGCAAACGGTGCATGTTTTGCAGGTCTCCTGACAGAATCACAAGTGAAATTAGCTCCATCTGTGGATCTTATAAAATGCGTCAGTGAGTAATGAACACACCTGTGCACCTGCTGGGTGACCTGGAAAACGTGACCTGTGTGGGGTCCTGAGGACTGAGTTTGAGAACCACTGCTCTAGATTTAATGGTCGATCAGGTTAGGGGGCTTAGAATGTTTGTTAGGTACATATCCCTTTCCCACACAGGGCCCAACATTCCAGAATCCGACCAAGCAGTATCTGTGTTTAAGCCACCAGCAGGTTTGAAAGCTTAAATAAGAGGTAGGAGACTGTCTGACAACTTTCTTCATTGTGGTGGGACTGTCTTACATACTCAGGGCTTTGGGCCTGATTCAGAGATGTAGGCTAACCTGATGATTAGCCTACATCTGTGATTGTTAGAGGACTGTGCATGTGCAGGATGTGTACTGCGTATGTGCAGCCCTCCATCTACGAGTCATCTCGGAGTGCCTCCCAGTCGCAGCCTGAGTGACAGACTGCAGCGTTTGGGAGGTGGAGCGGGGGCATTTCTGGGTGCGTTCCCGTGTCACCCCTGTTTTCTGGAAAGGACGAGGCCAGGATCTGCGTGGGTGGATGCAGATTTCCTGGCCTTCCAAGCTTAGCTTCAGCTACCGCAGCCTGGCCAGAGAGGCAACCATCGCATCCCATGCTGCGACCTCGGTCGCAGCACTGGGAACGCAGATGCAGGAAGTAGGTGTCTGTTTCCTACATACACCTTCTGCTGCATTTGCATTTTAGATGGATGGGATTGCACAGCCACTTGTGTGTAGCTCTGCAATTTCATCCATCTCTGAATCAGGCCCTTTGTCCTAACTCCAGGGAGGAATGTCCCTCTTCATTCTGGTCAGTTTTAAAGGGGAGCTACATGCACCTAATATTGGTGTGCCCAGCATTGCTAGTGTATTTGAAGGGGAAATGTTTGCCTAACACTGTCTAAAGTGATAGCTACATCCTTTGGCTGATAATCATTCCCCTATTTGGCTGCATGGTGGTACCCACACCAGTGGCCAGTTTTATGTTGCTATGACTGCACCTACTGACTATTTGGCCACACCTTCCACATGAGGCTTCTTGTGAAATATTTTCCAGGGCCACTTATAATTCTCAATCCCCCCCAGCTACCCTTGCCCATTCATTCACATATCTCCCTTCCTGGTTTTCTCATCCACCTACAACTCCTGGCTACTGGTGACATTTCCTCCAACGTGGATCCTGCACAATCCCTTCCTAGTGTTAATCTAGATATTTAAACACATTACATACTACTATCTTTCTAAGTTCATATAAAATTAGGTAAAGAGAGGATGATACTAACCTTTGGTCCTGTCGGACCTGGAGAACCTGATAAACCGGGGTCTCCTTGTCTCCCAATTTCACCCTGGTTATATAAAATAATACTCTTTAGTCAATATGAAGATAATATGGGTAAAACAGATCCATGACCACTGTACTGTTTTATATAAAGATAGTCATATTTCCAAAACAAATCATTAAGAATTGTTTTTTTAAAAAGTGAAAATAGCAATGTATTTATGCTCATAAAACCACTCATACACAGTGTAGATATTTATTTATAAAGACAGCATAGGCAATTAGTTGGCAGATGTGAGTTTTGAAGGTCATTAAAGAAAATGGATTATAGTTGAATAAAAGTCCAATGCAAACGATTAGTTCTGAAAGATAAGCCTAGAAAAGTAAAAATGATGAAGTTTCTGCAAGAAAAAAACATTGAAATGGATTTTGGATGTGATGCATGACTTTAATTGGGGCTGTAACAGTCACGCACCAATAATTCTCAGTCTCTGCTAAAGTCCTGCCTTGAAGAATTCCCTAATTTTTTTTCATGTATGCAGACATAAATCTGAAGTTTGGTTCATTGTTTCTTGACCTTTGCCTAGCTATATGAAACCTGTCAGAATTTTCCTGCAAATCCTAATACTCTTACTTTTTGGAAACTTTTAATCCTATTAGAAACCTGTCTCTTACACAGACCTATTAAAGTGTTAATCACAGACAAGATTTATTATAAGTATGTAGGAAACCGAATCATCCCTTTATAATGTAACCATCACCTGCTCAGAGTGGCTGCAGCCATATGTAATGTGTGTTGTTACTGGATGATAGTTACTAGCAATTCCCCTTATGTGTTAATGATATAATAGGGATGTTATGCTCAAATATATGCTGCAATATAAACTAAGTACTGTAAGTAAACTCCTTGAAAAGGTAAAGGTTTGTATAACTTTCCTTAATATCATTTAAAGAAAAATGTTTATGAATGGAATTTAAGGGTAGAACCCAATGGACGGATCATTTATATTGAATTCCTAAGAAAAATCATAAATATCTTATATAATTGAACATGTATACCAATATCTGTACACTCCCATTTTGTACAATGGTCACTGGCACCGCACCTCCCAAAACTGATTGACAGGCTGCGGCTCAGGGGGTGTGGCAAGCAATCACACACAGTGGGCCCTGCGGGATGCAATCGGGAAACCGGCTGTCTTAATCCCCACAGCCGGCTTCCCGACTGCTTTATCCCGGCGAGGGTTAAATGACAGGCGTCTATATCTAGACGCCTGTCATTTACCCGATGCCGGGAGACAGGCGCCCGGCATCCCGATCAAAGGGATGCCGGGCGGCGCGAGCGGACAGCCGCGGGGGGGGGGAGGGTTAGGTTTAGGGCACCCAGGGAGGACTTAGGGTTAGGCACCCCCCGGGAGGGTTAGGCTAGGGGGAGGGAGGGTTAGGATTAGGCACCCCGGGGGGGGACTTAGGGTATTGTCACCCCCCCGGGGGACTTAGGTTTAGGCAGCGGGGACGGGGGGGGGGGTTAGGCACTTAGAGGGGGATTAGGTTTAGGCACTTGGGGGGGAGGTTAGGGTTAGGCACCCCAAAGGAGGGTTAGGGTGTTAGGTTAGGTTAGTTTTTACTTACCTGCAGACGATCAGGATTTCCAGCGCTGTCGGGCTTCCGCTGCCGGGGTCTCTGCTTCTGTCGGCCTGCCGTGCCCGGGATTCGAACTGCCGGCCAGAGGGACGGCGGTATTTCATACTGATTCCGGCCTTGCGCAGGCGCTCCACCATTAAATTTGTGTGTTAACCATGGGATTTGCGTACAAATCCGAATCAGGCCCTATGTTCCTTTAAGGGTTTAGTTGTTGCTTTTAAAGAAAGAAAACATTAAACCTTGGAATGTGAAGTGAAATTTATTGTTGTGACAGTGTAATGGTTAGCATTACTGCCTCACAGCACTGAGGTCGTTCGATTCCCACTATGACCCTAGCTGTGCGGAGTTTGTATACTCTCCCTGTGCCTGCGTGGGTTTCCTCCGGGTACTCCGATTTCCTCCCACACTCCAAATATATACTGGTAGGTTAATGGTTAACCCTAGTGTGTGTGTGTGTGTGCATGTGGTAAGGAATATAGATTGTAAGCTCCACTGGGGCAGGGACTGATGTGAATGGCCAAATATTCTCTGTAAAGCGGAATATGTGTGCGCTATATAAACAACTGGTAATAAATAAATAATTTGATGTCTCTAATTTTAAGAATATTGTGTAGGATACTTGTATTGTTTGCAAGTGGTCCTTTTCCAAAGTATAATAAAAAGTAAATGATAACTAAACTGTATAGCGTAGGTCCTACAAAATATAATGTTTGCTTTTATTTTAAAAAAATGTGATTGATTGATTAGTTAACTGGCTTACTACACATGCATAGTAATAGGAAAAATATAACACACATACTTTTTCTCCTTTTATACCAAGTTCCCCTGTTCTTCCAGGATAGCCTTGCATTCCCTGAAAAAGAAATAATAAAAGACAGAAGTGTTACATTAACATTAATAAGGATGAGAAAATGCCCACTCCCATCCCACTATAAATTGTTTATGTACAGTACTGGGCAAGAAATGAACGAAGCATTGTGTACTGTGGGCGTGATGCAGAGATGTACGCTATTCTGATGTTTATGCAGTTGAGCTATAAATCGGCAATCTGCATATGCGTCCATACATCTGCGACGGATTGGCGCGATCCTACGATGTTGCAACCCGGCATCGCAGGATTGCTGAAATCCAACATGTTGGATTTTGGCGATTTGACGATCGCGATCAAAAAATGATCGCAATCGTCAAATCGGGAACATTTAACATGTCAAATGTCAGCGATCCGGCGATAGATTGCTGAACATCGATGGTGGGCGATCGGAAATTTCCGATTGCATCCCTGCATCACGATGATCCGTCGCAGATGTATGGGCACCTTAAGTCGCACGGCGCATGCACATTACCGTAGTTGCTTGCAGCGACTATATACTTGCAGTGTGATTGACAGTCAGGGAGCATTTGTAGGAGGTAATGGGGAGTGTCAGCAAAGAATGCAGGCATGTCACATCTGTATTTGGGGCATGTCACAGTCTGCATCTGTGATCCCATACGCAGTGAAGTGGCTCCGACATCTCAGTACATGCAGCCATTCTGTGCGACTAGGGCTATTCAGAAATGCGATAATTGAATGAGCTGCGACAGATGCTGCGTCTTTGTACGCAAGTGTATGGATTGACAAAGCCACAGGTGGGCGTCTCAATACATTCCCTGGCGTCTGCAACATGTGCATATCTTCGTCCACCAGCTGCGTACGTAATCGCAGCTGCAAATACATTAGCGTACATCTCTGACTGATGCCCTGTGCTTGTGTATGTTTCTGCAGCATGGCCTCCATACTGCATAACAAGGCACAGGTGCCTCACCTGCACCTGGTACAAGTGACATCACATGAAGCATCAGTTTTACTGCTGCAGTTATTAGGAGTGCACAACATTTCATGATCTTTAACTGTCCACACAACAGGCAGTAAAACAGGACCACATAACCCAACCAACCATTATTCTTCATACATTTTATTATAACCAATCACATTCTTTTATGTGTATTTTGTCACAGGAAAGATGTCTGTGATTATAGTCATTTAAAAAACATTCCATGATGTACAGTCAGTTGTGTATCTATAATGGGTGCAGTTTGGGACTTACCTGTCTGTGGTCCCGCGTCGGGTGTCAGCGCTGCTCAGAACACAGGAAAATGGCAGCCGCGGCCATTTATCCGGTGTTCTGCTCATGCGCAGTAGACTCCGGGCACACTCTAGTGCCCAGAGTCTACTGCGCATGCACAGAACGCTGGAAAATGGCCGCCGCTCTAGTGCCTGGAGTCTACTAAGGCCACCGGGTAGAGAGGAGGGTGCCCCGCACGGGGAGTGCACATGGGCCCCCTCCTCTGTTAACACGCCCCTGTGTACAGTAATACAAAATGTTACTGAAAGCAAAACACAACCAGACCCGCTAACATGACCCGTTCCATCAGGTACAAAATGCTCTGCTCCTGCACTTTCCACCTAATGATTACAGTCACCTGTGTTGAACTAGGTAATTGATGAGAAATATGTTTCAACACAGAGGTCAGCAAATATAAATTATGAGGGAAGTCCAGGAGCGGAGCATTTTGTACCTGATGGAAGGGGTCAAATTATTTATATTTTTCTGGTATCTTAGGGGTCTATTTACTAAGCTGTGTTAGTAGACAGAGTGAAAAGTGATACCAAAGTGATAAGGTGCCAGCCAATCAGCTCCTGACTGTCATGTTACAGGCTGTGTTTGAAAAATGACAGTTGGGAGCTGATTGGCTGGCACCTTATCACTTTCTTATCACTTTTCACTCTGTCTCCTAACACTGCTTAGTAAATGGACCCCTTAATGTTTAAGAGACTATATAAACACCTGCTCACAACTGCACATTAAAGAGATACAGTATACAGTATATACAGTATGAGGAGAAAATGCATAACAAAACCTTTCTAGAGTATTCTGTATTTTCCTTTGTGCCCCATGTAGTTTGCCATCTTCTGTGAAGCTATGAATATCCTACCCTCCAACATGACCCTTTCCACCCAGTACAAATTGCTCTGCTGCTGGACTTCCCACCCAATTTATGATTGCAGCCACCTGTGTTGAACTAGGTAATTGATGAGACAGGTGTTTCAAATCAAAAATTACGTGGGAAGTCCAAGAGCAGAGCAATTTGTACAGGGTGGAAAGGGTCATGTTGGAGGGTCAGGAATATTCATAAATATTAATTAATGGGACTGTGAATGGCCAATATACTGACAGGATAATGTTCAGTGTGCTCCTGAGAAACAGCCCATGACAACATTATTAAGCTACCAGCACATCATCTCTGACAGATCACACAAGATCAGTGCCAAATGAACTTCTACCCAAACCAACTAATTGAACCAATTCTTTAGCACATCAAACACCTGTATATGCACTTATGTAGATTTGCAGAATGTTACGCTTAAGGTGCGTACACACTGGGCGATAAAGTGGACGACTGAACGATAACGATATCGTTCAGTCGTCCACTTTATCGTCCATTTTTAACCCCAAAAAGATGAACGATAACGATGACGCGCGTTCCCGCGGGTCGTTCGTCATTATCGTTCATCGGGCTGACATGCAGGCCGACCTGACGATCTCGTCAGGTTGCTGCATGTCAGGGAATGGGGGAGAGAGCCCGGCGCTGAACGATACCGTTAATGATATCGTTCAGCGGCTGTGCTCAATGTCATGAACGACATTGAGCACAGCCTGCCGGGGACAACACTACACGATATCGCTCAGGGAGCATATCGTGTAGTGTGTACCCACCATTAAGCTGGCCACACATCTAAAGATTATCTGTCCAACCAGCCAACTAGTTGAGGGGTTGGAATGAAAATCTGGTAACGCATGGGAGTAAATGCTGATCAGCAATTTGCTCCTAAATGCCAGAAAACAGATGAAAATGGTCGTTCAGACAAGTTTGTTAAATGTTTGATTTAAATAATTTGTTCAAACAACAGTTTTTGTCCTTTTTCCGGCATTTGGGAGCAAATTGCTGATTGTCATTTGCTTTCATACCTTACCAGATTTTCATTCCAACCAATCAACTAGTTGGCTGGTTGGACAGATAATCTTTGGCCAGCTTTAGGCTACCTGTGCCTGGAGAGGTGGAGCAGGGTTGGGACGGTATGTTCTCAACTTCTCACCTAGACGTATTTATGCAAATTAGGCTTGTGAAGATACATGTATACAGTATATGCCTAATAGGAGGCGTATCTTGTGCACCTGTTATAGGGAAGTGCAAATCATACTTGCCTACATTTTTTAACTCATCTCCGAGAGGGGGATGCTTTGTGTCCTTAAGCTCCACTCCTACCGTGGCATAATCCTGTGGGTCTAAGAAGAGGAGAGGGCCAAAATGATAGCATTTTCTGAATATTGGCCCTTCCCCCTCACCATACACCCACAATTGTGGGTATTACTCTCCCCATCCTGCGCTTCACTAGGAAGTGGGCAGGATGTGGGAGATCCATCCACTCTTCCGGAGGACTATCGGAAAAATCGTGAGCCAAGTGATTTTCCCATGGAGTTTTTGATAATAGTGGGGGTGGTAATAACTCTACAATCCAATTAGGATTTTACAGAGTGTGTACTATTAATGTTAGTAGTTGTGTTCATTTTTTTTTTTTTAATTACATGAAAAGTACAATAAGATATTTATATATTTCTTTAAAATGTTAGGTTTCTACTAACAGTGTGCTTAATCAAAAACTATACAAAATGACCCTATACCTAATACAGAACATGTCTGCCACAGCAACACACTGTCATAGTGCTATTTCACCTTACTTGTATAAATATAATTTTCGGCTACAAAAACATGTTATTATTCACTTGTGAGCTTGTAATAAAAATACATAATTTATCCTTCAAACAATTCCACTATATCACTCACTCTCCCGTTATCAGTACTCACTATGTGTGTAATAATTGCATTTCACCTCTGTCAGGTGAAGGAAGTATAGCAGTTTACATGAGGAGGTATAATAATTGCAGAATTAAATAATACACTCAAATTATATAACAGAACAAGCTGTTACACAATTAATAAACATTTTTATTGGATAATACTATAATGAGCTGCACAGTAAGTACAACGTTATCAGGCAAGCACAGGGCAGTAGAAATACGATATTAGTACAAAGACAGGATCGTCAGGCCTACAGTGGCTGGTAGGCCACAAGCAGCAAAATTGTCATGTTCAAGCAGGTACTGTAGTCAGGAGTCAGACTGGCAGAGATCAACAAAAGTCAAATGCTAAGCAAGGTGTCAAGCACACAGTAGTAAAATATTGCAAGTAGTTCATATACAGTATAACAGAAGCTAGATAAAGTTCTGGTTGCAAAGTGAGTAACAGGTAGTCAGCGTTTGGTGAGGCAACGGGGTGGCTAGAAAAACACAGTTGTGTCCGGGACATTTTCTGGGTGTGCCCAAGTGAGCCTCTATAAATTTGTTCACAGCTGCAGAGGCACCAACGTCTTAGGTGAGACGCTCATTCTGGGAAATCATAGGCTTACTCAGAGGTACAATGTGCGACCAATGTTTGTTTTCGCTATTGTACATAAGCAGCGGATGTGAGAGGCTGGAGGTGGGCGTCTCTATGCACAAGATGGCGATGTAAAGTAGATGTCTGCTAGCACCATTGGGATCAGGCTGAACATGGTACATCACATAGTGTGAATAAAATAAACTAGAACCTTTATCTCAGGCTAAACAAGATTTAAAGATTCAAGGAAGATTCCTCCTCATACCAGGACAAATTATATATGTCCAAAACTTTCTGGAGCATCTTTAAGGGTACACTGATGTATGCTACGCTACAGAGCCGTAAGTAGACTTTTTGGCGCCCCCCTCCATTTTTTAAATAGGGACATAAGATAGTACACCGGATAGGGCCATGTCTTCATGGGGAAAGGCCAGGGAAGAGATAGGGAATCCAGGAGATGCTGGGGATAAAAGAAGAGGAAGCTACAAGCGAGAATGATAATAAATAGGAAAATTGACAGGCCCAAACAGCGCCCCCCTGGCCTGCGGTGCCCTGTGCCATGGCATAGGTCGGACTACCTTAGTTACGGCTGCGCTATACTCTGCTGATTAAAGTGGCTATGTCCAGACTCACAAGTGGCTGTGTGTACAAGGCATGCTGATGTATGCTGCGCTGTACTCATGCCCATCTGCTCCAGTGTAAAGAAAAAGTAAAGTAATATTTTTAAACAAGAAAAAACACAGGTTTTTTTTGGAGCTGTTCCCCACTGTGTATACAAGCACTCTGACTCCTTGGTCCATAGCCCACTGTGTATACCATTTCTGTGACTCTGTTGGCCGTACCCCACTGTGTATACAAGCACTGTGACTCCTTGGGCCGTAGCCCACTGTATATACAATTACTGTGACTCTGTTGGCCGTACCCCACTGTGTATACAAGCACTGTGACTCCTTGGGCCGTAGCCCACTGTGTATACAAGCACTGTGTTACCTTGGGCCGTAGCCCACTGTGTAAACAAGTGCCGTACCTCCAGAGCCGGTCATAGACATAGGCATTCTAAGCAAATGCCTAGGGCGACTGGAATGCTTAGGACTCTGACGCTAAGCCCCCTGCCGCCGCTGCAGTGATAGGCACTCAGTGTGCAGTGCAGTGGTATGTTTGATTGTTCATTCTAGCCTGACAAAAGTGTCAATAAAGGCGCTGAAATGTTGCATATGAAGGCTTCGTGAGTGGGTAATTTTTTTTCTTTGTTCGGAGTGCTGCCTGTGGACTAATACATTATATATATATATATATATATATATATATATATAATGTGTGTGTGTGTGTGTGTATATATATATACATATATTTTATGTTTAGTGCCGGTAGGACCTGGAGGTTTAGGGGGAGAAGCTGTACACACAACTTGTTGCTGACAAGAGGAAGAGGGTCTCCCTGTCTTAAGTGCCCAGGGTCCCCCGAAGGCTTAATGGCTTAATCCAGCCTTGTGACTGACCGTGAGCCAGAAGGATACAAGATGGCCACGGGAGGGCATGCTATGCATGCTCAGCCGCGGCCACTCCTCTCATGGGCCTTTGCGGAGCAGAGCCTTGAGTGACCTCACGGCTCTGCTTCCATATTAGCCGCCACCTGCCGCTGCTCAGCACCCAGCCATCGGACCAGGTGTCTACATTGTCTACAGCAGCAGCATTAGCTACATCAAAACGTAAGTTTAACTAGCTCAGGCAGGCTGGCAGACAGGCGGGGCGGGCTGACACTGGGCACTGTGGGCAGAGAGGGGTGCTGCATCTGACTCAGAGGAGCTGAGGAATGCAGAAGAATGGCAGCACTCCGTGGATTTCAAAGAAATAACCACAGCACAAGGCTAAATGTTGGTAAAATTAAGCCTTGTGCTGTGGTTATTTCCTTGAACTCCATGGAATGCTGCGCTTCTGCATTTATGTAAAGGGGTCAGCTTTGGTCTCTGGATGTGTCTGTATAATATATATAAATATATATATATATATATGTACAGTATATATATGTATGTATGTATGTGTGTGTCAGGTTTCACAGGTATTTAGATCCAATGAATCCCCAAAACATATATATATATACTAGTGACGTGCAGTGAGGTCAATGGCTGGGGAGGAACACATGAAGATGGGTCTGAGTGCTGTCTCATCCCCTACTTACTTACTTAACGCTCTCCTCACTACACTAAACTTCAGTTTCCATTGATTCTCTTACCTGCATCACTATGTCTTCTCTTGTTACTGAGCTCCAATTTTTAAACACTGCAATGCACTTTCTGGTCACGTGACACATCCAAGGTGTCCATCAGTGTTCACGGCATGCCCTCCATACTCAGAGACATGCCTCTATTAGCTATCTGTTTGTGCAGCTTACTGCCCTTGGTGTGGCCCCACCCCCAGCTCTGCAAGCAGTGTTTGACTATACAGAAGCGAGGCTGAGCCATTGCTGCCTCATCTCTTGTTTCCATGCTGTCTCAGGGAGCCACACAAAGCTGGTGGTGTGTTAACTATAAAAATTATTAAATAAAAAAAAAAGATGTTTATAAGTTATAATTATCTTATTTTTATATAAAATCTCAGGAGTATGACATGGGAGGCACATATAAAACAGCATCATTTGAGTGGCACTCCACTAAATTTGTATTGATTTACCTGGGTCCCCACCCTGGAATTGTATATTCCAAACAATACATGCATGACATGGGTGGCACTCCACGGATTTCAAATAAACACTGTTACAAGCAGTAGCTTATTTCAATGCTTCAGATGCTTTATACTACACCATACGTATATATAGATATATATACACACACACACACACGTTGAGTCTCCCATATCCAAATATTCCAAAATACGTAATTTTTTTAACATGACTGAGATAGCGAAACATTTGCTTTTTGATGGTTCAATGTACACAAACTTTGTTTAAGACACAAAATGATTTAAACTATTGTATAAAATTACCTTCAGGCTTTGTGAATAAGGTGTATATGAAACATAAATTAATCTAATTTCTGTACACAAACTTTGTTTGAGCCACAAAATTATTGAAAATATTGTATAAAATTACCTAGGGGGCACTAGTCAAAATTGGCTAGGGCCTACTCTGCGTACCCCCCCTGTGTATACAAGCACTGTGACTCCTTGGGCCGTAGCCCACTGTGTATACAAGTACTGTGACTCTGCTGGCCGTACCCCACTGGGTGAGTGGGAGGGCCGAAGGACAATTCCATCTTGCACTACCTTTAATTTCTGCCACTGCTGTGTGGTAATGTTTCACAGATGTGCTTTAAACTGCGATGACTGTGCCGCTGCTCTGTCGCTTAGTAACCAGCCAGCTCATTGCAGCCTTTGGCCAATAATGGTGAAAACTATTTTGTGAGCTGTGAGGTGGTCTAAATTGACTGTAAATGACTGGAAATTAATGTTATTGATGTTAATAGTACTCTAGGAACAACAAAAAAAGCCCAAATTATGTGATTTTAGCTTTTTTGTAAATTTTAATAAAATATCCAAATCCAAAACCAGTCACAGCGGTTTGGCAAATCCAAAGCTGGACGACAAATCAGAACCAAATCCAAATCCAGCAAAAATGGTCCGACGCACATCTCTACTTACTATAGACTTGTCACTGTCAGTAATCAACACTCCTAACTGTTAAGCTTTCTGTACTGTGCTGTCAGTAAAGTACTGTAAAATAAAAATATATCCCAGGAGTTCCTGGAGGCGGCCTAATTTTCCCCTACTCCTCATGTATTAATATCAGTCACCAGTCCGGCCTGCAAAGCAATAAAAATGAATGTCTGGCAGGTGGGCCGGTAGGGGAAAATTTGCAAACTCATTGGAGGCATTAAACTCTTTTAATATCAAAGGGAATTTCACTGTGATTCTATAATGAAAATAGCAAAAGGTCCAATCAAGAGTGAAGTTTAATTCACAAAAGTGTCCAGCAATATGTGCCAATGTTTTAGATATAGTGAAGTGAAGATGGTCACTAGCAGGCCAAAACATTGACAAATACTGCTTTACACTTTTTTCAATTAAACATTAGCTTTGAACTGTGAGTGCATTTCTTTCATTATTAATATTCCCTCTCCTCCGAACTGTTCTTTATTTACCCTCCCCTGCATGTGTCTTTACTATAATCCCTCTAACTCTATTTTGTCAATACTGTGAGGATACCACCAAGGTAATGTTTAGCGCTTTTCTCCCTCCTAGCCTACTGTCCTGTCCATAGGTCAGCCTTATGCATGGCTCTTGACCAGGCCAGGTGACAGGAGGATACTAGGGGGAGAAATGTACCGGGCCCCGAGCTTCCCTTTCCCCCCCCATTATGCAGTGCATGTATTTTGAGGGTGCACAGTGAGATCCTGTTCTTGATTGTGCTCACGGTGCAACTCTAGAAAGCAGCCTGTCTCCAGCATGCATTACTCATAAGTGTCAGACTTCAATTGTCAACCAATGACATCCTTGCACTGCTACTAACAGTATAAGGAGTGAACAGAGCCTGGAGGAGCCTGCCCAGTGGTTTGCGGTGAGCCGAGAGGGTAAGCCTACTCCATATTGCAGGTGCAGAAGAGTCCGAGATGGGATGGAGGAGCTCACTCAGTGTACAATACACTGAGGGATACCTACTAATATTTTTTTTAACTGGAGGAGGAAACCGGAGAACCCAAATGAAACCCAAGCAAACAAGGTGAGAACATACATTTTTGCCGCCTCTTAGCTGTCTATGTGCAGGCCATGGACATGAGGCGCGTCATTTGCTGCCCGAATGTGAAACAGCTGCAGGTGAGAATTCATTCTACAGGACTCTCATAGCCTGGAGGAGATGATACCTACTGTATCAAGGAATGGGGACTTTCCTGCAACCGCCGGGAAACTCTCAATCTCCCAGTAGGTGTTCCTCCTGCATCCCACACACTTCCTGGTGAAATGGGGAGGATAATGCTGGGAATTAGTCAGTGAGGAGGAGCAGGGCCAATTGTGCATTTCTATGATATCCTAAGTTACCTTCCGGGCAGGCGTACCAATCCGCATGTTGTTTCAATATTCCATCTAGAACAGTGAGTATAGAGGAATAGCCTCCAAAAGTTCAACCCGACTATTCCTCTATACTCACTAGATGGAATATTGAAATAACATGCAGGTTTATACGCCTGCCCGGAAAGTAACTTTGTGAACTTTCACTAATTGATTGTTTGCAACTTAGTTCACTGAACTGCCGGATGATACATCTAGTTACTTTTTAACCACTGCTTTACAAACAAGCAAGACGCTTCTTAAAAGGCTCAGGTTTACCCCTTGATAATTTGTGCTTCCAGCTTGAGACATTCTAATACACTTTTAAAGATTACTCCATCCTCATGATCTCTAATTATATGTGATTTAGCTGCTATATGTTTTTTTGATTATTTTATATGATTTATTATTTATCTATGTTCTGTATTTTAATGGTAATAAATATACAATTTTTACTATCAGAATTTCTGCACTGGTTTGAGTAACCTTTATTAACGACTCCTGGATTCTGTGGTTGCTTTATCTCTTTTGTGCACATTTTTCTGATCAGTGGGAGTGACTATCCCACACAACCACATTGAATCTATTAAGTCCTTTTGCAACTCCTCAGCGCCTGGGCTATATTTGTTATATACTGTTTAGCACCTAAGCTGCTAATTCTTAACGATGTAACAAATTTTAAAACTTAAACTGCTAGATATCGCTCACTGGTGGATTTCTGGGGCGGTTTGTCTGGCCCTTCTGCTCCACGGGAGGTTTCTGTCCTCCCTGAGCTCGCCCCATGTTCTGTATTTGAACCTTAGGAATGTTAGGAACCAACCTGTTGAGGTCACCGTGACATGGTAGGTGGGCTTGCATTTTTGGGCAATTGCACTCCATGTTAAATTGAATAGTTTATTATAATTGTTCTCATTATCAGTACTCTTAGAGCCTGATTCATCAAAGATCGCTATTGTGATCACGGTAGCAATTGCGCACGCAGTTCTGCTGTGAAAGTATGCTAATAATTGCAATCGCAAAGCACTCTCACTGACGCCCACTTCCCCTCTCGCACATCCGTAATACCTTGCAATCCAGCCAAAACATCGGGTAACATCGAAGTACATCAGAGTCACTCGCACATTTAAGGCAGGTCTGACCCTACCACCAAATTGCTAACTTTCCTGCATGCATTGAGAGCTCAAGCTGCGTATGCCATCGCAGTGGCTAATTTATGCACACCCCTGCAACGGCATACAAACGCACTGACAAGCCTATGACTCTCTGACCACTCCCCCGTCACCACCCCCAAATGGCGCTTTCTGTTAATAACTCTTTGATGGGTCTGTGTAGTCACTGCGATCGCAGTCCCAATCGCAGTGGCTGGTTCGCGCATGCGCACTGCAATACATACGCAGTACGCAACAATCGGCCATCTGCATACGCTTTAGCAGTTGCAATCCTTGCTGAATCAGGCCCTTAGTGCTTAGAGCGTGCACCTGCATTTTCCTTTTTTCTGTGTAACCTAAGGGTTACTCAGATGGTCGATGTTCACGCAGTGGATTCATTGCTGCGTCTTTGGACACAGAAGCGGATCATAGAGGCCTGCAATAGGTGTCTTTTTACACAAGACTCCTCCTGTGGCTTTTGCATATTTTAGCATAGCTGCTGTGTACAAAGATGCAGCGACTGTGGTATAGCGTCCATCCCTGAATCAGGCCCTTTGTCAGCATTTATGTATCTTTCTCCTGGGTCAAACGAGATTTAAAGAGCATCCTAAAGACTCTCCGTTGCCATTGCAACCACCCTAGGACATTGGTGCAAGTTTGTAAGAGTTCTATACTTGACAAACTGGCTCGTTTTTTATCCAGTGCACACTATATATATCACAATACTTCTCTTTCTGTTTAGTATGTTACACTTCAATCATTTTTGTTTTTTGTTATTTCTTTCATGTTATTTGGATCTGTGGTCAAGTGAATTAAAAAAGAGGAAATGGAACATCTGGAAATATCAGATGGGCTGGATGTCAGCTGAGATTGTTTTCTCATTTGTTATTAACATACAAGTATTGTGGTCTTACATATATACAGTATATTGTAATGTATTATTAGCTCCAGGAAAGGAGATGTAAGCTGGCCATACACAGGGCGATATGCACCGCGCAACTCGATGGGAGATCCGACGTCCGACATATTGGGCGGTCCCCACACATGGTGCAATAGAGTGGCCGACCACCCGATATGCCGGCTCTCCCTCCCCCACCCGCATAGCGCTGCATGGTATCGCACATAGCATCCCCAGATCGACTGAACCTGCAGTAAGATCTGGGGGATGCGATGTACGACCCCACGGGTGCGCGCTCTGTCCAATATCATGCCCATACACGGTACGATAGAGCAGCCAAATCGTACCAATCCGTCGGATCGGCTGCTTTATTGCACCGTGTATGGGCACCTTTACTTTTACCTTTTCTATGTAATCTTCAACTGTCTAGAATAGTGGTTCTCAACCTGGGGGACTCATTGTGATGTTGAAAAGTTTTCTGTAATGATGGGGCGTGGACGACACATCAAGGTGATAAATAGGCACATGGGAAAATCAGTGTGTTAGGGATCTCTAGTCCAATGTATCAGTGTGTCATAGTAGGACACTGATAACAAAATGAAAAACTTTAACCCTGTAAATATTAGACCATAACATAACTTTAAAAAATACAAAGAAAACATATGTGAACTATAATTCTGTTAATTTTAAGTTTTCTTTAACTGTAATATATGTGAAATACGGTATATATTTACAGTTCATTGTATTGTGTCTTTTATTTAAATCTTGATGATATTATATTTATTGCTTTTATATATAGTGGCAGCTAAACATTTTATCTAATTGCAATTATATTCATTACAAATGTATCACTTTGCAAATGTTCGGGTACAAATAACTTAAATGGGCTGCCAGGGGAAGTAGAAAATGATTGAGAACTACTGCTCTAGAGCCAGGAACTAGTACAATACCTGTTGTTATTATTATTACAAATGCCCAGAACTGGGATCTTGTGTTTTACTTGTAATTATATCCTGACTGGAGCCTAGAACCAGCAAATTATTGGCAGACCCGATAGATGGTATAGGTGGCAGCAGTGTGTGATGGAGGTCAGTCCATATGATAGATAACTTAACCAGGTCTTTGGTTTATTAATCAGGCAGAACATGTTTGCAGGATGACACACGGTTAATAAACCTGGTATGTACAACAGGTACACAATACGCATATATATAATGGATATACGAGATCCAGCCAGGAATGTATGGGGAGCACAGGTGGTGTGCGGACAAACGGGAGCACACACCTGTGTGTATACATACAGTGGTGGAAGGGGATTAAGCGCACACTAGCATATATATATGGTGGTGTAATGGAACTTGTAGGGTCACTGGTCTCTGTAACAACGTCTCTCTCCATTATAGAGGCTCTCAGGGGCACATATTCTCTCCATAGAGGATGAAGCTGAGGACGTGTGGTATAGCCAAGCAATCTGAGGTAGGGTACAAGAGTCGGAAGTCGCACCTCCTACAGTCCGGGGTCCAGTGCTGCTTGATAGAGTGGAGACAGCATGGGGTGTGCTCTCCTAACACAGATTACTTGTAGACAGAAACTAGCAGTATACCTGTAATCATCAACTATCTAGAGGAAGGAACAAGCAGCTACAATTGTTAATGTCTCCAAGCCCCCTTATGTGTCCAGTGTATAACACCTCGTTGATTTAAAGCTTGTTTCGTCAGGACCAACCTTGCATTCTATTTCATTGCATTGTATGTCATTTGTTTGTTTTGTGATTCCCTAAATGTGTAGTGTAAAGGATAATATAATATTCGGTAATTGACTACTGCTCCCAGCATACTCTCGCTGCATTGTATGTGTATGTCCCTGCCTCAGGTGTATTCGGTAATTGACTACTGCTCTGAACAATTAACTTAGAAGTAATGTTAGATTAAGTAGTTTATCACTGCATAGTATCTGTAGCTGATGGTTTTGAATTTAGTTTTTTATGTTTTTGTTTTCTTTGTTAGCTTCTAGATATATAGACCCAGATGCTAGCTTAATGGTATGTGCTATTTGTTTGTTTAAGGTAATTTACTGCTGGCAATGATAGTGGGAGTGTTTTGGGGGTAGTTAGTAATCAGTAGATTCACATGCCAGGTCTCCTATGTAATGTTCATATTAAGGCTGTATAGCCTTTGGCTGGAGTGCCCTATCTTAGAAGTGCCCGATTTAAAAGTGCCAATTATATTTTAAATCGATTATTGGCGTTATATCAGCGTTAAACAGAAGTGAAACAGATGGAAACCCACCAATCTACAAACAAACAATAACCAAAAAATAAATTGAACAAAGTGGGATGAACAATTGTGAGTTCACATTCATCATACTACAAGATCCTGTGGACTACATAAAATGGACTTTCATCACTGAACTCCCTGTCTAGTGGCTGCATAAACCTGGTGCCTCCCTTGCTACTATTTGTGCGGCTCTGTGCTTTACAAAGTATCCTAATGCATACTTATCTGTGTTAATGTCAGTTTACCTCTATAATAATGTACTTTTATCTTAGCTCTTTTTCTAAGTCTTATATCATCTAGCTCCAACCACTGTCTATTTTATTATTTAATTTCTGCTCCCACCAAATCTCCACTTTTATTATACTCAATAATAAACTTTTGTTTTACAGACGCACTGTTCCCACACTGTACTCTTACTTGCATTTCTGGAAATCTGCACTCTTACATCCTTTCTTCATTCCTACTTTCAACTTTTTCTTCCCCTAGTTACATCATCCTTACCATTATCATGTTTTCTCCAGTTCCCACCTTCACTCAATGTTTACCTAATCTTTTGTTCTGCCCCTTGCTTCCACCTTTATCCTTTCCCCCTTGTCTCCTCAACTTCCTCTTCCCCTTATCTCTTCTCCTCTGTTTACCTTCCTCCCCATCTTCTCCCATTACTCCACTTTCATTCTCTTATACTCCACCGGGGTCCTACGACCTCATTGCTAATCCCTCCTCCCACCCCCCTCTCCATGTCACTTCACCCCACATCCATCCACATATCATTAAGCTCCCTTCCTGTCTACCTTCTACTGGCTCACCTTCTAGCACTGGAGACCACACCATCGCTACACTCTATTCATCTCAGTCCCCCAAATTAATCTCACCTCCATGCTACAGCAACCCTGATAATCTCATTCAAATCTCTCCAACAAACTTTGTCCCTCTATCCTGTTCCCTCTGGAATGCCAGGTCAGTCTGTAATAAACTGGTCCCAACCCATGACCTTTTCATCTCCAACTCCCTGAATCTCCTAGCCATTACTGAAACCTGGATTTTACCCTCTGACACCACTTCTCCTGCAGCTCTCTCCTCTGGGGGCCTCACCTTTTCCCACACTCCATGACCTGGGGGTCGCCATGGTGGTGGTGTTGGGGTCCTTCTATCCCCTGGTTACTCATACCAACCTATTCCCTCTGAACCATCCCTTACATTCTCTACATTTGAAGTCCATGCTATACGCCTCTTCCACCCAGGTCCTCCCTCCAAGTTCCTTGACAACTTTGCTTCCTGGCTCCCTCACTTTCTCTCCTCAGACCTTCTCTCCATTATCCTAGGTGACTTCAATATTCCAATTGATATCCCCACAGAATCCGCTGCCTCCAAACTCCTCACCCTCACATCTTCACTTGGTCTCTCCCAATGGACCTCCTCACCCTCCCATGTGAGTGGCCATATGCTTGATCTGGTCTTCACTCACCGTTGTGATATTTCTGATCACTCAAATTCCCCTTTCCCTCTTTCTGACCATCACCTTCTCTCTTTTAACCTGTCCCTCTCTCCTTCCCCTCCTCTCCAAAAGCCACCATCACTAAGCGTCACATTGACGCTATAAACACAGTTTCCTTTTCTTCCCTGCTTGACTCACTTCTCTCCCCTATCCTCTCTCTCTCCTGCCCTGATCAAGCCACTTCCCTATACACCGCCTCCCTTACTTCTGCTCTGGACTCTGTTGCTCCGGCGATCACTACTCACACTCGCAGATCTACTCCCCAACCCTGGCATTCCAAATGCACCAGATACCTGCAAAAGTGTTCACGAACCGCCGAGTGACAGTGGAGAAGGTCACGCTCTAAGGCAGATTTTCTCCATTTCAAATTTATGCTCTCATCCTATAGTGCTGCTCTCTCCCTCTCTAAACAGTCATATTTCAAGATCCTCATTTCCTCTCAGTCCTCTAATCCCCAGCATCTCTTCACCACTTTCACCTCCCTCCTTTGCTCACCCCCTCCTCGTCTCCCCTCTGTCCTTGACTTTGCTACCTACTTTTCATCTAAAATTGATTCCATATGTCAGGACATCATATCCAATCAGTCCACCAGCTCTCCACCTCCTCCTTTCCCAGATCACCCCTCCCCATCAACTTTACCAACTCTAACATCCTTCTCCCCTGTATCTGGAGAGGAAGTCATGGCCCTCATCCAGTCCTCCCCCCCTTCCACCTCCCCTCTTGATTTTAGCCCCTCTCGCCTCCTCCGCTTCCTCTATCTTTCTGCCTGCTCCCATCTTGCCCACCTCATTAACGTCTCCCTCTCATTAGGCACTGTTCCTTCAGCATTCAAGCATGCCCTTGTCTCCCCCATTCTTAAAAAACCTACCCTTGATCCTAACCTTTTTTCTAACTACCGACCCATCTCTCTCCTCCCTTTTGCCTCCAAACTCCTTGAGCAGATTGTCTACAAATGCCTTACCACTTTTCTTTCCTCCCACTCCCTCCTTGACCCTTTTCAGTCCGGCTTCTGTTCTCTCCACTCCACTGAAACTGCCCTCACGAAAGTCAGCAACGACCTCCTTGCTGCCAAACCCAAGGGCTACTACTCTCTTCTCATTCTCCTTGATCTCTCTGCTGCTTTTGACACTGTGGACCACCCTCTCCTGCTGCACATCCTTCACTCCCTTGGTCTATGTGACACTGCCCTCTCCTGGCTGTCATCCTACCTCTCTGACCGATCTTTCTCAGTTTCCTCTCATTGCTCCTCTTCCCCCCCCCTACAGCCTCTTACAGTAGGTGTTCCCCAAGGTTCTGTTCTTGGACCTCTCCTATTCTCCCTCTATACTTCCTCTCTAGGTGAACTTATCAGCTCTTTTGACCTCCATTATCATCTCTATGCTGATGATACTCAAATCTACCTTTCCTCCCCTGATCTCTCCCCCACTCTTCTGACTCGTATCTCCAACTGTCTCTCTGCTATCTCTTCCTGGATGTCCCAGCGATTTCTTAAACTTAATATGTCTAAGACAGAGCTGATCGTCTTCCCACCCACATAACCTCACTTCCCACTATATCTTTATCAATTGATGGAATAACTATCTCATCTCGTCCCAAGGTGCGCTGTCTTGGAGTTATCCTGGACTCATCCCTCTCCTTCAAACCACATATCCAGAACCTTTCACAGTCCTGTCGTTTCCATCTCAAAAATATTTCTAAGATCAGACCCTATCTCACCCAGGATGCTACTAAAACCCTCATACACTCACTGGTCATCTCCAGATTGGACTACTGTAACCTCCTCCTATCTGGCCTCCCCAAATCCCATGTCTCTCCTCTCCAGTCTATTCTTAATGCTGCTGCACGGCTTATCTTCCTCCCCAAACGCTCTACATCTGCCTCCCCTCTCCTACAAGCCCTCCACTGGCTCCCCTTCCCTTTTAGAACCCAATTTAAGGTTCTCACACTCACTTAAAAAGCCCTCACCCAATCTTCTCCCATATATATCTCTGATCTCATCTCCCTTCACTCTCCTCTCCGCTCTCTTCGTTCAACTAATGCACTCCGCCTTTCATGCCAGCTGATCACTTCCTCCACTCCAAGACTTTGCCCGTGCTGCTCCCCACCTCTGGAACTCTCTCCCACTCCCCATCAGACTCTCCACCTCTTTGCAATCTTTCAAATGGGCTCTTAAGACTACTTCATCAAAGCCTTCCAGCTATCATGCTAACTCCCTGCTACATGCTCCTTTCTCTCCATCTACCCCATCTGTGTCACCCTTTTTGTCTTCCCCTCCCTTTTAGATTGTAAACTCTTACGAGCAGGGACCTCTACCCTCTTGTGCTTTTCCCTACTTTAGTTTCATTTACTTCTTACTCACCACTAGGGCATCTAACACTTGGTTGCTTATGCTCTGTTGCTTATCTGGGTGTTATGGTCGCTAATGTAGCAATATATATTATCCATGTCCTGGTCCTGTAGTGTATTGTTCTGTAAGTCGCTTGTCTACAACTTGTTTATGTACTTTGTAAGGTGCTGCGGAACATTTTTGGCGCCATATAAATAAATGATAATGATAATAATAATAATAACAACAAAAATAATATTGTATTTTTACAAGGATATAATATGATACCTTTTCTCCTTTTTGGCCAATGTCACCAAGTAATCCAGAATCACCCTTTTCTCCCTATATTAAACAGGGAAAATACGAAAAGGACAAATTAGTTGATCCTACAACTGTTCTGTAATAGTATCCTGACATCCTATGTAATTTTACTCATATCTATTGCATATCTTATTAAAGAGTATTTTAAAAATATACCTGAAGAGCCCAATATAAAATTATAAAATGATGGACAGGCATTTTTTAGTTTGTCGACTGAGTTCCACATGTGCACAATACAAAAAAATCCTCATTGTATGGCAGGTAACTAAACCGGTAATCCAGATGCATTTTTATGTCCTTATTATAAATGAAAAGATGGTATATGTAACTGGGTACACATATTGCATGTTTGTGACAACTGGAGCATATATGTAGCCTACAGTATTTAAAATCACCACCAGCAACACCTGCTTTAATTAACCTGCACTATTCCTGTAAATTACCTTGAATTAAACCTCTAGTACCGGACTTGATCTTGTCTGCAGCCTGATCTGAACCCTGGCCTGAAGCTGCATACACACACACAACGATTTTGTTGCCAACGATTTTATGAACGATTTTCTGTCAGATTATTTCTCAGATTTTTTAAAGTATAATGAACGATTATTTGAACTACAAACGATTTTTGTAATTTCCCTTAATGAAAATCGTTCAGTTGGTCAGTCAGAATGAACTACAAACGGGAACGCGCATGAACGATAATCGTTCATCGTTATAACTCAGAAACTGAACGATTTTTTCAATGATTGAACGATAATGATTTCGTTAGTTAAATCGTTCAAAAAATCGTTATGTGTGTATGCACCTATACTGTACAAAGCACCCACTTATATTGGCCATATGGTTTACAAATAACAGACATTCAAACTAAAAATACATGTTGTCTTTATATTAAAGAGGTTAGTGAATTAACAGTGCAGGGATACAGGAGATGGTGCTCTAGTGCTGACAAACTATATCTACACTGGAATATAAATAAGGTCAAAAGTGAGGGAAGATTCTTGTGGAGGATGCTTCTGTAATTGTCATCCATCTTCATCTGTGTATTCATACAAAAATAAGTAAATCCTTATGTATTAAGAATAGCACATGAATATTAGACGCATACTTGACTACTCTCCCGGGAGTCGCGGGAAACCACCCTGCACTCCCGAAAGAGTAAGCAGATCGCCCGCATCCCACCCACTTCCTAGTAAAGTGGCCAGGATGGGGAGTTTTTCTGAGAAATTTGTGGGTCTGTAGGTAGGGGACGTGGCTAAATGACGAGAATCGAGTCATTCAGCACCACCCCCTCCTCACAGACCCACAAGTTGCAGGCTTTTCCCCTGAAACTAGCTCCTCTCCGGCTGCTCCTGGAAATGATTTCACAAAAGTCGGTAAGTATGATTAGACATCACCTAAGAAGGTACATCTCTTGATACAAGGGCCGGATTAAGGGGAGGACGACAGGGGCGGTCATCCTGTGGCCCCACACACAGAGGGGCCCTCTCCTCTAGGCATGAAGGGGGGGTTTCTGAGTAGCTAGAAACCCCCCTTGACGGATCAATTATCCTGATACCGTGGCCTGAGGGGGCGGAGCCAATTAGGCAAGCCCCGCCCCCAAATGACCCGCGAATCCCAGTCTATGGGGGCGGAGCCTAAGGATGTGAGTAGCAGCTGCATAAAAAGTAAGTTTGTATACTGTATGTATGTTAGTGTGTGTGTATACTGCCGTGTGTGTTAGTGTGTATGTATGTGTTTATGTGTGTGTATACTGTAAATTTGTGTATATGTGTTAGTGTGTGTATGTATTAGAGATGAGCGGGAACCCACCCGAATATCATAGATTTTAGTCAGATCCAAGTAGGCTCAGAGTTTCCCGCCTAACTCTGATCTGTCAAATCGAGGCAAAACCATAGAGACAAAATCTCTCGGCTCGCGAGCTTTCGTCTCTATATATAAGGGACCCGGCGGGCGCCACTTCACTCCGGCTGTGGAGACTGAACAGGGAGGGTGGGTAGTGTAGGGCTAGAGAGAGGTGATGTGCTGTTCTGTCTGCTGTGTCCTGTTCTGTCTGCTGTGTCCTGGACTGGTGCTGATCCATTCTGGGCTGGTGTTGTGCTGTCTGCGGTGCCCATGTGGGCTGTTGCTGCTGATCCATCAGGGCTGGTGCTGTGCTGTCTGCTGTGTCCATCTGGGCTGTTGCTGATCCATCTGGGCTGGTGCTGTCTGCTTTGCTGTCTGCAGCGTCAATCTGGGCCCAAGTTCTGGTCCCAAAAAATGTGCATTTTTTTGTGTAATATATATTTGTCTGTGTGCGTGTTAGGCTTAGCTGCACAAGATCTAGCAAGTCGGCAACGCAAGCTAGTGCTGCCCGACTCCAGTCGTCATCAATCTGTGCTCTGGGCCCAAGTTCTGGAGCTGAAAAAAAAAAAAAAACTCTTTTTTTGTATAATAAATAATTGTCTGTGCGTGTTAGGCTTAGCCGCACAAGATCTACCAAGTCGGCAACGCAACTGCTTCAAGACTGCAGAAAATATGGAGGGCTGTCACATGACAGGAGAGCAAGGCCAAGAACCACATGTTGTAGCTGCCGCCAGCAGTGCAAGGCCGTTAACTTCCTCATCCTCTATGAAAGCCCATGCCCCAGGGCTTAAGTCACGCCATCGATATGGTAGAGCTACTTTTACTGAAGTAAAGAAAAAAGAATTGAAAGGAAATTTGCCTTTAGATAAACAAAAAATTGGCAATATGCCATTCACTTCACGAAGTGGCAAGGAAAGGATAAGGCCTTGGCGTTTCTTTAGGAAGACTGCTGGTTCTGATTCTGAGAGCCCTTTGGAAAAACCAACTGTGTGCCCTGAGAAATCGAAATCACAAATCCCTGAGGAGAGTGCAAGTGTGTCCGTGGTTGCCATGTGTGAGCCAGACCTAAATACTAGTGTACTGGAGGATCCTCCAAATTCCAACATTTGTGTGCCCTCTGTAAATGTGGGGAAGGGCAGTCAAAATCTTGCAGATGTAGTCATTGAGGATGCTTCTGTGGAATTGCACATGGAGGAGCAGGATATTTTGGTAGTTGAAGGTGCTAAGGATGATGAGGATGTTGATGATGTAGATGTTGGTGATAACTATGTTGATGCCGAGGATGTCCTTTGTGTAAGTAAGGCAACAGCTGTTGCCCATGATTTGAAAAAGCCAAAGCCCATTGTTGTCATGCCGGGACAAAAGACAAAGAAAATCCACTTCTCACGTGTGGAATTATTTCCACCCCGATCCGGACAACAGTTGTCAAGCCATATGTGACCATTGCCAAGCAAGAGTGAGTAGAGGGAGGGACCTAAAACATCTAGGAACCTTCTCCTTGTTACGTCCCTTGGAGCGCATTCAACAAATATCAAAGTGTACGTTGCCAAGTTCCAAAACTCAAAACGTAACAAGGCCAGTGTCACCTACCTGCTCCCTCTCTGTGAGATCCAAGCGCCTTCGATCTCCAACACCAACACCTGCATCATCAATATCCAGCAGGTACTGTTAAATTTGACCTCCCATCAGCTGAAGCAAGAGGTAGTAACTCGGTGGAATTCTACCCTCTATATGCTTCAGCGGATGGAGGAACAGCAAAAGGCCATCCAGGGCTATACAACGGACTATGACATAGGCCGTGGAGGAGGAATGCACCTTACCAAGCGCATTGGAGAATAATTTCCATGTTGTGCAAGGTTCTCAAACCCTTTGAACTTGCTACACGTGAAGTTAGTTCAAACACTGCCAGCTTGAGTCAGGTCATTCCCCTCATCAGACTTTTGCAAAACCAGCTGGAGAAACTGAAGGAGGAGGTGAAATGGAGTGATTGCGCAAAGTATGTCGGACTGGTGGATCAAGCCCTTGATTCACTTCACCAGGATCCAAGAGTTGTCAATCTATTGAAATCTGAAAAATATATATATAACTTTGCAAAGAGCTGTTGGTAAAAAAATTGTCAGCTTCAGCTGCATGTGAAACGCCATAATCTCCTCCTTCAGTCTCTACAGCTGCCGGGAAAAATCTAAATTTTCCTTACAGAATGCTTGCTGGTCATGCAGATCGTTCACCAATTAATTACATCTGGTCGGGCCTGAGAGAACTGCCTACTAGTATCTTCTACCATGACTAAGTGTGATACAGTCTCCATTCACAGAATGGTGGAGGACTATTTCAGAGATAACATCCTAATAGGCATGTCAGACAGTCCCTTTCAGTACTGGCAGGAAAAAGAGGCAATTTGGAGTCCCATACACAAACTGGCTTTGCATTACTTAAGTTGCCCACCCTCCAGTGTGTACTCTGAAAGAGTTTTCAGTGCAGCTGGCAACCTTGTCAGTGATCGGCGTAAGAGGTTACTTCCTCAAAATGTGGAAAAGATGATATTCATTAAAATGAATTACAAATTCCACGAGGAAGACTTCTACCAACAATTACATAAAAAAATTACAGAGGCGCCTATGGTGGATTTCAGTGGGGACTAATTATTATTGTGTGGAGAAGAGGATGTACACACTAATGGGGATGACGAGGAAGAGGACAACTTGTAATGTAAAGCCAGTTTGTGTATGGGATCATTTTCATTTCCATGTCCAATGCATATTGGCAGCTTGTTTTATAGGGGTCCAAACAAACCAATAATTTCAGCCACAATTGGCAGTCCTTGTTGCTGAAATGATTGGTTTGTTAAACTGTCCTGTTTCGTATACAACATAATTCCAAAGACTATTTTATCTTGTACCTTTTTCCTTTCCATTATGTGCTGGTTGGGGCATTGCTGCCAGGCATTTTAAATTAATGTTATGGCTATTTTAGGAACCAATGATTACTTTTTAAATTCATTTATTATCAATTTTACAGCCAGGGGCTGCACCCGATGAATTGTTTTTTAAATTAATTTATCAATTTAACAGCCAGGGGCTGTACCAAATGAATTGCTTTTTATTAATTATTCAGCCAGGGGCTGTACCCAATGAATTGTTTTTTAATTAAGTTATTATCAATTTTACAGCCAGGGGCTACACCAACTATCAACTATCAATTCTTCAATCCTCAAGGGTATCCCAACCATCATCTTTGCACAGTCTTCAACTCTATTAATAATTATATCAATCAGTTTTCAGCCAGCAAGCTGGATGCAACCTTTTGGCCCTTTAACTAGATGAAAAAAAATCAATATTGTGAGCTGTGAGGTGGTCAAAATTGACTGGAAACGAGTGGAAATAAATGTCATTGAGGTTATAAATACTGTAGGAACAAAAAAAGGCCAATTTTATGTGATTTTAGCTGTTTTTTTTTATTTTTTAAGAAAATTCCAGATCCAAAACCAAAACACGAAAACAAAACATGGAGTTGAGGTTTTGGCAAAACCAATCCAGATCCAGAACCAGGGGAGATCCAGAACCAAAACAGGGCAAACATCTCTTGTATGTATGTGTTTATATGTATGTGTGTGTATACTGTATATTTGTGTATATGTGTTAGTGTGTATGTATTAGGGGTGTGCACCGGCCACTTTTCGTGTTTTGGATCTGGATCTTTCTTCGTGTTTTGGATCTGGATTGGTTTTGCCAAAACCACCCTTCCGTGTTTTGGGTTCTGGGTTTTGTGTTTTGGATCTGTATTTTTTTGAAAAAAAAAAGCATAAAAACAGCTAAAATCACAGAATTTGTAGGTTTTTCTGCTCCTATGCTATTATTAACCTCAATAACCTTAATTTCCACTCATTTCCAGTCTATTCTGAACACCTCACAATAGTGTTTTTATGTCCAAAAGGTTGCACCGAGGTAGCTGGATGACTATGCTAAGCGACACGAGTGGGCGGCACAAACACGTGACCCATCTAGGCTCATGCAGTGGCAGACAGGATGGCAGTTTGAAAAACTAGGCCCTAAACTGTACATAATGCAAAGAAAAAAAAGAGGTGCAAGATGGAATTGTCCTCCCACCCACCCTTATGTTGTATAAACTGGACATGCACACTTTAACAAACCAATCATTTCAGCGCCAGGGTCTGCCACACGACTGTGGCTGAAATGATTGGTTCGTTTGGGCCCCCACAAAACAAGCTGGCAATTAATCTGTCACTGCACAAACTGGCTCTACGGAGGCAAGATGTCATCCTCATCCTCCTCATCCACCGATTCCTCACCCTCTTCAGTGTGTACATCCTCATCCTCACAAAGTATTAACTCGTCCCCACTTGAATCCACCACCACAGGTCCCTCTGTACGTTCTGGAGGCTGGTCTCCCTGGAAGAGCTGATAATTCATTCTGATGAACATCATCTTCTCCACATTCTGTGGAAGCAACCTCCTACGCCTTTCGCTGACAAGGTTCCCGGCTGCACTAAACACTCTTTCGGAGTACACACTGGAGGGGGGGCAACTCTGGTAAAATAGAGCCAGTTTGTACAGGGGCCTCCAAATTGCCTCTTTTTCCTGCCAGTACAGGTATGGACTGTCTGACATGCCTACTTGGATGCTGTCACCGATGTAATCCTCCACCATTCTGTCAATGGTGACAGTATCATATGCAGTGACAGTAGACATGTCAGAAATTGTTGCCAGGTCCTTCAGTCCGGACCAGATGTCCAAACTTGGTCCTGCCTGCCCTGCATCACCGCCAGCGGGTTGCTTAGGATACCTAAGTTTTTTCCTGGCAGCCCCAGTTGCGGGAGAAAATGAAGAAGGAGCTGTTGACGTGTCACGTTCCGCTTCAGCTGACAGTGTGTTCACCAGCAGGTCTTTGCACCTCTGCAGGCTTGTGTCGGCCGGAAAGAGAGTCACCACATAGGCTTTAAACCTAGGATCGAGCACGGTGGCCAAAATGTAGTGGTCTGATTTCAACAGATTGACCACCCTGGAATCCTGGCAAAGCGAATGAAGGGCTTCATCCACAAGTCCCACATGCCGAGCGGAATCGCTCCGTCTTAGCTCCTCCTTCACTTTCTCCAGCTGCTTCTGCAAAAGCCTGATGAGGGGAATGACCTGACTCAAGCTGGCAGTGTCTGAACTGACTTCACGTGTGGCAAGTTCGAAGGGCTGGAGAACCTTGCACAACACGGAAATCATTCTCCACTGCATTTGAGTCAGGTGCATACCCCCTCCTTTGCCTATGTCATAGGTGGATGTATAGGCTTGAATGGCCTTTTGCTGCTCCTCCATCCTCTGAAGCATATAGAGGGTTGAGTTCCACTGCGTCACAACCTCTTGCTTCAGGTGATGGCGGGGCAGGTTCAAAAGTGTTTGCTGGCGCTCCAGTCTTCGGCACGCAGTCGCTGAATGGCGAAAGTGGCCAGAAATTTTTCAGGCCACCCAAAGCGTCTCCTGCACGCCCCTGTCGCTTTTCAGAAAATTCTGCATCACCAAGTTTATTGTGTGAGCAAAACATGGGACGTGCTGGAATTTGCCCAGATGTAATGCCCGCACAATATTGGTGGCGTTGTCAGATATCACAAATCCCCAGGAGAGTCTAAGTGGGGTAAGCCACTGGGCGATGATTTCCCTCAGTTTCTCTAAGAGGTTGTCAGCGGTGTGCCTCTTACTGAAACCGGTGATACACAGCGTAGCCTGCCTTGGAACGAGCTGGCGTTTCTGAGATGCTGCGACTGGTGACGCTGCTGCTGTTGCTGCGTAAGGTGATACATCTACCCAGTGGGCTGTCACAGTCATATAGTCCTTAGTCTGCCCTGTTCCACTTGTCCACATGTCCGTGGTTAAGTGGATATTGGGTACAACGGCATTTTTCAGGACACTGAGGACACTTTTTCTGACGTTTCTGTACAGTCTCGGTATCGCCTGCCTAGTGAAGTGGAATCTAGACAGGATTTGGAACCAGGGACACACTACCTCCAGCAATTGTCTAAATCCCACTGCACTAATGGCGGATACCGGACGCACGTCTAACACCAACATAGCAGTCAAGGCCTCAGTTATACGTTTTGGTTCAGGATGACTGCTGTCGTACTTCATCCTCCTCGCTAAGGACTGTTGGAGGGTCAATTGTTTAGTAAAAGTAGTGGTGTTCCTACTTCCTCTCTGGGATGATGAACGACTCCCAGCAGCAGCAACAGCAGCAGCGGCAGCAGGAGGCGTAGCAATGCAGGATCCTCCGGAGGAATCCGGGATAGGAGAGTCAGTCATGCCAGTGACATGGCCTGCAGGACTACTTCCGATCCTGACTAAGGAGGAAATTGACGAGGAGTGAGTTGACGGTGTGGTTTGCAGGCGCTTGGATACAACAGGACAACGGGATTTAGGTGTCCCTGGACTGCTTACGGTCTTAGCCAAAGTTTCTGAACTTGACAGTAACTTATTATGAACGCGCTGCAGGTGCCGTATAAGGGAGGATGTTCCTAGGTGGTTAACGTCCCTACCCCTACTTATTCCACCTTTACATAAGGTACATATGGCAAGACAGTTGTTGTCCGGATTTGGATAGAAATATTGCCAGACCAAAGAGGTGGAATGTTTGGTCTTCTGCCCAGGCATGACCGTGATGGGCTTTTTCATCCCACGGACAACAACTGTCTCCCCTGGAGCCTGATTTAAACAAACCACATCACCATCAGAATCCTCCTCGCCAACTTCCTCCTCAGCGCCAGCTACACCAGTATCCTCATCCTGTTGTACTTCAACAGTGACATCTTCAATTTGCATATCAGCAAGTGGACTGTGGGTGCTCCTTTCAGCACTTGCAGGGGGCGTGCAAATGGTGGAAAGAGCCACCTCTTCCCGTCCAGTGCTGGGAAGGTCAGGCATCGCAACCACCACCACACTTGGACTCTCCTTGGGGATTTGTGATATCTTCTTAGAAAGCACAGTTCTTCGCTGTGCTTTTGCCAGCTTAACTCTTTTGATTTTTTTTAGTGGGAGGAGGGCTTCCATCGTTATGTGAAGCTGAACCACTAGTCATGAACATACTAGGGATCGACCTTAGCCGTTCCTTGCCACTCCGTGTCGTAAATGGCATATTGGCAAGTTTACGTTTCTCTTCAGCTGATTTAAATGTTTTTTTCAAGGTCATTTTCCTGAACTTTGCCATTTGGGATTGTATGTGCCCTCTATTACGACATTGGGCATCGGCCTTGGCAGACGACGTTGATGGCATGTTATCGTCTATGTCATGACTAGTGGCAGCAGCTTCAGCACTAGGAGGAAGTGGTTCTTGATCTTTCTCTATTTTATTTTTATCGGAGAAAGTTTGGTCCTCCATTTATGTTATATCGATTTGATATATACGTGCGGCTAAACACAGAAAATATTTCTTTATTTTTGCTGGAGAGTACTGCACTTTGTGGGTTACACCAGCCTTTAAGAAATGAGCCAGCCGGCTCTTTACTTATGGGACACAGGCGCACGCTTGGCGCTGCTCCTTTGTTGATGCACGTGCGGCTACTGCGCACACAATTCACAAACACAGAAAATAATTTTTTTTTTGGTTTGGACTGGAGTGTACTTTGGGGGTTACAGCACCCTTTAACGGTCAAGCCAGCCGGCCCTTTACTTATGACACAGGCGCACGCTTGGCACTACTTTGTTGATGCACGTGCGGCTACTGCGCACACAATTCACAAACACAGAAAATATTTTTTTTTTTGGTTTGGACTGGAGTGTACTTTGAGGGTTACAGCACCCTTTAACGGTCAAGCCAGCCGGCCCTTTACTTATGACACAGGCGCACGCTTGGCACTACTTTGTTGATGCACGTGCGGCTACTGCGCACACAATTCACAAACACACAAAAAATATTATTTTTTTAGCACTTGGGGGGAGCACCCCTGATGGACAGAGCACCCCCTGGACAACACTACAGCACCCGTTTAGGACTGGGACACTGCACAGGACTTTGGAGTGGACACAGCCCCTATGGACAACTGACTGCACAACACAGTCCAGCCAGCCCCTATGGACTTTGAAGTAGTGGACAGAGCCCCTATTAACAACAGCAGCACAGCACAACACAGCCAGCCCCTATGGACTTTGAAGTAGTGGACAACAGCAGCACAGCGCAGCACAGCACAGCACAACACTACTCTGCACTACACTACACTACACAGCCCAGCCAGCCCTAACTCCCACCCTCCCTCTTCACTGTCCACAGCCGAGTGAGAAAATGGCGCCGACGCGGGTACCTTATATAGGTTCCAAAACCCGCGAGACTCGGAAGGCGGGATGATGACGTTTTGCCTCGATTTCAGATCTGAGTCAGGCGGGAAAAGTCGAGCCTGACTCGGATCTGCCTCGGATCGGGGGGGCTCGGGGGGTTGTATACTGTATGTGTGTGTGTTTATGTGTGCGTATACTGTATGTGTGTATATGTGTTAGTGTGTATGTATGTGTTTGTGTGTATTTTATATTATATACATTTGCTACATATATCATATATGTGTGTGTGCGTGTTTAATACACACGTGCATAAATAAATAAAAAAAAGAATAAAAAAAATACATATACATTTAATATATGTATAAAACTCCCAGAAAATCCTGTATTTGCCCCTGCCCACACAGGGTCGGGGTGACCCTGCGGAGAGCAGGTGTCCAGTGAACCCTGTTCCTGGATGGGTTCACAGCTGCCACTGATCTGAGGGCCTGATTCAGAGCCGGACGCAATTAGCGCTCGCTCGTCCAGAAAATAGGGGTGGCTATTCAAATGAACCGTTCGCTCTTTGCGGTCTGTTCACGCCTCTAGGTCTGAACGAGTGAACAAAACTTGCGGTCGTTTTTTGGAAGAATACGCCCCCTGGCCGCTCGCATCCTACGTCATGTCCGCTATTTATTAGATTAATCGAGTACATCGACCAGCATATGAACTGTTCGCTATTCTTGTGGTTGGTTTTTGCTACCACAATCTTGCGAGCAGTTCTGGCTATAAAATAACCCAGTGACGTGGTCAATGACGCTGCTGTTTTAATTATGCACACCAATAAAACGCCCGTTTTGACCTTTAAGCACGCCTGCGTTCGGATCTCCACTCCCAGTTTTCAAGCACCTTCCCCTGTTACCACCCACATACGCCTCTTTCTGTCACTCAAATTTTCAGGCATTCGCTATTTTGCGAGCACATGAATTTCGACCGCACTGACTGGTTCGCGCATGCGTATAACGATCCGCACGCATGCGCAGTTGGGCAAACATCGCTCGGAGGAAACGAGCGGCCGCTTACGAGCGGCTCTGAATCAGGCCCTGTGTTCTGAATGCAACAGCACAGTCAGCGCTGCCGCATAGAGCGCAAGTCCCCTCATCAGCATCACGACACATCCTATCCGCGTCACTGATCACTGATGTCGGGCCTCAGTAGCCTCTGTGCGCTCTTTGCAGCAGTGCTGACTGTGCTGCTGCATTCACAACACAGAGCCAGAAGGTAAGTAATCAGGGAGGGTGGGGGTAGGCTCCTTGTGGCAGGGGAAGGAGAGTGGCTTGATGGGGGCCCCCACAACTTAGCCCCAGGGCCCCCACAAGCCTTAATCCAGCCCTGCTTGATACATAAATAAGTAAATCCATATGTATTAGGGATAACACATGAATATTAGAAGCCATCTAAGAGGTCCATCTCCGGCAAAAATCTGTGGTGGTTGGATTTGAAACAGGTCAGGTAAACATTCACTGTGTGGATTTGAATACAGCTGCATTTTTTGATGAATTAGCAAAAAACTTTTTTTTGCTACACTATTGTGCTGTGATATGTTCATTCAAATGGATGGCAATGAAAAAATGCGCAATTTGTAAAGGGTAGCAAGTAGCACACAACAATAAGCTAACAAATATGTAAATAAGTAAAGAAATACCAACATAGCATTCAACAAATATATGTACTGTATTATATAAAACATTCTAAAATAGTCAAATTAAATCAACGAGTAGAACCTGACCAATAGTTTGTGTACAAATAGATACAGTACATACTGTAGAAGAAAATGATCAATGACACTCCTGTGATGATGCTATAAACAGATTGGTCTACTAAGGAGTAATAGCAACACTTCGGGCCATGTTGGCTTGAGAAAAGGTCAACATGGCCTGAAACCTTGCTGGTACTGCTTAATAAATTAATTAAAACCAACCAAGAAAAAGTTGTTTACTGGTACAAAACCTATCTTTCAACAGATGAGATGGATGAATGAAGCTCATCAGCTTTCTGCAGGAAATCTGGGCAGTGCACTTTGCTGTTCACTGGCGCTACACCATCTCAGCGTGGTGGGTGAAAGCTGCAAGCAGCACCAACTGCTGTCCGCCAGCGCTGGCGTGATCACAGCCCAAACACAATTATAGCGAGGACTGTATTGGGATTCCTGGTAATACCTTGCAGATTATATTCTCTCCCCACGCTGCACTTGTTTAATATTTAAGATTAATACGCTATTGACTCTGCTACATATTATATACAGTCTAACGGCCTGATTCAGCACAGGACAGAATTGCAAAGTTGCTCGCAAGCAGCTTTGCAATTCCGTGCTTGCGTCATGCCTCCTGCATGCATTACTTATCCGAGCTGCTTCCAAGGATTCAGCATCGGATGCAACACGGCCGCAGATACAAGAAAGAGGCCAGGAAATCTCTGTCAGCCGGAAGAGATCCCGGCCTCTTCCCTCCCTCCCAATGGCGGCAACACTGCTCCATTTTGGGGAAACTGAGGCCATCGCCGCCCCCTCCCCGCCCACAAACAGCAGCAGAAAGTCAATCACTGACAGTCTGCTGCCATTCTGTGTGCGAATGCACAGTACAGGTTCGGCACCTTGGCAGATTCCCGACCATCAGGAATCTGTTCAACAGTGCACACTTACCCAGATGTGTTGGGACTGTTTTTGGGCCATGTCTCAGCCTGCATCTGTGATTCTGTACACAGTATAATTGGCTCTGGCATCTCAGTTCCAACGGCCATTCTGAGAACCACAGATAGATGTGTGACCGATGCTGTGTCTTTGTACGCAGTTGTCTGGATTTGCGAAGCCACCAGTGGGCATCTAAAAACAAAAGCTGCAACATATTCCTATACCCTCTGTGTATAAATTTGCAGCAGCGGAGACATTAGCGTACATCACTGCATCAGGCCCTGTGATACTATTGGTAAATAGAACCTGCTACAATTTCAATGTTTTCCTTTTTTTTTTAACTGTATTGCTATTTGACGTGGATGATTTATTAACAGCCTTGTTATTTGTTTTTATAGGGGTGATAGATATATAATATTTTGTTTATATAATAAATTATTATTATTATTATTGTTAATAAACAAAAAGCAGAGTCAGCTATTCATTGCCTACACACTCCATTATATGTATAATATTTATTAGCACCCCTCTCCTTTAATTTTTTTGCATTAATAAATTAATAAGCTCATCAGTTTATAGCATAATCATTGGAGTGCATTTGATAATAAAAAGCCCAAAAGAATTGTTGAAAAGCCATACATTTTACTTTGAGAGACACTAGTTTGCAGGAATCCATGATCTGAAAACTCTCTTTGTTCTAGGGAATAGGATTGCCACCTAGCAACAGCTGGTGGGTTAGGTGCAAGCCTCCCGACTATGCTAGCACACAGGCCGGGGAGCGGACAGCCCTGAAGCCGCAAGACGCGCATGTGAGTCGTGCACATAACATGCATGGCTCAGGTAGGTCGCGCACGTGCACATTGGTCACGTGCGCAGGTCACAGTACCGTTAAGCCCCCACCCCTGAGTCAGATTTTTCAGAAGCTTACAGATGGCAATCCTGAGTTCTGAGACTGAGTTCAACATAATTCCTGTACCGTACCAACAAAGGAGACAGGAGACCATGTAGATGCAGACAACTAAGTTTACTAGAAACCTTGTAAGTACGAACATATACATGCCTAGGAGACCAACTGGGAATGGGTAGAAGGAGGGAGCTTCATGTTTTCTTGGACCAGAACCAAGAAAACATGAAGAGCTTCCAAAGAGAAGAATAAGCTATTTCTGTTTTTTAGGTGGTTGGGCCTGCTGCTTCTTCTTCTGGCAAAGGCCAAAGTCAATAAAGAAGCTAACTTCTGTGAAAGGCAAAAAATATCAACCGACGAAAGTATAGTAGCCAAATAGTTTAGGAAAGGGTTAATGTCCCGCGTGGAAGAGTAGCGTGGGCATGATGGCCTGGAAAGAAAAATGCCCTTGAGCAATCTAAGGTATAGCTTATTTTCTGTAAGGCCAGGGATTAAAAGCACCAGAGCTGAGCCTTATGAGCGTATCATGGCAGAGGCTAGGCCTGTTTCATATTTGGTGGTAAGAAAATCTATTGCCAATTTCAGTTCAGAATGGGAACCCAAGGTTGAAGCATGTAAGTTCCGCAAGGAAACAAACTTGTCCATGATGGACTGGTATCTAGTCCTCGTTCTTGGCCTGAGGGAAGCATTTATCAAGGCAGTGGAAGAGGTTGAGAGATTGGCATGGGATAGCAGCCAAGTATCGCTATCCACATGCATTGTGGGAGCACTTGCAGTAGATCTGAAGTTTCCTGGAAGCAGTCCCTTGACAGTCCTAGGGGAAGTTTGGGTCCCTTCCAGAGTTGGGTGATCAAGAGGAACCAGATTCTGGAGGGCCAGACAGGGTACACCAGAATGAGGTGAAACACTCTGTCTGCTTTGATCTTGTGGAGCACCTTCAGTAGCATGGCAGGAGGGGGAAAAGCGTATTGGAAGACGAGATCGGTCCATGGACTTTACTTGGCATCTACAGTCAGGTGCATAAATATTGGGACACTGACAGAATTTTCATATTTTGTCCTCTATTCACCACCACAATGGCTTTGAAATGAAACAAACAAGATGTGCTTTAACTGCATACTTTCAGATTTAATTTGAGGGTAATTACATCCAAATCAGGTGAACGGTGTAGGAATTACAACGGTTTCTATATGTGCCTCCCACTTTTTAAGGGGCCAAAAGTAATGGGACAAACTAAACAATCCTAAATCTGACTTTCACTTTTTAATACTTTGTTGCAAATCCTTTGCAGGCAATTACAGCCTGCAGTCTGGAACGCATAGACATCACCAGACGCTGGGTTTCATCCATGGTGATGCTCTGCCAGGCTTCTACTGCAAATGTCTTCAGTTCCTGCTTGTTCTTGGGGCATTTTCCCTTCAGTTTTGTCTTCATCAAGTGAAATGCATGCTCAATCAGATTCAGGTCAGGGTATTGACTTGGCCATTGCATAACATTCCACTTTTTAGCCTTAAAAAACTCTTTGTTTACTTTTGCAGTATGCTTCGGGTCATTGTCCATCTGCACTGTGAAGCGCCGTCCAATGAGTTCTGAAGCATTTGGCTGAATATGAGCATATAATATTGCCTGAAACACTTCAGAATTCATTCTGCTGCTTTTGTTAGCAGTCACATCATCAATAAATACAAGGGAACCAGTTCCATTGGCAGCCATACATGCCCACGCCATGACACTACCACCACCATGCTTCATTGATGAGGTGGTATGTTTTGTATCATGAGCAGTTCCTTTCCTTCTCCATATTCTTCTCTTCCCATCACTCTGGTACAAGTTGATCTTTGTCTCATCTGTCCATAGGATGGTGTTTCAGAACTGTAATGTCTTTTTTAGATGTTGTTTGGCAAACTCTAATCTGGTCTTCCTGTTTTTGAGGCTCACCAATGGTTTACATCTTGTGGTGAACCCTCTATATTCACTCATGTGAAGTCTTCTCTTGATTGTTGACTTTGACACATATACACCTACCTCCTGGAGAGTGTTCTTGATTGGGCCAACTGTTGTGAAGGGGTTTTTCTTCACCAGGGAAATAATTCTTCTGTTAACCACTACAGTTGTTTTCCACGGTCTTCCGGGTCTTTTGGTGTTGCTGAGCTCTCCGGTGTATTCTTTCTTTTTAAGAATGTTCCAAACAGTTGATTTGGCCACACCTAATGTTTTTCCTATCTCTCTGATGGGTTTGTTTTGATTTTTCAGCCTAATGATGGCTTAATTCACTGATAGTGACAGCTCTTTGGATCTCATATTGAGAGTCGACAGCAACTGATTCCAAATGCAAATGTCACACCTAGAATCAACTCCAGACCTTTTACCTGCTTAATTGATAATGAAATAACGAGGGAATAGCCCACACCTGTCCATGAAATAACTCAAAAGCTGACAGTCCCATTACTTTTGGCCCCTTAAAAAGTGGGAGGCACATATAGAAACCGTTGTAATTCCTACACCGTTCACCTGATTTGGATATAATTACCCTCAAATTAAATCTGAAAGTCTGCAGTTAAAGCACATCTTGTTTGTTTCATTTCAAAGCCATTGTGGTGGTGAATAGAGGCCAAAATATAAAAATTCTGTCAATGTCCCAATATTTATGCACCTGACTATATGTGAAGTGCTCCCTGGGTCCAGATTTTGGACATTAAGGCCGGGACCTGTGCATTGGATGGGGTTGCGAAGAGGTCCACATCTGGTTGGCCTAAGGCCTTTACTATAGGAAGGAAGGTTTCTAGCCTGAGACTTACGCGATCCCATGTGAGGCATTTTCTGGACAGGGAATTGGCCAGCTCATTCAGCTCCCCTGGGACATATATGACAGAGAGGAGTATGGATCGATGCACCACCCAGTTCCAGATGTCTACTGCCTCTTGACAGAGGGTGCAGGATCTTGTGCCTCCCATTTTGTTGAGGTAAGAGACTGCAGTCCTGTTGTCCAGGAAGAGCTGAACCGAGATCTCTCGAGTATTCAGAGGAACTAGAGAGGATAGAACTAGATTGGCAGCCCTTAACTCCAAAAGGTTGATGTGGGCTGTTGAATCCGGAGCAGACCATCTCCTCCTTACCGCTTTTTGTTTTGTCAATGCTCCCCAGCCTTCAAGAGAGGCATTGGAGGTAATGATGATTTCCGGGGGAGGGGATAAAAGGGGTCTGGGATGAGGTAGAGGAAGGGTTGTTCAACTGAAAATCTCCATGAGAACTATGGGAGGTAGGCGAATGACATCTGACCAAGCAAATCCCTGTCGAAGGAGAGCGGAAAGAAGGTATTGAGAGTGTCTGCAAACGAGGGGAGCATAGAAGAAACCAGGATCCAACACCCCACGATAAAACACCCACATTATGTTGTTGGAAGAAACTTCAACGTCTCTCACCCATATTTTGTCTATTGTTTCCCCTCTCACATCTTTTTTAGGCAACTCCGACTTCTCTCCGGGGCTCTCCATACTTTCATTTAACAACTGGTTGATTAATGGCCACTTTAGAATGGGTCAGATGGTTTGTTCATTAGGGGTGCATCCGTTTGCAGAGTTACAGGAAATATGGATTTTCCCTCAGTCCGAGTTTTGGAAATACCTCCAAATACCACATTTCATTACCTCGTCATGCAAGCTTACTGATCTTACTAGGTCCCTCACCTTGTTCAAATCCTTGTGCTCAGCCTCTCAAACTCCGTCTCACACTGTATCCACATTATATTCTTTAATTATTGAAAATTTGTTTAAACTGCCCCCTTTATTTACTAAAGTATGGGAAAAAGAACTCCAGGATAAAGTCCAGGACATCGATTGGGAGTTGGTATTTGATAACACCTTCGCAAGTTCTTCTTGCATAGCTATTCTCGAGACTCTTTATAAAGTTATGTCCCACTGGTATAGATATCCTGTACTTCTAAATACAATGTTTCCACAAGTTTTGCTGGAAATGTAATTCTGCTCCAGGTAGCCTTCTCCATATATGGTGGGATTGTCATTCCCTAGCCCCATTTTGGATGAATGTGTTTGAATGCTCTAGATCAATTCTTGGGGGAGAGATCCCTAGAGATCCTGGTTTCTGGCTTCTAAACATAACTTCATCTTCTACGGCCTCCTACAAGAGTTCCTTTAAACAATGCGGCTAAAGCTGTCATCCCTGTTCTGTGGAAATCTACCTCCCCTCCATCCATAAAAGGACTGGTTTAAGAGGATAGATTATTACATGGATATGGAGGACATTATATCATTCACTAAGGGTAGACCTACCGACTTTACTGCCACATGGCACCCTTGGCTGGTGTTCAAAGAGTCCACATTATTCAATAAGTTTAATGGTTTGCATACCGCTTCCATATCAGCTCCTTCTTGACTCAGATATGTTTTATTGTGGGACCACTAACAAACGTGTACCTGAGCCCTTTTTGAAGCACTGATAAACTGTCCACCTTGACTACTCTCTTTTTCCACCGATCACTCCTTCTTCCCCTCTGGCTTCCCTTCCTTTTTCTTGTCTTTTTTATTGTCTTGTTTACTCTTTTTATTTTTAGTATTTATTTATTTATTTTTATTTCTGTTTATTGATTTATTGTAATTTTTTGTGTTAATTTACTATCGGATTATAATTCTGTTTATATTATTCAAAATGGAATAACTTATTGTTAGTATCTACATCCATTTAATTTTCTGTATTCCATTGAGATGTACCTTGTCTTCTTCAATAAAAACAGTTTGCATAAAAGAAACCTGGATCCAGAACTTTCTGATCTTCCCTAGGACCTTGGCCAAAAAATCTCAGGAAAACCTGGCGGTGAAGGACCTGGGTTACGAAGCCTTGAATGTCTTTTAATTTTTCTGAGGGAACTGAGATTGAGAAAGAAGGGGAATCTATGAGAAACCCTAGAAAAATTAATGATTGACAAGGTGTCAAAACTGATTTGTCTAGGTTCACGGTGAAACCTAAATTCTGAAGGAGAGACAAAATTATGTCCCTGTGAGAGAGAAGGACTTCTCTGCCTGGGTGGATAACCAGGAGATCGTCCAAGTAGATGACACAGCGGACTCCCTTCTGACGGAGGTGTGTCACAACAGCCTTCATGAAGTGGATGAATGTGTATGGGGCGTTAGACAGGCCAAACACCATCACTGTCCACTGATAGCAGACAGGAGTCTCCTGTGGTTTGGGTGAACTTGGATTGTATGAAAGGCCTCTTTGAGATCTATTTTGATACAAAAGTCATTGACAAGCTGGAAAGGCACGTCTGCTAGGCCCTCCATACGGAAGGAATGAGGTTTCATGCACTGGTTCAGGGATCTGACATTAAAAATCGGGCCTGTAGGAACCGTCTTGTTTCTTCACGGAAAAAATGTGACTGACCCAACCCTTTTTGGACATGTCCACTAGCTCAATTTTGCCTTGATGTAAGGACCTTGTTTACCAGACTGGCATCGTGCAGGGGAATACCTGGTGTGGAAATCGAAAAAGGGGGAGGGACAGACCTTTTTCTATGATCTTTAGCAACCACCTGTCTGTGGTAATCTGCTTCCATATATGTATTGCTTGAGAAAGACAGGGGGAAGTGGTTGTACAGAAGCGACTTACCGTACACTCTGTCTTTCCTGGAGGAGTTGAAGTTGCCGGACACTGCACCTCTTGCCCCTCGTGTCTGAGAGAAACCTCCTCTAGGTGCTCTGGGGGCGCCTTGCTGATCTCAGGTCGAACTGCTGGCTCCAACAGAACGACCCTCCTGACGAAAGGACTGTTTTGAAGCGTGGGGGCCCTGCAGATCTGCAAAGGATTTACGAGCTTTATAGTGGACCTTCACTTCATCTATAAAGTAGGGACCAGATAGGTCAGAGTCTGTCAGGTTGGGAACATTCACAGGCCTGGGAGATAGGTTAGTCAGACCCGCACTAGCTAACCAGCGCATTCTGCGGGTATTGGATATGAAGTCGAAAGTTTGACCAATCATTAATGTAGCCCTGCTAATAGCCTTTAAGAGGGCTATCTTGGAAGCAACCACTGAGTCTAGGGAGCCGCTAGAGACTCCTTCTTTCTCCGTCTTGTCTAAGACAAATAAAAGTGGCCCAGGGACTTCTGAGACTTTAAACTGAATCTTTCTCAGCAACTTATCTACAGTATAGTGTCACTCTGGGCTTTATCCCAGACTAGTGACGCAAAAACAGGGCAGGAATGTCTGGAATGCCAGTATGGTTGCGGAGAACCATCTCATCCTCCTTAATAAGGGCGGTTCTAACGGCCAATTGAGTGAACTGATGTACTTGGTAGTGCTCGCTGAGAGCCCCAACGGACGTATATAATTTGAAAGGTGGCATTCTGCCTGCTAAGGTCTACCCGGGCCATCTGCAGGTCACTGTATTTGCCTCTGCGAGAGTACGCACTGGTTCTCGTGACCACCTCCAACTCCCAGTCCATGGAGGGGTAACTGGTATCTTTATATGAATGAGCAGGGGACAATGAACAATGTTTACTAGTCCCTTTATGAGAGCGCTGTTGCGCATAATACCTGTCGGGGCAGGAAAGGTGTGCCGGCCGTGGGCAGGAGAAGGCGGTCTGCTGCGGACATTGGAGGGATTCCAAATACGGGCAATACCCGGGAAAGAGATGGTTTTTCCTAAACATGCATCTCTTGAAGAAACACCATTTATGTGCTTCTTTTTAGATGTGCACTTTCTCACCACTCTGTGAGAAAATGGGTAAGGGGGAGGAGACTCCACAACCTGACTGACTCCCTCCTCCTCAGAGGTACAGTATCCCTGCTGTCTTCTGACCTGACAGGGTTGATTAACGTCCTCTTTTAAAACAGTATCTCCTCCTCAGAAGAGGAGTCTGTTGCCTGAGAAAAGCCCGGAGGCTGTCTCACTCTTTTACTGTGGGATGGAAGTAACACCAAAGTGTCTGTAGCAGACAAAGACACTGTGTCCTCCATCTTCCAAGCTGAGGAAAAATCTGACTCAGGGGACGGGGCTTAGCGCTACTGTGACCTGTGCATTTGACCAGCATGCTTGTATGCGTCCTGCCTGAGCCGTGCACGTGATGTGCACTTGAAACTTGCGTGGCTTCAGCGCTGCCCACTCCCCCGGCCTGTGTGAGTACGTAAATGAAAGTTTCTTTCACTTTACCTTCTCAGCGTAGTCGGGAGGCTTGCACCTAACCCACCAGCTGTTGCTAGGTGAACAAACTAATTTTTGATGAATAGAGGTCACTGATACAATATTGTATAATGATTAGTATCCACTATTGGCTTCTGAATTAGCTTAAAAACAAAACAACAACAAATTAAATGCTAAACATGTAGCATTGAAGTTGAAAAATCTAAATGACTGAAACATTATTTGAAAAAATATAACTTCCCCGCACAATATTCTACTGATCTTTTTTTTTTTTAAATAATTCAGTGGCCAAGAGATGGAACCACCTTCATACAATTTATTTATATATTAACAGTTTCTTTAATAGTGCAGCATATTCCATTGCGCTTTACAAATGGAAACAACATTAATAGAGCAAAACTGGGTAGTAACAGACATACATAAAGGTAAGAGGGCCCTGCTCGCAAGTTTACAATCTATAGAATGTATTGAACTGATCAGTGCTTTCCTCTAGCATAAAAAAATGACTTTCTAAATGCAAACTGAGCATTGTTACATGATGTGGTAAAGTTTGAAACATTAAAATTGCGTAGTTACTTCAAATCATGTAGCACTTATGAAATTTGTACTTATACAACAAAATGAGTGAAAAATGAAATGGTCTTTCTATCATATCTGTGCATGCATCACTTCTTAGGGGCCTATTCATCATAACTAAAATGGTCCATTACACATGCGGAAACGCTAGTTTCCATATATTTAAGGGAACGGGTCATACATCTTTAGGGGTCCGGTAGGACCACCTGATATTCGGCAAACTCTGAAAACCTACATTTTTTGGAGTTTGCCTGCGGAAACAACTGCGCTTGTTCTCTGAGCCCCGCTTCTTCTAATGGGAAGGAGTTCCAGGGATGCGAAGAGGGATCCGTGTGGATCCCTCCGTTGCCTCCTCACTGCTGCCCCAGCAGCTTTGCTCATGTATGACCTCAGGTCACATCTGCACAGAAGCCGGTGACGGGGAATGGTAAGCAATGCTGCTACTTTTTTACCAGTGTTACTAATCACTGGGACAGCTGCTTTTTTCAGAGCAGCTGTCCCAGCACCAGAGCAATGATGAATTGCTCCGGTGATAAGTATCCCCCGTGGCGAGATGGATACTTCATCAACGGGGGCCATACAGCCTACAATGATGAATAGACCCCTTAGTCTCCTATGACTTTCTCTCAATGCATTTCATTTCTTATATTCACTCATGACAACTTCTGTATTTGCCAAATAATGATGTTTGACCAACAAATGGTCATGCCCAGTGCGAATCTGATGTTAGACTCTGTGAAATAGATACTGGTTTTATGGGTAACATGGATGATGTGAAATCACAAAGAAGTACCATGAAATGCATAAATAATGGAATGCACTTCAAACACAATAAAACGCAATAAAACAAAAGCAACTCTCACTTAATTAAATACCCCCTATATTTTGATCAATCAATGTTTTGTTTAAATAGGAAAATATTTTCAGTAAGTAAGCATGGTAACTTAATACATAATACCATAATACAGGACCAACTTGTATGTCAGGCAAAGTTTCCATTTAACTATTTTATTCTAATACAGACTAAATAATTGAGGTTTTACAAGTACACAATCTACAGTACTTTATTAATTGTGATCTGTAAAATGTTGACTGTAAATCTCTAAGGACATGCAGTGAGCAAGCAAGATGCACGACAGAACACATCATATTTGGAAAACTAGCAGCTAGAGAGATAATTAGCTAGCGAAGTGAACCAAAAATCTTAAATTTAGAATTCCCTACGTATTTGTGAAACGTCTGTTCTCAGGCAACATAGCACATTTGTGTAAATAAGACGTTAACCCGCCAATGGACATCAAAACAATTTTGGAAAAGATAAAAGAAAGATAAAATGTTTTATTGGAGAACAACAATAGGAAGACTATCCATTCTGTAGTAGTAATCATATTACAATGTTGAACTCGGCAGCAGTACCAGTGAAATGCTCTTTGCAATAACTACACAACACATCCACAATCAAGATATATGGAGGGCAGTAAATATGTCACTAATATGAACAAAAATAAATAATGACTCCTCACATATATATACATGACTTGTGTACAATGATCTTACCGGATCTCCCTTTTGTCCTTGCAGACCTCTGTCACCTTTTGATCCCTTAAGTCCATTATTCCCATCAAGACCTGCTGTGCCCTGGAAGTGGAAATAGCTGTGATGTCATCACAAATATATTTAAAGGGTGTCATAAAAAATAAAAATAATGCATTGTACTGTTGTGGCCAAATGAATGTACTTCCCAATCGTGACCCTGTAAATAGTGTACTGATTTCTACTCCCTTTCAGAAGTCCATATTTATAGTTATCACTTAATTGCCAAGCCCCTCTACGAGAAGCCTCTTATTGCTGCTGCTGTCCCAGCAAGAGATTTCTTATAAATAGATATGAAGGTTCATTCCTTATTGGTGCACTATGCGGCAATAAAGATGGAGGGTTCAGGAGAGAGAAAGAATGGAAAGATGAGAAGAAGAGGGTAATGGAGAGAAGAAGGGTGAAGGGGATGAGAAGAGGAGGGAAGTTTGAAGGGAAAGGAGTGAGGAAGAGTGAAGGGGATGCAAAGAGGAGGAAGGATGGAGGGAACAGAAGAGAGGAAGGATGGAGGGGATGAGAAGAGGAGGGAAGATAAAGGGGACAGAAGAGAGGAAGGATGGAGGGGATGAGAAGAGGAAGGAAGATAAAGGGGACAGAAGAGAGGAAGGATGGGATGAGAAGAGCAGGGAGGATAGAGGGGACAGGACAAAAGAAGGATGGGGGTATGAGAAGAGCAGGGAGGATGGAGGGGATAGAAGAGAGGTATGCACCACAGAAAGTTTCACCCCTGGAAACCTGTAGGGAGACTCTGCCCCCTCCCTCCCTCTAAAGCGGTCGCTGACTGCCCGACTTTCCTGGGAAGGTCTGTAACTCTTGCAGAAGAGAGGATATATAAATTAAGTCTGCATGATCATGTTATGCTTTCTAGAGCCCTGGATGTCAGCACATGGCCCTCCACCAGTGGCGAGCCCACGAGGGGACAACTTTCTTCTTTTGGTGGACAGTATGGGCAGAAGGCTGCACTTCCACCCTCACTTATGTCACTTCCAGGTACAAAATCTGAAGGTGAAATATAGCTTACCCTGCGATCATGCGTTCACGTGGCCACAGAACTGCACCACCCACTATTGCCACAACCACGCCCCCGCACTGCCCACCATTGCCGCCAACAAGCCCACCATTGCTGGCACTGTGCCAACCTGGTTGCCAGATCCCAGGGGGAACAACCAGAAAGTCTGCAAGTACAGTGTGAAGTGAGAAGCTAATGACAAGTATTATATTTATAGCATACAAAGTCATTTTAATATGCTCCTTTTAAAGTCTTCATGAGTCTTGGAGATGTTACAATGTGGAACTGGGAAAAGAGGTGGGGTAGGGGGAAGAGAGACACACACAGGGAAAAAGGAGGAAAGATAGATAGGAAGCTTGCGAGCAGGGCCTTCCTACTTCTATGTCTGTCTGTTATTACCCAGTTTTGTTCTATTAATGTTTACAATTGTGAACCGCAACTGAATATGTTGTGCTATATAAGAAACGGTTAATAAATAAATAAATAAATAAATAGGGAAATAGACAGGTGTAGGAGAGAGATGGAATAAGAGAGGGGGACTTGAGGGGAGACATACAGGAAAAATAAAGCATGGTGATGCTAGGTACAACAGTTGCCTATGCAGTTCCAATTTTTTTATGCATTTTGTTTGCTCGCGACCTGGCGAAAACGGGTCCAAAATATTAGTATTTTATATATATATATATATATATATATATATATATATATATATATATATATATATTATATATGAGATCATATATTTTTTAATCATATTTACTCTTTATTATATCTAGTCATCATCTTCACAACGTCCTTTCGTCTTACCTGCCTTGTTTCCTAAGTGGCCCTTCCGTCCACCTTATCTCATTGTCTGATTAATTTTTTCCTCCCAGCATTCATCTATGTAGTTAAGACTAAAGCTGCATACACACGTAAAGATTTTCTGTCCAACCATCCAACTAGTTGATTGGTTGGAATGAAAATTGGTAAAGTATGAAAGCAAATGACGATCAGCAATTTGCTCCCAAACCCCGGAAAATGGACAAAAGCTGTTGTTTGAACAAATTGTTTAGATCAAACATTTAACAAACTTGTCTGACGACAATTTTCCTCTGTTTTCTGGCATTTAGGAGCAATTTGCTGATCATCATTTACTCCCATACAGTGGCAAACGCAGGATTTTGAAAGGGGGGTTTCCAACACTTAGGTACAAAACCAATGGCAAAAAATCTCACCAGAGACAGGCAGCATTAGTTCTCGGGTACTCAATAATCCAAGCTTGTTAATCCATTACTGTGACGAAATATGTAATAATTGCATCTGAAACGTTGCATAGTAATGGATTAACAAGATTGGATTATTCGTTACCCGAGGACTAGTGCTGCCTGTATCTGATTGTATGTTCAAGACTGTGCGGTCTGCTTAGTTTTTAGGATCTGCACCCTGGCTGTTGAACTTTTTTATTTGGAGTGCTGGTCTACTTGTCTATATTTATGAGGAGCTTTTCAGCTCCTCCAAGAAATAAAAAAGCTGCACTGCAACATACACTTACACAGACACACACACACTGATAAAGACTACACACCCACACACTGACAAAGCCTAGACACACACACTGACAAAGCCTACACACACACACACTGACAAAGCCTACACACACATTGACAAATCCTATATACACACACACAAACTGCAGTGACAAAGCCTAGACACACACTGACAAAGACACACACACTGATAAAGCCTAGACACAAACACACTGTCACTGACACAGACACACACACACACTGACAAAGCCTAAACACACACACACAGACTGACAAACCCTAGACACACACACACAGACACACACACTGACAATGCTAGACACACACAGACTGACAAACCCTAGACACACTGACACACACACTGACAAAGCCTATACACACACACTGACAAAGCCTACACACACACATTGACACAGACACACACTGCACTGGCAAAGCCCATACACACACACACACACACTGACAAAGCCTATATACACACACACTGACAAAGCCTATATACACACACACTGACAGACACACAAACTGCAGTGACAAAGCCTATATACAAAGACACACACACTCACTGGCAAAGCCTAGACACACACTGACAAAGACACACATACTTCACTTAAAAGTCTATACACACAGACTGACACACACTGATAAAGCCTAGACACAAACACACTGTCACTGACACAGACACACACACACTGACAAAGCCTAAACACACACACACACACACACACTGACCAATCCTAGACACACACACTGACAATGCTAGACACATAGACTGACAAACCCTAGACACACTGACACACACACTGACAAAGCCTATACACACAGACTGACAAACCCTAGACACACACACATACACACTGACAAAGCAGACACATACTCACTGAGATACACACTGACACAAGCGCTGGCATGGCTAATTACAGATCACCTCTCCACCCCCACCGGCTCCCCCCACATGTAATACATTAAACGCACCTGTGGTGCGGGTCCTGGAGAGAACGCCGGTCACTGACTCCACCCAGCAGGCTCCGGTCTCTCAGCCTTCCACAATGCCAGGGCACCATGGGAACTGCCCGGGAGAAGCTGCGCGCTACAGCTGCAGCTCCCCCTACAGCCAGCTCAGCCAGCATCAGTCAGGTTCTTTACAAAAAAAAAATGTAAGCTGCGCTGCGATGGAGTGCCGTGCAGGGGCGGGTTTTAGGTGCTTGGAACCCCCCCTGCGTGCGCGTATGCCATACGTTACCAGATTTTCATTTTCAACTAGTTGGCTGGTTGGACAGAAAATCTTTACCTGTGTATGCAGCTTAAACTGACTACAGGCTATACAATATCACAAACTCAAAACGTGTACTATAGAGTGCATACACAGAACATAGAGTGTACAATAAAAAAAACACACTACAGGTAGTTTTATAGTAGAGTAGCTGTAACAATAATAAAGTTTACTTGAGAAAACTTGTGTGGACGTACAATGTGTAATGGAAGTTACTTAGCATATTATGACAAAATACCTATTACATGAATATGGGGGAGATGGTTCATGATTTCGTGAGATGATGAATAAGAGGCACTTATTGGAACTGCTTTAAATGAATTCTCAGAGGACATCGAATATGTGATTATACAAAGGTGAGGAAAAAAGATTTCCATATTGATAATCCATTATCACTTGCAAGTACTTTCTAACTGAATTGCTGCATTATTTACCAAAATATACTAGCAAAGAAACTGCAGAAATGTGAAAGCATTTAGAATATCAGGAATTTACCTCCCACTAGCCCTGAAGATCAACTATTGTGTTAAGAGTAGACATGTTTAACTCTTTGTCAACCAAACCTCCACTTGCTTGCATATGAACAAGCAATAATAATAATGTTATTTCATTGGAATATGTAATGTGTAAGGCACTGCGGAACCTTTGTAGTGCCATATAAATAAAGGATAATGATAATAATACAGTTACACTGCACAAACACATATAGGGTTACTCTGCACCATCACCACCTCATGAAGCACCCCTGGATATCACAGCTGGTATTTGTCTTCAGTACAAATTAGAGATAAGCTAGTCACACAATACGATTTTTTGATAAAACCGATACTTGGGACGATTTTTCTGCAAAATCACAGTCGCAATATCTGGGTGTACAATTGAAATGAAATATCTGGTGAATTTCACAGTGAATTTGCATATGGGATCACAGGTTCAGGGCTGGTTATGCTTTTGGGGGGGTGGACCCCAAACCATTTAAAAAAAATGTTATACAGTACCCTTTCATTATTTATAATAGCACACAGAAGCACTGCACAGATCACAGTAATCTGTGCAGTGCTTCTGTAAAACGCGCAGCTCACAGACATTTATATTCATTTCAATCTAAATACGACTGAACTAACATTCAAACACGATTCCATACACCATTGGCAAATAGGATTCAGGGCCTGATTCAGCAAGGAACGCAGTTGCAAAGATGCACGCAATCAGTCAATTGTTGCATTCTGCGCATGCGTATGCATCACAGTGCTCGTGCATGAACTAGCAATTGCAATCAGAATTGCGTTTGCAGAGGCTACGCAAACCCAGAGCAGAGTGATTGACAGGAAGTGCCGTTTGTGGGTGGTGACAGGGGGGTGGTCGGGCGAACACAGGCGTGCGAGTGCATTTCAATGCCGTTGCAGGGGCGTGCATAAATTAGCCAGTGTGTGGCCACAAGCAGCCGTAGCACTGATAGCGCGCGTGGATGTAAGCAATTTCTGACTAAAGTCAGGGCTTGTGCAAGTGTGCTTATGGGTCCGATGTTACCGATTGTTTCACTATGTTGCCCTAGTATACAGATGTGAGTAAGGGGAAGTGAGTAAGGAGATGTGGGCGTCCTTATATCTGGCTGTGATCGCAATGTGAATGCACACATTTAAATAGCACGACTGATATTAGCAACTGCGGTGCATACTCATAAGCAGAATTGCGAACCATAGTGAATCAGGCCCTTAGTTAAACACGATTCTTAGAAAATGTATGAATTTGTTTGAGGAAAAAACTCACTCATGTCCCTGCGATGTCCAGCATGTTTAAAACTTGGGGCCTGATTCAGACCCGCTCGCAAGTGCTATGCGCTCACGAGCAGGTCGATGTTAGGCCACTGTGCATGCGCACGCCAGAGCCGATGTGCGCATGCGCGAGACCTGGCTAGCGACGGGAGCTCTGATGCTCTGGCTCTTGCACCAAAAAGGGGCGGCTGTCGATTTCAATCGACAGCTCGCACCGTTTTGGAGGCGTGGCGTGGGGGTGGCTTCACAAACGGAGGCGTTCCCATGCGAACGCCTGCCGTTTATGGGCGGCCCCACTGACATCACCAGTCATGTCAGTGGGAGAGTTTCCGGCTCTATTAGAGCCAGAAGCTCTCTGGGGCTTGTGGCCATGAGACCTTACCACAAGGGTCTCGTCACAAGCCCGATGGTCGTGATGGTCTTGACCATCGCGACCATCATCCTGGCCGCTCGCAATAGCTGTGGGTGGGCACCTACAGCTATGCGAGCGGCCAGGAGGCCGCTCCAAAAAAAAAAAAAAAAAAGCCCTGATTCAGAGCGAGCGCTCTTTCAGAGCGTCCAGCTCTGTATCAGGGCCTTGGATTCTTAGTAAATTTACCCCCTAGCCTTAATACGCCATGCAGTGTGAGATACCTGGTGTGTGTGTACTGCGCTGAGGGGTGCAGCAAATTGACTTTTTCTTTAAACTTGAATCTAATTCACATCGCAGATGCAGCAATCACCACTCAATCTATACCAGAAACTCCAGGCTGTGACAGTTATTAGTTTTAAATATGTATAAAGTCGCACTTGAGAAACTTGGCATGAAAAAAAGCCATGGTCACTGCATCATAGCAATTCATATACAGATTTAATCTCATTCGCATATGAAATGAATCAGTGCATAATCAAGCAAAAAAGACTCTCGGTGTAAGCAAAGTCGCACAAAACCTTGTGCTCCAAGAAGTGCTGTTTGGCGCAACTGCGGCAATAGTGTATGAGGACACATCCGTAAGGGTACATATAACTATACAAGTGTGTGTATATATAATATATATATATATATATATATATATATATATATATATATATATATATATATATATATATATATATATATATATATATATATATATGAGTCTAAATGAGTCCACACGCTCGTCTTCAATATTCAATTGCTTGGGTGACAAACCCATAAGGGATCACAACAATCCTCTTCATACAAAAATAGAAAAAGTGGGGGTAGCACTCACCAGTCTTCTTAAAAGCATATCTTTGTTACATCTTAGTAAAAATGTCACAACATTTGAAAGTCCGATGTTTCTGTCCATGTAACTAATCAAAGAACTCCTCCCCCAATCACGCCAGCAGAGTTATAAATCATTGTTGATATGTAAGAGGTTAGTATTCTTTACTTTGACTTTATTGATCTCACACGATGGTTATCTATATTGGCAATATATTTGGCTGCTTTGATTATGTAGTTAGATCTATTTGCTGTTTTCAACAAGTAAAATATTTAGTGATTGGGGGAGGAGTTTTTTGATTAGTTACATGGGTATATATATGTGCTGTACATCACCTGATTTTTAACCTTGACAAAGGTCCATGCACAGGACCGAAACGTCGGACTTTCAAATGTTGTGACATTTTTACTGAGAAGTAACAAAGATATGCTTTTAAGAAGACTGGTGAGTGCTACCCCCACTTTTTCGGTGTAAATATATATATATATATATATATATATATATGTAACATACACACATATATACTATATATACTTACATAATACATACAGTATATGTATATATATATATATATATAATGTGTATATATGAGTATATAGAAATATATAAATATATATCAAATATAAAATATATATATGTTGTAGTCTACTAAAATTACCAAATTACCAGAGACGGGCAGTCAAGGTTATTGAAAAAAAACTGCAGAAATATTTATTGAGACATACATGTAAAAAATTAAGATTTATGGTAGACTTACCTTTGTTAACTCTGTTTATTTATTTATTAACAGTTTCTTATATAGCGCAGCAAATTCTGTTGTGCTTTACAATCTGAATCAACATTGGCCTAGGGTTAGGAGGATGTTAAATTGAAGAAAGAGAAGATGTTATAGGTGTTTACTATGAGAAGAGAGTTAGATAGGGAAGCTATAAAAAAGGTTAGGTGGGCGGTTCTGGAATTTGATAAGCTTGTCTGAAGAGGGGAGTTTTCGTAGAACGCTTGAAACTAGTCGAAAGTCTTATTGTGTAAAGCCCCTATTTCTTCAAAGTCCATAGGATCCACAAGGATACCATGGGGTGTGTGTGGTTGGAGAGGTGCACCAAACAGTTAAAGCTTTAGCTCCCAGGATGCACTGGTTCTCCTCCACATATACCCCGCCCCCAGCCACAGGCAGACAGTTTTGTAAACAAGCTCAAGGCAGGAGCAGGAAAGAGGAGATGGAAGAACATTACTCTCAAAAAACACTCTCCCAGAAGATGAAGGAATCAGTGATCAAGAGAAAAAATACCCATTGAAGCCAGGTGCGTCAGGGTGGGCACCCTGTTCATCATATGGACTTCGAAGAAATAGAGTTAACAAAGGTAAGTTTACCATAACTCAATTTCTTTTTCAGGGTCATAGGGGATCCACAGGGATACCATTGGGATGTCCCATAGCAGTTTACATTAAGGGTGGGGACGCTCCTGAGAAGAAAGGAGAATCCGACACCCAAAGGAAGTATCCTGTGAAGCAAAGGTATCAAAGGCGTAGAACCTGAGAAAGGTGAGGACGGAAGACCACGTGGCCGCCTTGCACATTTGTTCAGCAGAAATGCCACATCGAACCGCCCACGAGGGTCCCACAGACTGAGTAGAATGTGCTGTAACCCTGTTTTTAACAGGAAGATTGGCTGGTGTGTAGGCCTGAGACATTGTCATGCAAAGCCATCGAGCCAAAGTCTGTTTTTTACCCGGCCAGCCTCGCTTATGAAAGCCATAGAACACAAAGAAACAATCTGATTTCCTAAAGGAATTAGTACGATCCACGTAGATCCGAAGAGCATGAACCACATCCAAGGAGGCTTCACCTGCAGAAAGATCTGAGGACTGGAAGGCCAGAACCACAATCTCTAAATTTAAATACCACTTTAGCGAGGTAACCAGCCCTGGTACAGAGGTCAGCTCTGTCCGGATGAAAGATCAAGAATGGGGAGCGACAGGAGAGCACTGCCAAATCAGATACCCTGCGGGCAGAGGAGATAGTGAGGAGAAACAGCATCTTTGCTGACAACCACTTGAGGTCTACTGAGTCCAGAGGTTCAAACGGAGGAGCCTGTAGACCCTGGAGAACCAAGGACAAATCCCAAGGAGCCACCGGAGGGACAAAAGGAGGTGGAATGCGGAGAACACCCTGCAAGTATAGTCTAACATCAGGCAGGGGAGCGATCCTTCGCTGGAACCAGATTGACAGAGCACAAACCTGAGCTCTAAGGGAGGCCAGGCAGAGGCCGAGGTCAAACCCAGCCTGGAGAAAGGCAAGCAACAAGGAGACCCTAAAAACTGTAGGGTCTTAGGGCCTGATTCAGACCCGCTAACAAGCGCATAGCGCTCGCAAGTGGGTCGATGGCCAGGCAGTGCACACGCGTGAGCCCCGGAGCGAGTGAGAAATTCACTCGCTCCGGGGCTCGCTACAAATGGGGCGGCTGTCGATGTTGATCGACAGCTCGCCCCGTTTTGTAGGCGGGTCGGGGGGTGGCTTGCCAATCAGAGGTGTTCCCGAAGGAATGCCTGCCATTTGTGGGCGGCCCTACTGACATCACTGGGGCTTGCTGCAGACGAGACCCTACCACAAGGGTCTCGTCGCAAGCCCATCACCTGGCTGCTCACAAAAGCTGTGGGTGGTCGGGTCTGAATCAGGGCCTTAGTCTCTGGGGGAGCACCATTGGAAGTAAGAGAGCCAAACTCTGTAATAGATGCAGGTTGAGACAGGCTTAGGTGCCCTGAGCATCATCTGGACCACAGAGTTGGCAAAACCCTTGGCTCTTAAGAGGAATGACTCAAGAGCCACGTTGTCAAAAAGACGAGGTAGGTCTGGGAGCAGGCAAGGGCCCTGCGCTAACAGATCCTGCCATAGAGGAAGTGGAAAAGGAGTATCTATAGAGAGACTCCATAGGTCGGTGAACCAATGTTACCTGGGTCAGGCTGGGGCTATTAGATTGGAGGAAAGAAGGAGTATCTATAGAGAGACTTCGTAGGTCGGTGAACCATTGTTACCTGGGTCAGGCCGGGGCTACTAGGTTTGCGAGATTGAAGTTCCACCTCACTGCCAGAGCATCCACGAAGGTGGCTGAGGGGTCTCTGGTCCTGTAACCATACCTGGGGACCTTGTAGTTGTGACATGAGGCCATGAGTTCTACGTCTAGCAGGCCCCATTTGTCCACCAGGAGTTGGAAGACATCCAGGTGGAGAGCCAACTCTCCCACATGTATGTCCTGATGGCTTAGGAAGTCTGCTTCCCAGTTGAGGACTCCTGGGATAAACACTGCCGAGATTGCCAGGAGATGACATTCGGCCCAGACCAGGATGTTTGCCACTTCCTGCATGGTTGCCCGAATTCGCGTGCCTCCTGCCTCCCTGATGGTTGAGGTAGGCTACCACAATCACGTTGTCAGACTGGATTTGGACATCTGCCCTGGAGGAGATTCTGCGCCTGAGTGAGTGCTCTGTACACTGTTCGAAGCTCCAGAATGTTTATGGTCAGGTTCATTTCCTGGGTTGTCCACCATCCCTGAAAGGTATAATGACTGGTTACCGCACTCCATCCGCGAAGACTGGCATCTATAGTGAGAAAGTCCCAATTTGGAATCCAGAAGGGGCCACTTATGTCCAGATACAGTAGGACAAGTTTAGCCACCATGAGAGGGAAAGCCGAACCTCCGGAGAGAGAAGGATCACCAGGGACCGGAATCAGTTGTTGAAGGGGCCTGGAGTGGAACTGGGCATATTCCACCATATCGATGGTGGATACCATGGACCCCAGGACCTGCATTGCTGAGTGAATGGATACCCTCCGATTGTGGAGCAAGTTGTACACACGCAAGTGTAGTGTCCTCTGTATTCGAGAATCTAGGAGTGCCCCCAGATGTACCATCTGCTGTGTCTGAGATAGGGAGGACTTTTTCAAATTGATGATCCAGCCGTGTGTTTGCAGGCAGTGCATGGTCAACTGGAGATAGCATTGTAACACAACCGGTGAGTGTGCCAAGATTAAGAGGTCATCTAGGTATGACTTTTTAACCCCCACTGTTACTAGAGTGAATAAAACACTAAGGCGTATCACTCTATAGTGCTTTATTCAATGGACTGAAGAAAGAGAAACATAACTTTGAATTTACACCTACACTGTCTTTGTCTGTATGTCATTTGTTTTAAACATATATATGTAGCACTTAAATGTTGTATACCGGTATTAGGCAAGATTTTTTTAGCATGTTTTTCCCTTATTAATGCTTTTTTGGTCTAGTTTATATCCAATAAATATATATTTTGAATCATCTATACAGCCTTTGTCATTTATTTTATAAGGGCCATAGGATGCGCTGGGCCAAAGGATGCGCTGAGCCTATCTTACACCTTTTACCCCTACCTATTCCGTGAGGTTATTAATGACCTCACCATGCTCTAGCAGCAACTAGGATTAGCCCCCCCAGTTAGGGTCTAATGCAGTCCCACTTCAATAATATTTTTGCTCCTGTTTATCCTTGCCTTTAGAAGACATAGAAATAGCCAGCAAGTAGCACACAATAAGTGTATAGCTAATAATGCAATGTGACACCCTTCACAAATGTGAAGTAATAATGAACCCCTACACACCTGGTAGTTGAGGGTTTAAGAAAGAGCAGCAGGGATAGATATAACTGACAGTCAAAAAGTTTAAGGCAGTATATCACAACAGCAGAGCTAGCGCAAGTCACATACAATGCATATAAATGTACTTATAATGGGCACTAAATCAACTACTCAACTGGCAGGATTTTTGCGCTGTATAACCAGGCCCCAGGGAGAGGTATACAGGGAGACTGGACCCGAAACTCCTGAGACCTGTAGCTTCAGAAAAGCCCTGATTAATGGCTGCTGAGCATCTCATATAGGGAGGATGGTGAGGAGGAGGAACAGCTCAGAGGCTGGAAACCTCTTGTGAGGGATCGCGTTCTGGCTGGAGGAGGGGCTGCCGGGGGAGAGCTTACCTCCCTGCTGCTGCATGAACTGCCGGGTGCCGCTCCCCTCTACATGGTCTTCAAAGCCAGCATTTAACGGTCCTGGTGGTTTAGTGGGGGAGCGGATGAACCAGTCGCCCCACTGCAGCATCCTCCGGCAGGTCTCCACCGCCGGAGGTAAGGACTGCACAACACGTGATTCCCTGCAAGCAGAGAATTGCCTTACCTGTACTTTCACTGTGTATCCACCCGCAATCCTGGGTCCCCAGTGGAGTGGCTAGCTGAGCGCCGGCGGAGGTAGCTGGAGCAGCTGCACAGGCGCCCATTAGGACAACTTGCTGCTTGCTCAGGTAAAAAAAAAAAAATATAAAAATAAAGCTTGGGGCGGGGTATATGTGAAGGAGGACCAGTGCATCCTGGGAGCTAAAGCTTTAACTGTTTGGTGCCCGAACCTCTCCGGCCACACACACCCCATGGTATCCCTGTGGATCCCTTATGGACCCTGAAGAAGAAAGGGTGCTTATCAAAGCATGGTCGTGGACCCGAAACTCTGACCCGGATTGGCCCCTTTCACACATAGTCTAGAATGGGTTCGGTGCATGTGCACTGGAAAAAACCCGGGTATTTAGGCTATATGTAAAAGGGGTATTAGATAAGGCCATACTTTGATTTCCTATCAGCACTTTTTCTGAATGTTCTTGGAGACATGGACAGTGCAAATGTTAGAAATGCAATCTGCAAATGATGCCCCAGCACAAAAACTGAGAAATTGATGATGATATTATTATTATTAATAATAAGCTTTATTTATAGGACGCCACAAGTTATCCATGGAGCCGTACAGAGGATGATTTTGAACTACTTTAGGATTGTGGAGATATGCATCTTTTTGTAGATATACTACAATCTCCTTTCTCTATTGCATGGAGAATGAACTGTACTAATTCCATGCAGAAATGTCTTGCATAAATTAATTGAGCAGCCTCCAATTTAGAACTGTTCTGAAGCCCCTAATGCTTATTCTACCAGGACAATACTCCAAAAAAATCTGTATCCGTCTTTGTACATGATACATTACATCTTCACACACGGTATAGAGGGGAATTCTGTTTTGTACCCTTGATTTATGATGTCACAAATGCATTAATCTTGAGTGGTGAGGATCCATCCTTAAAAATCTGGCCACCCACTGGTTCCCTAGAGGAAGGCCTGAATAAAAAAAACACTATAAAGGCTTTGGCCGTCGATTTTCATACTTATACAAAACTGGCCTATAACTTTGTGTTTGGCAAGAAGACGACGAAGAAAAAAATTCTAATTCTCCTACCCTGTTGGAAATGTTGGGAATTACAGTACCTTCAGTGATTTATAAATCATTGCAACTTGATTTACTCCAAATAAAAATATATCCAACAAATGGAAGTGTGGTTAAACGATTCTATGACTACGGGTCTGCCACCCATGGCCACAACCCTAGGCTTCTCCTCGCGACTACTGCTACAGTCATATTGTACTACCACAGCGGTTTTCAACTGCTGTGCTGCGGCCTGCTAGTGTGCCACGAGCGGTTGTGAAGTGTGCCGCCTGACCGCCGGGCACATTATACAATAGCGTGGCCCGGGCTGCCGCTGAGCTCCTCTGGGAGGCTCAGGCGTGCCCGGGCCGTGAACTGCCTAGACGCGGCGGCGTGACATCACAGGTCACGCATGCCGCGTTGCCCATCCGCTCCACCAGTGACCCAGCCAGCTCTGCCCGTCCCTCCAGTGACCCAGCCAGCTCTGCCCGCCTCGCCAGTGGCCCAGCAGTTACCCAGCCAGCTCTCAGTGACAAAGCCAGCTCTTCCCACCCGCCCTGCGCCAGTGACCCAGCCAGCCCATCCTGCTCGCAGCCAGCCCTGTGGGGTAAGCCAATATGCTTTTTTTTTTTTTTCTGTGGAGAGCAATGTTTTTTTTTTCTCTATGGGGACCAATGTGTTTTTTCTTTGTGGAGAGCAGTGTGGGTTTTTTGATGTGGGTGCCAAAGTGATGGGGTTTTTTTTTCCTATGGGGCCAAGTAAATGTGATTTGTTTTATACCTCTGGGGCCAATGTAGTGTGTTTTGTTCCTGCGGGGGCCAATGTAGTGTGTTTTGTTCCTGCGGGTGTTTGTTCTTTCATAGATCACGCATGCCGCATCGCCGGATGGTGTGCCTTGGCAATTTTAACATTTTGCGTAGTGTGCCTCGACTTGAAAAAGGTTGAAAATCACTGTACTACTAGATGAGAAATAAGTTCTGTCCAGAGTCGCTTCACAAAGCATCACTTCAAAGCTTTTTATTATAGATTGTCTATCTTCTCCTGCATGTCCTTTGAAGGATTTCTGGGAAACCCTAAGGCTGGGTATACATTAGACAATTTATTGGACGATTTGTCGTGTTGAGGCGAATTGGAATAACATATAGCCACATCGTCTAATGTGTACAACAAATGCATTCATAGCAACTTCTCATCTGCTGTGAAGATATTTTAAGCACATCGTGCAGTATGTACACCCAAACGGACGATCTGGCCTCTGAAGAGGTCAGCTCATATCCATATCCTCCCACAGTTCTCTGCTTCACAAACAAGTTCTGACAAGATACAGCAGAAACATCTGGTTTGGCAGCAGCCCACACAAATATATATATATATATATTTTATATATATATATATATATATATATATATATATATATATATATATATGAAAATGGATTGCAAACCTTGATAATGGTCTATGTTTATACCGAAACGTTGGTGTTCATTTATTTGCAACCTGGATCGAACTTTCTTATTGTAGATTAAACCAAATGAAACATTTTTTTTTCAAGTCTGGTGAGTGCACTTGTAACTGCGCTTTTCTATGTGTGGTTCGGATTTTCTATGAATATATGTCCAAGAGGAGGACCCCAGCAAATGATTTCTGGATAAGACATGAGTGCAGAACTACATGATAGATATATATATATATATATATATATATATCTAATTATTTTTTTCCCGCCAAATTCGGATTTTTCGTGCAAAAAATCTTTCATGGACAACCACCATATTTCATGGACTTTTGTCCTGGAATGATGATGCTTGTCCATGAAAGACAACGTTTTGCCTCTTCCTGAGACCTGATTTTTGGCAGGGAAAATCTGAACCAATCCGAGCCTGCATACCCCTAATACTATATATATATATAATATATATATATATATATATATATATATATATTTTAGACTGCTGACACTCAGTGAGCCTCGACATTTGCTGGTTTATGTATATCTTTATATATATATTTATAGCTATATATTTTTATTTATGTATGCGTTTATATATACTGTGGTTATATTTGCATGCAGATTGCTAAATTACTGTGTCCGATACAGCCGCAGTCGCACACAGAATATAGGCATGCCGCATTTTATTTATTCAGCATAAGCGGTTTGTGCATCCGTATCACATCACTTTGCGAATAAGACACATTTTAAGTGAAAATGTCATATGAAAAGATGCTCAGCGCTGCTAAGTCACCCCATGGCATGGCGGCGACTATAAGGGCTGTTTAAAGCGCAAGGAGACTAGATGTATGTGGACACATCTGTAAGTGGTAACACCAAACACATACCATGCAGAATGTTCAAGAGTACACTTAGTATAAAATATTGCAGTTTTTTTACTTAATGAAGGACTCCTGCCATGGCACTGCCCCCTAACCGTTAAAATTTGTTAGGTCTTCCTCACATACTTCCATGGCTAGTGCAGAGGGTGTATGTGCAACACCTGCTGTCACCGATGTCCATCTATCCAGTTTTTTTGCGTTCTTACTCTGGCTCATCTGGCAAAACTCTGCATGTTGTCCTTTGCTGATGGGTTTTCTGACGTAAATTATGCAGTACACACCATGCCATGACGACCCAGTCAACTTTGTCAGCATGCAAATTGATGGCTCTGTGAAGGATCCTAAAAGGCACTTTCCACAATCTGGCATGCACAGGACAGACTGTAATTGTAAATCCACCTCTCTTTGGTAAGTGCCCTATGCGAATATGGCTTCATGATGTTCTCATGTAGAGCAAAGGCCTCATCAGCCACAAAGACAAAATTTTGATCATGGTTTGTGTCCTCAGCAGATGGTATATTGAGGGTTTTGAACATCAGCTTCTGGTAAAAATGTATCTGCTTAAAGGAACCATCATCAGAACCTCTAAAGTTCCTGCCAACGTCAAGAAAATGAACTCATAGTTAGCATTGACCAAAGCCATCAGTACAATGCTAAAGAATCATTGTTATTAAAATAAAAGGATCTGCTGTTGGCAGGTGGGGTTATCTGTACATGTTTGCCATCTATGGCTCCCCCACAATTTGGGAAGTTCCACTGGCCCACGAATTCTTCAACAATACTTTGACATTCCTCCATAGTTGTAGGGAACTAGAACAAAAAAATAAATGTCAATTATTGTAGAAACATGCTATGAACATCTTTAATACTTTACAGACTGCAACACTACCTGTTGACCCGTCAGCAGAAAGAAGCATGACTAGCCTGCAGCTGGATTGTGAAGCTACATGCAATGCGGAACCAGTGCCACCAAAGAAAAAAAGAAGAAAAATGTAGTTGCAGATGAAAATGATGAAAACTACCAGCTCACATGCCATGTCCTAACAAGTGCACAAGAAGAATTGTGCAAGCCCCCAGATAAGTAGAATGTTTTTGGTACCAATAATGCATGCAAGATGCAGCATATGAGTCTGGAACAGAGGGCGCATGCTGAGGAAAAAAGTCAGATAATAATCAGGCCTGAGCCTGATACAAATGGTCCCATACAGCCCCCCTCCCAAAAGCAACCAATGTTGCATACCCTACCCAGCTATAGGTGGCATCCACCAAGTACCTCGTCATGTGAGGTTAGCCCCACTGAGTCACAGTTCTAACATTTATAGTGGCTTTTTTTCACAATATGAAAAATGGTGTTTAAATGTTATTTAACTGATGTATACTGTTCAGATTGTGCTGATTGGTAAAAAAAAATAGTACATTAAAAAACAGTATAATATATAATTAAACTGTATTGCTATGTTGCAGTGATTTCTACGGTGCTAATTTCATTGCACTTTCAATTAAAAAAAAATTCACAAGAAATAACAGACTCCTTTTTTCTTACCTTTACGTACTGCTGTTTTAGTACACGAATGATGGCTTTGCAGGTCTCAGTGATGATGAGTCCCAAAGCTTGAGGTGAGATAAGGAAGCCAAATTTCAGATCAGTAAGAGATTTTCCTGTAGGCAGGAAGCGCAGAGCAGCAGCCAGCCTCTCCTCAACAGGAATGGCCCTCCTGAACTTGGTGTTCTGCCTCTCAATAAGTGGGCTCACCAGATGAATTAACTCCTGGAAGTGGCATCATCCATATGCAGGAAATAGGAGGACAAGTGCCGGCCATTGGATTTGAGGAGACGTGGGCACAGTCACCCTGCCGGTTCCGCCTGCTCTTGCCTGCCACTGAACACTGTGCAGCACCGGCTGTTGGGAGTCTCAGTCTCCCAGAATATTGGTGCTGGCCGTGGCGACGTCATGCCACATAATTTAATCGCACAAGGCCTTCTGGGAGTGCCCGTGGGGGAGAGGGAGTGGAGGAGCCCTCAAACACTCGTGTGCTGCAGCCTGAACCTGCCTGCCTGTGCCTGCCTGACTGAGCCTGCCTGACTCTGAAACCTGCTGCTGGAGTGGTAATGTGTAAGGGGCATTACTGTGTGGCATATTGTTAAAAGGTGCATTATTGTGTGGCATAATGTGTTATTAGGGGCATTACTGTGTGGTATAATGTTATAAGAGGCATTACTGTGTGGCATAATGTGTAAGGAGCATTACTGTGTGGCTTAATGTGCTATAAAGGGCATTACTTAGTGTGGCATAATGTGTTACAAAAGCACACGCCTTTCTAGGGAGTTCGAGCGCAGAAGAACGTCCTCGTTGTTGATGTTTTTTTTCAGGGGGGGTGCTAAATTACTGCCTCGCCCTGTCTAAGGAGTACTGGCCATACATAAAGACTCCACATAATCATCAGGTAAAGGTTTATCATATGCTAGACAATGATTTATTTTGCTAGTTTTCTTCTTTCTGCAAGATTACCGAGAATTATCACTAACTCACAACACTATGCTAAAATCGTTGTTCTAATAAAGTATCCCTACGAAGGGGTCAAACTCACGCTGCATGATACAGAAATCTGTGTAGTGCTGTACATTTCTGCACAGCAGAGTTTCAATAATATGGATTATACTAGGCGCCTGGTTCAGTTAGTGCAACTCAGATGCAGCCTATAAGCAAATAAAATTATTGCAATCTGCCTAACACAGACCAGAAAAAAATATATATCTGCTAAGGCGCTGCAGACAGTATAATTTTTATCAGTATATTGATATATTAACCAGTAAAAGTGTTTTTATTATTCTGGTGTCGTGTGTATTTATAGCAACTGGATGACGCGCCTTAGCAGATATATTTTTCTACAGCAGAGTTTTCTGCCACACAAGGGTAATTGAAGGCCCCATAGCAAAAGTCGCTGCTTGGCCTGTCTGAATTACCCATCCAAACACACAGTGAAGATACAGTATAAGCCACTTCACCTAAAACATTAAAATACAAATAAACTGTACACTAAACTCAACATACATCTGTCTATCTCAGTTAAAAGACAGGAAAAAGACATAGAAGGGAAGGAGTAACATTATCCAGGGATGTCTAAAAATAGATATAGGTTACTGAGCATCTAACATTTTTTCCCTAACAAGACAGGTTATATTTCCAAAAGCAAATCTGAAAATCTATGATCCCCATGTCTCATGGATAACAAAATACAATGCTACCATTACAAGAGTGTATTATTATTATTAATAATAATAATAATAATAATAATACTATTATTATTATTCTTAAGTGTTAAAACATATACAGTATTTAAATCATACATGCCTACCCTCCCGGTTTTCGCTGGAGGCTCCCGATTTTTCGGGTAACGGCCGGAGCAGTCTCCTATGGCTGTGCGGGGGAGCGATCACACTGATTGCACCCCCCCCCCACGTTTAGCGCCGGGCTGGGATGCTTACAGCGCCCCCCTCCACAGCACTGTAAAAGTGATTTTTTTTTCAAGGGGGCATGGCCATGCCTCACGCGATTAGGCCACGCCTCCTTTACCCGGGCACGGCTGGGCTCTCTACGGCCCTGGCCAAAGGAGGATGTTGCTGACGACCCTCGGGAGCGCGCACTGTCAGCGACATAGCGTGTACACACTAGACAATGTGCCTGATATGTCAGTCCAATCCGCCGGATCGGACGTCATATCATCTAGTGTGTACCCAGCATTAGATACAGAGGGTAACATCTAGACAAGGTCCCTGTTACCCCTGTACCTGAGAGTACCTGATTTGTAGATAACCAAGCTTGTTCACATCAGAGCAATAGCCCACTAACTCTACACATCACAGCAATTGCCAATACCATGGAAACACAGAAAGACGGGTGTAACAGAGGTGGAGATGGGAGAAACATGGGGAGGGGGGCAGAACAGGGGGAGAAAGGAGAGTTGGGAACAAAAGAAGTCCAAAACACATACATACACAAAATAACAGCGAGTGCCAGAGAACACCAGCTGAGTGTGTAATATTATATATATATATATATACATATATATATATATATATATATATATATATATATATATATATATATATATATGAGGGTTGTGTTCGAAGTAGTTGTTAGCCAGCCGCTTTGTGGATTTTTTTTTAGTACTCCTAGAGATGAATTGGTGATGAATTGCAAGCCTTGGAAATGGTCTATCCTTAGACCGAAACGTCGGCTCTTTGTTACATACAACCTGGATTTGCCTGTTTAAGCACAGATGAAAAATAAATGAAACTGTTTTTTCACAAATCTGGTGAGTGCCCTTGTGACTGTGCATTTTAAACGTGTGGTATATTTATATATATATATATATATATATATATATATATATATATATATATATATAATTCACAGGGGCTCTGCACTCACCATAATAACAACAATAATAATTATAATAATAAATAGTGGGCATTTGGTTCATGAATTGATCAATGCATTTAAGCTTGCAGCCCCCGAGAAGGGACCCCACTTTACTTCAAGTCCCTACTGTATTGCTCAGAATTATAACATGGAATTAGCTATCACATTAGTGTTAAACTCAGGGTATGCTATCAAGGTTTAAAGCTCACAGCAACTTTGCTTTTAAACGTGAGACAGTCACCTTGCACACCTGTTGCAAAGCACCTAGGTCCTTATAAGGACTTCCTCAGGGTTTTTTTCCGGAGTTCGTATATTTACCATAAGACATAACATGTGTCCTATTAAATAATTGGATCCGATCTCAAATGTTCACATTATCATGTGAGAAATTCCAGTTTACGACCAGATTAATTAACCAACCACTTTTGACTGCAGCTCCAAATACACCATGTCAGTCTCTGTGAGCATTATATATATATTTTATATATATATATATATATATATATATATATATATATATATATATATATATATATATACATACATACATACATACATACAGTCAGGTCCATAAATATTGGGACATTGACAGAATTTTCATATTTTGTCCTCTATTCACCACCACAATGGCTTTGAAATGAAACAAACAAGATGTGCTTTAACTGCAGGCTTTCAGATTTAATTTGAGGGTAATTACATCCAAATCAGGTGAACGGTGTAGGAATTACAACGGCTTTTATATGTGCCTCCCACTTTTTAAGGGGCCAAAAGTAATGGGACAAACTAAACAATCCTAAATCTAACTTTCACTTTTTAATACTTTGTTGCAAATCTTTTGCAGGCAATTACAGCCTGAAGTCTGGAACACAGACATCACCAGACGCTGGGTTTCATCCCTGGTGATGCTCTGCCAGGCCTCTACTGCAAATGTCTTCAGTTTCTGCTTGTTCTTGGGGCATTTTCCCTTCAGTTTTGTCTTCATCAAGTGAAATGCATGCTCAATCGGATTCAGGTCAAGGGATTGACTTGGCCATTGCATAACATTCCAATTTTTAGCCTTAAAAAACTCTTTGGTTGCTTTTGCAGTATGCTTCGGGTCATTGTCCATCTGCACTGTGAAGCGCTGTCCAATGAGTTCTGAAGCATTTGACTGAATAGGAGCATATAATATTGCCCAAAACACTTCAGAATTCATTCTGCTGCTTTTGTCAGCAGTCACATCATCAATAAATACAAGGGAACCAGTTCCATTCGCAACCATACATGCCCACACCATGACACTACCACCACCATGCTTCACTGATGAGGTGGTATGTTTTGGATCATGAGCAGTTCCTTTCCTTCTCTTCTCTTCCCATCACTCTGGTACAAGTTGATCTTTGTCTCATCTGTCAATAGGATGTTGTTCCAGAACTGTAATGGCTTTTTTAGATGTTGTTTGGCAAACTCTAAACTGGTCTTCCTATTTTTGTGGCTCACCAATGGTTTGCATCTTGTGGTGAACCCTCTATATTCACTCTTGTGAAGTCTTCTCTTGATTGTTGACTTTGACACATATACATCTACCTCCTGGAGAGTGTTCTTGATTTGGCCAACTGTTGTGAAGGGGTTTTTCTTCCCCAGGGAAATAATTTTTTTGTCATCCACCACAGTTGTTTTCCGTGGTCTTCCGGGTCTTTTGGTGTTGCTGAGCTCTCCGGTGCGTTCTTTCTTTTTAAGAATGTTCCAAACAGTTGATTTGGCCACACCTAATGTTTTTGCTATCTCTCTGATGGGTTTGTTTTGATTTTTCAGCCTAATGATGGCTTGCTTCACTGATAGTGACAGCTCTTTGGATCTCATATTGAGAGTTGACAGCAACTGATTCCAAATGCAAATGTCACACCTAGAATCAACTCCAGACCTTTTACCTGCTTAATTGATAATGAAATAACAAGGGAATAGCCCACACCTGTCCATGAAATAGCTTTTGAGTTGATAGTCCCATTACTTTTGGCCCCTTAAAAAGTGGGAGGCACATACTGAAACTGTTGTAATTCCCACACCGTTCACCCGATTTGGATGTAATTACCCTCAAATTAAATCTGAAAGTCTGCAGTTAAAGCACATCTTGTTTGTTTCATTTCAAAACAATTGTGGTGGTGAATAGAGACCAAAATCTGAAAATTCTGTAAATGTCCCAATATTTATGCACCTGACTGTATATATATATATATATATATATATATATATATATATATATATATATATGCACACATATATTATATATACATACATTTATACACCTGATTCACCTAATTTAGTTGGTCCCAGAATCTGGATTGTTGAAGATGGATGATCCCTTTACTGAAGATCATTGTGTTCATCCATCAGTAATTACAGGCTGTGCACACTGCACAGTAATCAGGGGGGCGGGGCTGAGTGGAATAGAAGAGCTCCAGAGAGCAGGCACTGCTGTGACTGGTCCCTTCCAGGCAACTAATCGATAGTGGAGAAGTCCCTAGTTGCCCGGGCACCTTCGATTTAGCCTCTATTGGTGAGGGGGCGGACTGGGGAAGGGGGGGTCGCAACCCGTGGATGGGGACGGGGCCTTGGACGGCCACTGGCAGGCTGCTGTACAAGGAAAAAGAAATTCCTGTCTACAGCAGCACAACAGATGCTGTGGGCTTGTTTTGATGGGAGGGACTGGAGCTGCAGCTCGACCCACCCCATTGTTAATCCGGCCCTGTCCCCGGTGCCTGAAAATAACCTCCCACCAAGTGCCTAAACTTAACCTCCCCCTCCCCGGCACCCTAAACCTAACCCTCCCCCCTTAGTGCCTAACCGTAACCCTCTTCCTAGTGTCTGACCCTAACCCCTAATGCTAACCCTCCACCTAACCCCAGTACTTGCCGGGATTCTGACAGGTATAGGGATTCCGGCGCCGGCATTCTAAGCACGGCAACCCGGCTGTCTGTATTTTGACCGGATCCCCTTATTCCATGTGCTTTTGGGCCCAATTGCATGAAATATTTTTCTCATTTTTATAGCATATAGAATGAAATGTGTAGAATGCCTCCGGAATGACAAGCAGCTTATGTGATGACCCAATAATGTGCCTGGGAAACTCTTCATTTCCTAATACTTCACAATAACCCTCCGATCTTTTTGTTGCAAATTACCTGATAATTCTGATTAATAATTGCAAGTCTTGTAGAAATATTTGATTTAAATGATAAGAAATCAACTAGGTAAATGTTCTATATCTGTTTCTGCACACTAAAAGCCATTGGGAGCATAGCTAATACCTTGTTAACATGCATCTCTTGGGAGAGAACAATTACATTTAAATGGTTATAATTTGGGCATCATAAACCAGGGGTCTATCTTGGGGTCCGAGCGCCCCTGGCAAACTAAGGGACTGGCACCCCCCTCCAATGACTGCTTCTACTTGAAAAAATAAAAAAACACACACTGGGGGTAGATTAATTCAGACACCTGTAGAAATAGGGAGAATATTTTTTTTTATTTCTCTTTTTAATATATATATCTTTTACAGAACTTACTCTATTGCAAACCACTATTTACTACTGCCAAAAAACACAGGAAAAGCATGAAAACATAGCATCAAAAACAAACATGCATTATGGGTAAAATAATTTACATATATTCACTGCATTATGCTTTTTTAACTCTGCCATATAGTCCACTGCTATCTCACACACAATAATAAAAACAGTCCAAAAGGATCATGTCTTAATCCTGACACCTGAGTATCTACAATCTATAACAATCATGGTCAATCCCCCATACTGAGAAAAAGATATATTTATTGCTACTTACACTGGGGGTAGTTCAACTTACACGCCTGCAGAAATAGGGAGACAATATATATATACTTTTTTTAATATATATATATATATATATATTTAGATTTTTTCAGTTATAACACTTACTACATGCAAGCACTGTTTATTAATTTCTATATGTCAACAACACAGGAAAAGAGGGCATCAATAACAAACAAGGTGCATTGTGGGCAAGATAATTTGCATATATGCAAATTACCTTGCGAATAGAGCATTGTGGTTGATGTGCTTGCACTCTTTTCCTGCAAGGTTGACATATGGGAATTAGTGAGTGGTGATAGGTATGTGGTGGGTATTGTGGGAGAAGAGATATATTAGAAAAAAAAAAAAAAAAATTAGTCTCTCTAATTTTAAATGTTTCTGATATAAAGGGACATATAAGAAGCCTGATACACATAAACAATCAATGGAGGATACTGATAAGAGCAGAGGAGACAGCAGGAGACCAGGGTTTGTTTACTAATGACAGCTGTCTGCGGGACACTGCGCAGAGCAGACAGGAGACCAGTGATGATTTGTTAATTATGTCTGGTGGCAACAGTGCCCCCCTCAGCCGGCGCCCCGAGGGCCATCTAGGCCAATAGGAAGATACGCCCCTGTCCTAAACAACAATCCTTCAAGATTTTGGACCAAATATGAAGATTTCTGTTGCTATATACAGTATGTGGTTTTACACTCATACACAGTACAGCCATGGCCAAAAGTTTTGAGTATTGGCTTTCACAAAGTTTGCTGCTTCAGTGTCTTTACACCTTTTTGTCAGATGTTACTATGGTATACTGAAGTAAAATTACAAGCATTTCATAAGTGTCAAAGGCTTTTATTGACAATTACATTAAGTTTATGCAAAGAGTCAATATTTGCAGTGTTGACCCTTCTTTTTCAAGACCTCTGCAATTCGCCCTGGCATGCTGTGAATCAACTTCTGGGCCACATACTGACTGATGGCCGCCCATTCTTGTCTAATCAATGCTTGGAGTTTGTCAGAATTTGTGAGTTTTTGTTTGTCCACCTACCTTTTGAGGATTGACCACAAATTCTCAATGGGATTAAGGTCTGGGGAGTTTCCTGGCCATGGATCCAAAATTGTAATGTTTTGTTCCCCAAGCCACTTAGTTATCACTTTTGCATTTTGGCAAGGTGCTCCATCATGCTGGAAAAGGCACTGTTCGTCACCAAACTGTTCTTGGATGGTTGGGAGAAGTTGCTCTTGGAGGATGTTTTGGTACCATTCTTTAATCATGGCTGTGTTCTTAGGCAAAATTGTGAGTGAGCCCACTCCCTTGGCTGAGAAGCAACCCCACACATGAATGGTCTCACAATGCTTTACAGTTGGCCTGACACAGGACTGATGGTAGCGCTTACCTTTCCTTCTCCGGACAAGCATTTTTCCAGATGCCCCAAACAATCTGAAAGGGGATTCATCAGAGAAAATAACTTTACCCCAGTCCTCAGCAGTCCAATCCCTGTACCTTTTGCAGAATATCAGTCTGTCCCTGATGTTTTTCCTAGAGAGAAGTGGCTTCTTTGCTGCCCTTCTTGACACCAGGCCATCCTCCAAAAGTCTTCGCCTCACTGTGCGTGAAGATGCACTCACACCTGCCTGCTGTCATTCCTGAGCAAACTCTGCACTGGTGGTGCCCTGATTTTAAAGCTGAATCAACTTTAGGAGACAGTCCTGGCGTTTGCTGGATGTTCTTGGCACCCTAAAACTTTCTTCACAACTATTGAACCTCTCTCCTTGAAGTTTCTGATAATCCGATAAATGGTTGATTTAGGTGCAATCTTACTAGCAGCAATATCCTTGCCTGTGAAGCCCTTTTTGTGCAAAGCAATGATAACTGCGCATGTTTCCTTGCAGGTAACAATGGTTACCAGAGGAAGAACAATGATTTCAAGTTCCACCTTCCTTTTAAAGCTTCCAGTCTGTTATTCTAACTCAATCAGCATGACAGAGTGATCTCCAGCCTTGTCCTCGTCAACACTCTCAATTGTGTTAACGAGAGAATCACTGACATGATGTCAGCTGGTCCTTTTGTGGCAGGGCTGAAATGCAGTGGATATGTTGTCTGTGAGATTAAGTTAATTGTCATGGCAATGAGGGACTTTGCAATTAATTGCAATTCATCTGATCACTCTTCATGACATTCTGGAGTATATGCAAATTGCCATCATAAAAACTGAAGCAGCAGACTTTGTGAAAACCAATGCTTGTGTCATTCTCAACACTTTTGGCCATGGCTGTACATATCAGCTTACAAAACATCAGTTTGCATTCACTGGGGATATGTACAATCCAGAGGTGGAACATTACATCACTAAGCCCCATACGCATCCCAAAAAGGTAGAAGTCTACCAAACTCCCAGCGCTAATATACTGAAATTAAAACTCGCAAATGTTGATAAGCAGCAGGTGTTTAGGAGTTTGGTGTGAACTCCAATAGAGAATGAACTCAAGAAAACAAAACAAACACTGGCCCTCATTCAGAGGCACTCGCAAAATGCGAGCGGTCGCTCTGAATGAGGGCGGCCGCTTGGCTTTTGAAGTGCGGCCTCCTGGTCGCTAGCTAAGTTGTGAGTTACCACCCACAGCTTTAACGACCGACCAGATTGATGGTCGCGATGGTCAAGACCATCGCGACCATTGGGGCTTGCGAATAGACCCTAAGGTTGGGTCTCGGCAACCGCAAGCCCCAGGGAGCTTCCTGCTCTGATCGAGCAGGAAGCTCCCCACTGACATCACTGCTGAAGTCAGTGCGGCTGCCCACAAAACAGCTGGCTTTCCTTAAGGAACGCTCCCAGTTTGTGAAACCACGCCCCCGCCATACCTACAAAACGGGTCGAGCTGTCGATCACCAATTTCTCTCTCGCTCTGGGGCTTGCGCACGCGCAGTGCGGCCACTGCGCGTGTGCAGGGCCTAAACATTGACCCGCTTGCGAGCGCTCAGTGCTTGCGAGCGGGTCTGAATGAGGTCCACTGCGCTGTAATCGCGGCTGACTATGAAATCAATCATGCATAAAAATGTCAATACACTGAAGTATAATGAATGTAAATATTTTTTACTTATAAATAAATGTGTAGCATAAAAAGTAATAATAATAAACACAAACAGTAAAAACAATGCATATAAATATGTCTGGCACAAATGTGCAACATAAATGCAATTACAATGTGGCTAAAAATGAGCATGAATATATGAATTCAGTTCCAAATGAATTATGAATAAAATGTTGATGTTTGTAGCAGATTTGATTGAATGTATTCTTGTGGAGAATTGTCAATTGTGATTATAGATGAAGAGCTCTAAACATCCATGTTAGTAAAAAGTCTTGAAAAAGTCTCTAGGATATAGAGACGAATCGCATTGACATCACCTGCTGCTGTATTCTCTTACTGTAGCCTGAAAAACCTGTCTGCCCGGAGAAGCCTAAGAGTTAACCGACCGTGGATATACAGATAGCTGAGCTTCCTGCATTTGGAGCTCTGCACAGCGGCAACACACTCTCTCCAATCACATTTCACTAAGAGAGAGTGAGACTACCAGCTCGCCGCCCATACCAGCATCCATGCCACCGGTTGCACACTCTCACGGGGATACCACAAAGCCCATCCGGAGGTCCCGCTCACCACCAGTGTGGCTGAATGGAGCTCAATACCTGCGCTGGGACGCCAGCATAGTCTATTAAGACTCAACCACTCACACAGGTACAAATAAAGAAGACGGCTACAATTACGTTTTTACTAGACCCCATAGCAAAATTTGGAGGGTGGGCTCAGCAATGCAGTCCATCCTACCACGGCCCCCTTTCTATTCTTATAAGCATGCTTTGGGACCTGCGGATGTACAGTGAAGCAGGGCCGGATTTACCGCTAGGCAACCTAGGTGGACGCCTAGGGCCCGGCCGGGCCCCCTCCCCCAAAATCTGGCCCTGCAAGGCTGCCTTCCCCTGGCTGTACGTACGTCCTATAAGGTCCCATACTGGCTCCCGCTGCATACTGCACAGACTGACTCAAATGCACCGCCAGTGCAGAGCGCCGAGCGCATGATCAGTCAGTCCTCGTGATGCTTGTGATCATGACATGTTGCAGCATCAACTGTGTTACATCAAGAGAGGAGGGGCGCGGTAAGTTCCGCCCGCCCGCTGATCTGTCACTGTGGAAGCATAACTGTCCAGTCTCCCACTTCAGCGACAGTGACAGCCTGCAGTCAGTGACCTGCCGGTGGATATCAGCTGGCCTGCTGGCTGCTGAACTTCCCTGCAGTCACATTTTCTGGCAGTGCCAGCATTTTCCGGCTGTCATGCTGCAGTGCCACTAAGTCAGTGCTGCCCCTCTGCGTTTGCAGCCAACAGCAGGAATTGGAAGGTATCTGGAGACAGACAGGAAGTCTGGATTTGCTTCTTCCCACTGAGGCAAACCCAGCCCTCCTGTCTGTCTCCAGATATAAAATGTGTCTTATTCGCAAAGTGATGCGAATAGGGTGCTTATCTTCATGCAAAATGCCACTGACACTGTAACGTAGCATTTCACATGCAGATACACCCGCAGTCGCATACAGAATATACTGTAAGCATGCCGCATATCATTTTAATCAGCAGAAGTTGCTAGTGCATCCTATTTTGCATCACTTTGCGAATAAGATGCATTTTAAGTTAAAGACCGGGTGGCACAGCGCTCACGTGTTATGTGTAACACAACTTGTAGCACAGGGAGGATAGATGTATGTGGAAATACATGTACACATTTTAATGATTTTTAATTGTGAATGTCTAATGCCGAACCTGGAATGTGAATAGTGACCTTCTAACAGTATTCTCAGTTCAAACTGAAATACTTTTCAATTATTTAAAATTTGTATATAAATAATGTATGATATAGGTCTGCAAACTTGAAATGCGATCTACGAACAGTGCAAACAAGCAATACTTTTTGAAATGCTAATTCGATGAGGTGTATTGACAATTATATTGTGAACATTTTCACTGACGTCAAACTGATGCAATTCTATGGAAATACAAAATATGCAGAACTACAATGCTTTGTTATGTTGGAAAGTGCATTTATTTGACCACACTTTGCAGTTCAAGTTGGCACACACCAACTTCACGGTTCTTTGAACTGCCCCAGAAGATCAGTCTACTTTAACCCTTTTATCTATTTAAATGCTTTTTTTCCTCCTAAAAATTACTCCATTTCCATTGTCTTCATTTATGTCTTAAATTAATTATGAAGTTAGGAGGCATAAACTAGGTATACGACGAACGATATATCGGTAGCAGATCGGCTGGTATGTAACCCAATATGTCTGTGAACGACGTCGTTCAGCCATATCAGTTCGGGTCTCAATATAGCCTGCAGATATATTGATGCACCTGCATGTGTGTATGGGTGACCTGCTTACAATTGCTGCCGGGACTGCCTACACTGACATCACAAAAGAATACTACCTTCGGTGTGTGTCCTGTCATTATTTTAAGATTTATTTTTCAGTGGGGGTACTGGTGCCGGGCAACCAGTAGTCCCACTGTGAAAAAAACATTATTACGCTATTATTATTACTATTACTCCTGCACCCACACCCAGGAGTTCAGGGAAGAACCCCCGGGCTTTAGCGCAGGCCTGTGGTGCTCAGGAGATGAGATTATTGGGGACCTCACCTAACCTGGGATCCCTATCTTGGGCTGACTAGTTTGGGGTATTATGCTTTTGCCATGGGATCTGTGAAAGGGCACCCTGGCTGTGGCATTATACCTGGCTAGCGGTGTTTGTTTTAAAATTATGGGGAACCCCACTCCATTTTATCCCCATGTTTTAAAACCAGGAAAAGCTCACAGAGCATGGTGCTGGTTCATTGAATATGGGGGACCCCTACAAATTTTGTCTCCCTATATTTTTTGAACCAGGACTGGCTCACAGAGCCCGTGGCTAGTTGTGCTTTTGAGGAGGGCCCTATTTGTTTGCTGTCAGAAACACTGATTACACTGATCTTGTATGTTTATGCTAAACATGCTGCTCAGGAGGTACAGCAGTCATTTAAAACTTCTATTTTGGACCGAGTTGCTTAATTTACACCTGTGATTGCAATCATGATTCTTGGTAAATTTTCGTGTTATCCTTCCTGCAAGTTTGGCCGATGGTGTATTAATTTCTATTTGTGATTTCACCTGTGTTTTGCAGAGAGAGTCATGATTTCTCAACCATAAATTTGCAAGTTTAAAAATTGGACAAACACACCTAATAATGCAATCTCGACCAAACTCGATTGTTAGTAAATTTACGCCAGGGTCTGTAGACCTATGTTTCTATGAAGTTCTCCAAACTGCACTATTATAGTGGAACCAATAATGCTAAAAGTAATACTTTTTTCATACTACGAAAATTGCTTCTGTAATTAAATAACACACGCTTTGCTGCTTATATTTCTTCCTCTGTGTGACAAAGATGTGGGCTTTCTACACACGTAATGTTAAAAAGCGTCAGCCATTTATGGATGTAAGGAGGTTGTATCTTAATGTTTCTTTAATATTTCCACTGAGATTTAAGGTAACAAAGTACAGGACAATAACAGCAGCTAAAAGCATCACTGAAAGGCAATTACAGATTGACAGATGTAGGAATAAAACAAGTATTGACATTTAAAAAAACAAAAAACACAGTTGTATTTTTGTAAGTAAACAGCACAATGATGTACACAGTTCATGTTGTGATGAATTTAAATGATTTAATGAATAATTTAAAGAATAAACATTTTAGGAGTCTCTTGCTCTCATTTTTTGATATAATACAAATTAGCAAATTGCTGCAGACTTAAGGCCTAAACACTTATATAATATAAGACACTTCATTGCATTATTGTAAGAAACAATATTGTCTAGACAAGTATTTGAAAAATGCTAAATTTGCATTTTCAATATAACATGTAATTAAATACAAACAACTTCACATATGTTGTTAACTCCATTAATTTCAAATGGGAATTTTATTTCCTGCACTAATCCAAATGAAAATTAAGTAACACTAAATAGATGGCACTGAATAAAGGTGCTGCACTAATGGTTTAGGTACCAGCTGGGAGATCCAACACACAATCAGCCAATCAGAAATAGCTAAATAGTGTCCTGTATTAGTTTAATAGCTAAATAGTGCTGCTAAGAATCTTCATCACTGTGTGTTGTTCTCCTAAAGGCATATTTGTGGATGCATCCTTGTCTAATTGAGCAGTAGTTACTGTATGTGTACTTGTTGTTACTGAAATCGCCCACAATATTGTATGCCATTTTTTTTGTACTATATAATAAATTCTAAAGGAGCCCACTATATCCATCCATCTGTCCATCTATCTACACTATCTAGTCTTCTGCTGTGTAACATGTAATTTAAATTCACACGTGGACAATAGAGAGAAGCAAAACAATTAGTTCATCTTCATATTTAAAAAAAAATGAAGGGCGCCTTTGATTAATTAACATTTTGGAGGGATGGGAGCTGGAGGGAAGCTCCAACAAAATTGTCCTATTGAAATTCGAGCCATTTGTTTTTTTACATTCTGGCACCAAGCTGTACTGTCGTCAGTTATTGCGCACACTTATTGTTACTAAATGCAAGATGACATATTATTATTGTTAGACAGCAAGGTGAGAAAACAGGTTATATAGAAAATGAAGCACAGTACAGTGCCTTGATAGGCACACCATTTTGTTAGTATTATATTGCCATTACCATTACTGTAATGACCATCAGCAAAACCTTATATATTGCAATTAGGTGCATTCAGCTATATTCACCACATACAGATTACACACTGAACCCATCTAAAACCTGTCAGAAGAATTTTCACTCAGCTTAATTAAGGTATATAAACATCTTAATCTATCTGGACTGTGCTAATTGACTGTATGTATAACTTTACTTTTTTATTTTAAAAATCGCAACACCATACCTAAAGCAAGTATAGTTGCATTTATAAAGTGTTTTTGTGGACTATTACATGGTAGAATCAGGCCCACATGACAAGAAGTTTTATGTTTTGTTCTATAATTACAGATAAACAAACCCATGTGACTAGGATCTAGAGTCTGTACTCACTGCACTTCCAGGAAGTCCAGGTTCACCAGGATCACCCTGTTGTAAAAGAAATGAAATAAACTGTAATGATGGCCACACGTGGAATTACATGGTTGTGGAGATCCAGATCTGGTCATATTCTGGAAGTAAGATGATTGATTACAAGAAGTCCATGCACTGTGGCTGGCTTATAGTGCATATAACACACAACACAACAATGAAAATGTTTCCGATGTGAATATAGTTACTTCTAATTGATTTCAGCATGCAAAGAATGAATATGACATTTAAAACTCTCAGTTAGCTCTGAGTTCCGAGCTATAACCCATTTATGACGATGTAGGGGTATTCCTAGTGAAGTGGGCAGAATAGAGAGAATCTTACCAGCAATCTGCGTTCCGCGCAAATGGGGCGGGGCCTAATGACTCAATTAAATGAATCAGTTATTTGTCCCCTCCCCTATTCAAATATATACGATTCACGGGATTACCCCCACAAGATAACTGTGGTGCACTGAGTGACAAGCATAGTGAGCGATTCCACCAAGACATTTCAGCAATGGAACAAAGATATCAGAGTAGGTGAATCACTACTGTTGTACAGTGACAAGAGATGCCCCAAAAGAGGAGTACAAGCGACAAGCAAAGAGAGAGCACCCCCATGAATAGGCCACTATATTAGATAGTACTTTCGTATGCTGTATGTTTGTTTTGTGACCTTATATGTGATTGATTGAATTAAAACAATTGTTATTTATTTTCTATCAAGAAAATATCAGATTATTTTAAAATAGCTTTTCACTATGACTATATTACTAATGTACATACAGTATAGTGCAAGTAGTGTAGCTCAAAAAATACAGCTAGTAAAAACATTCTGAAATCATTTTAGTTTTTTTTTACCTCAAATTAGTAATGTATGACTATTTTTAGAAAGGAAACTAATGAAAAGTATTAATTTGTTGTACAGTTCAAAATATGAATGATCTACAAAATAATCTGACCAAATTATAAGTGAGCCCATCTTTAGTAATTTAAGCAACATTTTATTTACAATTGTAAAGCGCAACGGAGTATGTTGCGCTATATAGGAAACTGTTAATAAAATAAAAAAATAAATTTAATCTTTTAAGACTCCAAACTGTAGATACTGTATACTGCAATGTACTCATTTTTATCCTCATGGAGGATGGGATTTTAGCATTTACAGTATACCACAGCTCTTCTTGATAACACAACAATGAAGGCTACACATCAACTCCAACTGTGTACAATACCATTTACTGAATACAGTGTGGATTATTGATATAAACATAATTATTATTTAGAAAAATAACTATTTATTGCAATTCTTTTGTCTTAAAAATACTCCTTGTTGTTATATGATTGTCTTAATAAAAGTAGTTATTCTACCCACCTTCTGTCCAACGGGGCCCCGTGCTCCAAATAATCCCATAGATCCTTTTGAGCCAGCTTCACCTTTCACACCCTGTATAGAATCAATGACATGAAGATGTATTATGCATAACAAGAAGGAATGACAGGTGAAAACTTTACAGGCAGTTAGTAGTTAGAGTGAAGAATATAAGATGGAGAACTTCTACAGTATTTGGAGTAATAAAAAAACATGTTTTGTTTAGGTTAGCTGTTTTTTTTTTTTTTTATGTACTATATATTATGTGTTTATGCTAATTACTATTGCTGGGAAACACTCAAAATGTATTATTATAATTATTATTATTATTATTATTATTATTATTATTAAATAGCTGTTGTCCGCAGCTTATCCCATCATGAAATAGCTTCTGGAATTTTTTTTTTTATTTGAGGTGTTATAGCTGTATTGCATTCCATAGGGGCCCTGTCACAAGAGTGGCCCAAGTGACCAGCAGCGCTATACATATTGGTGACAGCAGTGTCTTCACACACCACTCACACCCATGTCACTATGTGCCCTGTGTACAGACTGCTATGTAGCCGATCCTATTCAAGTGACCGCTGGCCCAAAGCATCTCTCCCTCCAACCATTACCAGTCAAGTCACGGTCCCACACCTATTTCTTGCATTGATAATGTCAATATTTTCTTTATTTTAATTAGTGATCAGTTTTAACTTAACGGATGGAGATGAAACAAAGTGCAGGTTATTTCTAGTTATGCAGTGTTCATGAAAATGGGTTCAGTAGTTTTCTGGCAACTAGGAACAAATAGACCTAACATTCTTATTATATTAGTATTGATTATTATTATTATTATTATGTCATGTGTCAGTGTTCTACAGTGGAGTAACAAGGCATAAAATATTGGTATACAAGGGAGAGTTGATCAAAGCTCATAAACTGGCAGCCAATCAGCAGTGGCGGCTCCTGATTGGCTTCCATTCCACAAGCTCCGATCGGCTCGTGACCGGCACCAGATTCAAATTGCGCCAGCACTGTCTGTCCATGTCTGCCGCAGCCTGACGGTGTAATTAGCTGGCGACCCAGCACCAAATCCACAACTGCTGGCTACTGATGGCATAAGGGGGAGGTAAGAGTCTGCTGGAGGGAGAAGGGGAGGTGAGTTACAGGGGGGAGAGGGCATAATGTGTAAGCTGCATTTCTGTGTGGCATAGTGTGTAAGGGGCATTACTATTGTGTGTGTTATATAGGGCACTACTATTAAGTGGCATAATCTGTAAAGGGCATTACTGTGTAGTATAATGTGTAAGGGGCATTACTGTGTGGCATAATGTATAAGGGGCACTACTACTGCGTGGCATAATGTGTATAAGTGGTACTACTGTGTGGCATAACCTGAAAGGTCTATGTGTGGCATAACCTGAATGGGCTCTGTATGGTTGTGAAATGTATGTTTTTTTAACTACTGGGGGCCATTTTAAGCTCTTGCTATGTTGCCCACAAAGTTCTATTTACGCCCATGCATGCAAACACAGAGGGCTGACTAATATATATGGTCACTTTAAAAAGGACTAGCTCTGGATTTAATATGAAGTTGCATGAGTCATAAAGTTTGACACTTGCTCAGACTGTGTGGTTAAAAAGATACAGGGTTTTGGCAGCCTGCTAATTTCCACTTGAGCCACCCCTGGAGCCTGTGTCATTTAAGCGTGTCCCCATTTTTAGGGATTGTGTGACAGTGTGTGGCCCTGATGGAGCTCAAACCTAGGCAAAAACCTAATGCTGGTCAAACTATACTACCATGCCAAATTTGGGGAGCTAGGTCCAAAATTCTGGCTGTGCAAAAGGGACAGATAGACAGACGTGTTTTTGTTTATTATATAGATGTGTTTTAGTGTCTTTCACAGGCTAAATAACTGTAACTGGTTTGTTTATGCAGCAGAATTCTGATACACAGATCATCTATATAAAACAATTACTTCTTCATAAGAACACAGTGCTTTGTATTGTGTCACTGAGTCGCAACTTACACCCGCAGATAACATTTATAATGGCAAACTTGTCTTCTTCAAAATGTTAAAAAATTTTATCGTTTGCTTGCTATTTATAAGTTTTACATCTTCACTCAGTGTATATAAATACTTATCATGTGTCTGGTCAATATGGTTTTAATGTCAATATTTTTAAGCCAGTATGTAGCTTATACACACATACTTTCTCTCCTGGTGGTCCATCTTCTCCCTTTTCTCCCTTGTCTCCATCAAAACCCGAATGACCTCTGTCACCCTAGAAAAAGAAATGCTCTCTGTTATGAAGAGATTATTGTAGCAGCACATCAAAATGTATGACTGCAGGAGGCTATGGGAACCTTGGCTTCAGCCACCTTATCACCTATTCTTCATAATGTGACAGTGGATAAAAGGAAAAGGTAACTTGATTTATTCACCTTATAATAATTAATTGATGCTAATATATGTATCATCTCCTGTAAATAATATCTGTATAACCAGTGAGCAATCATGTCACTGACTCCGTGTTTATTGGAACTACCCTACTGTTCACACGCTCAAGGTGTCCCATTCATTGTTGAGAACTATAATTCCCAGACACTCTCTCTGAAGATGGTGTCAGTTCCCTGAAGTGTAATGGGCCCATAAGGGTTAATGAAAAAGGCTATTAAAGCTTTTGCCTTTGTATTGTAGCAGAGCATCCTCAAATTCACAATAGGTCATGGAAAGACTCAAAATGAGTCCAAATTACCCACTGTAGTCATCATGAACTTCTCATATGTACTAATGTCACTTTCCTACTCTATCAGTTATTCTGACGGTGTAAAACATAACACAGCTGTAAAGACAAGCCGGAATTATCACTGTGTGAATAGTATATATATATTATTCTGAGACCTAAAGGCTAAAAGAATAGACATAACATGTGTAATAGAGAACAGATATCACACGTGGCCCTTACATAGTGGCACAAATTGTGAATACTGTATTTAGAGTGGTATGTTTAAATAATGGTTATATACTGTATGTTGAGATTGTTTTGTCTTCCTATGGGTTTTTGAACCTACTGGAGATACAAAGTATAACCGTTTTTGCCCACACACATTAGCTGTCTAATCTCATGCCAATACATCTTCCTCCACTGTCAGCCACTTGTTTATTTCTGCTTAGAAATAAATGCTATCCTTCTACTGCTGTAACTTAAGAAGCATTTTCCTATTTTGTTTAACAAGTAAAGTAATAACCATGTAAGTCACCTTCAAGTATCTCATCAATGTCGACAACTATATGTGGCTGGTCTGACAGTATACATGTTACAAGCCACTGCTATTGATGGTATTTTCAGATCACTACAGAGAATGCCTTTGTTCCCACTATTTTCCTAGGACTGAGCCCATTTGACTTCATACTGTACAGTAGATAGATACAGCATTTGATTTGTTCTGCAGCTACTGCTATGTAATATGCATTACTGTATATCATACTAGAAGTAAACAATTCTGGACTTGAACTGATTAATAAGCCAGTTTTTAATGCTTTATAAACCTGTATATAGTAAACATAGTATTTATTCTAATCTGTTACCATTTCTTTCTTTTGTTAATTAAAGATTTCCTGTGGGAGAACTTTTCTGCATATAGACAGATGTGAGTGACAACAGCTGTGATTTACAGCAGCAAATGCCTTCACCTCTCTCTTCAGGCACACAGAAATAAAAATGTGAGATCATGTGAACACATCTAATTCAACAATTCATTGTCATGAAAAAGCTCAAAACACAACATGTTTAGAGTACTTGAGGAAGTACGTGAAATTGTGGAAGAAAATGCACACAAATATGAGGAGAACATACAAACTCTGAACCCATGACTGTCCTGTGAGGCAGCAATGCTAATTAATAAGACATTGTGCTATAAACTAAAGTAATTCCTCTTGAACACTTGCATCCTTACTATGATTAATTAAACTGTTATCTCCATATTTACAGAGTTGTGATACAGAAGTATATCTTAAATATACTGCCATAAATTGTAAGGTTGAGTTGATAAACTAAGAATGGAGAAAGATTTAGTCTGCGATAATGCACTCACAGCAATCATAATAGCTTACCGATTCCCCTTTACTTCCTTTATAGCCTGGAGTTCCAAATATAGTCATGGGGTCGCCCTGTGTAAAGGAAATAGAACCAATGATGCATATAGGATTAGATAAAACTGACTCATGGTTACTGTTGCTATGCATTTTGGACAGAGGTTATTAACCTGTTTGGCTGTAATCCAGAATGTGTCTGAATCACCATCACAACCCATGGTTCAGGTTTTAACAATATAGTTCCTTTTAATTATTTTACTGTTGTCTACCTAAGTATATTATTATTTAACAATCAGGAAACAGTGATTATACTGTATATTTTCACTATTATTTCTTCTTTTCTGTTAGTTCCTTATCTCTCCATCTCTAGCTCTGATTGCTTTCTACCAACTGCTCATAGCACAATGTTGGCTTTATTCTACATTAAGGTGTATCATTTCTCAAGTAGAATGTGGCCTTAAGTGTTTTGTGCAAAACTCTGTTCTCTTACCAAAACCCCACCAGATCAGCGCAAATTCACACAGTAATCATTACAGCTCAATTTACGGACTACGGCCTTTGTGAAATTAGGGGGCAAATTTACTAACAATCGTGATTGGTCGAGATGTCAATCTCGGGTGATTTAAGGGCCGATTTTCATCTCGCAAATTTACTAAAGGTAGAGTCGGGTGAGATAAAGAGAGATTTCTCTCTCCTCACTCGTAAAACTGGGAGGAGATAGCTAACTCGAATCAACTCACCATCGGGCAAATCGGAAGTACAAATTTACCAAGAATCGGGATGACAAGCTCGGGAGAGATGACAGCAAACTCTCTGGCCAAATCAATTTTCAAACTCTCTACCTCCTGAGCTGCGAGTTACTGTAGCCTGAAACATACACAAATCATTGTCATTTGTGCATGTTTCTGCCTTTAATTAGTTAAAAACAGGTTAAATTATTAAAAAAAATTATGTGAGGTCCCCCCCCAAAAGCATAACCAGCCCCAGACTTGTCAGCCTGTCCTGGTACCTAAAATTACGGGGAACAAAACTAGTAGGGTTCCACCGTAATTTAGGTACCAGCACCGGGCTGCAGGGCCAGTCCTGGTTTTAAAATAGGGGGGGGGGGAAATTGCGTAGGGGTCCCCCTACATTTAAAACCAGCACCAGGGTGTAATGCCACAGCCAGGAGACCCTATTACTGTGTCTTCACGGGCCAAAGCATTATCACCCCAAGCCGTTCAGGCCAAGCTGGAGATCTCAGGGGAGGTGGGACCCTCTAAAAAAGGAGTCCCCCCTCTCCTGAAACCCCAGGCTTGTTCTGAAGCCCAGGTCTGGTATGTGTCTTGTCACACATACCAATACTACGCGAATGCCAACAGACGGGACGTCACAGGATTTCCCATGGCCCGCCAGCCAATCAGAGGCGGTTTCACATATAGCGACCTCTCATTGGCTGGAACCCACGTGTACTCCAGCCAGTGAGAGGCCGCTATATGTGAAGCGGCCTCTGATTGGCTGGCGGGACATGGGAAACCCTGTGACATCCTGTCAGCTGGCATTCGCGTAGTATTGGTATGTGTGACACATACCAATACTAGTCGGTTGGTTTCGGGTAAGCGTGCTATTGTTTTGCAAAGACCCCCCTGGATTCTACGGAGACCAGCACGAGGAAGGAGGTGAGTATGGGATCTTTGTTGCAGGGACAAGGGGACAGAAACATCTGGTAGAAGGTAAGTATGTATGAGTGAGGTATGTGTGTAATAAACTTGTACTAAATACGGTGTGTATGTGTATTGTTTTTATTTAACTATTAAGTTTACAGTGGGGGGTATGGGTGCCTGCCGCCTGCTGGCACTTGTAGTTCCAAAAGTATCAAAGGGCAGACATGCTAGCACCTGTAGTTCCACTGTAAAATACAATAGTTTAATACTAATTAATATTTTATTACCCCCGTACCCACCGCTCCAGGGGCTTCAGACCAAGCCTGTGGTTTTGGAGAGGGGGGACCCCTTTTTTGGTGGTCCCCATCTCCCCTGAAATCCCTGGCTTGGCTTGAGCGGCTTGGGGTGACAATGCTTTGGCCCAGGAGACCTGGTAATAGGATCTCCGTGCTGTGGCATTATACCCGGGTCGTTTTGGGTCCAGTGCTGGTTATAAATATAGGAGGACCCCAACGCAATTTTTTTCCCACTATATTTAAAACCAGGACTGGCCCTGCAGCCTGGTGCTGATACCTAAATTACAGTGGAACCCTACTCATATTGTTCCCTGTAATTTTAGGTACCAGGACAGGATAACAAGTCTAGGGCTGGTTATGCTTTTGGGGGGGGGACCCCACATAATGTTTTTTTAAGAATTTAACCTGTTTTTATACAGGACTAACACACAAGCATTCTGCACATATCTCACTGATATGTGCAGGCTGCTAGCTCGGGAGAGATTTGCAGAGAGAAAACACTGCAATCTCGGGTGAGTAATCTCCTGCAAAACGAGATACTCGGGAGACCAAAGGCCTGTGCAGTAACCATCTGTAAACATGCACAGTGCAGCTTGGCCACTTGCATTTGATGGCTTTCCTTCCTCCAAAGGCGCCGAGAGGGGGAGGGTTACTCTCCCAGGGCCTGTTGGAGGGGCCAGAGTCCTGCAGCCCCGGTAACAGGACGGGGCAGGACCAGTTTTACAGATACCCTGTGTACGTGGCTGAGTAGCGCACCACATAGAGGGCACACTGTAACACAGCCACAGCTGCTTGCACTGCTCTATTACAAGGGGCGACTGTGCCTCCTTTGGTTTGTAATAGCATGGGCGAGTCGGGTCACATCACGTCGCAATTGCAGTTTGCACAGAAGGCTGGGGCTGGCCGCTGTCTGGACCCTGTGTCATGCGTTGGAGTCCCGGGACAGACCTGAGGAGACTGCAAACTAGAGATGTGTGCTGACCCCCATGTTTTGGTTTTGGATTTGTATCTCCTTTGTGTTTTGGATCTGGGTTTGGTTTTGCCAAAACCAGCCCTTGCGTGTTTTGGTTTTGGATCTGTATTTTTTTCTAAAAAAATCATACAAATAGCTGAAATCACATAATTTGGGTCTGTTTTTGTTCCTACAGTATTATTAACCTCAGTAACATTTATTTCCAGTCATTTCCAGTAATTTTTGACCACCTCAAATCTCACAATATTGATTTTATCCAGTTTAGGCCAAAAGGTTGCATCGAGCTAGCTGGCTGACTAAGCTAAGTGACAGCAGTGGGCGGCACTAACATGTGGCAGTTCAGCTTCCAACATGGCACATAAGGAAAAAAAATGTTTTTTATTAATCAAGACTGAGGGCTGAGGGAGTTGGAGTATGTCTGTTGTTGAAGGCAAGAAAGGGAAGGGTTGATTCGCAGTAAATTTAATTTAAGTTTTTATACATTTATGAGGGATGAAGGAGGGGAGTCATTTACAAAGAAATTTGACTCAGTCACATCAGTCCTTGCCCCAGTTGAGCTCTTTTGTGGAAGGGGTATTTTGGAAATGCTTTATGTGGCCATAAAAAATTCTGGACATTTTCTGCATTTAGAAACCGCATGTCGAAGACTTCAGCGGCTGTACCAGTTCAATTACCAACATGGCACGTCTAGGAAAGAGACGCTGCAGTGGCAGACAGAGTGACGGTTTAATAAACTATGAAATTAAAAATGTCAGGCAGCAATACCCCACACAGCACATAATACAAAGGAAAGAGGTGCAAGATGAAATTGTCCTTGGGCCCTTCCACCCACCCTTATGTTGTATATAGGACATGCACAGTTTAACAAATCAATCACTTCAGCGACAGGGACTGCCAATTGTGGGTGAAGCGATTGGTTTGTTTGTGTTCCCACAAAACAAGCTACCAATTCGGCAGCAAACATTGCTAGCAATGATCTCTCCATGCACAAACTGGCTTTACAACATAGGTAAGATCAGATGTCGTCATCATCATCCCCATCAGTGTGTAATAATCTTCACACAATATTAATTTGTCCCCGATGGAATCCACCATTACAGGCACCTCTGTATTTTTTTACTTAATTGTTGGTAAAGGACTTCCTTGTGGAATTTGTAATTAATTTTGATGAACGTCATCTTTTCCACATTTTGAGGAAGTAACCTCCGATCGCTGACAAGGTTCAAGGCTGAGCTGAAAACTCTTTCAGAGTACACACTGGAGGGTGGGCAACTTAAGTAAAGCAAAGCCAGTTTGTGTAAGGGACTCCAAATTGCCTCTTTTCCCTGTCAGTAGTGAAACGGACTGTCTGACATGCCTACTTGGATGCTATCCCTAAAATAATCAACCATTCTCTGAATGGTGACCGTATCAGACAAAGTCACAGTAGACATGTCACTAATTGTAGGCAGTTCTTTCAGACCCAACTAAATGTCATAAGGTTTTGCCGACTGATCTGTATCACCAGCAGTGGGTCTCTTAGGAAAATTTAGTTTTTTCCTGGCAGCCACAGAAACTGAAGGAGGAGATGCTGCCGTGTCACGTGCCGCTTGAGCTGCCAATTTTTTCACCAAAAACTCTGTGCATCTCCTCAGATTTGTGTCCATTGGAAAGAAAGACACAATGTATGACTTAAACCTAGGATCAAGTATGGTCGCCAAAATATAGTGATCTGATTTCAAGAGATTGATGACCTTTGGATACTGTTGAATCGAATGAAGGGCTTGATCTACAAGTCCGACATACTTAGCGGAATCGCTGAGTTTCAGCTCCTCCTTCAGTTTCTCCAGCTGCTTTTGCAAAAGTCTGATTAGGGGAATGACCTGACTCAAGCTGACAGTGTCTGAACTAACTTCACATGTGGCAAGTTCAAAGGGTCTGAGAACCTTGCAGAACATGGAAATTATTCTCCACTGCACTTGACTAAGGTGCATTCCTGCTCCTTTACCTATGGCATAGGCCGTTGTGTAGCCTTGGATGGCCTTTTGCTGCTCCTCCATCTGCTGAAGCATATAGAGGGTAGAATTCCACGTACAGTCAGGTCCATAAATATTGGGACATTGACAGAATTTTCATATTTTGGCCTCTATTCACCACCACAATGGCTTTGAAATGAAACAAACAAGATGTGCTTTAACTGCAGACTTTCAGATTTAATTTGAGGGTAATTACATCCAAATCAGGTGAACGGTGTAGGAATTACAACGGTTTCTATATGTGCCTCCCAATTTTTAAGGGGCCAAAAGTAATGGGACTATCTTCAACATGCAGTTGCGGAATATCGAAAATGTCCCGAAATTTTTCAGGCCTACGAGAGCATCTCCTGCACACCCCTCTCATTTTTTTAAAAAATTTGCACCACCAAATTGTGTGAGCAAAACATGGGATGTGTTCGAATTCGCCCAGATGTAATGCTCTCACAATATTGCTGGCATTGTCAGAAATCACAAATCCTGAGGAGAGTCCAAGCTGGGTAAGCCATTTTGCAATGATTTCCCTGAGTTTTTCTAAAGGTTCTCTGTGGTATGTCTCTTAGTGAAATGGTGATACACAGAGTAGCCTGCCTCTGAATGAGCTGGCATTTGTTAGATTCTGCTGCTGCTGTTTGCACTGTTGGAGGCAATACACCTAACCAGTGGGCTGTCACAGTCATGTAATCTTTAGTTTGCCCTGTCCCGCTTGTCCACATATCTGTGCTTAGGTGGACAATGGGTAAAATGGCATTTCAGAGGACATTAATAAGGTTTTTTTTTTATGTCCTTGTGCAGACTGGGAATTTCTGTTCTAGTGAAGTGGAATCTAGAAGGGACATGGTAGCGGGGACCTCAATTAACTGTGTAAAACCCACTGCATTAATGGCGGATACTGGATGCATATCTAAAACCAGCATAGATGTTATGGCGTCAGTAATCCGCTGTGCAACTGGGTGACGTAGAAATCATCCCCACATTTGCAGAGGACACACAAATGGTGGAAAGAGGATCCTCTTCAAGTACAGTATTGGAAAGGTCAGGCTAACACATGGCAACCACGGACTCTCCTCGGGGATCTGTGACTTTACTGAGCACACAGTTGGTTACTGTGCCTTAATGACTTTCATTTTTTTGACACTTCTACAGGGAGAAGGGCTTACATCATCATAAGAGGAAGAAACACCAGTCATAAATAAAGGACACGGCCTTATTCTTTCCTTGCCACTTTGTGTAGTGAATGGCATATTGCCAATTTTTTGTTTCTCTGCAGCTACCTTAGCTTTTGAGTTTTTTTCTTTGACACTGTAAAACATTGCTTGTTTGATTTTACATGCCCTGATTTAAGCCCTTGGGCATCGGCCTTCGTAGATGACGTTGACAGCCTGGTATCATCATCATGACTGCTGGCAGCACTAGTATGTGGTTCCTGCTCTCCCCTCATTTGATCGTCCTCCATATCAAAAAACTTAAACTGCGGTCTGACCGGCAGTGTCACCAAACAAAATATAGCGTAGCTAGCATACACAAAAAATAAAAAAAATATTTATATTTGTGCTAATTTTATTTAACTTTTATTTTTTTTACACTGGGGAAGAGCACCCCTGGAACGAGGCAGCAGCCGCTTGATGAACACCACAGCACCCCTTTATGGACAACAAAGCACTCCTGTGGAGCGCGAATGGACCACCTGCAGAGTCACAAATACGTGGATGCTAAACTGGGGAAGAGCACCCTTGGATTAACAGAGCACCCCTGGATGACACAACACCCCTTTATGTACTGCATCCCTAGCCCATTGATGGACAGGACAACACAGCAGCACACCTTTATGTACTGCACCCCCCCTTTATGTACTGCAGCCCCTTTATGGACAACACAACAGCACCCCTTTATGTACTGCAGTCCCCCTTTATGTACTGCAGCCCTAGCCCGACAACATTGCACCATTGAACAACAGCAGCACAGACCCCCAGTCCGACCATGCTGCACCCTTGAGCAACAGCAGCACAGACCCCCAGCCCGACAACACTGCACCCTTGAACAACAGCAGCACAGACCCCGAGCCCGACAACACTGCACCCTTGAACAACAGCAGCACAGACAGAGCACGTCTGTTCTTCACACTCTCCACAGCCGGAGTGAAAATGGCGCTGATCACTGGGACCAGAGCCGTACTCGTATCCAAGCTCAGATTGTGAAGTTCGGGTGGGTCCGGTTCCCTGAGAACTGGACCCACTCATCTCTACTGCTAACTGCATTGAGCGGTGGCCATCGGCAGGCTCCGGACCATGAGAAAGTAGTAAGTCCCTCCTCTAAAAAACAAAAATATGGGTAGAGGCACGTCCACTGTCTGTGCTTATGATTTAGCCAGACTTTTGCTGCAGGTCAGCTTGTTTTGTTATTTTTTTTGTTTTTGGTGTTGGATTTAATATGGATTAAGTTTGGTGCAGGGGAGGGCAATATTTTTTTTTTTTTTTTGAGAAATATTTTTATTGAATCGTTTTTTATATTCCATTCCATTTAAAATAGTAACATTACCATAATTGACACAGAAAATAAAATAACATAATCACAGGAAAAACTCTGTGAACTACAATAACATTAGAATTAAGAAACATATATCACAAGATATATCACAAAAAAAGGAATACATTATATATAGATACAGAAACATATATATAAACATTGAATACAAATATGCAAAAGAATAGGTTATACAGAATAGTAAAAATTAGGAAAAAGAGAAGGGAAGAGGGTGGGGGGGGGTACCAGTCAATTAGAGAGCAAAATCGCTGAGACAAATTATGTCCAAATAAGACAGAGCTAAATCGTTGTCAGGGGTGGTTCAGCTGAAAAATGTGCGGTCCATGGGGACCATGTTTTAACAAAGTGATCTGGAGTGTCATGTAGGACAGTTGTAATTCGTTCCATTTTATAGGTGTGCCATATGGCGTTAATAGTAGCTAAAACAGAAGGGGGAGTGGATGACTTCCAAAGGGAGGCAATCGTACATTTAGCTGCATTCAATATATGTTTGATTAATTTCAGTTCGGCTCGTGTGGTATTTGGAATAGGCCGAGAAAGGAGGGTATATAAAGGAGTATTTGGGACTTGAATATCAACTACATCCTTAATCAATTTATGTATATCCACCCAATACCTCTGAATACTAGGACAGGACCACCAGATATGCAGCATGGATCCCACCTGGCCACAGAGCCTCCAGCACAAATTAGGGGAAGAGGGGTAAATAGCATGAAGTCGAGTGGGGACCAGGTACCATCTATAGTAAACTTTGTAGGAGTTTTCCTGTATGCGGACTGAAATAGAGCTCTTTGCAATCTCATTCCTTATATCTGACCATTCCTCAGGTGTTAATATCTCGCCCAGGCCTCCTCATGGGCTTCTTTTACGGGTTGATTATGTTGGATTAATGATTGATAAATTGTGGAAATAAGACCCTTAGTTGAGTGAGGATGTAGACAGAGTGATTCAAGTGTAGTTTTATCAGCTATTATAGAGGTTTGCGTCTGGGAATGAAAAAAATGGCGTAATTGGAGGTACTGAAAAAAAACGTTATTGGGTAGGGAGAATTGAGATTGCAATTCAACAAATTCCGGGAAAATCTGCAAGGGAGCTAAATCAAATAAAAATAAGATATCAGATTTAGTCCATTGGCGAAAGGATTTATATTGTGTACCTGGGACAAATTCAGGATTGTTCCATAGAGGGACCATTAAGGGATGAGATGAGCGAATATTATAGAGACGGGAGCATTGGTTCCAAATCGAAATCGTAAATCGAACAGTGGAAAGTATGTTTAGCTTAGGTGATCGTGAGAGGGCAGGGCACCAAAGGAAAGAATAGGGAGAATAAACAGATAATGCTCCGGCTTCGATAGATGTCCAAACTCTCTGGCTAGGCGGAGCGTGCCAGAGAACACACGAGACTAAGTGGGTTGCCCGATAATATTTGATTAGATCAGGAATACCCAGCCCTCCATCACTACGAGGTCTTTGTAACAAGCGCATCTTTACTCTGGGTCGTCTCCCAGCCCATATATAATGTGAGATCTCTACTTGAATATTTTTCAGGATTGTGATTGGAATATGTATCGGGAGAGTCTGCCACATATATAGCAGCCGAGGAAGAATGTTCATTTTAATTGAAGCCATACGTCCTATCCAAGAGATTATAGATCTATTCCATGTATGAAGGTCGGACTTAATGGAGGCCAATAGTCTAGGAAAATTGGCTGTGTATAAGGAGGAATACGTCTTAGTTAAATAAACCCCTAAGTATTTTATCTTATCCGTTTGCCAGCGGACAGGGAATGCAGCTTGAAGAATGCGAAGGTCAGCAGGGGGGTCTGTAAGTCTAAGATCTCCGTCTTATCTGTATTAATTTTAAAATTAGAGAGTGTGCTATATTTATCTATCTCGAAAAAAAGATTTGGGAGGGATGAATGGGGGTCAGTTAAAGTTAGAATCACATCATCAGCGTATAAAGCGATCTTGTGGTCAGTATTGCCAACTCGAATACCAGAGATATTCAAACTCGATCTAATCTTTGAGGCTAGGGGTTCCATCACCAACGCAAATATAAGAGGGGAAAGGGGGCAACCCTGACGGGTGCCGTTATAGATGGAAAAAGGGTCGGAAGAAAGGCCATTAACTAAAACGGAAGCTGATGGATTATGATATAATGAGAATAATCCATTAAAAAACGCACCCGAGAACCCCATGTTAAGCAAAGTTTGCTGAATAAAGGGCCAAGCCACACGGTCGAAGGCCTTCTCAGCATCGAGAGCCACCACCAGGGTCGGGTCTGATCTGCCCTGAGCAATTTGTATTAGATCAATCAGACGTCTCGTATTGTCTGAGGCCTGTCTATTGGAGATAAAGCCCACCTGGTCCGAATGAACTAGGTGGGGTAAAATTGGGGCTAACCGAATAGCTAGGATCTTAGCCAATAACTTCAGGTCTACATTCAGAAGTGAGATTGGTCTATAATTTTTCAACTCCAGGGGGTCTCGATCAGGCTTAGGAATGACAACTATATTGGCCCTGGTGGTGGCCGCATCAAGCGATTTACCCTCCAACAAAGAATTAAATAGTAGCTTAAGCATAGGAAGTAGGGTTATAGTAAATTTTCTATAATAGAGAGCGGAAAATCCATCAGGACATGGGGCAGCTGACCTACATAGATGCTTTATAGCTGCTATAATCTCCTCTTCAGTGATAGGGGCATTAAGTAAGGCAATATGTGATTCAGAGAGTTTAGGTAATTGACAAGATTCCAAATATTGGCGTATTCCATTAAGAGTGTGGGGGGTATTTATGTCTACAGGTGGGAGGTTATATAAAGATGAATAGTATTCCCGAAATAGATTAGCCATAGCCTTGGGGTCATGAGTTAGTGAGCCGTTCGAGTCTCTTAAGGAGATAATCCTGTTACGAGTAGGTTTGGCTCTTAGTTGGCGGGCCAATAATGTGTCTGCCTTGTTAGATTTCTCATAAAATCTCTGGCGTGTCCACAATAAGGCATTCGCCGCTTTTTTAGAGAGAATCTGAGATAGCTGACCCTTTACAGATAAAATTTTTAGATACGTGCGTTTTTTGGGAAAACGTTGATGGAGCTGCGTGAGGGAGGATAATAAAGATTCCAGTTCATTTATACGCGTGAGTTCCGCCTTTCTCTGAGCAGAAGATAGGCTGATGAAAAAACCTCGCAGTGTGGACTTATGGGCTTCCCAAAGTATTGAGGGGGAGATATCCGGAGTGAGATTAGTGGCGTAAAAATCTTTTAAAGCAGATGTAATTTGTGCTATATGAGCCTGTTTCATTAATAAAGACTCATTTAAGCGCCAACAACGGGTCAAGGGCGTCGGGCTTGTAACCAAAAGCTCCATCTCGATAGCTAAATGATCTGACCAAGGGATAGGTAAGGTCTGTGCCCCCAAGAGCCTTTGGGTGGATGCCCGGTCAACTAAAAAATAATCGATTCGTGTATGAATATTATGTGGCGGGGAATAATGTGTATAACCTCTAGCTGAGGGATAAAGAGTTCTCCATGCGTCATAAAGATCGTTAAGTGACATGTGAGAATGCAGTCGTTTGGTGAGTTTAGCTTGAGTGGAATAGATTGAGACGGGACGAGATCTGTCTAGAATGTGATTTGAGATGGTGTTAAGATCCCCCCCAATTATAATGAGGCCCTGTGGGAGTTGGGATATATGATTGAAGAGGCTAGTAAATAGGGATGCCTGCTGCATTGCCGGGGCATATACCGATGCTAAAACAATCGGTGAGTTACTATACGTCCCTGATATGATGATATACCGGCCCTGGTCATCAGATATCACTTTGTCTATATTGATAGGGAAGTCCCTATGTAGCATAATTGCCGTGCCTCTACGCTTAGCTGACATATTCGAATAGTAAACCTGTGAGTATATTTTGCTTGCTAGAGATGGATGAGGGGCTTTAAGATGAGTCTCCTGCAAGAAAACAACATCTGGTCTACGACGATGGAAAAACTGGATGGCCATGGCCCTTTTAGTGGGGGAATTTAACCCGTTGACATTTAACGTAAGAACCTTTAACTTCATGGTGGATATGTATCTAGATAATTCCGTAGTATATGAATTGGACATATTGACTGGTTAGAGATCCAGGGAAAAAAAAGAGGACAGATTAGGGGAGAAAGGAAAGAGATCAGGAACTACCAAGGTAGTAGAAAAGAAAAGACCTTGACCAACACAAAGGACAGGCCTAAATTTGAAAGAGAAGGAATTACAAATACCTTCCCTTTGGCGGGGGGCATGACAAAGAAAGAAAATAAAAAGTAGAAGAACTAAAGATGTATAGTACATGTGTACTAGGACAGTATAGAAGCTGTGACCATTTGTCCAGAGAAAGTGTTAGAGGTAACAGACATAAGAAGAATACTGTAGACATCGTGAGCGAAGAATAACAATAAAAAACATAATAATAAATGTAGAATCACTGTAGATACGATAGAAGGGTACTCATTAACGTTCCAACTTAGGAAAGGATGGTTCTACTTGAGAACCCGAACCATCCTAAAATTTAGCTAACATAACAGATGAACTATGACATCTTATTAATAACAATAAACATACAGACATTATACTTTCAGAAGAATGAATAACCCGGGATGATACCAATTTAACTAACAGTGACTTCTCCTAAGAAGAAAGCATTTAGAAAACACAAAAATAGGATATTGACACGATGCCAATTTGAAATAAACAACATCAGTTAGGCCTGAGACCATTTGGGGGATGGTACTGAAGGGCTTTGCTGTGGTGAGGCAATTTGTTTACGGATGGATTCAGGAAGATCATCGATAAGACCGAAAGTTTTTAGAAGCTCGTAGCCTTGTGTAGGGGTTTTAACAATATATGTGCCTCCATTCCTTGTGATTTGGAGTTGAAAAGGGAAACCCCATTTATATCGAATGGAATGATTTCGCAATGTTTTGGTTATATTGATAAGGTCCCGGCGTTTCTTAAGAGTAGACGGAGCTAGGTCTTGGAACACTTGAAGTTGATACTCTGAATAGGAGATTGTAGATAAGCCACGGACAGAATGCATGAACCGGTCTTTTGTTTTATAATAATGAAATCTTAAGATAACATCCCTCGGGGGTTGATTCAGAGGGGGTTTCGGCCGCAATGCCCTATGCGCCCTATCCAAGTGGAGCATATCTTTTGATATATCTGGTAGCAAGTGAAAAAAAAGTCCTTCCAAGAACCCAGGAAGAGTATCTGCCGTTATGTCTTCAGGAATGTTGCGGATTCGGATATTGTTCCGTCGGTTCCGGTTCTCTAAGTCCTCCAGGTGATCTTTATACGTATCAAATTCCGAGTGCAGATCAGCAAGCTCTTGCTCCACTACGCTTTGGTACTGACAGACTTCGTCCATCTTCTGTTCCAGAACATCTGTGCGGGAACCAAGATCTGCTAATTCAGTTTTAAATTCTGTGAGCACCGACCTCATTTCTGACTGGATAGTTTTAGTAACAATAGCTATAATGTCTTTAGTTGTCAGAACGGCATCCGCAGAGGTATCTTCCTCAACGTCGGAAACAATGTCTGCAATCGGCGTTTGTCGAGTCAGAGAACCAGATTTTTCCCATGCTCTGAGTATGCTAGGCTTAGGAGCGGCAGAGTTTTTGCGACTTTTTTGTGACATATTGGAATGACAAAAACGGATTATTCAATCAACAAGTGTGCCGAGATTTCCAAAGATGAGGGAGGGGAACATTGGCGAATGCTAGCCAAACAGTGCAATGAATTCTCTGGAGCAATCGCAGGTCACAGCATGATTTATAGAAGAAAAAACATCTGGAGAGTCATGACTAGATAAAAAGAAGAAAGTCGGCTAATGGTATATCCATCTATAAGGCAATATATGAAAGCAGCATTAGATGGCGCTGTAATTCCACCTTGTAGGAGATGAAAATGAGATTCTCCAATAGATTATAATCAGTTAACACTCACTAGATTATAGTAAGTAAAAAAAAAATAAAAAATAAAAAAAATAATGAGTGTTATAGATGATTGTAGATTATTGCAGTTATATATATAGATGGATCTATAATTGCAGCTGCATCCGGCTTGTACCATCAGAAACTTAATTAGAAAATGGCTCCCTGCTGAGGGCTGGTAAGTTATGTTCCTTAATTACTTCACAGTCCAGGCAGCTAGTGGGCCGTGGAGCGGAGTATGATGGCAAGAAGAGTAATCTTGGTCAGAAAGGGCAGATTAACATCCTCAGTCAGGCAGGTTATAAGAGTGTGTGGATATATACAGCTCTTACCACACACCTCCGGGCGGTGGGTCCCAACGGCGCTGACAGCCGGACAGCAGGCGGCAACAACCTCTCTCCCTCCGGCAGGACAGTCAGGGAGAGTGACAGCAGAGAAGGCAGGGGGGACCACGCTCCCGTATACAGGCGATCAAGCGCCGAAATCTAGCCGCGGCCACACCTCCGGACTTCAGGCCATAAATCGAGGCCCCGGCTTCTGTGGAAGGACCAGGCCGCAATCCGCGGGAGCGTCCAGCGACTCCCCGATTCCGCGACCACGGCACCGGACACGCAGAATAGTCTGAGGGGGTTATTATAGGCAGTGGTGCATCATTTATGGCCCCCTACAGTGTCACCAGCAGCCGGACAGCAGTATGTTCCTCGGGAGCTGCAGGGAAGCCCAGCTTTCTCAAATGGCTGCCAAGCCACGCCCCCGGGGAGGGCAATATTTATGCACCACTGTTAATTAAAATTATCTTGACCCTTCCAACCATGAGGTTCAGTGTGTGTGTATAGTTGGAATGTAACACCTCATCTCAGAGCATTCAGATTCCCAATTCTACCGTAGCCCCTCTGCACCAAACTTAATTCACATTAACATAATGAACATTTTTCACCTGCAATTGTAGAAATGACGTTTTCGGGCCATTCATCAAAAAGGTAAAGCAGGAGATATCACAGATATCTCCTGCTTACCTTCCTCTCCAGGAATGGCCCGCTGTCCCCATATACTAAAACAGGGACAGTATTCATCAAGCTCCAAAAATACAATCATTTCGGAGCTTGACTGCGGGAGCATTCTCCATCTTCAGATGGCGAGTGCTCCCACAACCCGCTTCCTATGGGAAGGAGTCCCGGGTCATGAAAAGGGATCCTTTCAGATACCTCCGCCCCTGTATGGCCCCTTCAGACGGTGCTCTTGTGCACAGGCATTACTTGTAGGTCACGCATGCGCACTAGTTACACTTCTCCGAAATGAGCAGTAAAAAGTTCAGAGGAGACAGCTTATTTTCGCATCAGCTGTCTCCGCGCTGGAGCCATGATGAATGGCTCCGGCGCTGACAGCAAGTAGGAATGTTAATTAGTGGGGTATAATTAACACAATGAATAGAGCACTGAATCCCAGCTACAAAATTTCCACTGAAACAAATTCTCAACATATCGTTATATATATATATATATATATATATACATACACACACATACACATATATACAGACATATACCATAGCTTTTCCCATGAGACCACGGCTCCATAATTTTTTCCAGTGCTCGACAAAGGGTGCAGAAGACAATATTCGCTTACCAAAAAGATTGGGCTCGGGCCGGCCCTGGATGCAGCACATTATGCAGGGAGAGAGAGGGCTGACTGCTGTTGCAGCAGCCTCGCTCTCCAGCCCAGCACAAGCTGCTGTGTGCTGGGATAGGAAGAGAGGCTTTTGCAGCAGCAGTCAGTCCTTTCTATCCCTGTATAATGTGCTGGGGGGGGGAGGTAAACACACATGCCCCCCACCAGATCTGCCTCTGGCACGTCCGTGTGGTATGTTTTTATTTTTTGTAAAAAGGGGGTCTGCCACACCTCCAAGAGTTGGCCATGTCCCCTCCCAGTACCAGGGCCCGGTGGAGCTGTCGGCAGCCCTGCATGCGTCCACCTCTGAATCACCCCCAGAGTGCAGAATTGTGAATCGAAAAGGAAAGTAGTATCTATTTAACTTTGCACTTCTGTGAAACTGTACGAAAAGTTACATGAAACTTCCACTGTAACTTCAATCCTCTGTAGTCTCATCATTTATAGGCTGCTTTATCATCCCTTTATTTAGGGACACGTGTATTACACAGGTTCTGTGGCTGATTAAAACCAGGTAAAATGGAGACTTATGCTGGGTCCACATTAGACGACCTGTGCACCCAGCCAATCTACGATGCGACGGACGATATATCGTGCAATCCATACACACCATGCAATCACCAGCCGCATCCACAAGCATTGTGTCGTTAATCAAATTGACGGTTCGAGCAGCATGTACACTCGATCCGTCAATCCGATAAAAGACCCTGCGGGAGTGCGCTGGGTCCGGCATAGTGGGTACACACTTGCCGATGTGGATGATATGTCGGCCCGATCCGCCAGATCGGGCGACATAACGTCTAATGTGTACCCACCTTAAAAGTCATCCAGCCACAGAATCTGTGTATTTCATATGTGTCCCGAATTTAAGGAATGATATGGCAAGCCTAATCATATACAAAGTATTGCCCACTTCAAAAGAGATCATCATGGCAGATTTAAGGTCCTAGAGCTCCTCTTAAAATTACATTTTAATAAAAGTGTTTTCTTCTTTTGAGGTTAGTTCTATTTCTTATCATCATGCAATGATAGAAGAAGAGATATGGTGTCCAATAAGCTTTTTACCTTGTCTCCTTTGTAACCAGACATTCCACGGTCTCCCTATATAGGAATGAAATGTACATTTCCAGTTGATAATTAACTTTTGACAGAAAAATACAATTCATTATGCAGCTGTACAGAGACAATTTGAAGCTGATGTTATACTGTTGTTTGATCTTGTGTAAGGTGTAAATATGGTAATACATGTGTAAGCTGACTTGCTCCTCTAGTGCTGGTGTTTTGACATCAGTAATACTAGGTGGACATAACACACACGTAACGATTTTATAACCGACAATTTTCTGTCAGATTATCTGTCAGATTTTCCCTTGAAAAAGTGAACGATTTTTTGAAGAGTAATGAACAATTTTTACAACGATGAACGAAAAATGTTCCTTCCCTTAATGAAAATCGTTATGTTGGACAGTCTGAAATGGACGATGAACTACAAACTACAAACGGGAGCGCGCTTGAGCGATTATCGTTCATCGTTATAACTCAGAAACTGAACAATTTTTTGAACGATTGAACGATAACAACGTCGTTAACGACAAATCGTTCAAAAAATCATTACATGTGTATGCACCATTAGGGGTAGATTTACTAAAGCTTCTACAGACAAGTGGTGGTGTTGTCCAAAGTAGTGAATCAGATTGTGGGGCAGATGTACTAAGCTCTGGAAAGTTATAAATTGGAAAGTGATAAACTACCAACCAATCAGTTCCCAAATATTATTTTTCAAACACAGCCTGTAACATGACAGTTAGGAGCTGAATGGCTGGTAGTTTATCACTCTCCAATTTATCACTTTCCAGAGCTTAGTACATCTCCCCTTATATCTCTCATTTTCTAGAATACAAATAGAGAAATTATATCTGCTGTTTGGTTGCTATGGCAACACCTCCACTTTACATTTTTAGAAGCTTTAGTAAATATAACCCTTAGTGAGAGAGGTTGCAGGTGAAAAATCTCACATGCCATCTGTCTCCCTGCATTGATGTAAGTTGTACTATTGTCAACTGGTGGGATCTGGAACCAATTTAGATATGTACATCCACATAAACAGACCCAAGAGAGGTCCGGGCATTAGGCATGTATATACACCTATATTGGGCCAAGTTGGTCTAAAAAAAATAAATTGGTCATCTTGTGATGTGTATATACAGTTTACGATAATACGCCTTTAACCTGAGCCTTGTTCCTTAGGTAGTGCTTGTACGCTTATTTATAAAATAGGAATAAATACATATAATAAACTAATGGGCTTAATTCACACATGTTAGAGCATTATACTATACTTAACCTTCTTTTCTATATTCCCCTGATATTAAAGAGCTATTCTATTTGACTAGAATTGTTTCCTCACAGATTAAAACCTCACATTATTGGTTATCACTGACACATGAATTTACTATAATATATGTAACAATTAGATATATGTTGCTTTTCTAGGGAAGAGGTTATTATGCTTTAGCGAACCTAATATAATCATTCATGCATAAGAAAAACTTAATCTATATTTTTTTTCAAAAGCTCAGTTACTAAAGGTGCCCACACATACCGATCTGCCCACGATCAGCCGATGTGTACGATTTGTGTACGATTTCCCTTGAAACTCTCCCCGGCAGCTCTGCACACGATCTCCACACGATCTGCACACGATTTGGTGTCCAATCTTCAAACGATCTCTACTGCAGTCAGACTTTTTACAGTGCATCGTGCCTAGATTGTCAGATCTGCCCTACTGCACGGCAGATCTGAAGATGCGATGTGCGACCAGTGGGGACGCGCATCGCATCGTGATCGTGAGTGGGGACTCACGATTTGGCCATATTTTACACGATCTGTCGTTCCAATCTGTCGGAATCGGCCAGATCGTGTAAAATATCGCTATGTGTGTGGGCACCTTAAGGGGTCTACTCATCATCACTTAATTTATACAAATGCAGGTGAGAATTAACATTCTCACATACATCCCGCCAGAGCCGGCCCTAGCCATTTTGGTGCCCTAGGCAGGATTTTGGCTGGTGCCCCCTAACATTTAATCTCACCACCAGCTTAGTGTTTATACGTGGACACCAAAAGATATATATATATATATATATATATGGGCCATTCTCGGAATAAGATTCTATATTGCCATAGTTGCCCAGTGCCTTCTTTCCCTGGAAGCAGTCTCTGCTGTATCTTCTCCCTGCGTCCGCAGCCTCTGCCCCCGGTGTCTCCTCTCCCTGTATCCCCAGTCTCTGTCCCCGATGTCTCCTCTCCCTGCGCCCGCAGCCTCTATCCTCGATGTCCCCTGTCCCTCTGCTAAGTTCCTGCAGCCTGTCCCCGATGTCCTTTCTCTCTCTACATACACACACACAGACGTGTATGTGTATGTGTATGTGTATATATATATATATATATATATATATATATATATATATATATATATACACATACACACACACACACGTATATTATATATACATACATACACACGTATATACATATACATACACCCACACACTATATTATATATATATATATATATATATATATATATATATATACACATACACACACACACACATATACTGTATGTAATATATACACACATATATATATGTATATATACACACACACCATACACATATATATATAGAGCCTGCATCCCCTTTCTGTCCAGTGAGTGCTCCAGCACTCTCCCAGCCTGAGCTAACTCACCCTGAGACTTTACTCTTACCTGGTGGTCTCAGGTCAGCCAGGCTGGAGTGGGAGTCGCCGGGACATGTTTTGACTCCTGGTGTCTGTCTTCTGTAGTGGAGTCTGGAGTGGTCTGATGGGCGGCGGGAGCTGGGTGGCAGCTACTATGGAGGCGGAGCCGTGAGTTGTCACTCACAGCTCGGCTCCGCAAAGGACCATTGGAGGAGCCCCCGGGCATGCGCAGCATGCTCTCCCACGGCCGCGGCCATCTTCCCCATCTCCTGTGTAGTCAGAATGAGCTTCTGTGCAGAAGCTCATTCTGACATACACCTGTTTGGCTGACTTCTGCGCTGCTGATCGGAGCTGAGCTCCGATCGCGGTAACGGAGGGGCGTGTGCTGCAGAGCCGTGGAATGCCCGTAGGCATTCCAGATGCCCGAGGCATATGCTTAGAATGCCTATGCCTAGGGCCGGCTCTGCATCCCGCTGTCCGCATACACTACTATGGGGACCAAAATTCATCAAGCTCTGAAAATACAATATTTTCGGAGCTTGGCTGCAGGAACATTCGCAAGACTGAATATAGCACTAGATGTGTTATACCTATACAGATACACAATGTAATGAATATTAGGGGCTACAGTAGATCTATGTTTAGTAATTTAGTGACATGCTGGAAGGGAGCTGGAGATTAGGAGATCTTTACATTGCAAGATATATTAGACTCACGCTTTGCCAATTCAATTGACAGTCATATCTATTACTTCATGTTCTCCTTTTATGTCTTTTACAGTTGTATAAAATTGGAGGAACAGACAGCTTCCATAGTAGAAAGATGATCCCTGATAATCCTTTTCAGGTTGTTAATTAGGACAACAAAGCAAATCAAACCTGGGCAGAGCTGTGCATTAAGGAAAATGAAATTCAAAAGATAAAATTATGAAGTCCAAGGGCTTATTGGAAGTCTCCACACTGGTTCTATTTAAGTCAAGCCAGAAAAGAATGACACTTTGAATTTTCTTTAATGCTCTACCTACCAAGATAAATTCATTAAGATAAAACCAGAAAGTAAGAGCGGTAGAGCAATGTTAGGATTATTAACTGTTCTGTTTCCTTGGGCTAAACAGAGCAGTGTCTCACTGGCCTAGCCGTGACTGATATTTTCTGTAGATTCAGCTGAAATTTACCATAACTTGTTAGAAAATGAAGAACAGAAGATGAAACTTTTCCAGACATTAAGGTGCACTTACTGTACACACAACTACTTTTAACAGATATTTGAACAGTATATAACTAAACCTGTTTATTCTATATTCATTTGTTTATACAAAAGTATGGCCATCATCTGTGCCACTATTATGAGTATTAATAAGAATATGAATGGCCCCCAGTTTTGGCAGAAATGTACACATTCTCTGAACTCCAAAAGAGTTGTGGCCTATCTGAAAATATGTGGCTTAGCTGAATGTGAGTGTGCTTGGATAGATCTTGGCAGGCTTGGGACTCGCACTTAATAATGTGAGATATAGGAGTATTTCCGTCTCTCTTTTGTTGAGTCTTGGACACACAAGCCCAGGTCCTGTAACTTGTACTGCTGTACAAAAGGGCAGTTTTTTCGTCTCATTTGTTATGTCATAAAAGTTGACAAATATATTGAGATCAGAAGATAAACAAGAATAGTAGTAAGTGTTTATACTGCAGGGATAAAATATATCATATTACAAGTTGGCAGTATTAGTTCTCATGGCCTGATTCAGAGACAGTCACAAATACCGTCGCAGCTGCTATCCCATATGCAGCGGATGTGCGAAAATATGCAAATGTTGCAGCTGCAGCAGAGGCGTCACCGGGTGTGGTGACACCTGGTGCGCACTCTATAGCTCGCCGCGTGCAGCCAAAAAGAGAGAGTGGTCTAATAAAGGGGGTGTGGTCTATAGGGAAATCCTGATAGCGTCACTCCAGGGGTGTGCCCAGCATCCTCATAGATGCTAGGCTGCCCACGGAGACCTGTGCCAGCACGGTCGGCTCCTGCTCAGTGACAGGAGCTCGAGTGCTGCAGGAGAATGTGACACTGCAGCACTCGGCTCCTGTCACTAAGGAGGAGCAGGCATTTTGGTGTCATCCCCTCCGAGGGTGACACCCTGGTGCGGCCCGTACTCCCCGCACCCCCATTGTGATGCTACTGAGCTGCAGGGACTATTATTGAGACGCCCATCTGAAGCATCTCAGATCTGCCACTTGAGTTCAAAGACACAACCATCGGTCGCACATCAGTCAATCATCAAACTCTGGGCCTGATTCAGCAATGCACTACTGATTGACAGTCTGCTGCCGTTTGAGGGCAGGGAGGGGGCAGCGACAGCCTCCTTTACCAGAAATGGCGGCGTGACGCCGCCATTGGGGGGGGAGGGGGGGGAGAGGCCAGGATCTCCGTCAGGTGACGGAGATTTCCTGGCCTCTTCCTCTAAACTGCGGTCACCGCAGCCGGCCGACAGTACGCAGATTAACCATTGCTGCTTTGAACAATGCAGCTCGGTTAAGTAATGCACAGGGGGCGTGATGCCTCCTGCTGCATTCCCATATCTGCAAGGATCGCAATTGCAAAGCTTCCTCAATTACGATCCTTACAGAATCAGGCCCTCAGAACGGTCAGCGGAACTGAAATGCCTTTGCAACTGAGTACAGGATTACAGTCACAGACTGAGACATGCCCCAAGCAGTCACAACCTCTTGTCAATCACTTTGAGAATATATTCTCATTGCGACCACTGTCACAAGACCATCATGGCACAATCGTAGTGTAACATATGCTGTAAAAAAAAATTGCACGGTTTTGTATTGCACAGCGCAATACTTGAGGACTTAGCGTGCACCTCTCAATCAGGACCCTTATTTCATCTACAGTGTTCATTAGGGTAATATAATGAATTATACATAATCTATTGTTAAATTGTACATGGTTTAGAAGTCATCTTTTATTTCAGTGACTTACAGTATAAATAAATACACAGGCTGCAGCTTGGTGCCTTTATATCAGTAATGCATAAGTGACCAGGGGCACCTGGACATTTCTCAGTATTGATGGCCATCGATGGCTCTACCATTGATGGCTGATGGATTCAAATCATTGGCAGAGAAGCCATCGATGGCTGATTGCTGCTCATGCGCAAACCGCAGCCACCGATTGTGCAGCAGTGGTGCCACAACATTGATGGCAAAATGTTGCGGCTCCGCTATCCCCATTTCTCAGTGAGGTCAGTATGGTCATGATTCAGAATCAATAAATTCACTATAATTTGCTGCCAGACTGTCCCTGCACAATTGCAGGGCTTAATCTCACAAGAGAGTGCTTTACCAAGGCCCAAAAAGCCAGAGATCTATACAAGCACGATCACATTCAGTTAAGCCACACTCACTTTCCGATGTTTTTGTACCCAATTCATAAAAAGGTTAGCGCCAGCCTGGTGATGGCTTTCCCATGTCTTTGCATACTGAAGCCTCTATAACAAGTATTATGGTGGTACTTGGTGCCTCTACTACTATCACCATCTCAGGATGGAGATACCATATTAACATCAAATACAAAAAAAAAGCTTTATTCAGTGATGACATTGTTTTAATGTAATGAATGAAAGCTTTTCCATGTTTTAAACAAAATAAATACTCTTTGCCCTACTTACTGCTCCAGGTCAGTTTAAGCAGAGTGTTGCTCAAGGTAAACCTTGTCAATACGTGTGTTTTTTTAAGTGGTCATAAAAATAAAATAGAAGGATAGGGTATCTACAGGAAGAGATGTGTAAATATGATGGTTAGTTACAGAGGTGAAAGGTAAATGTGTTACTTGAAGGGTATGGGGGGAGGAAAGATGTGTTATTACACAGGTTAGAGGGGAAATGTGTACTCATAGTGTTCAATGTGCATTAAAGCTGGAAAAACTCAGGTGTCAAAGGGTTAATTAGATGACAAATATCTAAACATGAATTGGACAATATTATGTAGTGTGAAGCAAGAAAGAAGTTGTTAAGGAAACTGAAAATAGTCAAAATATACAGCAAGTTGGCTGTATTATATAGTGTGTATGAAGGTATTCTCTACACTTACCCTTTCACCTTTCACACCTGGAAATCCCTTGTGGCTCTGTCAAAAACCAACATATAAGTATGCATTGTGTTTAAAGAATTTGATTCCTAGCATGAATAATCAGAGCATAGTCAATTAATACAACATTGCAGATAAGTACTTTTCCAAATAGTGTGATCTTAAATATCTGAAATCCTCAAATCATGACCTGAAAGGAATTGAGGAAACTTCATGCATTCGTGACGTTATTTATCAGTTGTCTATTATTAGAGATGAGCAAACCAGGTCAAGCAGTCTCAAATATATAAATAGAATGTAAGCTCCCGTGAGCAGGGCCCTCCTTTCTCTTGTTTTGTATCCATCGCCACTATATTTCACATAGTTATGCCAATATGTAAACGCTTGTAATTAGTCCAGTGGCGGTCATTACCTAGGGTGTGCAGGACTGCAGCCACCCCCTCCCCCCAGTGAAATCCACCTCCCACAGGACTGCATAGCAGTGGCAGTGACTTCCCATTGGAAGCACTCCTTGCTAATAACAACAAGACAGGCAGTCCCAGGGGGAGGCACAATAGCAGACTGCTATTACAGCACCCCTATCTGGATTCTAGGGGCTGCAGCTGATACTGTCCCTCGAAGCCAGCCTGTTTTCTAGCGCCACCGGACTAAAGCTCCATCCCAGACGTGAGCCCCGCCCCAATGGTCCTGACTTAATCCGCCTTCGGTGACCTCAGCTGTCAATCACCAGGAGGGCATGGAAGAGGCGATCATCATGATGCAGACGCCCCGGCAGGACAGGTAAGGAACCATCACTGCTGCTTACCTTTCAGCCCCGATCTGGCCTGCTGTCCCCATACACTAGTATAGGGCCCTAAATTCATCAAGCTCTAAAAATATAATATTTGCGGAGCTCGACTGTGGTGTTTGTTTCCACACCCTGTTCCTTTCCTATGGGAAGGAGTGCCGGGTTGCGAAGAGGGATCCATTCGGATCCCTCCACCACTGTCCAGCTCCTTCCGTTGGACGCCGAGGCTATGTGCACCTGCAAGAACCCCAGTTGACACAGGTGTACTAGCACTGTTGAGTCAGATTCTGTAATTTTCACCGCTACGAAGACATTCGGGGGACAGCTGATTTTCAGATCAGCTGTCTCCGCTCCGGAGTAATGATGAATTGCTACAGCACTCGCAGTGAGACAGAACGTTAATTATCGGGGGTTGCCGTCCTCGATAAATAACATAATGAATATGCCCCTTAAAGTGATAACAATGGAGATAAAGTGATAACAATGGAGGTAAAGCGATAACAATAGAGGTAAAGCATGCATAATTCAAGCTTGGACATTAATGTTACCAGAGAACCCTCATTTCCATCAGTCATTGCTCCAAGGAGCTTACAGTCTAAGGGCCTGATTCAGAGCTGAACGCTCTGACCAGAGCGCTTGCTCTGAATCAGGGCCCTCCTCCATGAAAATGGAGCGGCCTCCTGGACGCTCGTATAGCTGTGGGTGACCACCCACAGCTATAGCGAGCGTCCATGATGATGGTCGCGATGGTCTTGACCATCGCGACCATCGGACTTGCGACGGAGACCCTGCGGTAGGGTCTCTCTGCCACAAGCCCTGGAGTGATTTTGGCTCTATCAGAGCCAAAATCACTCCAACTGACATCACTAGTGATGTCAGTGGGGCCGGCTTCAGACGGTAGGCGTTCCCATGGGAACGCCTCCGTCTGGCAGGCACACCCACCAAAGGGGGCGTGCTGTCAATCAACATCAACAGCACGCCCCCTTTGGTGCGAGACCCGGGGCTTGCGCACGCACAGTGCGGCTGCTGCGCGTGCGCAGGGCCTCTACATCGACCCGCTTTTGAGCGCATCGGCGCTTGCGAGCGGGTCTGAATGAGATATAATGCTTTTGTTTGTTTTTATTATCAGCAGAATGACTTCATTTGTATACTTCATTCTAATTTCTTTTTTCATTTATTGTAAACCAGGAAACCATTAATATGTGGCAAATACACCTGAACGACTTGTAATTGGACAGATTTTACATCCAATTTCCTTTGAGGCCAGAATATATGATACTGAGCATACACACTGTCCAATATCGCATACGACCAAAGGATATATTGTATTGGTTGATCGAATACGATTTATCGCTGCTCCCGTGCACACTACAACAGTCATTGGCAATACATGACATCAAAATTGGCCAAATCAGACTGACATATCGTCTGGTTGTCCGGCTGGCCATACAAACTACACGATTGGCGCCTAATCGCATGCGATATCTTCCGGTTGGCCGTGCAGCACAGCCAACTGGATGATGTCGCATACAACCCATGGGAGCGCGTAATAGTGCGTACACACTAGCCGATAGGCACAATTTGTCATGCCGAAATCATGATGATATTCGCCAAGTGTGTATCCGGCCTTAGACAGTGGACTGATGGTGAGATGAATTTCAGACAGTGTTGATGATTCCTGCATAGCTCTATACTAAACTATCATATCTAGTACAAGAAATTAAGCATTGTACAAAACTGACAGCAGCAGTATGCTCTGCAAAGTAACATTTACCTGCCATGATTTAGGGATATGTGTAGCTAAGCTCACTCATCAAAGTAACATCATAAGTACCCTGCCATGATATGTGTAGCTCACTCTATTTACATTTCATTCATTTTAAAATTTCACTTTGTACATGTTTTTAGTACATACTATAGACATACTGTAGATATTTCACCAAGGAAAAAATGTACACTCAAGGCAAATCTCTTTCTAGCAGCCTGGGGTAGCAAGGGTTACACTATCATTTACTCATATTAGTGTTCAATGTGCACTAAAGCTGGAAAAACTTAGGTGTCAAAGGGTTAATTAGATGACAAATATCTAAACATGAATTGGACAATAAGTTTCTGTGAAGCAAGAAAGAAGTTGTTATGGAAACTGCAAACAGTCAGAATATGATTTGGACAGGCAGGAGGGAAGCATCTGTAATTGTACTGTGCTTGTGACATGTTATACTAATAAGACTGGGCATTAATAAAAAAAATGATCTGCAAATTAGATTAAGGTTCACCGTCACGTATTGGAAATGTCCAATGTGTTGATAACTTAAAACAATTAATAAAGCCACACTTCATTTGTGGCCCCATGTTGACTTCCCATCACCAGCTAGGTTGTAATAAATGTGTGCTATTAAAAGAACTACAGGATGAAAACAATTTAAGCCTATTACAATCAAATCATCTGCATAGCTGCATGCATCCAATAATAAGTAGTAAAATAATGCTGCAGAATGCAGCTATTGTGCTTCGACTCTGTCCTTAATCCGTTACAATACAAATTGCTATATACAAAGACCATTTGACATAATTTGCCTTCCATTTTTATGAACTCACACAAGAAAGCTGTTCTGACAATTATTTCCCTATATACAAAATCCAGTTATAGTTAATGTGCAACATGTGGTTACACTACTCCAGTATCTTCACATACAGTCAGGTCCATAAATATTGGGACATTGACAGAATTTTCAGATTTTGGCCTCTATTCACCACCACAATAGTTTTGAAATGAAACAAACAAGATGTGCTTTAACTGCAGACTTTCAGATTTAATTTTAGGGTAATTACATCCAAATCGGGTGAACGGTGTAGGAATTACAATGGTTTCAATATGTGCCTCCCACTTTTTAAGGGGCCAAAAGTAATGGGACTATCAACTCAAAAGCTATTTCATGGACAGGTATGGGCTATTCCCTCATTATTTCATTATCAATTAAGCAGGTAAAAGGTCTGGAGTTGATTCTAGGTGTGACATTTGCATTTGGAATCAGTTGATGTCGACTCTCAATATGAGATCCAAAGAGCTGTCACTATCAGTGAAGCACGCCATCATTAGGCTGAAAAATCTAAACAAACCCATCAGAGAGATAGCAAAAACATTAGGTGTGGCCAAATCAACTGTTTGGAACATTCTTAAAAAGAAAGAACACACCAGAGAGCTCAGCAACAACAAAAGACCTGGAAGACCACGGAAAACAACTGTGGTGGATGACAGAAGAATTATTTCCCTGGTGAAGAAAAACCCCTTCGCAACAGTTGGCAAAATCAAGAACACTCTCCAGGAGGTAGATGTATATGTGTCAAAGTCAACAATCAAGAGAAGACTTCACAAGAGTAAATATAGAGGGTTCACCACAAGATGCAAACCTTTGGTGAGCCACAAAAACAGGAAGACCAGATTAGAGTTTGCCAAACTACATCTAAAAAAGCCATTACAGTTCTGGAACAACATCCTATGGACAGATGAGACAAAGATCACCTTGTACCAGAGTGATGGGAAGAGAAGAGTACAGAGAAGGAAAGGAACTGCTCATGATCCCAAATATACCACCTCATCAGTGAAGCATGGTGGTGGTAGTGTCATGGTGTGGGCATTTATGGCTGCCAATGGAACTGGTTCCCTTGTATTTATTGATGATGTGACTGCTGACAAAAGCAGCAGAATGAATTCTGAAGTGTTTCGGGCAATATTATATGCTTATATTCAGTTCAATGCTTCAGAACTCATTGGACGGCGCCTCACAGTGCAGATGGACAATGACCCGAAGTATACTGCAAAAGTAACCAAAGAGTTTGTTAAGGCTAAAAAGTGGAATGTTATGCAATGGCCAAGTCAATTCCCTGACCTGAATCCATTTGAGCATGCATTCACTTGATGAAGGCAAAACTGAAGGGGAAATGCCCCAAGAACAAGCAGGAACTGAAGACATTTGCAGTAGAGGCCTGGCAGAGCATCACCAGGGATGAAACCCAGCTTCTGGTGATGTCTATGCGTTCCAGACTTCAGGCCGTAATTGCCTGCAAAGGATTTGCAACAAAGTAGTAAAAAGTGAAAGTTAGATTTAGGATTGTTTAGTTTGTCCCATTACTTTTGGCCCTTTAATAAGTGGGAGGCACATGTAGAAACCATTGTAATTCCTACACCGTTCACCTGATTTGGATGTAATTACCCTCAAATTAAATCTGAAAGTCTGCAGTTAAATCACATCTTGTTTGTTTCATTTCACAGCCATTGTGGTGGTGAATAGAGGCCAAAATATGAAAATTCTATCAATGTCCCAATATTTATGGACCTGACTGTTTGTGTAAGTACATTACTGTATATTGGGATTTAGAACACCTTGAAGATATAGATCTACAGTATGTGCTGTTGAACACTTCAACTAAGTGAAAATAAATCAAAAAATAAATCCATACTCCAATAAACATGGTATCCCCATATCTCTTTGCAATGATAACTAGTAATAATCTTACTTATGAGCACACATATTGGGGTAAATTTACTAAGAATTGTGTTTAGGCAAGATTGCATTCTCATGCGAATTTAGCCTCTTTTCCCTACTCGCAAATTTACTAAGGGCAAACACCTGCAAACTTGCAGGAAATGAACAACAAAACTCGCACGAGTTTACAAAACACGACCAAATACACCATCAGCCAAACTCGCAAGCACTTTTCATAAGAAACAATACAACACGCAAATTTACCAAGAATTGAGGTTTGAAACTCGCACAGGAAATTGCCAAACTCGCACCAAAACAGATTTTTCAAATAGACTACCTCCTGAGGTGAGTGTTTGCATGTGTTCACAGGTGTTGCACTTACTGAGAGCACAATGATAATGCTTATAAAAGGTGCTAAATCAGCTACATTGATTTGTGTGAAGCAAAAATGGCAGAATATACTACCAGTGCTATTCACAGCATGTGGCTGGGATTTCAGAGGCTCTACCACCAGGCTGGAAGGACTCAGGAGCAGGAAACTGAACAGGCTCATGAGGTAATGCAAGTACCACAAAAGCTGCACAGGCCACAGTCTTTTAGGAAGCATTTGAACTTGAACGCATTGGCCGATGGTGAGGTCATAGAGATGTTCCAGCTGAACCGTAACAACATCTTCCATCTGTATAACCAAGTCAAACTGGACCTAGAGCCTGACACAGCACATTGCCACTCTGTCTCAGGTCTGCATAAGCTTCTGGCTGTGTTGTACTTCCTGGCTAACACAAACCTCCTCTCCTGCTACCCACACACATGCCACACACACAAAAAAAACACTGACAGGATAAAAGATAAAAACACAATCAAGAAAGACAGAAAAATGATACAAACAGATAAATAACAAAACAATAACTAAGCACAAAACAACTTTCACACATCAATTCCAGTAGCCAAAAACTCTCATAGGGCCTTATTCATTTTGGATCGCAACTGCTAAAGCATACACGGACGGACGATTGTTGCTTACTGCGCATGTGTATGCATCGCAGTGCGCGAAGGCAGACCACAGAGAGTCATCGCAGAGTGATTAACAGGCAGTGAGCATTTGGGGGCTGTGACAGAGTGGTGTTCGGCGAAACGCAAGCATGCCTGTCCGTTTGATCTGCGTTTTAAAACATTAAAAAATAAAACAAATTCCAAGAGGCAGTCTAAGATTCAAAATAGCACACATCTGTATAATAGGATTCCTAGATCCTATTATACAGAAGTGTGCTATTTTGAATTTATCCATAGGTAAGCCCTGTATGTTTTTGCACTCCTTTTCCATGCCATGATAGTTGGACGTTTTTGCATGTGCTATAGACATTTGACATTATTTGTTCTGGACTGCCTCTTGGAATTTGTTTTATTTTTTAATGTTTTAAATCTTTTTTCTGGCATTTTAAACAACGCTGGATGTATTTTGTAATAATAAATCAACTTATTTGATATATTTCCTGGACTGGACTGATATTGATTGAGGATACATTTGAAAAGATACCTTTATATGTGGAATTTAGAACATTGAAACCGTAAGTTCGGTACGCATGTCACTTACAGAATTAAAGAAACCTTGATGTGATTGCCACACTCTCTGTTTTGGTGAGTGAATGGTACGCTATACCCCATACTATTTAGAACACTTACGGTGTGTGATGGTCTATTCTAAAGATACCTTTACACGATTATCACAGTGGTTTTCTCTGTGAGTAGGGTACGCTCTCCTGTACCCCTATAATTGATATCCTCCTGTCGTGTATGATCTATTAAGGGACGTGTTGAAAAATAAGTGTCACAATATATGTTTTTTTTGTTTCTCTATTTTCAACACACAACGAGAGAGACGATTACGAACTTGTATCTAAGGAGTCCCTAAGAAAGAAGTATACGAAGATTATTTTTCCTGATTCAACGGACGTTATCTGTACCATTTACATAAGTATTTTTCCTGTCATAGAGCGCCTATTGGTGCATCTCCTGTTCCAAATTTTGTGTTTTATCTGAGTTGTGTGTAGTGAAGTGGTGATATTCCTTATAGGATTAGGAGATCCTGTGTGGTTGCTGTTTGTTGCGCAGTTTTGCTGTTACCCACCATATCGTTTACTCATCGTGATGCTAATTCGGTCATCTTGAAAGTGGGATATCTCATAGCGCGTTTGCCCATAAGTTGATTCGGCCATATTAGAGTGGGGAAACTTTCCATCTTTTTGCCCATATATTGGTGCTGATATATGTATGTGGTGATAGATGAACATGACTGTCAAACGATGGACATAACATACATAAAACATTTGACAGAGCCTATATATGTATATTTGTGTATAAGTTTAAATGTAGTTGGGGTTAAAATGCATATGTTGATATATCATTAATGAATGTATTTAGGAAAAGGGTTTTTATATCTTTATATATGACAGCAATCTAGCTACTAGGTGCTCCAATGTATTTTATGTAATGTATATTTTTTATTATTTATTTATTAACAGTTTCTTATATAGCGCAGCATATTCCGTTGCACTTTACAATTGTCAACATTGATAGAACAAAACTGGGTAATAACAGACAGATATATAGGTAGGAAGGCCCTGCTCGCAAGCTTACAATCTATAGGATAAAACTGTCTGCATGTGTAAGTGTCTCCACGTATGTACCCTAATGATACTAATTATAAAGGATCATACTGTATATTGGGGATATCCGTATATATATAAATTAATAAGGTAATTAAATAACTAAATTAGTTTTGTAAATAATTAGTTTTAAATAAATAAATTAGTTTATAAGAACAGGTAAACCCGTTAAATAGAATAAAGAAAAATAGAATACAATAGGAGCGTCATATTGGTACATAATTATGGTGATTATAATTATAAATTGATAACTGCATGTGGGCAAAGAAAAGGAGGAACAATAAATATAATGGGTATGATATAGTGTATGTCTTCTAGAAGTGTATGTCTTCTAGAAGTTGATAGGGACAGTGTAAATCTTAATTTTTTAAAAACTTAAAATATGATCCTCTTTGAGGTGATTGTTTTATTTAAAAAGGGTGTGATTTCCATATCTATATTTAAGCCCTTAGGTGTGAGGGTTCCGTTTTCATATATGGTTTTCATTTACTCTTTGCTTAATAAATCTTCCATATTTCCTCCTCTCCTTGGGGCCACAATTTTCTTCAGTCCTATAAACTGTAAGTCCCTTGGGTTACTGTTATGTTGTATTTGAAGTGTAGTGGGACACTGTGGTTGTCTTTTTTGTTCTTGATATTACAGAGGTGTTCCTGTATTTGGATAAGTAGTTTCCTTTTTTCTGTTGTTGCTGAATGACTGTGCCAGTTTTATAATCTGTATTTTATTCCATTTTGTTTTTTTACATGTGGTGCATAGAAGATCTTAAGAAATATCTACCAGAACGCCCGAAAATAGTCTATAGAAGAGCCCCGACTATCAGATCTTCTCTTGTGACCAGCCACCTAAGGGACACAGGCATCAAGACATCAATGACTACAGGATTCTCAAGATGTGGAATATGCACCACATGTAAAAAGCAAAATGGAATAAAACAGAGATTATAAAATAGGCACAGTCATTCAGCAACAACAGAAAAATAAATATTAAAGACCAGATCAGTTGTCAAACTGCGGGATTCATATATATCAGCTCACATGCCCATGTGGTTTACAGTACGTGGGCAAAACAACAAAGAAACTACATATTCGAAACTCTGTAATATCAAGAACAAAAAAGATAACCACAGTGTCCCACTACACTTCAAAGACAAACATAATAGTAACCTAAGGGACTTACAGTTTATAGGACTGAAGAAAATTGTGGCCCCATGGAGAGGAGGAAATATGGAAGATTTATTAAGCAAAGAGGGAACAAAAACCATATATGAAGTGCTTAAATATAGATATGGAAATCACGCCTTTTTTAAATAAAACAATCACCACAAAGAGGGTCATATTTAAGTTTTTAAAAAATTAAAATATACACTGTCCCTATCAACTTCTAGAAGACATACACTTGTAGAAGCCATACACTATACAATACCCATTCTATTTATTGTTCCTCCCTTTCTTTTACCCACATGCAGTTATCAATTTATAATTATAATTACCATAATTATTTACCAATATGACGCTCCTATTGTATTCTATTTCTCTTTATTCTATTTAACGGGTTTACCTGTTCTTATAACCTAATTTATTTATTTAAAACTAATTGATTAATTTACAAAACTAATATATTTAATTACCTCATTAATTTACAATATATATATATATATATATACACACATATATATATATATATATATATACATATATATACACACACACAGATATCCCCAATATATGATCTTTTCTAATTAGTATCATTAGGGTACATACGTGAAGACACTTACTCATGCAGACAGTTTTATATACATTACATAAAATACATTGGAGATACCTAATAGCTAGATTGCTGTCATATATAAAGATATAAAAACCCTTTTCCTAAATACATTCATTATTGATGTATCAACATATGCATTTTAACCCCAACTACATTTAAACTTATACACATATATACATATATAGGTTCTGTCAAATGTTTTATGTTGTTATGTCCGTCGTTGACAGTCATGTCTGTCCATCACCACACACATATATCAGCACCAATGTATGGGCAAAAATATGGAAAGTTTCCCCACTCTAATATGGCCGAATCAACTTATGGGCAAACGCACTATGAGATATCCCACTTTCAAGATGGCTGAATTAGCATCACGACGAGTCCGCATAAATAGAGCCCCAGCCAAGAGATCTGGTATCTGCTTTCCTGAAGAAGCCTTCCAGGTGAAATGCGTAGATTGCGGATACATCCATCACGACACGAGCCGCACTGACCTCACTGCGGCTGTCTCGGACGGTCTGCCGGCAGACCCCCTGCATCCTGGGACTTCCTTGAGGCTTGAGGATACACCGCTACTCCCTGGAGGGAGTTAACCTGAAATATAAGGTAAACCAACACAGCGGGACTATCCTTTGGATTAACAGGTACCACCGCACCACCTCCGCAGCAATACCTCTGTGTGCCCCTTGCAATTGGCAGAAAGACTTAAAGTGTGAAGCAATTATATATGAGCTGGACCACACTAACTACATGCCATAGCGCACTGGATTTACAAATGTGGAGTGATTAACATATATGCTGGGTTACATTAACCAAACGCCATTAGTGCATTGGACCTATAAGGACTAATAACCATTTAGCAGTGGCCTAACATCTCCGACCTATTACACAGAGTGAATAAGATGCCTCAAGCGTATCACTCAGTAACTCTGTATGTTTGCATAATTGCACATGTTTTATGTTCTATGTTGTATTAATGTTGTATACCGGTATTAGATTATTTTTATCTATTTTTGAGTCATCATAAAACTGTTTACTAATACTCATCGCATATAGCAATTCTTATACTCCTATTATTCTGAATAAACTCAATATATTCATTTTTTAGATCGAGTACGACTCTTCCTTTACCTTACATATTGTAATAATTTGTAATTTTCTACTGTATGATCGTTATAGGGCTGTGGTATGTGCTTAGTGCCTTTTCTTTCCATATGCAATTTCAGTAAGGGTTGGTAGTGCCCTTGCCACACTGAGCAGCTACCCCCGTAGCCCAACTATAACAGTTTAGCGCATCCCCCTTCCAACTTTTTACTCCAACCAACAAAACCCTCAGCTCAAAGGCTGTTTATGGCATTTCTATATGCTTGGGAAGTGTGTACATGACGTGAATGCATACATTCTCATGCGTGTCTTACAAACACAACCATTCTCTCACGTGTTTTGCCAAAAACTCGCATGACAAAACACATTTGCTTTCACCATCGAAAAACACGATTGCTAAACTCGCTTCTTTGTAAATTTGAGAGTTTGCTCTGGAAAAACTCATGCGTGTTTGTGGGAACCTGTTTGAGTTTACTCTCCCCCAAACTCGATTCTTAGTAAATTTACTACATTAATTAAAAAGATGAGCGGTTCAGTTTTACTCCTTATGTGCGGATCTCAAAAAGTGCTATCCGGGTCTCACATGTTTTATAAGATAAAAAAAAACTTGTGCTAAATTGCGGCATGAACCGAGTCGAAACCAAACCGCTCGTCTCTAATTAATCCATAATTCTAATTAGACCAATGATTTGACTGATGACAGCATGATATTATTATGACACAAAAACTATATTTTAGATAAAAGCAAAGTATATAAAATTACAATTTGCCATTAAGGTGATACTAAAGTGAGTCAGAAATAGTGTTTCAGAACAATCATAGGCTGGATAAAATGTTACAATTTCCTTGCGCAAATTATTTATGAATAGAATAGAACTGCTGTGTTGAGGAAAAATGGATGGACTTGTATTGTGCTTCTCTTCAAACTATATGTACACTATCGCTACATTCTGCACAGAGGTATTTCCAATTCTGTTTCCTAGCTACTTACCATTATTCCTGCAGGTCCAGGTAGTCCTGGGATTCCATTTTCTCCCTGTTAACAAATATCAGAATATGGATATTATATATAATATTTTAGTCAACATATAGGCCTACATGCAATAGGTTCGATTTGCTGGTTCCAACACGATTTTGGAAATATAGCCACTAAATTCAAAAGCGGCAAATTGTTTTAAGGCAAACACAACCTGGTTTTGCCTAAAGACAAATTGACGCTTGAAATCTATCAGCTACTGTACAGTATATTGCTTGGAATCCCACTGGTGTTGACAAATCAGAGTCCATTCAATTTGGGCCGTAGTGTTTATTGTGTTTTCATAACTCTAAAATAAACAGCATCGTTGCAGTAACATTTATAAAATTCAAGGGACAATTTTTACCTTACTTTTTATTGCCTTAACTAAACACTGAAAGGCAAGCAGTGTTTTACAGGATGCAGTCATGTCGACAGTTACAATGTTGACAACCATAATGTCGACACCACAATGACGAAAGTTATGATGTTGATATTGTTGAAAAATTCATAATGTCACCATGCCAACTGCGGACATTTTCAGAATGTCGACAATTAGGGTTAGGCTGAGGGAGGGGCTGTTAGGGTTTGGCTGTGGGAGTGGAAGATTAGTACTAGGCTGCGGCAGGGGCTGTTAGGGTTAATCTGCGGGAACGGAGGTTTAGGGTTAGACTGCGAGAGGGGAGGTTAGGCTTAGGCTGCAGGAGCGGAGGGTTAGTGTACGCAAGGGTAGGTTAGGGTTAGACAGTGGGAGGGTGGTTAGGGTTAGGCTGCACAGGGGGAGGCTAGGGTTAGTCTGCGTGAGGGTAAGTTAGAGTTAGGCAGTGGGTGGGGTGGTTAGGGTTAGGTTGCAGGAGGGGAGGTTAGGGTTGGGCTGCGGGAGCAGAGGGTTAGACTGTGCAATGGGAGGTTAGGGTTATGGTGCGGGAGGGTAGGTTATTGTTAGGCTGCAGGAGTGGATGGTTAAGGCCGACAGACAAGCTAAGTCACTGCAGGTCCACCAGGAACGTTTTGTCAACATTCTAATCATATTGACATTTCATCAGTGTCGACAAGACGAATGTCAACATGGTAAATGTCGAGATTCTAAGCATGTCAACATGCTGTATGTTACAACCATGTCGGCATTCTAAGAGGGGTATTCAATATGAAACATTAACTTCACTGTCGAAGTTAACGTTTCATATCGGAGTTTTTTCCTGCGTTAAAGCCTGGTGCGCGCTCCCGCTTATCCCCGTATTCAATATAAAATTAACGAAAACGGGAAACTCCGAAGTTGGATTTGCGTAAAGTTACGAATTTTTCCTTAAAATAATTGTAAGACCCCCCTAAAGTTGTAAAGACATGGGGGAACACTATGGGTACCCCCGTTTTAGCCTTTAATTGAAAGTCGGGGATTTAAATAGCCGCAGCAGGTGCTTTTTTCCCGACATTGAAGAAGTGATGCAGAAGAGCACTTAGGTTATTTTTTTCATTTTTTTAAGTGGTCCCATCAAATTTGGGGTACATGAAAATGGGTACTAGCATATTTTGATGTCCCTAAAGTCAGTTCTTAAAAATTCTGCATTTGTGCACCTGCCGCTATAAATCTATTCTAGAAAACATCTGCCGCATCCTTACAGAATAGCCCTGAACCTATTTCCCTATTGTTTAACAATTTTTTCCCTTTCTTTTTTTTGCACCCCAATTTTTTAATTAATTTTTTGGGGTGTCCCTATTTTTTTTTAAAAACTTTTTTTGACATAGTTCTTTTTTAAATGTCAATCTCAGGGGTGCAGGCTATTTTTTTTAAGCCTGCACCCCTAAACCCCAATTCTGCACTTTTTTTCGACACCTATTCAATGGTAAAAGTTATCACCGTTTTTTATCAAAGACTTTTCAAAACTGCGATAAGTCTTTGAAACTGAATACGGTGTAAAACTAAAACCAGTGATATTAACGCAAAAAAGTTAAAAAGTGTGATATTAACGCAAAAAACGATGTTATCGCACCCATATTGAATACCCCTAAATGTTAACAATATATACCCAACCCGTCTTTTAAATGTACTGCATATAATGTTAAAAACATACACACACAAAGACCTGATGCAGAGAGAAAACTAAGCTAGTTTGAGTATCCTGAGTGAATTTGCTCTGAGCATGCCCAGGACAGTGAGCATGATCCCATGCAGATTTTCTTGCTTCTGCCACCTACGTCTGCTTGTATGGTTGGAGTGGGGCAAAATAGTGGCATCCCAAGGTAAGCTATACACAGTAATGGCATATTCACACAACTGCAGGCTCGGAGCACAGTCATATATGTCTGTGAAAGCTGTGCTATTGGCAGGCAGTCAGGGACAGGTGAAAATAGCAGGTGATAATGATGAAGGTCTCTATCACTAACAAAACCGCTTATAATTGGCTGTTTATGAACAATCCTCTGAAACAGATTGCTATTTTAATCTTGGCCTGTGCATGATTATGGTTTTGTGAGTGTGTTTAAGCAAACATCCTTTTTTATTCTATATGTGTGCAAGACAGGCAGTTGTTTATGCTGTATTAGATAGGTTTTTGTGATTCAACTGAAGACTAATAGCTAATGAATTTATTGCACATAAATTTACAACATGGGAAGAAGAGGAACATAAGTGTCTTTGATGTGTGTCAGACGTAATCCAGACACATACAATATGCTACTGTTGTCAACTGGAAGGCATCTCAAGCTTTGCATATGGTTGAAAATACAATATTTTCAACTATATTTGATTGTAGTTCTATTTGAAATACTCTTTATTTTATATAATTTTGTGTCCTTGAAACCTAAATGTTAAAAAAAAGTTTAAGGAAAGATTTTTAATTGCACTTGGTACTTTCTAGTTTATACAAAACTCCCCCACATTTATATGATTATTACCATGACTTTTAAATATGTATGTCTGTCTCCATCTTGTGGCTATACATAAATACTACCTCGCAAACAACCACTATAGAAAGTTTCCAGCTAAAGATACTTATTTATGTATTGTATAAATCTTATATATACGATCTTCTTTAACGCTTCAAAACACTTTGGAAAATGTGCATTTTGGAGGCCTTTCTATTTGGGTTTCCACTGATACCCAGACCAGATATCACTCTGACATGTATGCTCAAGGGTCAGTTTTAATAATTATGAGGGGAGTAAAAACAGGAGCCCATAGCTCTGTGTACAATTCAGTGTAATTGGAAGGAAACAAATCATTGACACTGACAGGACATAAACACATGTAAGTCTGTGTTGCTTTTCCTTATTCTGGAAAAATATCTTTACTTGGGAAATGGGAAATTACTTACTCTGACACCAGGAAGACCACGAGGCCCTCGGGGACCAGGCTCACCCACAACTCCTTCACCCTGTTAATAAATTATAAATATATTGCTAATTAAATGTCAAATCATTAAGAATGGATTTTAAATTAAGAATATACAATGAAATTTTAAACATTTCTTTAAGGAAATATTAATAAAATCATTTATTTTAATGGGGCCACAAAATTCTGCGGCACCGTATAGTGAAGATGTACAGAACTGCATACAGGGCCGACGTAATACGCTAAGCCGACCCTGCACAGCCGGGAGGTGCCGGGCTGGAGAGGCGCCGCCTTCTCCATTTTCCGAGTGCCCGGAGGCTGGAGCAGTGGGTATAGGGAGAGACGTCATGACAGCGACTAGCGTAGGAGTGGGGATTCAGATAAGTACAGCGTTGTGTGTGCATATGTGTTTTTATTTGTATGGGGCACTACTACTGTGGGCACTGTATAAGGGAAACTATTACTGTGGGCATTATATGGGGGACACTACTACTGTGGGCATTGTATAGGGGGCACTACTACTGTGGGCATTACATAAGGGGCACTACTACTGTGGGCATTATGTGTAAGGGGCAGTACTACTGTGAGCATTATGTGTAAGAGGCACTACTACTATGGGCATTGCATAAGGGGCACTACTACTGTGGGCATTGCGTGTAAGGGGCACTACTACTGTGGGCATTGCGTGTAAGGGGCAGTACTGTGGGCATTGTGTATAAGGGGCAGTACTGTGGGCATTGTGTATAAGGGGCACTACTGTGTGTTGTAACGTGAATAAGGGACACTAATATGTGGTATAATGTGAATCATGGGCACTGTAATGTGAGTAAGATCGTGCTTCTGTGTGGTGTAATTTTAATTAGGGGTACTATTGTATGGCCACGCCCCCTTTTTGTGCGACCATGCCCATTTACCTAGTGCACACCTTCGGCGCACTGTTCCTTTATAACAAATACACATACCTAGTAAATACATGAATTCTTTATGCATAAAATATTAGATCTTTTGATTTTCAGAAAACTCTGATTTTGTGCAAATAACTATTACCACCCATATAATCCAACATATACTTTATATGCGATATTTATATTACACTGTGACATATATACTACATATAATGGGAGATGTATCAATCCTTGGAGAGATTAAAATGGAGTAGTTGTTTAAAGCAACTGTGGCAGAGTGGGTCTCTCCCACATTCTGAGTAAAGGGTTAACCTCCTGTAGCCATGGAGGGACCACACCCTTTCCTCAATTATAGGCTCCCATACACCAGCAATCGATTGTGGCAATTCTGCAATTTGCAATCGATTGTGTAAAAAATCTGCAATGTATGGGCTTCACAGATCGCAGATTGCAACCAAAAAGTGATTGCTAAATCAGATTGTCCAACATGTCGGATTTCACAGATGGATTGGGGCTGTAAATTGCTAGTGTATGGACATGATCAGCAGATTTGCAGATCGTTACTAGTAAAATGATGAGCCTTTCAAGATTGCCAGATCTGTGTTTGCTGCCATCGATCTGCAAATCACTGACAAAGATCTGTAATGTATGGTCGCAGATTGCTAGATTGGGAAATCCTAAGATCGGGCAATAAATCTTCAAATTGTTCAATTGTGGTTTTTAGATTGAATGTGAGGATGAGGGTGCACCTTTGTCAGCTCTCTCTACAGAGGCGTATCTATAATGGGTTCAGGGTGTGCAGAGCAAACGGGCACCAGGGTCTAGGAGGGCCCACACAGCACCAATATAGTCTTGAATACTTACCTGTCCGTAGTCTCCAGAGTGCTTCTCTGTAGGGCCGAGCCAGGGCTGCAGAGCAGCAAAAAACACTGGGTAAATGGAGGCGGCCATTTTCCCGGTGACTCGCACAGGCGCAGTACTACTGTTCCCAGAAAAACAGTGCGGGTGCCATTTTCCCAGAGACCCACGCATGTGAAGTAGATTCTGGCATTAGGCCAGAATCTACTGCACCACCAGAGAGAGGAGGGGTGCACTGAGTCTGCAAAAGGGGCCCCTCCTCTCTTAAAACGACCCTGCCTCTCTATACAGGACAAGCTGAACCCTGAATATGCTGTGAATACTCTGCTTGTTTGAACTGATGTTTGATGTTAACTGAACTGTTGTACCTGAACTGTTTGCCTTGTGTAAGAAGCTATTACGCTGGTTCTGCCATTTCAGTCTGGAATAAAAGCTTACTTGTTTGCGATATCTCAGTCTCCCATTCATCACCTGGGTCTTACCTGCTACAGGATCCCAGAGCCGTAACTAGACTTTTGGTGCCCTGTGCCAGAGAGAGCATTTGCACTCCCCCCGCTCCCATTTTTTAAATAGGGACATAAGACAGTGCACCTGAAAAAGGGCCATGGCTTCATGGGGAAGTGCCAGGGAAGAGATAGGGGTACTACTGGGGCAGCCAGGAGATGCTGGGGATAAAAGAAGAGGAAGCTCCAAGTAAGAATGATAATAAACAGTAAAATTGACAGCGCCCCCCTGCCCTGCGGTGCAGGTCACACTACCCTAGTTACTGCCCTGCAGCAACCAATCAGCATCAAGCTGTTATTTCAAAGATTGTGCTAGATAAATACAGTTAGTAGCTGATTAATTGCTTTGCACAACTTCTGCACTTTATCTCTCTCCATGGATTCATACATCTGCCCATAGTGAGCATATAATACAAGTTTATTAACACTCTCCTGAGCAAGTATTCAGTTTAAATAGTGTAACAAGAAATGGATGGATTTAACACTATAAAATTTGTGACTTTGCTCTTTGAAACCCATCATACTTTTTTCTTTCTTTTCTATTCACTTTTCACCTCTTTGTGTGAACACTACTACTTTTCTATATGTTATATTTGAATATTTTCATTAAAGGATAAAAAAATACTTTTACGTTTGAATCTAGCATATGCTACTGCTGCAGAGCTGGATGACGCATATATGCTATTTCTACAGCTTTTTTTTTTTTTAACACATAATGCATCTAACTTATCTTTACCTCCCAAGTGCTGTCTAGATCAGGGGTTCCCAACCACGGTCCTCAAGACACACTAACAGTCTTGGTTTTAAGGATAGCCATACTTAAGCACAGGTGACTTAATTAGTATCCCAGTTAATGTGATTTAACCATCTATGCTGCAGCATGGCTATCACTAAAACCAGGATTGTTAGTGTGCCTTGAGAACCGAGGTTGGGAATGACTGGTCTAGATCACAGGTTCTCAAACTCGGTCCTCAGGACCCCAAACAGTTCATGTTTTCCATGTCTCCTTACAGAATCACAAGTGATATAATTAGCTCCATCTATGGATGTTTTAAAGTGTGTCAGTGAGTAATGACTACACCTGTGCACCTGCTGGGTGATCTGGAAAACGTGACCTGTGTGGCGTACTGAGGACCGAGTTTGAGAACCACTGGTCTAGATGTATGCCTTGAATCTAAAGCTGCATACACACACAACGATTTTGTTACCAACGATTTTCTGAACGATTTTCTGTCAGATTATCTGTCAGATTTTTTAAAGTGTAATGATCGATTTTTTTTAACTACAAACGATTTTTGCATATTCCCTTAATGAAAATCGTTCAGTTGACAAGTCTGACTGAACTACAAACTACAAATGTGAGCGCGCATGAACGATAATCGTTCATCGTTTGACTCAGAAAGTGAACGATTTTTTTCAAAAGATTATTGTTAAACGATATCGTTTAACGATAATCATTAAAAAAATCTTTGTGTGTGTATGCAGCTTAAGCGATAACATTGCGGGATCTACAGGTTATAATGTAGGGTAGAAGACTGTTATGCATTATATGATTGCAATACTAACCTTTCCACCCTTAATGCCTGGTGCTCCTTGCTTTCCCTGTAAATAAAAATATGTGACAGTGCTCATAATGTGAAGTTCTAACATTTACATATATGCAAATTAAATATTTCTACACACGAAAAACAGATTTTTAAACCCCATTATGATTATGAATATTTTATTTGTTTTCCATGCAGTTTCAATAGCAATTTTACCTTTTGCTGTGCAATATCTTTTTACTTTAATCTCTTGCATGACATCGAGATCATTCCATCATCCGTGCATGCATGGACGATGGGGTGACCTAGCTGCCGACACCGGCAAGTTCAATGGTGCCGGTGAATGGCATATTGGGCATGCGGTCACAGGAACGTGCAGTGTGTACTAACTTCGTTAATTGGCACCATCGGGCATTTCATTGGGGGATCGCCTAATGTGTGCCCACCTTTGGAGAATCAGGGATTTATTATATAGTCCCAAAAAGTTCTGATTTCTATCGACGCTCATCACAGCAAAAATGTATTTCAGGGAATTTTATTTTAATTTCAACTCAGCCCCCTGATGATGCTGCAGTAAGCAGGAACTTACAGCACCGCTAGCCAGTCAGGGTCCCTACTGAGCATACCGGGTCACAAATGCGCACTGCACCTGGAGACCCATCTCAGACTTCCTGGTGCAGATTCTTTCTCAATTAATCATTTAATATTTTTTATTGTAATCTAATTTTAACAATAAACACATTATTGGACTAATTAAGCATTTTCCTCTGTGCACCACATCTGCTATCACCATCCTAAGATGATAATAGCATATGAGAACATTCGGCGGTATAGGTAGTTATCTTTACAATTACTGTGGTTAAATGGAAAAATCAATTCAGACAGGATAGGTGTGTCCTACCTGCAGGGGCGTAGAGAGGGTGGGTCCACTGCAGCGCGAGCTCCAGGCGCCTTAGTTGTCAGAGGGCGCCCTGAAGCTGGACTACGGGACAGCTGTCAAGTAGCTGACACTGACAGCTGCAGGGTCCGTGTCCTGCCTTCCTGCTGCTCTAGTGAGAGACTCCTTGGACAGAGGAGCTTGTGCTGAGCCCTGATTGGTGGAGCTCAGCACATGTTCATCTGACCCCAGCAGAGGGCGGGGCTACAGCAGCATGTCGACGAGGAAGAAGCTGCTGGGACCACATTAATGTGAGAGAGGTATTCCAGTTCTGTCTATCACCCTCCCTGCCTGTATGTGTGTATGTGTAACCCTTCATGCCTCTATGTATGTATGTATGTGACCCTGCCTGTATGTGTGTGTGTATGTATTTATGTATGTATGTGTGACCCTGCCTGTATGTGTATGTATGTATGTATATATGTATGTGTGATCCTGCCTGTATGTGTGTATGTATGTGTGACCCTGTCTGTATGTGCATGTGTGATCCTGCCTGTATGTGTGTATGTATTTAGGAATGTATGTGTGACCCTGCCTGCCTGTATGTATGTATGTATGTGTGACCCTGCCTGTATGTGTATGTATGCATGCATGTGTGATCCTGTCTGTAAGTGTGTATGTATGTATGTACTGTATGTATGATCCTGCCTGTATGTGTGTATGTATGTATGCATGTGTGAACCTGCCTGTATGTGTATGTATGTGTGATCCTGCCTGTATGTGTGTATGTATGTATGAATGTATGTGTGACCCTAAAAAACAAAAATAATCAAGCGCTTCTTTGTCTGGGATATAAAATGATTTCATACAGTCTCCAATTGTCCAACGAAAAGTCCTATATATGGAATTTTCTATCTTCTATGATTATCCTTGCTTCAGTGTTTCAGGTAGGACTTGATAATTCTTCCCCTTAATAGGCATTGAGGGTTTCCTCCTCTCTAGATAATCTTGACGTGGATGTACAGTGAATCCTTAATACCTCAAAATATAATCATGGCAAAAGAACAACCATAGTGTAAATCCGATATATTTAATGATACTTGTAAACATTAAACAATCCAAAAGTAAAAATGGCCATGTACCATAAAGGGCCTTATAACCAAGGCAAGAGACATCACATGGGTGGTGGTTGAGTACCCGGGTTCAAATCACCTCCGATGACCCCTCATAGTCTGGTATGGTTACCTTACAGTCACGGTCCTCTCAGCCACTAACGCGTTTCGGCTTCAAGCCTTCTCAAAGTGTGGCTGATATGATTGCCATGATTATATTTTGAGGTATTTAGGATTCACCTGTACATCCACGTCAAGATTATCTAGAGAGGAGGAAACCCTCACTGCCTATTAAGGGGAAGAATTATCAAGTCCTACATGAAACACTGAAGCAAGGATAATCGTAGAAGATAGAAAATTCCATATATAGGACTTTTCGTTGGACATTTGGAGACTGTATGAAATCATTTTATATCCCAGACAAAGAAGCACTTGATTATTTTTGTTTTTTATGTTTATATGTTATGTGGTGGGGACCACATTGTTATTGAGCAGCACTTTTCCGAATTGTGAGCGCAGGATTTTTATATATTGTTTTCTAGTATGTGTGACCCTGCCTGCCTGTATGTATGTATGTATGTATGTGTTGCCCTGCCATTTATATTTATGTATGTGTGTATATATATATATATATATATATATATATATATATAGTGTTTATATTATATAGCACACACTTTTGGAGGGGCACCATAGCACGCTTGTACCCTAGCCACATGCTACACCTCTGCATGCCTGCATAAACCTGCACTGTGTGGTCTGTTCATGAAGTTTTGCGGAAATTAATTGTTACTTTTCACTATATATTGCATCAGTTCGATGCAATATATAGCTTGGCTAAGTAATAATTAATGTATGCTTACCCTCCCAGTGAAGCGATCTGGTATCCAGGGCTAGGGGCGCCGAGTGGGGGCAGTGGGTACAAATTACCCAGGCCCGGGTTTCCTGAGGTGCCTGGCGGGGGCCCGGGTCTGATGCCGCCCCCCCCTCCCTCACAGCAGCCCAACACACAGCACACTGAGCTGCAGTGAGAGACTGCTCGTGGCTGCTAGACTATCCAAAATTGTAAACAACTGTTTTTAAGAATAGAACTTTCCAATCTATTTTAAAAGCACAGTAGTGTGGGACATTTACTGTATAAGCTGCTAGAACAGCTACTGATTCTGCCATCAGCTTCTGCTCATAATATCATTGGCATTAGGTAGAATATGTCGGTGAAGAAACTGATAAAACAGATTAAAAGACCAGACAGAAAAGTAAAGCAATAAGGTCAAGAATATTTGGGAAGCATGGTGTATAGGTAGTTTTAAAATAATGTACTATTAAAAAAAAAAAAAAGTTAATTATTGATGATGGTTGCATGATTAGCTATAAGGACTTACATGTTACACATGACAGCTTTGATACACTTGAAGAAACAAATATTTTAACACTGATAGTTGAATGTCAGGTTAGTATTGGTGACAGGTTACAGCTGTTCTCATTTAAACAGTTTAGTTTTGTACCTCTTTTCCAACAAGACCAGGGATACCTGCTGGTCCAGGGTTCCCATTCTTGCCTCTTTTTCCTCGTTCCCCCTGAAAATAAAAGCTGTTCATTCTTATCTCACAATCATTCTTCATGATCCGTTTTAACTTTAGAAACAATTTTATACAGCGTACGGAAGTGGAGGATTTCTGACAGTAGGACCTGAAGTGGAAGAGCATAGTACTGTTATGTGCCACATGTCTCTCCACGCACCATTGTCACCTTATGCTACAATAGGTGATTTCCCAGGTAGAGCGTTTTCACTTTCTGAGATAATGTACATGCAAGGAATAGTAAAATGTCTGCATTATCAGATTACCAGAGCAACACATTTGCATTTTATGAGCACAAACATCCAGTGAGATCCAGCTGAAATACTGTCACTGCAGTCTACCAATATGCAAATGTTGTAGTTATCTGGTGGAAAGATAAAGCAGTTTATGCTATGCTGATGCAATAATTTTTTGTGTATTCTTCATACACACTATGGTGTTGATTCAATTAGACTGTCCTAGTGTATAAGTGCGGCTATATGCTGTATGCTATAGGCCAGAGGTTCCCAAACGTGGCCCTCGAGGCTCCCCAACAGTTCAGGTTTAAGAGCTATCCATGGTTGACCACAGGTGACTTAATTAGTACCTCAGTCAATTTGATTTAAGCACCTGTGCTCAACCATGGTATCTATAAAACCTGAACAGTTGGGGAGCCGTGAGGACCGTGTTTGGGAACCTCTGCTATAGGCTTTTATGCCGCACTAACAGGACTTGCTGATTTTTGTTTGCAGCTCTGTTGGATTGTTTACAAATTTCCACGAGTCTAGGGCAATATTGGCACCGAGGGGGAGAGATGAGGTGCCATTGCCAGCAATTCCACGTCGTTGAAATGGCTGCTCACCCCCCTCACGGCCACACTGACTAATTACATCAACCCCTTAATATTTCTTTTGAGGGCAATGGACAGACAATAAAGATCAAATATGATCAGTTTATAATGTTGATGAACCATGAACCAATCAGATGTGAATTGTTTTCAGTAACCCTATACACAAATTATATTACTACTATGTATTTCTTTAGAGTCTATATGGTCATGACAGCCAATGAAGTCACTGGAGACTGTAAAATGTTTGTTTCATACACAACGGTTATTGGAAGTGAAATGGTTTATTCATATCAGTGCGCTTTTCCATGCATTCGTCTTGTCTCCTAATGTTCAGAGCGCAAATTCATCCATCTACAATACATGAATCCCATAGTACAGTACCTAATAGCTGTAATCTCAGAGTTATCAGGTGTCCTGCCCTTTTGTGTGTGAGTTAATAAATGGACTGTCCCTCTCTCCACACACTTGCAGACTTCAAGACACCATTAGCCAAGTTTTGTGACAACTACAAACAATGAATGCACCCTTTATCTGTCTAATCAAATGTTTAATACGCAGCAACTGCACCATCCCCAGCATTACATCACTATTTAAAAACCCACTGGACAAAGCACTGACCCTAAGGGCTATCACATAAATTAAACTTCCCAAAAGCCTACTATAGTAGAACTGGCTTATTTACACGCGCAGTTAATTTGTTGTATACTATTTTGTGAGCAAGTCACCAAGGGAAGATGGCATTTGTCATAGAGAGTGAATAATTGCAAATAAGTGCTAACAAAATTCAACAGGAGAGTTAAATATTTAAAAAGACTATATGGAAAACGATGCACTGTGTTTAAATGTCCATAAAACATTACAGTATACTTACAGAAGGCCCAGTGGGACCAGATAACCCTGTAGCACCTCTCTCTCCCATTGATCCAGAGATACCAGCATTTCCTTGGATTCCTTGGATGCCTTGTGGCCCTGGGGTTCCCTTCTCTCCAGGCTCACCCTGTGGCAGAAAATGTATTAAATAAGTATTTGTGCAGCTATATTGAATGCAGAATTCTAGCTTACATTATATGTAAAGAAAGGTAAATCAAAGATTTTATTTATGATTTCCAGTGTTGTGAAGTAATGTATATGACATTTTGAGATTTTAGGTCTGTCAAAGAGCAAACACTGTAAAGGTAGTGGACAAAAAAATTAAACATCACTTTAAAGATACTTAAAAGGGCATTGAGCCATCACATGCTGCCCATACAGCTTATATATACAGTGGCTCTGAGTATTCCAAAGGCTGGTCTTATGCAAGAGGGATTAAGCACCATTCTTCCTCAGGTCAGTAAATGTGGAAGAATCTGTAACAGGCAACATTCCATAACTGCGCAATTGAAATTGTGACCGAGAAGTCCATGATACAAGGACAATATCACTGACAAACTCATCAACCACAGAATGATCACATGTGGTCTATGGACTTGGGACACTGTCATACAGGAAGATACCCCTGCTGTCAGTAAAGTGCAGCTGCAACACATGGTGAAGATGATCAGTAAATGCCACTTAGATACGATTAGCCTTAACCTAGTTGTGTATGGGATGACTGCATACTGTACAAACTATGCCTGATGAAAAATGTGCCTCCATAGCCCTTTGGTTTGGTGCTGCACATGCACTTGTCTGTTTGCTGTTCATCTAACTGAACAAATTTCCAGCACTGCTGCCTGTGCTTTTTGCACCATTGACTTGAAAACAACTTTGATACCCAGTTCCTTGGTGTTTTTACTAAAAAAAAATATAATTTTGTGGTCATTTGCTCTGTAGTTGCTGGTCTATTTGCTTTGCACTTCAAATAAATGTACGGACATTATAATCTTGGAGTTGTATGTGCTGTCACCCACTCTTGCCCTTTGCTATTGGTGTTTGTCCTCAGAGTTACAAGCCAGCATCACCTACAGGAAGTCACTGCTCAAGTTGAGGTATATTGATTGCTGAAGCTCCTGCCAAATGCACCACAACATTCACACTTCTATAAAAGTCACAAACTGCTCCACTTGCAGCCTTGCTAAACATAATAATAAGCAACTATTACTATTGGTATATAGTACTATGCTGATAGTGTTAAACACACATCAACATTACTTTACAGGGTCGTATTAAGTGAGGAGGGGGCCCATGTGTAATCTCCATCCAGGCTACTCCTCCCAAGTTGGTAGCACAAGTGAGTAGACTCTGGCACTGAGGGCCTGATTCAGACCCGCTCGCGAACGCTGTGCGCTCGCAAGCGGGTCGATGGCGCCCTAGTGCGCATGCGCACGACGGAGGGTGCTCCGTCGTGCGCATGCGCGAGACCCGCATAGCGACAGCCAAGCTGTCGCTATGGGTCTCGCACCAAAGGGGGCGTGCTGTCGATGGTGAGTGACAGCACGCCCCCTTTGGTGGGCGTGCCGGGGACGTTGCTGCCCAGACGGAGGTGTTCCCATGGGAACGCCTACCATCTGGGGCCGGCCCCACTGACATCACTAGTGATGTCAGTGGGAGTGCTTTTGGCTCTGATAGAGCCAAAAGCACTCCAGGGCTTGCGGCAGCGAGACCCTACAGCAGGGTCTCGTCGCAAGCCCGATGGTCGCGATGGTCTTGACTATCGCGACCATCATTTTGGCCGCTCGCTATAGCTGTGGGTGGTCACCCACAGCTATGCAAGCGGCCATGTGGCCGCTCCATTTTTAGGTAGGAGGGCCCTGATTCAGAGCGAGCGCTCTGGTCAGAGCGTCCGGTTCTGAATCAGGCCCTGTGATTTTTCTACTGCGCATGTGCAGACTGCCGGGAAAATGGTCACCGAACCACTTTCCCCGTGATTTGTACAGCAATGCTGCTATCGATGTGGGACTCCAGAGAGGTGAATATTGAACAACTTGGGTGCTGGATGTGCGCTGTGGCCCCCCTGGACTCAGGAACCAATCAGTGACCTGCACACCCTGCACCCATTGTAGTTAAGCCACTGAAATTTTACCTTAATACCTGGAGGTCCGGCCTGCCCCACTGGTCCTCTATAGCCAACTCCTGGCTCTCCCTAAAAGAACGTAACCAAACATGTTAGGTAAATACGGGGTATGATATCAATTAGTGGATATGACATAGAAGCCACACACTTAAAACATATAATGATATTTTATCAAACTCGACAATAGTAGATCACCTAAGCAACTTCTGTATAATGTCAGGTCCATAGCTTTGCTTAGGTTTAAATGTAATTATATTCACTAAAACATCTCAATATGTTATAGTAGAGAATGAACTCTACTCCCTTGCCTTTCCTGGAATATCATAATGGATAATAAAATCATTGAGTTATCTCAATAATTAAAGTAAAGAAAAATAATGACTGTGACAAAAAATTTTCTTTACCTGCATTTCAGTGAAGGAAATAGATTTGTTTTCCCTGAATATAGGTCTCTAGTTTACCGATTCTCAAAGAATTAGCAAAAGATGACATTGCAAATATAAAATAAGCTATTTTTGCCAGCAAGAGGAATCAAATAGCATTTTAATCAGCAGCTCACGTGTTCTTGGGATGTAGTCACCACCCCGGCAGGTGGGATGCCGGCTCTCAGAATACTGTACCAGAATCCCAGCTCCAGAATCCCGACCGCCTGCATCGCCATAGTAAGTATTAGGGTTAGGGGAGGGCTAGGTTTAGGGGTTAGGGTTGGGCACCATAGAGAGGGTTAGGGTTAGGCTGCTGGAGGGGAGGGTTAGGCTTTGGGGGGGGAGGTTAGGGTTAGGCTGCAGGAAAGGTGGGTTAATGTTACAGTTAGGTGGAGGGTTAGGAGTTAGGATTAGGACACTTACCTACTTGTGTCACGATTCTCACTGTCTGGGTGCCACTGTCTATATTCTGACCGCTGGCATCCAGACAACCGGGATCTCATACCCAACCCGTGTACTTCCCCATCAGCATTATCATACAGTGAACTGAGCCTTCATAAAATGACCATATCATGAGATCAGAGTCTGTGACAATGGTCATGGTGCCACCTAAGCCGCAGAATGATTGACATGCTGCAGCCATTTGGTGGTGTGGAAGGGGTGATGACAGTCAGCATCCCAGAAAATGGGGATGAGTTGGTCCTGTATTCTGAGCATTTCAAGGCCAGTGGCTGCGTCCTTGGATGCAGCCTCACTGGCCCCGGCAGTGTGAAACACACAGCCATTCTGAGTAACTTGGGGATTACTCAGATGTCCAATGCTCACGCAATTGATCCCATGGCTGCGTCTACGGATGCAGCATCGGATTAAAGAAGCCGGCAGTGGGTATCCTATTACTTGAAGATGCCTCCTGTAGCTTTTGCACATTGTAGCACAGCTGCTGCATACAAAGGCACAGAGGCTGTTCTACAGCATCCAGCTCTGAATCAGGCCCAAAGCCTAAAGCACTGTCTTTAGTGATCCTGGGAAACTGCTATTCCTAAACATTAGCACTTGGGAACTGGTATTCTACTTTGGGGAGTAGGTCTTGGGCCTGATGCAGAGTTGCAGAGTGTGACATACGCCAGTTTGTGTATCTCAGCTTACATGAAATTGCTCTGCGCATGCCCAATAGGTGGCAGCACATATATGTGCCTATGCAAACCTGAATGATTTTGCAACGTACGCTCACCTGCACCTAGAAGGTGGGACAGGAGGGACGTTCTAACCAAGGCTGAATACAGTACAGGTGTGATTACGCAAATGAGGTTCATTCAGCCCTAAAGAAGCACACATATTCACTTGTTAGGTGTGTATATACAGGGCAGGAGCAAATACACACTGATCACTTGTAAACCAGACACAAACACTGCTGATGTCTCTGGAGATGTGGCTGTGCATATGAGTGGAAATAAGCTATTTTTCCGTACAGTAATGTAGGCCCTCTTGCCAACAACTCTGCACCCCCCATCATCTTGCATTTCATGTTTAAATAATATAACTTACACAAAAAAACCTATGAAATGCAAATGTATAATAATGTATTACCTTTTGTCCTTTTTCACCAATTTCTCCTTTTTCTCCCTGAAAAATTGCTGGATTAGAGAACTGGTTACAGCACAAATGTCCAAATACAGTAGGACTGACAGATGAACGTAAAGTAAAGGGGCCTATCCATTAGCAGATCTTTTTCAAAAGATGAAAGACAAAAGATTATCCCTTGAAAATTCCTGGGGCTGCGGTGACAGATATCTGTAATTTACATGACAGATTTTTGCCAACGACGAATGACGAACGATATTGCATGACATCATTCAGGGAGTGGATTTTTTTTAATGTTTCTATTAATTTTCATTAAAAATATCGTACGTTGTTTACCGCGACAGATATTTTTAATGTCTGTCAGTGATAAGCGATAATTGACCAACATGTTGGAGAGACAAAAGACAAAATTTGTCGGCCGCGGGAGTGCGCATTATCATTGATCAGAGCCTATCCATTATCAGATAAATTGAACGACTGAACGATAAATCGTTCATCGTTCAAATAACATTAATCAATAAAATTCCTTAAACACTGTACAGTGCTTCACATAGTATAGCTTTGCCAAGAAGACATTTACAGACATAGGTTAGTAAAATGCTTCTATATTTACAAAACAGCTTTATCCCAATTTGGTTCAAAGCATTTTACATAGTTGTGCAGAGATTAATGCAGCCACAGGTTGAGTCACTCCCCCCAAAATATTGGGGGGCAATTATTTAAAATTCTTAGTCATTCACATCAGTCCTTGCCGTGTTGGAGCTTGCAGTGTGATTTTGCTAACACTCACTTTTTTGTTAGAAGTCAATTAACTTACTAGAATATTTTCTGGACTTTGTGGTAGGAAACCTAAGCACATGATAGAAACCCAAGCAAAAATGGGAGAACAAAGCGAGTGACTCAACCTGTGGCTAACTGAATCTGCCCCTTAGAAAGGAAGGTATATTGAACCTACATCTTAATACTGGCTGACTACACACTATGCAATTTTTCAGTCGAACTGACAATCAGAACGATTTTTCTGCCAGTGGAGGTCCCGATATTGGCAGCACAAACTATACAACTTAAATGAAAAATCTGCCAATTTTTTGGCTCATGGATCGATAATTTGCATATGTCAGCCCACAAGGATGATGAAGTAAACAATAACAAAATCGCAGGAAATATTTAATTGTCTATATTGTGTTTAGCCCCTATTCATCTGCAATCTCGGTTGATAGTAATTAGCTAGCTAGAAAAGAGTTTCTGAAGATCTGACTGAGGAGAACTTTAAAAGCTATTCTTACCTTCTGCCCAGGAGTACCAGGATCTCCAGGGTCCCCAGATTCACCCTACCAGAGAGAGATATGAACAATCTGATACATTTATCTGACTGTTTATTACACTGACAGATGCAGTTTGTGTTGGTAAAACAAGAAAAAATTATCATATATTAATTGCATATGCACCAACTTCAAAATCCCACATATGGAGCCAGCTCTGATACAGCAAATAAAATGTTGAGCAATATGATTGCATAAACCAGAAATGGTTATCTCCCATTAATATATAGATGTGTGTGTTCTCTTCTGGAACAATTGTGAAATGGCAATGGGGCTTGTTGCTATAAAAAAATATGTCAGGTCTGTTTTCTGAAAACTGAGTAAGCTATACATAGTTCCAAAGTCTGGATATTATCTTTGTACAGTACACATTTACTAGCAAAAAGAAGACACGCAGAACTCACATACAACAACATGCAACATATCTAGTAGTGTCTATAATTGTAGGGAAAAACAGGAAACAAAAAAAGTGCATACTTGTGATTTCTACACATACAGTATGTGTTGTGTAAGTAGGGTAAAATATGAAGAAGGATGTGAAAGATTTTAAGATATATGCATGGATAATTTCACTTAAAAGGAAAATAAAGGACATGTGCCTTGTTCAAGGTAATATGCAAGAAAGTACCTTCTGTGTTTTGTCTCTCTGTGGTCCTGAACGTCGTTTTCCTTCCTATTATTGTGGAAAAAAGATTACACAAATTATAAAAGCAATATCAATTACATTTCAGGTTTTTTTTAGATGTGTAAGTGCTTTCTATTTGGACATTTAACATGTTAAGTTTTGAGGTGATCTCAGACTTAAAACAAAAATACAAGGTACTTATTGCTATACTGTATATACTGTAAAATAGTTTTCATAAATTGTTCTTAAATGTACTTGTTTAGGGGTTTGCAAGAGTTGCTCTGCATGCAACTTTATAAATTGCAGGAATGAACCTAATTTAAATTGTATGTGACTTCAAATTTAGTAGGATTCACATTTTTGGCCTCTTTTTTGAAAAGTTTGCTTCACCTTGGAGATCCACATTGAGTAAATGAGGAAGACAGGTTCAATCTATTTTTATTTTTTAAACAAGCACGTAAGTGTCTTCTGGTTACAGTAAATGCATAACAAGATGGAGAAGGGCACTGTTTCCCCAAACTTTCTACTCAGAGACTTTGCAAACGGAGGCTGATATTTATGTTGAAAAGAAGAAAATTAAAAATTACTGTAACTCTTGGAACTTAGTAGTAAACAAAAAAGCAGACTTGTGGTACATAAGAGATTACAGTATTGGCATCAAAAAGAGGGAGGCAAGTAGGAAAAGGAACCTGAGAGGGAGTCAGAGGGCAAAATAAGCTCAATCTAAAATTAGGGCCACACTGGACGATATTTCGCCCGATCCGGCGAATTGGGCAGACATATAATCCATGCCGGCAAGTGTACGCACCATTTTCCCGCTGGATCATTCAGCGCATCGACAGATCGAGCCTACATGCTGCTCAATCTGTCCGTTTGATGAACGACCCCACGCTTGTGGAGGTGGCTGGTGAACGACATATCGTGCGGTCGTTCACCAGATTGCGTGGTGTCAATGACCGCACAATATGTCATTCATCGCATCGTGTGTCGGCCGGGTACACACATCATCTAGTGTGTACCCAACGTTATACATGTTGAGATTAAGAAAACACTGTGTTTTACCTTATCTCTCTTGGAGGGTGCCTCTGTCTGGCCTTCTTCATCTGTCTCTTGACTCTGATGGGAACATAATTTGAAAATATAATAGTTATTGCCAGAGCCGTAACTAGACTTTTTGGTGCCCTGTGCCAGAAAGAGCATTGGCGCCCCCCTCATTTTTCAAAAGGACATAATGCACCCAAAAAAGGGGAATGGACTTATGGGGAAGGGCCAGGGAAGAGATAGGAGAGGCCAGGAGATGCTGGGGATGAAATAAGAGGAAGCTACAAGTGAGAATGATAATAAACAGAAATTTGACAGGCCCAAACAGCGCCCCCTGACCTGTGGCGCCCTGTGCGATGGCACCGGCCGCACTACCCTAGCTACGGACCTGGTTATTGCTGCCTGCATTACTAGGCACAGTTTTGTTGTGTAGACATGCAGCCTTACATTGTATAACACTGAATTATTACATACCTTTTTCCGTCTTCCTCCCTGTGTCCCTGGGTAGGACTTTTAGAAACACAAATGGAAATATTAAAACCAGCAGATATTATCACCAGTTAAGACAATAACATGCATTAGGAAAATGAGCACACAAAAGCACGTTTGTATTGATTTTCCTGCTCTGTGATATGCTGATGCATATATCACATATACTGTACTATAAAGTCATACATAAATAAATCTTATGCACTCATCTGATCACTAACATAGAAGGTTATCTCTCTTTCCCCTCTGCTGGTGACTTATGAATAGTGCTGAAATGTGTTACTGTGTTAAAAACAGACTTTGCAAAAAGTTGTAAAATTAATTTTGGCCAGTTTAAAAAAAACCATTAAATTCTCATAGATTAAATTCTGAGTTAAAGTATGCATCAGTTGCAAACAAGATACAGTATGAGTGATATGGGTATTTATCAAACATGTACAACTCCTTAACCCCCTATTTTTAACTAGTGTTATTTACGGAGAAATATGCAAATATGAACATGCTGTAACTCTTTAATTGCCTTACATGCTAATCCTCATTAAGTAATAAAACTAGACAGCAAGTACTCTTTGGCTTTCATGCCCTGAAATCAGTATTATGCAACATCCCAGTATGTCAATACTATGTAACAATGATTTAAATACAGCAACACATTCTGATCCTTACCATATTTTCTTGCTCTTCGACCATCCTTCTAACTCGAATTTTCCCAGCGTGTTCTGTTATATTAACATGGTTCTGCTTAAAAATAACCTATTGTTAACCCAGTTTATTCAATAAACTTTAGAATTAATATAAACAAGGAAATCCTATGGAGGAAATTTCTGTTTTCACCCTTTCAGGTATATTTACTAAACTGCAGCTATACAAAGCCAGCGCTTGTCGCGAATTCTGGCAGCAGGACTTAAAAGGGCAATTATTATTAATTAATACCATTAAATCCTACAGGCAGGACTGTTGACAAGCTGTGGTTAGTAAATATACACCTTAGTTTTTTACTACTTTACATACAGTAACCTAACAAACTTAATCTATTATTAAATATAAGTAAAAAACAAAAAATTACACATGTTCCTTTGTTTCTCTCTGTGTGGAGGAAACTGGAACTTTCTGTTGTTAGGATATGAGCTATATAATAAGAAATATTACCTGTAAACATTGATTTAAGTCCTATTTGTCTAATAGAAATGTAAAGGCGCACATCCACATGCCGACTAGGGAAAGCCAGTACGCTTACAACATCGTAATCGTACTGTCGTCTCCCATCCCCTGCAGTGCCTACACTGAACGATTAGTCATTCAGCATAGGCACCCTCCATCATCCCCGAACATGGCCAATCTATCGTTATCGGCAGATTGACCTGCATGTTCGGGCGATGATTGATGTCGGAAACGACCAGCGGGAGAGCGTACCGCTGGTCTTTTCCGACATTATAGTGCATGATTTGTGCATGATTAATGAGCGATTGCATGATTACGATGTTGTGTCATTAATATCGCCTAGTGTATGTGCCCCTTAAGAGTTTGAATGTTGTAGTTTCTATTAGGGATGTGCAGGCTCGGATAGGTTTGAGTTTGCACGTTGAGTTCGGATTTTTCCCTCCAAAAAAACGGAACTCAGAAAGAGGCTAAACGTCATCTTACATGGACGAACATCAACATTCCTTTTGTCCAGGAATGTTGATGTTCGTCCATGTAAGATGACGTTTAGCCTCTTTCTGAGTTCCGTTTTTTTGGAGGGAAAAATCCGAACTCAACGTGCAAACTCGAACCTATGCGAGCCTGCACATCCCTAGTTTCTATGAAACTGATGTGAGAGTTACCATTATTTGCCTTCTCTCCCATTCACAATACATTTATCTTTTAACCTCCTGCACTGGTCTTGTCTATATAATTCTCTCACAATACAATAGTTTAGTGTGTTGTGGAGTGACAGCGGAATGTGTAACATCATACATCATACTTCCCACATTTTATATTTAGAGCTATCTGGGGAAGAAATTGGCAAGAATTGTGTCCTAAACCTGAATCATTTTATTTATTAATACTTATGGGGGAATTCATTTAGGGGTGAGTCGGCTTGCCCTGCAAGTAAATGCGACTATACTGTATACAGCACATACGGTTACTCCAGATTCACTGATGATTTTTGTTCAGAGCTTCATAGGGCTGTGAACAGAAAAAAAGCAAGTCTGGGGCGAATTCGGGCTGCCAGGGGGGCAAGATGAGGTGCCTTTGCCATTGAGACACCCCCCCGTATGACTAATTCAACTGGCCCCTAATTAATGTTTTAAGTCATTGTAGAAAAATGTGATATATGATTGTTGCTGGTATGGACCTGTGTCACTCAGTAAACATCCATATACCTATGGCATAAGTAGTATATACAGACACCATAAACTACTGAGTCAACTTGCTGCACATGAGGTGATCTCATACATCTCTCAGGGTACATTGGGGTAACTACAACTGTTGAAAGTTATTTCATATATTTTGACCAAAAGAAAAAGTAAATACCTTAATAATAATGGCAATAGGTATAATGTAGCAGCATATGCTATCATATGCATATCAGTTCAGGGTTTAACTGTGCACATAACACATTTTTGATTCGCCATCACAAGTACTTTTAAGTTGTGATCCAAATGAACTTGAAAAACCTGATTGGGAAATATAGAATTGTGGAGCTATTTATTTCTATGATGTGCCACCTATTCTTTCCTATAGTTCACATGTTAGCATGAGAAAATGATGTTGGCATATTTATTTCTCAAATTCCTATAACTTATGAAAAGCTTAGCTGTCAGTGTGGACACCATACATGATTTTTCTGTGTTTCAGTCACAATCTTTATAATGTAGCTTAAGTACTGTATATGTGCAGGCTAATCCAAAATTAGACATGCACTCTACAACCCAAAGCATATTGATAATGACAAATGACGAGTTCATCTATGAAACAGTGTGATATACAGGGGCGTCTTTCGTCTGTTTATGCTACAATCCAAAGTCTAATGAGCTTTTGTTAACATTAATGAGTTCAACAGTAAAATCTTTATGAGATCTAATTTTATGAAGGTTAATCTATTACTTTATATTCCTCTAGAACAATCAGGTTTATGGGGGAATGACACACTGGTTAATTGATTTCCCATCTGGTAAGAGAGACAGAAGCAGTGTCTTTCCAACCTCAGCGTCAGTGTATGCGCACCAGATGTAATATACCATTGTTGTCTGATTTTATTGCCGAGTTTCAAAGGTAAACAACTTCAAAACACAGAATAACCTCAGAAGAGTGAAATCACCAGCCTGTCACCTGCATTGCACTGGAATCCCCAATGTCCTAACATTTACCATTCACAGCAGGATGTGAAGCCCTTTAGAAGGCAATCATTCCATTATTTTTACTTCCATCTTGGTGTCTACTGCTGTTTAATGTCATTTGTTGCAACAATATAGTTTAGGTGCAAAAGTACTACTCTACCATAGTGCCCTTGACGCAAATGCAGTAACAGTAACAAATTGTAAATTCATGCATGCATATACAAAAGGTTATTTTATTAACATTACTCAGTACCGTCCTGTGTCAGTTCTGGAGATCAGGCAATATTGGGTCAAATGTGTGTTCAGATTTCAATTTAAAAATTGTAGGAGCTCCAGACAGAAGGAAATTACATGCACTTTAATATTTAAATCGTGATAGTAAGCACAACCAATATTAACTTTATTTTTTCGCAATTGACCCAATAAACAGTGGCATAACTCACAATCACTATGTTCCATTACAGTGGCAAACGCAGGATTTCTAGAGGAGGGTTTCCAAATGCTTGATTTTAGAGTGAGTGTGGCCAGTCCATGAAGATGGCAGAATTAGCACTTATCCAGCTTTAGTATGCGTCATACAAAGTATATAGTGTGCCATAATTCCGTCATATAAAGGACCAGCGATCACAGTAAGCCATTAGATGCAGCAGTAGGCCCCTCCTGCCTGAGCAGAATGTTTTTATTTTAGATGTGAGCACCATTCCAGAGTATTGGAGAAAGTCTGGGAGAGCAGCAGAATAACCTAGCACTGCCCTGGACATATATGTACATATTGGGCTCTATAGCAGTACATCCCTAACAGTGCATGGTTTCCAGATCTCCTAGTTGGTGCAAAGGTTATTTATTACTGGCTGATACATGCAAAAAGATGGTGCTAATTATGTCATTTGTGATACTGAGAAGAAGATGCAGCACTCACTAGTAAAATTCTATTACATTACTATTTCTATTGTGGTCATGGTGTGGGCTAGGAAGGGGGGTTTCCAGGCAGCCAACCCCCCCCCCCCCCCCACTGTGTTTGCCTATGCATTACAAAATTGGAGGGGAGGAAGGGGTGGCATTGAGTAGCTACTCCTCTCTTCTGAGAACAGTTAGCACATATTCTAAAGGTGATGGGCATTCCTGGCTAGGCCTCACTGCTATGCTCCAAGGCAGTCACATCGGCAGTTCTGGTGGTAGTTAAAGCTATTTTGGGTGGGTTCTCTATGAACAATGAACACTCTACTTGCACAAGTATATTGCACTCCATACTATATATTAATTACATTGTGTTCTAATATTACTTTGTACAACATTCACATTTTCCACTCATTTGATTTTTTTGTAACTAAAATATCATTTGCACGTCCATACATGCAGTGGCTTCATGCCAACTTGCCCCAATTAATTTCAACTCTGGGCCCAAGAAGACTATTGATCCTGATCAGAATGGGATGTAGTCAGTATCCTGGTGTGCGGGATGCTGACGGTCTAAATACCGGAGCCGTACCCTAACCGCTGGCATCCCGAAGGTAAGTATCGGGGGTTAGGGGAGGGTTAGGCACTAGGGGGGAGGATTAGGGTTAGGTACTAAGGAAGGAGGGTTAGGTCTAGAGTGCAGGGAGGGGGAGGTTAGGTTTAAGCACTGGGTGGGGAGGTTAGGTTTAGGCACCGGGGAAGGAGGGTTAGGTTAAGGGTAGGGATTAGGGTTAGTGGTAATATACTTACCTATGGGTATCGGGATTCTGTCGGGATGCCGCTGTCGGTATTCTGACCGGCGACATCCCAACCGCCGGGAACCCATACCCAACTTGATCAGAACTGATTGGTATGCATGGAACATTTGAACAACAAGCATGTGGTCATTATCCAGCCATACTAATGGTTACCCATTTTATCCTGCCATTTGGTCTGAGTGCCTGACAGCTCGGATCGGACTTTGTGTAGGAATGTTTAATTTTTAGACAAGAGTAAAAGAGCTGATTCACAGACATAATTTGGATCTCAGACAAATCAGAATAATAAGCACTTTGTAACCTTGAAACTCAGTAATATATGGAGTTATAATCTAAATTCTATGTATTGTGTCACTGAAAGAAATGAATTACATTAACTTTATTACTAGGGGATTTTGTTTATATCTAAAAATTTTAGTGAGAAATTCACCATGCAACTGCTAACCTTTAATAAACAAGTTGAGGTTAGTTCCCAGTAGAACACACTATTCAATCATCGGGCCGATCAGCCGGTTTTCGGCTGCTCAGTCCAATAATCTCAGAGCATTTACTCTGCACCTGGGGCCGATTATCTTTCCAAAACCAGTAGGATTGGATGAGTGGATCTGACCTACCGTACTATACAACTTCCTCCAATACGATGAGCCGTTACTGTGCATATTTTGCAGTGTCTATAAATTCCCAATCATTTGTCTAACATTTATGCTGATAGTTCAATTAAAAATGTCACTTTATGATGTGTTAGGACAGATAATCATTCAGATTGGTGTAATAAATCACTAGTGTGTACACTGAAAATCTAATGTTCTCAAAATCGATTAATCACTCTGAAAATTGTTAAGTCTGCCATATGGTGATTAATATAATTCAGGTGTTTAACCTTCATTAGTATTACGATTTAAACAGTATTCCCTAAGACATGCTTATTAGTACAATTATCTCTGAGCTTTATCAGACAGAAATGGTCAATAATTAATGCAAATTACAATACTTTACAATCTTCTTATGCTGATTACTTTGTGTAGTTGCTTTGAATTTTGTACTGTGCAATGTGTAAAATCACTGCATTAAGGCACAGGCCTCACAAATCTCAGCACATCCTGACATTTCACTCCAGAGAGAACAATACAATTTGCTACCAGAACATTTAGTTTTATAAACAATCCACTGTTGTAACAGCAAGTTGCAAAAGGGAGACAGAGTCTGCCCCCAGACCGTATGGAGCGCCGGTCAATATCTTCATAAAAACAAAAGCAAAGTTTAAAATGGGCCCTGGAAAAAGTGCAATCAGAGTTGGATATGAAAACAAAATAAAATGCAAGAATTAAAAAAAAGATTAAAACTTTATCCAGAATCCAGTTATTGAAGCTTATTCAAAGCCATTGATGGCTATAAAATGGTATAATACAGTATTAGGTCATTTGCTTGGATGCAACATCTTTCTTCTGTCACTGAACAGGTAATCCAAGGACAAAGGTAAAGGAAACATCAGTCCCACTGTGTCTGTAGCAGCCTCCCCATATGGGAGCCAAATGGTTTACACCAAGTAGATGGATGCCAGCAGTGTCCTACGTCACATACAGCTAGCACCAATTTGCAGGCTTTATAGCTTGTGGAGAGGTTGTGGGCTGTTCATATAAATGGAAATGGTTCCTTTCTGGCTTACATTTGAGCATCTGACTGTGTTTAAGATTGGTCCTGTGTGATTTAAACAAAAATGTTATGTTAACAAGCAGTCTCTAGGATTGCACGTTGTTAATGGAGGGGGCTTGTAGCAAAACAGTAAATGAAAGGCAAAGTTAGAATTGTTATTCGTCAACACCTCTGTGTTTATACTAAAGAGACTGTAAGCGACATGTAATGGTTAACTTGAAGAAGATCCATGGTTTATAATCCCAAAGAGGAGTAAATATCTTAGAACTTTAAATACAGTAAAGTAAGAACAATGGTTTAAACTCCTTTTTTTTTTTTATTCTCACTTTGAGTAATAATAATGGTCAGCCTGTGAGGTAGAAATGTCCAACATGCATCCATATTGTTACACAAAAGTGCATATTGTGTAGTGACATGTAAAGGGAAACTCATTACAGGAAGACACTTTAAAATGTATTTTTTGCATTTCATGGACTATTTTTTTTTGTCATGTACTTCAGAAATGTGATATGGCCTAATCTAACAAATATGTGACAATATGGATGTAGAGAGATGTCTCACTGAGTTGCCTGGATACCATTGTCTGGAGAACTCAGCCCCGCACATCTCTGTTTCTCCAATCTGCTATATGAAGTAAGGTGATTATCTACTACAGAAGTTTGGTTTACTGCACATTGTTTTTCCAATATTTTGTGCAGTTCAGTTTCCCTAATTTATTTTCAAAATATGGATGTTAACAGTCTTTGCTGTTATAAGGCGACAATAAGCGCACATCATTTTCACTCGCTAGTGTAAATGTTCCCATGCAATTCCAATAGTTAAGAATATATCTCCACTCTTAATAACATGTTACTATGACTATGAACACCATAAGTCAGCTGCTAATGACACAGGATGTCAGCAGTTGTGATATTTGAAATTATCCTACCAGTAGCAGCAGCCTCGGTATGAGGAAGGTCTGTTGCTGAGGCACTGAAGGGGAGATGTGTCAAACCTTTGAAAGAGATAAAGTGGAGAAGTTGCTTATAGCAACCAATCAGCTTCTAACTGTTATTTATCTAGCACAATCTATCAAATGACAGAAGCTGATTGTTGCTATGGCAAACTTCTCCAATTTATATCTCTCAAAGGTTTGATAGATCTCCCCCTAAGGGTCTACAGAATGGTGGTGGTCTTATAGTTAGAGAGACGGTGTACTATTGTAATTAGTAATTGTTCTTTAATACAGCCCATTTCTTCCTCTTTGTTCTGCTTTAGAAGCCATATAGATAGCGTAATCATTCTGATGTCTAAAATAGCAACTCTAATAGGGCCTGTCTGACTCCTTCTGAGAACTACTGTACCATAGACATTCCTAGAGCAATATACCCTTCATAAAGGCATACACTGACTCTGATCTACTTCAATATTGGAATCCACTGATTTAGGCTTTGGCAGCAAAAAAAATTTTTCTTGCTGCAAAACAGATTTAAAAAAGATTTCCAACATTTTGCTGCCCTATATAAGCTGTTACTTCCAATGCTTGTGTCAGTGTACCTCATTAAACGTAGACTCCTGCATACGGAGCTTTAGCATTGCTGTGATATTAACAGATGCCATTACTTCATTGTATGCTATTAATTTGTTATGACAAGACAAATAGGGAATTTAGCTTGGACATTGGTTTCATTCAAGAGGAAAACAGATGAATGTATTTTGCATCCAATGCTCTTTCTTACATATTAGATAATTATATTATATTTCTAGGTCTTCCAACTCACTTGAAAGATAATTTCTTCAACTTGACAAACCCGATGTATGTGTTCCACCTTTTTTGTCTCTAGAACACTTTCACCATGCAAATGCATGCCAGGTATAGGCAAAGCACATTACTTATTATTAAGCACAGACAAGCTCACAAAAGAAGAGTTTATAAAGACCATACTTGTGCTGTATAGCAACATAGGTACACACACAAAGGCCCTTGTCTAATAGCCTGAGAGTTGCAGGAACTGGCGAGATTTCAGCGATTTAGGCTGTAGATTTAAAGCGGCAATAATTAAGGTAATAATAAGGTAAAAAGAAAATACCTGGTTTTGCCTTAGAAATTACTGTTGTTTGAAATCTTTGGGCTAAATTATCAAAGTTGTGCTACACTGTAGTTCCTGCGACTCATAGGCTATTACATAAGGGCCAAAAACAAGCTTAATTCTTCATAAGTATGAGAAAGTCAAACATAGATGAAGCACAAAGTATAAATTCAAATAGCAGGATATGGACATGTATGCCTACAAGAAAACACAGGCAAGGTCAGGTTATAAAAAGCAACATATAGTGTTATTGAATTATCTACCAATATGTACAGATTAAATTATTTATAGACTGAAAAAAATAATTATGAATATGTGGTTGAACCTTTTGCTCATACCAGAACATATATACATTCTATGATAAATAGGATCATGTGTTGACTTAATTATACTTATGGCCAGAGGGCCTCACATTTGCTAATACGCATGCAATTAGCCGATTGTTTTGCACTGCGCATGCGTCACAGTGTGCGTGCGCGAATCAGCCGTTGCGATCGGAACTTTGATCGCAGTGGCGACTAATGCAAACATTTGCATATCACCGCTGATATTAGCAACTGGCTTATGTGCAGGGGTGCATTGGGCTGCCGGGCCGGTTCCCGCTGGGCCGGCCCCTGTGTTCCCTTCAGTGGCTGTCGCACTTCCTTCACTCACCCCTGCTCAACTGCTAGTGGCCGGGCAGATGTGATCAGAGCTCAGCTCCGATCGGTCAGCTCACTGAAGTAAACAACAAAAATGGCCACCGGGGGAGCTGCTGCGCATGCCCAGCCGCAGCAGCTCATCCCATAAGCCTTTGCTGAGCCCATCAGCCACTATATATATATATATATATATATATATATGTGTGTGTGTGTGTGTGTGTGTGTATACACACACTCTCCCTACCCTAACCTCCCCCTAGTGCCTGAACCTAACCTCCCCCTCCCTGCACCCTAAACCTGACCCTACCCCTTCCTGCACCCTAAACCTGACCCTCCCCCTCTTAGTGCCTAATCCTTCCCCTTGTGCCTAACCCTAACCTTCCCCCAAACCCTGCTAGTTACCTTCGGTATACTGGCGGTCTGGTGCCGGCACCGGTAATGTAAGCGTTGCCACCCCGACCGCCGGGATGCCGAACATATCCCTATACCCACACATCTAGAGTGCCACCCAGCCACTTGCTATATCTATCTATCTAGATATCTATATATAGATATCTATATCTTTATACAGTCAGGTCCATAAATATTGGGACATTGACATAATTTTCATATTTTGGCCTCTATTCATCACCACAATGGCTTTGAAATGAAACAAACAAGATGTGATTTAACTGCAGACTTTCAGATTTAATTTGAGGGTAATTACATCCAAATCAGGTGAACGGTGTAGGAATTACAACGGTTTCTATATGTGCCTCCCACTTTTTAAGGGGCCAAAAGTAATGGGACAAACTAAACAATCCTAAATCTAACTTTTACTTTTTAATACTTTGTTGCAAATCCTTTGCAGGCAATTACAGCCTGAAGTCTGGAACATCACCAGACGCTGGGTTTTATCCCTGGTGGTGCTCTGCCAGGCCTCTACTGCAAATGTCTTCAGTTCCTGCTTGTTCTTGGGGCATTTTCCCTTCAGTTTTGTCTTCATCAAGTGAAATGCATGCTCAACCGGATTGATGGTCAGGGGATTGACTTGGCCATTGCATAACATTCCACTTTTTAGCCTTAAAAAACTCTTTGGTTGCTTTTGCAGTATGCTTTGGGTCATTGTCCATCTGCACTGTGAAGCGCTGTCCAATGAGTTCTGAAGCATTTGACTGAATATGAGCATATAATATTGCCCAAAACACTTCAGAATTCATTCTGCTGCTTTTGTCAGCAGTCACATCATCAATAAATACAAGGGAACCAGTTCCATTGGCAGCCATACATGCCCACGCCATGACACTACCATCACCATGCTTCACTGATGAGGTGGTATGTTTTGGATCATGAGCAGTTCCTTTTCTTCTCTTCTCTTTCCATCACTCTGGTACAAGTTGATCTTTGTCTCATCTGTCAATAGGATGTTGTTCCAGAACTGTAATGGCTTTTTAAGATGTAGTTTGGCAAACTCTAATCTGGTCTTCCTGTTTTTGTGGCTCACCAATGGTTTGCATCTTGTGGTGAACCCTCTATATTCACTCTTGTGAAGTCTTCTCTTGATTGTTGACTTTGACACATATACATATATACTCCTGAAGAGTGTTCTTGATTTGGCCAACTGTTGTGAAGGGGTTTTTCTTCACCAGGGAAATAACTCTTTTGTCATCCACCACAGTTGTTTTCCGTGGTCTTCCGGCTCTTTTGGTGTTGCTGAGCTCTCCGATGCGTTCTTTCTTTTTAAGAATGTTCCAAACAGTTGATTTGGCCACACCTAATGTTTTTGCTATCTCTCTGATGTGTTTGTTTTGATTTTTCAGCCTAATGATGGCTTGCTTCACTGATAGTGACAGCTCTTTGGATCTCATATTGAGAGTTGACAGCAACTGATTCCAAATGCAAATGTCACACCTAGAATCAACTCCAGACCTTTTACCTGCTTAATTGATAATGAAATAACGAGGGAATAGCCCACACCTGTCAATGAAATAGCTTTTGAGTTGATTGTCCCATTACTTTTGGCCCCTTAAAAAGTGGGAGGCACATATTGAAACTGTTGTAATTCCTATACCGTTCACCTGATTTGGATGTAATTACCCTCATATTAAATCTGAAAGTCTGCAGTTAAAGCACATCTTGTTTGTTTCATTTCAAAACCATTGTGGTGGTGAATAGATGCCAAACTCTGAAAATTCTGTCAATGTCCCAATATTTATGGACCTGACTGTATATGTATAGTCCCAATATATAGGGCAAGGGCACTCTCCACAGTCACTTTAGTAAAACATATTGTTTATTATTTCACGGCTTCAAAGCAGCCGTCAATCACATTACATTATCCATTGGTGTGTCAATGTTTCTGTCCATATAGGACCTTCCTCAGGACATTAGTCAACAGCGGCAAAATGTGCATAGAACAATATACTGTACAACGTGATCTGTGAAAGAAACAAATATCAGCGGTGCTATTTAAATGTGTGCATTCACATTGCGAATGCAGCCAGACATAAGGACGCCCACTTCCCCTTACATCCGTATACTAGGGCAACATAGCGAAACAATCTGTAAGATCGAGTAACATCGGAGCCATATGCACACTCACACAAGCCCTGACCTTACTCAGAAATTGCTAACAGCCATGCACGCTATCAGTGCTATGGCTGCTTATGGCCACGCAGTAGATAATTTATGCACGCACCTTCAAAGGCATTGAAACACGCTGGAATGCCTGCATTCGCCCGACCACCCTCCTGTCACCACCCACAAAAGGCACTTCCCACAATCACTCTGCTCTGGGTCTGCGTAGCCTCTGCAATCGCAGTTCCCATGGCAATTGCTAGTTCGCGCACGCGCACTGTGATACATACGCTTGAGCAAAACGCAACAATTGACCGAATGCGCGCATATTAGCAACTGCGTTCCTTGCTGAATCAGGCCCTTAGATGGATAATCTGCACCTAGCGTATGGCTGATGCAAGTTTCAATGTTGGGACCTAAGGTGGAGTATAAAGATGCACAAAGCATGATTGCAGCTTCTGTACACACTGACAGTTTAGCGTCTCAGTCCTTGTACATTCAGGCGCACGGCTGGACACCAGGGAAGGGCTTTGTAGTGGCATTAGCATAAAGTCACAGACGCAACTGCATCAAAAGACGCAATCAAAGCCGCAACTGCATTCAACTCAATATCACAGAATCAAGTTCTATGAGGATGGAATATGTCGCCTCCCTTTACAGACCCCGCACCCTCAACAGACCCCCCACCATTAGGGCTGCTACCAGAAATTTCCCGGGCTGATTTTCCATCCCAATCCGCCCCTGGTTAAGTTCGTATTAGCAGAATAGCGATCCTTGCTGAATCAGGCCCAAGTTCCTTTGTAAGCATAATTGAGTTGTTGCCATGAGCACTATGGGGGGTTCATAGTAACACCTCCCACGCCCATGGAATGGCCCTGTTGGCCACAGCTCTGTACGTGTACCATGTACATGCTTCTCATACCCTCCCAGGGTCATTGTAGCTGCAGAACAATTCAATTAATAAGCAGGCAACTCTAAGCTGGTACCTGATGGTAAATAGTGGCATTGTTTCTCGAGGAATTGCCAGCACTAGAAGTTAAGTACCCCTGATGCACCCTGCAAAGTGATTGGTTTTGCACACCTGTGCCATGATAGTATGCTCAGTGCTCATTTCCACTCTGCTTGTAGGAGTTGCCTCTACAAATTAAAATATTTCCGTGAGGTGCAGAGCAGTACAGAGCACTGTGCAAAAGTTATATGTCACATCAAAGTCCAAAAGATCATTTGTATAACCCTTTTAGAAAATCATTTACTTGCTAACATATACTGTATAGTAAGTATAAGGGAAAGGGAAAGGGAAACCCCAAGCACTGGTACCAACTAAGGTGAAAATATTAATGCGACAGGCTAAACTCCTACAATATTGAAAACGTCATGTAAAAGGGTAGGACATACCCAATAATGTTCAAAGAAGGAGGTGCTCCCAAGAGAGCAAAATACACAGCACAAGAGAACGAAAAAAAGTACTCTCGTTTTTTTGGGGCACAGTATAGCTGTCTATATCAGTAAAACATAACTTTTAATAGATACACGAAAAGCAAATAATTATCTAAAAAGGACTAACCACATAGAACAACATGAAAAACACACAGTGAAACCATGCTGGAAAAAATGGCTACAGCATTGGTTCACAGTATAAAACAAGCAGTAATAAATCAATAATATCATAAATTGATGCAATAATGAATCAGTACATCAGTAAAATGATAAGGACTAACCACATAAAGCAACATGGACAACAAACAGTGAAACCATGCTGAAAGAAGTTGCTATCGCATAGGTTCATAGTATCAACAAACAATAATGAATAAATTAATCAATGTCAAGAGTTAATGTAATAATGAATCAAAACATCGGTGAAATAATTATTAGCTCATTTGATCCAAACATATGATGGTGTTTGGTAATCATGCATTGTTGAAGCACCAAATAAGTTAGAAAGGTGCTATTGTAGTGAGTACCAATCTTAGTGCTGAAAAGTTGCTACAGCAATGGTTCACCATATCAAAATTCAATCGTCAAATCATCGATGTCGTGGCTAAATGCAACAGTGAGACGATATATCGGTGAAAAAAGTTTTTTTACTAAATCATTATTCATGCATATAGTCATATGATAATCATACAATATAATACTCGAGATTTGCAGGTGAAAAAATCTCAATAAAACATAAATAAACAGATAAATTTCAACAGATAAATATCTGAAGTAAATACTGGAACATGAATCTGCCATAATGACATGCACATAATTATTGTAACAGTGTACTAATCGTATCATATCAAAAAATCCAAAATGTATAATAAATATAATGTATTGAAAATGATATAACACTGTTATCCAGCAAAATTATAATAGTTACATCATCGCACTGAGTAAGAAAGAATATATAAATCGGGTAACAGATACCACTCACTTAAGGTAAGGGGATAAGTTGCTTCTATATCCCATTTACAGTTCGTATTGAATAGGATATGAGCGTACCCACCACATGTACCATGAGGGTATGAGAATAGTGAAAAGAGTCGGCATCCACTAATCTCCTATGTGGCTCCACCTAAAGCCTGCCGTATAGGTAAGTACAGGAGGCAAATGATGGGACAGTAAGGGAGTGGAAATGCCTATAGAAATTGACTGACAGATCAGTGATAACGGCAGGGAGACAGAGAGTCCCCTGCACCTAAATAAGCAGAAGATCTCTCAATATGTATTCATGGGTCTATGAGCTCCCATAAAGAAAGTGCCAGTGAAAGAAGATATAAAGATAGGAAGACAAAACCTGGAGCTACAAGTAGCACACCTCACCCCACTGATGTCGCATAACAGTGCAGTGGGAACATTATATGAGGCGGTGTAGTCCGGATGTTCCTAGGAATGACAGAGAAGATACCTGATACTCAGTGCGGCAGCGGCAGTGTCCAGTATACAGGAGTCTCCACGTGCACAAGGGAGGCTCCCGACAGGCAGGAAACGCGCGTCTTCTGCCTGTTGGGAGCCTATATTGTATGATTATCATATGACTATATGCATGAATAATGATTTAGTAAAAAAACTTTTTTCACCGATATATCGGCTCACTGTTGCATTTAGCCACGACATCGATGATTTGACGATTTAATTTTGATATGGTGAACCATTGCTGTAGCAACTTTTCAGCACTAAGATTGGTACTCACTACAATAGCACCTTTCTAACTTATTTGGTGCTTCAACAATGCATGATTACCAAACACCATCATATGTTTGGATCAAATGAGCTAATAATTATTTCACCGATGTTTTGATTCATTATTACATTAACTCTTGACATTGATTAATTTATTCATTATTGTTTGTTGATACTATGAACCTATGCGATAGCAACTTCTTTCAGCATGGTTTCACTGTTTGTTGTCCATGTTGCTTTATGTGGTTAGTCCTTATCATTTTACTGATGTACTGATTCATTATTGCATCAATTTATGATATTATTGATTTATTACTGCTTGTTTTATACTATGAACCAATGCTGTAGCCATTTTTTCCAGCATGGTTTCACTGTGTGTTTTTCATGTTGTTCTATGTGGTTAGTCCTTTTTAGATAATTATTTGCTTCTCATATACTGTATAGTGCCAGCATGTTCCGTTGCACTTTACAACATTTCAGACTCTCTCTTGAAATGCTGATTGGTTATATGACTTATATTTACTAGAGATGGCCTAATCACTTTCTAACCCACCTAATAACCCACCCTTGAACACAGTCTTGGTCCCGATTTAAATTAAATAAGACAAAATGGGCAGCGGGACCCATCTTTAAATCATAAAACAGTTGTATCACTAGAAAGCCTACATTGTTTTCCATTATAGTACATAGACCACAACTCCTATACCATATATTATAATATAATATAATATAATGCATATAGACCCCAAGACCCACATTATTCCAAAAAATATAAAAAAAGTAACTGAAATAAAACTCCAATCACCACTTTATTTATTTTTTAAAATATTCTTGTAGTTTTTTCTTGATCAACATGATTTCTTCCCAGTAGGATAGGCTACAGAAAAGAGAACTAAGATTTTTTTTTTAAACTAAAGGGTCATGATGAAGTGTACACGGATAAGTTTTGAATCGGTTTTGAAGGTTTCTAGAATGGAGGCCTCTCGAATTGTGTGAGGCAACAAGTTCCAGAGAGGAAGAGCTGCAAAGCAAAAAGCTTGCCCACCAAATGAAGTGTGGTAGACATTAGGTGCTACTAATAATCCTTTGTCTGCAGATCAATTTCAGTGAGTGGAAGTATAATAAATCCAAAGCGGCATAAATTACCTTGGACCCTGGTTATGTAAGGCTTTGAAAGTCAGTAAGCCAATCTTGAAATAGATCTGCCAAAGGCAGCCAGTGAAAAAGCAGAAAATATGGCAGGAACGGTGATTGTTAGCTGCTTCATTTTGTATCAGCTGCAGGTGGTGCAAATTTTTTTTCCTGGGAGACTGATGTAGAGTGCACTGAATGCTCCAAGTGTGAGGGTACAAATGCAAGAGTACAAGAAGATCTTCTGAGGGAATCAAGCACATGATTCTAAACTACTGTAGCAGCTATGCTCCTCAGATAAAAAAATGTAGATTTGATCATGGCTGACACTTGATGTTAAGTGTCAAGTCCTAGTCCAGGATAACACCAAGATTCTGCACATGGTCAGTGTTTTGCAACTGGTTGCCCCCAAGTGTAAAGGCACACATCCAGTAGATGACAGGCAAAAGACTGCACCATTACGACATTGTTATCGTACAGTCGTTTGTCAGTCTGTGATGTGCCTACACTGAACAAGCAGTCGTTCAGTGAAGGCACAGCAATTATCTGCAAACATGATGAACCTGATGATATCGTCAGGTTGTACAACATATTTGTACGATGATAGATGTCTAAATGACCAGCGGGAGCGCACATCGCTGGTCGTTTTAGACATTTTTTAAACAATGTGCAAACAATTTTTGAACGATTTTTAAATGATTATAGAACGATTATCGAACAATCAAACGATAATGATATCGTTATCATTCAATCACTCAATGTAATCGTCTAGTGGATGTGTGTTTTAAGTCCAATTATTGACAAAGTTGTTGTCATGTCCTTTGTCACTCCTAGCATACAAACTTTTGTTTTATCAGGATTAAATGCAACCAACTGGCATTTATCCACTCCTGGAGCTCAGTTAGACAGCAATTTAATAATTAGAGATGTGCAGGATCGGATTGGATCAAATATTCCAACCAAATTCTGATTTTTCCCACCAAATTTCAGGTCTCAGAAAGAGGCAAAATGTCATCTTTCATGGACAAACATCATCTTTCATGGACTTGAAAGATGATGTTTGTCCATGAAAGATGACGTTTTGCCCCCCGTGAAATTTAGCGGGAAAAATCTGAATTTGGCGGGAAAATCCAAACTGATCCAAGCCTGCACATCTCTATTAATAATAGTATTGGATTTTCAGGAACCAGAGCAAAGAACAGTTACAGTTGAGTATCATCTAAAACATCTAAATATTTCTCCCAGTTTTTGCATGTAGAGTTTATAGGATGGGAGATAGAATAGAACCTTGTGAAACACCACATGGCAGTTGCGCAGGTGACAATAAGTTTACTCCTAAAGACACTATCTGTGATTTGCCAGTGATAAATTATTTAAACCAACTAACGACTATGGGCCTGATTCAGATCCGCTTGCGAGCGCACAGCGCTCGCAAGCGGGTCGATGTTCCCCGACTGCGCATGCACTGCCCTCGGCGTGCAATGCGTGAGACCCGTACTGCGATGGCAGCTCCATCGCAACAGGTCTCACTACAAGACGGGACGGCTGTCGATGTTGATTGACAGCTCGCCCCGTTTTGTAGGCGGTGAGGGGGAGTGGCTACACAAACGCAAGCGTTCCCTTAGGAATGAATGGCATTTGTGGGCGGCCCTACTGACATCACTCGTGATGCCAGTAGTGGACTTCCTGCTCTATTAGAGCAGGCAGTCCACTTGGGCTTGCGAGAGCTGAGACCCTACCACTGGGTCTCCTCGCAAGCCTGATGGTCGCGGTAATTGCCAGGCCGCCCGCAAAAGCTGTGGGTGGTCACCCACAGCTTAGCGAGTGGCCTGGAGGCCGAAAAAAATAAATAAATCCCCGCCCAGATTCAGAGCGAGCGCTCGCAAACAGCAAGTGGCTCTGAATCAGGCCCTATGTCATTCAGTCCAAAAAAATCCATGGTCCAGGGTATCAAATGCTGCAGAGAGATCCGGAAGAATTAAGGTTGAAGATCTTTAGCAATCAGAAGATCTATTAGCAAATACACCAGGGCTGTTTTAGTCCTATATAATTTCCTGGAGTGGATCATAAATATCATGGGTTTCCAGTTGAGTTTCAACCACTTTCTCAATGACCTTATCTAGAAAAGAAAGAACTGATACAGGTCTGTAGTAAGTCATGAAGGTGGGATCTAAATAAGGCTTTTTAGAAGAGATCTAACACTTGCTTCCTGCAGTGGTTCAGGAAAAATGCCTGTCTCTAGAAAACATTGTACTATTTTGGCAAATACTGTGCCAATTATGCCAATACACACTATTAGAAACTTCTAGGAAATTAAAAATGGTGGGACAACTTCAGGTCATTTCAAAAATGTTTTCTACAGCCAAGGGTCGCAGCGACTCTAAGAAGCCAGATGGTATAAATTCACCGGCTTGGAACCTTGGCCCTCATTTCACAGTCCAGTTAGGATTCTAGCCAATATGGAGTGTGTACCTTATCAGCAAAGAAGATTACAAACTCATTACTCATTGCATCTTGACTGGGAAAGGTTTACATAAAGGAGTAGACCTGGTTACCAAAGCATCTCAACCGTATGGAAAGGCTGGTCTGTTTGCTGCCATGATATCACTTGAAAGGAACTCTCATTTCTTATGGGTGATTGTGGATTGGTATTATTCAGTGTGCTTGATTAGTTTAATCTTATCCTTTACCAGATCAGTCTTTCTCCATCATTTTTCAAGCCTGTGACCCCTCTTCTTCAGCTCCCCAACAATCAAACCGAGAAGCTTGGCAGTGTAGTATGTGAGGTTGCATGCAAACAGGAGTCATACCATTCAATGCAGCCGTTACTGCCCTCTTATGGTAATGAACAATCAAACAAGTATTGTCACAGGTACATGAGACAGCAGAGAGATCCAGATTTGCTGCTGGAGCCTGGGAGCAACACCCCTTATTGGATTATACCTGGCCAACTCCTTGAGCGCAGTTCCACTTGAGAGGCTATAACTGGGACCTAAATGGAGTGATGCCCTGACCAAACAACTGAGTTTATAATTAAGTCAGATGCTTCTTATACAGTCTGGAAAACAAGTTCAAGAGGGGATTCCCAGCATTGTTGCCATTATCCCCATAGATATAGCACAGTTACATATTTTTTGGAATTGTTTTCAATTTAGTAGAATACTTTAGGCTTCTGCAATGATCTATTTCTATTAGGGATGAGCGGGTTCGGTTCCCTGAGAACCGAACCCACCCGAACTTCGGGGATCCGGGGCGATCCGAGCCCAAGCTCGGATCTCCCTGTCTGCCCCGGATCCCTCTCCCGAGGCAAAACCTCGAGATCTGCTGTCGGATCTCGAGGTTTTGCCTCGAGCGGCCATTTAAAAAAAAATGCCTTTGCCTTTAATGGGCAAAGTGCTGATTGGCTGACAGAGCCGTCTGTCACGGCTCTCAGCCAATCAGCATTATGGTGCTCATTTGCATGTAGCACGGACTCGTGAGATCCGTGCTACATGCATCTGTGTGATTGACAGTGACACAGAGCACAGATGGGTCAGTGAGACCCGTCTGTGCTGCTGTGTATTTCAATGACACAGATGCACGCACGGACCAGGAGATCCGTGCTACTTGCATCTGTGTCATTGACACAGAGCACTAACGGGTCCGTGAGACCCGTCTGTGCTGCTGTGGTAAATAAAAAAAAAAAAACCTGTGTAAAAAGAGAAAAAAATGGCGTCCTCCCCCCCAAAAAAAGAGCAACCAGCCCCGGGCATTAGTGACCCAGTGCTGGGTGTGCTTAAATACAGGGGACAAACGACATAGGGGTCCCCTGTACTTAAACACAACCAGCACCGGGCTAGTCAGAACCAGAGCTGGTTGCCAAAATACGGGGGACAAACGACGTAGGGGTCCCCCGTATTCTGCGCAACCAGCTCTGGGCTCTGATCCGGTCCTGGTTCTGGAAATACAGGGGAAAAAAATGAGTAGGGTTCCCCTGTATGTTCCAGAACCAGCACTGGACTTTTTCTAGCGGGGGGCTGATGCCACAGCCAGGGGAGCCCTTTCACCGGGCCCCCCAGCCGCAGCATCAGCCCTGACCGCTAGTCAGCCCAGGCCGGGGATCCCTGGAGAGCTGGGGACCCCCCCAATAAAGGGGTCACCCTCTCCAGGGCACCCCAGGCCCAGGCTGATAGCCCGGGGCTATCCCCGCCACCCCTGGTGGCGGTGGGTGGCGGGTTGATTGTGTGGTGTGGTGTAAATAAAGAATATCAAACATTGTCTTTACAAGTAGAACTGCAAGTCCCAGCAAGCCTGCCCCGCATGCTGGTACTTGGAGAACCACAAGTACCAGCATGCAGGGCATTAAGGGCCCACTAGTACCTGTAGTTCACCTGTAAAAAAATGTTTAAAAAAAACACAGGACACACACACCGTGACAGTATAAGTTTATTAAACATACATACACACACACACACATGTACACATACTCACCTATGTAACCCTGTAGCATCGGTCCACTTGTCCGGTAAAGTATCCCTAGGGGACCTGTGAAAAAAAACATACTCACCATCTCCTATGCGAGGTTCTGTCCTCTTCGTTCCAAAGTAGGCATCCCCGGACTTGGCAAAAAAAAAAAAACGAAAACGCGATCCACGAACTTAGTACCGTTCTATAGAACGGTACTTCCCGAATGAGAGCTTAGCGGCGGGGTATCACCATGGAAACCCCGCTGCTAAGCGTTCATTGGCTGAGAGAGGCCATCTCCCGTCTCTCTCAGCCAATGAACGGCTCCCTCCATTGTAGTCAATGCTGGGAGCCGCAAGGTTATTAAAGTTTACCCTGCGGTTCCCACCATTGACTACAATGGAGGGAGCCGTTCATTGGCTGAGAGACGGGAGATGACCTCTCTCAGCCAATGAACGCTTAGCAGCGGGGTTTCCATGGTGATACCCCGCCGCTAAGCTCTCATTCGGGAAGTACCGTTCTATAGAACGGTACTAAGTTCGTGGATCGCGTTTTCGTTTTTTTTTTTTGCCAAGTCCGGGGATGCCTACTTTGGAACGAAGAGGACAGAACCTCGCATAGGAGATGGTGAGTATGTTTTTTTTCACAGGTCCCCTAGGGATACTTTACCGGACAAGTGGACCGATGCTACAGGTTACATAGGTGAGTATGTGTACATGTGTGTGTGTGTATGTATGTTTAATAAACTTATACTGTCACGGTGTGTGTGTCCTGTGTTTTTTTAAACATTTTTTTTACAGGTGAACTACAGGTACTAGTGGGCCCTTAATGCCCTGCATGCTGGTACTTGTGGTTCTCCAAGTACCAGCATGCGGGGCAGGCTAGCTGGGACTTGCAGTTCTACTTGTAAAGACAATGTTTGATATTCTTTATTTACACCACACCACACAATCAACCCGCCACCCACCGCCACCAGGGGTGGCGGGGATAGCCCCGGGCTATCAGCCTGGGCCTGGGGTGCCCTGGAGAGGGTGACCCCTTTATTGGGGGGGTCCCCAGCTCTCCAGGGATCCCCGGCCTGGGCTGACTAGCGGTCAGGGTTGATGCTGCGGCTGGGGGGCCCGGTGAAAGGGCTCCCCTGGCTGTGGCATCAGCCCCCCGCTAGAAAAAGTCCAGTGCTGGTTCTGGAACATACAGGGGAACCCTACTCATTTTTTGTCCCCTATATTTCCAGAACCAGGACCGGATCAGAGCCCAGAGCTGGTTGCGCAGAATACAGGGGACCCCTACGTCGTTTGTCCCCCGTATTTTGGCAACCAGCGCTGGTTCTGACTAGCCCGGTGCTGGTTGTGCTTAAGTACAGGGGACCCCTACGTCGTTTGTCCCCTGTATTTAAGCACACCCAGCACTGGGTTACTAATGCCCGGGGCTGGTTGCTCTTTTTTGGGGGGGTGCACGCCATTTTTTTCTTTTTTTACACAGGTTTTTTTTTTTTTTTTTACCACAGCAGCACAGACGGGTCTCACGGACCTGTCATTGCTCTGTGCCAATCACACAGATGCATGTAGCACGGATCTCCCGGGTTCGTGCTACATGCAAATGGGCACCATAACGCTGATTGGCTTCCTGTCTGCCACTGCAGTGCCACTCCTAGATGGGCCACGTGTTTGTGCCGCCCCCTTGTGTCGCTTAGCATAGTCATCCAGCTTCCTCGGTACAACCTTTTGGCCTAAAAACAATATTGTGAGGTGTTCAGAATAGAGTGGAAATGAGTGGAAATTAATGTTATTGGGGTTATTAATAGCGTAGGAACAAAAAAAGGCCCATTTATGTGATTTTAGCGGGTTTTTTTTATTTTTTAAGAAAAAATCCAGATCCAAAACACAAAACCCAGAACCCAAAACACGGAAGGGTGGTTTTGGCAAAACCAATCCAGATCCAAAACACGAAGAAAGATCCAGATCCAAAACCAAAACACAAAACACGAAAAGTGTCCGGTGCACACCCCTAATTTCTATACAGATGTACAGTGTAAACTCATTAGCGATTAATTGGGCCTCTAAAGTTGTATGATTGTAAGGAAAAATGTTTCATTTGACTCTAATTACTGCTCTTGAGATCCTTTGGGTGCTATATATAGTTAACCAGTTATAAGAAAAAAGTCATTTTAAATAGATATGAAGCCTTGAGTGCCCTCACTACTGACATACAATTGTCTGCACTGTTGCACATCTGATGCTCGTCTCCTCCCCTGAAGCCCTATTTGTTCAATAGACATAACTGCATCCCATTGTAAGCCCACTAGGCTGTACAACAGCTCCATGAGATGAAAAGACCCATGGGGAGTTTAGTTGTACATGCATGAAAGTAGGCACCAGATTGTAAACATGCATGAAAGTACCCAATTGTAGGTAGTGGTGGCAGAGAAGATTTAAGATCAAATTTGGATCCATATATATAGATAATTAGTTTGCCCCTTTATGATCAGAAAAATACAATGTATATCTGAAGAAATGATTACCCTTAAATCTTTATCATTAACCATTCTATGTATAGCATGCAGGTAAGCATAACACATACCAGAACCCTTCCGCACCCACAATCCCTGCTCATTAGCAGCAGACATTATGAAGGTCAGACTGTTAAAACATGCAACATATTTAATAATGGATTAGTAAGAATAATAACTAATTCAAAATAAAAAGCATGCTATTATGATTATATATTAAATTATTAATGTTTTAATGTACCATCGGAATTTACAATAAAATGTGCTTCTTGAGTAAAAGTCTTTTTTGTAATACAGATCTGTCCACTTGTATCTTTGCCAAATGTGCGCACGCACGCGCGCGCCACAGTACACCATGCCGCGGCTGCATTCGCACCATGCAGTCCTATCTTGGGTGCAAACACAACACGTGTACCCGGTCGCGGGAGCGCGACTCCTGCCATGCGTGGCACTATTTGCCGCACAAACAGGTACAAGAGGACACATCTGTAGGTGCTAAAATACAATTATGTTCCATTGTGGGAGAGAAGTTGTAAATGTGTAGGATCCATATACCGAGTAATGGTCTTTTTTATGTATTACCTATAGTAATGAGGAGCCTATTTATGTATAGTGGGAGAGGTGTGTATATTTCTTGCCTTTTCTTTGCTCATTATTTACCTTTAATATTTGGCAAAACATAATAAAACATATTTGTACAATAAACCCCCCCACATAAATATTTTAATGTAAAGCAAAAGCATCCACAGTGTGTAAGGTTTTAGGGGGTTTATTTACGAAGTGTCGGGTTGTAAAACCCGACACTTCTGTTTGTGTTTATTCCCGTTATTTAAAAGGGCAATGCTTTTAATACCCATGTCTTGCTAGCAAAAGCACTGCCCTTTTAAATATTGGGCATGAACAGGAATAGAAGTGCCTTTGTAAATAAACCTCTAGATATTAGCAACTGCTACAGCAAGTGTATACAGTACTCATGACTCATTTGCATGCTACACTGATTTACACAATGGATTTTTCCATCCACACTTCATGCAGTTTGACACTTGTAAAATGTGCTTCCAAAATGTATGTATTTGAGGTGATTTTACAGAATTCTCTGTACACGTAGAAACAAAAGCAATGCAAATCAAAATCTGTTACATTATGCATTAGCAACATTTATTTTTCATACATTTATATCACTGTTGTGCATAGAACAACTCGCAATGTGTGAGCTATGAACACATGGGAACATACTCTTTGCTAGAAATTATCCAAAAATAAAGGAAAACTTGGGCCTGATTGAGAGTCGCACACGATCCACATGCAAGACCGATGTCCACATAGCTGATTGATTTTTTGCAACTGCTCATGCGTGAACATATGCAAGTTTGAATGGTGCGACCGATCGTTGTATTTAAGGATGCACCAATCGGTACGGCATAACAACGTGTATAGGTGCGTAAAGTGGGCATCTCAGTCCTTGCACATTCGGCTACACAAATGTACACTAGGGAAGGAGTATGTACAGTATGCCATTTGCATAATCTCACAGATGGGCGACCACCAATAGGCACTGCTGCGTTTGTTTTTGTGTGCTACTCAGAATCAGGCCCTTAGATTTTTGTCTTGTTTTAAAGTTTAAAGTGCCAGATCGATTTTTGGTTTGCGTAGCCTTTGCCAATATCACCCTGGTATCACCAAAACACCAATCTGTCAACATATTTGCCTGTGCAGCCATTATATCAAGAATTATTATTACTATTATTATTATTTACAAAAAGTGCAGGCAAGTGACTAGCTTCTTTCATGGACAAACACAGGAATAAAGTAAAAGCATCCTGTGATTATGACATGGTAATTTCATCATGTTGCCAGTTTCAGGGGAGGAACTATATGTAATACAGGCGCTAAGGGGCCCAGCTATATTGGGTTACCCTCTCCTCCAAGGCTCCTGCTCCACCCAAGGCTCCCTCTCAAAAGAGTAATGCAGAGGCCTATTCTGAGCAGGCACATGCGCCAGACTACATATTCTCAGAAGAGGTCCCTGGTCTACTCTTTTGAGAGCACTGAGTGGGGAGTAAGAATGGAGATCAATGGGTAAACCATCAATGGTTATTAACCATCGGGAGAATACCCAATTCTTACTTGTTGAGGCTAGAGTGGCATCCTCCAAACTTGTCCAATGGGACCGGGCACTGTACTGTTACGCCGCTGGCTAGTTGTACAGGTTTTCTAAACTGTATCGATGATCAGTATATTTTACAATAAAATGCTCTATCTTATGTAAATCTTATTTTATTTATTTACATACCTCAGTTTCTGGAAGCTCTGAATTTTCATCAGTGATCATCTCCTGTTGATAAAAAGCATAGCTTGGTAAAAAATAAAATACTTGTTAAAAATGTTTATGTAGAAATCCCATCCTGTGTACAGAAAATATGTACGTGAATAAGTAGAACATAGTCCAGACTGTTTTGTGGATTATAAAACACATCAGATAATAACATGTCTTTCCTATAAATTTCTGAGCAAAATTAATGTATAATTGGTTATAAGGGATCAGAGAAACTGCTATTATAAGGTTATCTTGCATGTAACCACTGATATATCCCATATCATGTGTTTTGCATTCACTGGCAACTTACGTTTTGTTGAAATGAGCCCTTTCAGAGCAGGGAATCATGAATATACATGGTTTACAAAGACATCAGCACATCCTTCCATAATTTTATGGAACACTTTCATAATCAGTCAGTCAACACAAATGGCCAGAGTTTTTATTGTAACTACAAATGGATAGTGTGGTAAAGCTAAAAGGGTGTTCTTGTGTTTGGAAAACACGTAAAGAATGGTGAGTAAAGAAACAGTTTTACTCAAACGTTTTTGTTAATTATTATAAATGTCACTACAATATGAAGCTGTAGCTTTTAAATCAGGCTCTATAGCTACTAATGTTCCTGGTGCTACAAACAGTAGTTCTGACTAAGGGGTTGCAGAGTTTGAATGGAACTGCGACCCAAATCGCATGCATAAGATGCATTCACTGAAAATGCTGCAAATTTCTGCACTGATTAGCATATATGCCAGTTCATGTTAGGAGTACATCACATACACTTACTACCATGTTTGTAAACATATGTTTTTCTTTACAAAATACACATTTGCTATTAGACTTCAAAAAACAGCACAATAACACCCCCCATTTTGTGTACAAAAACAAGAGATATGGTAAGAACTTACCTTTGTTATCTCTGTTTCTACGAAGTCCATAGGGTCCACAGGGTTGACCTTGGGGTATAGGTTGGGAACCAAATCCGGGCACCACGCAGTTAAAGCTTTTAGCTCCCAGGATGCACTGGGTCCACTCTCCCTATAACCCCACCCCCAAGCCAGAGGCACCTCAGTTTGTAAGTAGCCAAAGGCCGGAGGAGGAGAGAAAAAGAGAGAGAAAACTGGAACACTCAATAACCATACTCACCGAAATGGGAGACGGAAAACCGTGACCAGCCACACAGCCCATATGAAGCCAGGTGCGTCAGGGCGGGCGCCCTGTGGACCCTATGGACTTCGTAGAAACAGAGATAACAAAGGTAAGTTCTTACCATATCTCTTGTTTTCTACTTCAGGGTCCATAGGGGGTCCACAGGGTTGACCTTGGGGATGTCCCAAAGCAGTTCAACCAAGGGTGGGGACGCTCCTGTGCTGAGAGGAGAATCCGTCGCCAAAAAGGAAGCATCCTGAGAGGCAAAGGAAACCAATGCCTAGAACCTTAAAAAGGTGTGGACAGAAGACCACGTGGCCACCTAGTAAGGTAAAACAGCCGAGGCGCCACAGCGAGCCGCACACATGGCCCGAGAAAAAACAAGCATCAACAACAGGAAGGCCTACCCATGGGTAGGCCCCTGAGGAAGACCTACGAGGCCATCCAGCCAACATTTGGTTATAGGCCGGCCATCCTTTCCTGTGAAAACCAGAAATCTCAGACCACCAATAAGGAGTCCGATTTCCGTAAGGAACCTGAACGGATCACAAAAATCCAAAGAGGCCAGACCACAGTCAATGAGGCCACACCAGCCGAGAGGACTGGGGACAGAATGGCCGTACCATAAGTTCCAGAACAATATGGAACCTGAAAACCACTAAGAAGCAACACAGGGCGAGAGCAACTCCCACCCTGACATGATGCCCTCCAGAAGAGGGAGCCACATGAGAACGCTCCCAATTCAGACACTCTCCTGGTTGATATAAACACCCTGAGAGAAAGAGAGAGCCTAAGCAATAGACCATGTAATGGCTATCACAACCAGCGGTTCCATTGACTGTCCCCGGAGGTAACGAAGAACCACTACTTACTCCCCAGGAGTCCCTAGGGAGGACAAATGGAGGCATAATCAAGAAAACACTCCAAAGGATGAACTGGATACCAGAGTGGAGCAATTCCATATCTTAACCATACTGACAGTGTAGAGATCCGCACTGTCAGGAAGACCAGGCCAAGTGTGAAACCCAAGCCAGCCGGAAGGAATGCCAGAATATCTGGAAATCCTGGACACCGGAGGATTGTATCGACAGGTACAATACCATAAGATTTATGGCTGCCACAGTTTGTGGTAGGTCCCAGCAAAAGCTGATCCATGTGCTCTAATCATTCCAACGATGACAAAGCCAGGGAAGCCGTAAGACCACTGTAAGGACACAGTCAAAGACAAACGACCCAGGTCCAAGGCAAAACCAAAGACCCTGAGACAACAGGTCCGGGCAGTGAAGCATCAGGGATGGAGTATCGATGTAGAGACTCCGAAGATCCAAGTACCCCTGACATCTGGGGCAATCAGGAGCCACCAGCAGGAAAGCATCTCCGTCTCGATTGAAAACACTTCCAAAGACCTTGAGGAAGAAGGGAGACCGGAGAACACAGGTACACAAAGTGGAAGGACCACTTCACCGACAAAGAGTCGCTGAAGGTTGCTTCAGAATCCCCAAAGCTGAACTGTAACACCATAGTGTGATAAAGTCAGAAGGCCATGAGGGTCACCTCAGGGGGGCCCCCCCTGCTCACCAGGAGATGAAACCTCTCTTGGGGAAGAGACTAGTCCCCGGGATGCACGTCGTGACGGCTGAGGACTCCCGCTTCCCAATGGAGAGCTCCTGAAATGAACGCTGCCGAGATGGTCGGGAGGAGACCCTCGGACTATGTCCGAATATGTGACATACCTGTCATTGCCACCCAACGAACAGTGTTGCTAAAAAGGAAGCCACTGTCCTGACCCTGTCGGACTGAACCTTTTCAGGTTCACCGGGAAACAAGAGTTATGCCAGAGTAAGTTAATTGACAGGGTGGAATCGACAGACGTCCAACTGCACTGAAAAGGATTCGATCCAGACACTGTCCATAGCAAAGAAAACCCTGGACGAGATGGCCATAGCCACCCGGACAGGGACCGACTTGCCTCCGGAGAGAGCATCATCGTTTGAACAGTTATCCGACAGAAAAAACTCATTCCATCTGGAGATGAGCCAATTATGGAAAGGCCTGGAATGGAACTGAGCCCATTCCACCATGCATCCCAGAGTGTAAAGACATCTGTCGACTGCGCAGACAACCATGTACTCCTAATGGAAGAGAGGAGATTCCGTCTTACGCCAGAAGAATTCTCAGATTCTGAGAATCCAGCAGGGATCCTAGATGAAGAATACCCAGAGAGGGATGCAGGGAGGACTTTTTCCCCGTTGATTAAACGTCTGCACCCTGAAGAAGCCACAGTCATCCTGACCTGGCCGTAAAGTACCCCGGTGATCCCGCTAAGAGCAGGAGGCCGTCCAGGTACAGGAGCATTGGGATATACTGAACAGAAGAACTGTCAGAAAATCCAAAACGCTGGTAAACCCCTGTGGGGCTGAGGACAGTCCCAACAGGCAGAGCCCGAAAAATTGTAAGTGTTGCTGTGATACAGCAAACCTCAGCCCATGCTGAGGAAAGGTCTCTGTAAGTACCCGTAGGCACGCGTCCTGTATATCCAGTGATACCATAAAGTCCCCAGGTTCCAAACATCGTATGATGGAGCATAGGGATTTCCTCCTGAGCCCAGGTAGCTTTAGGAACTGGTTCAGGGAATTGAGACAGAGAATAGGCCAAAGAGGACCATTCAGCTACCGCACCAGAAAGAAAGCAGAACAACCAGTCCCTCACTGAGATAGTGGGGATGGCCTAATTAGCTCCGCTTACCGCAACAACTGCATAGCTTTCTGGATCTGTAAGGCCCTTGTAAAGAGGGCGTACCCTCCTACCCACGTAGCCGCGGCAACTTGACACTAATACCGGGCGAACTGAGAAAATCGGTATCTCCCAGTTGTAGGCCTGTCCCGTCAGGCTGAAGAGATATCCGTAGGTTCAGAAGCAGGATCAGCTGGCAGTCCAGGCCTGCTCGGTACTGGATATGTCGGCCCTTGTAGATGCCGACAGTCTACGAAGAAACAGACCTTTAGGCTGACCCAGAGGACAAAAAAGACTTAACAGACTTAGTCTGAGGCCTTGTAGTGGGCATAGCTGAAAGCGGTAAACTTGTCGTTAGTAATACTGCCAATGTTACTACAATCTTGTCAAGGTCAGGACCAAACAATATCAACCCTAAAGATGGTATCTGCACCTCTGCATTCCCAGAGCGCAGCCATAGGGTATTACGGAGGATACAGTCGCAGCCGGAACTCTGAAAGTTAGGAGACTGGTATCCAATATAGGCATTTCCACCTATGACAACAGCATATATTACGTGAGCGACCAAATACATTTGAACCCCCGACGTGTTGGAGGGGAAAAAACGTTACAAATGCATCAACCCAATATGCAATAGTATTAACCAACCATGCTATAGCCATGGTAGGATGGATAACAACTCCTGAAAGCAAGTATACTGATTTCAGGCAGAGTTACCACCTACGGATCCGAAGAATCCGACCACGCAGGAATGGGAGGCGTAGTAACGTCTGTAATCAGACGAGTAACACGCCCATCCCCCCCAGGAGGGGCTCGTGATGACCCTCAGGGAATTTGGGACAGGAGGCCAAACACTGTTGTAACACCTCCTATCTGGCAACAGCCAGAGTCCCGCTATGCGATCCACCCGCTAGTCAGCAACAGGGAACCCGAAGGCACGCAATACTGAGGGTGTATGATACAGGTGCAGGTCAACATTCACTCTAACCAGAATGGACCTGCTACCAGCCCTAAAGCAGGGATAATAATACCTGAAATAGGCTTCCCCCCGTGTAAGAGGGAAAGAGCCCCGAACAGTACCCAGTTCACGGCAGAGCCAACTGGGAAGTAACCACAGGGCGTCAACCACGCCAATTAGCGTTTCGTAGAAAACGACATCCACCCAGGGTGGCTGTTGTGGTAATCCCTGCAAGGGGAATGACAGACTATTGTGGCACCAGGGGGAATTCATATACTGCGAAAAACCCCTGCAGGGAGCGGTAGTCTGTGTCACAGGGGAAGAGAGCAAGAAGCTGCGAGATACCCTGAGATGAAAAGGGCAGTATGGTGAAGTAACCCCAAGTGAGGTACAACAATGGGGCCCGCCCGGCGATCCGCAATTGAGAGGATCCCGAGAAAACAAACCGCCCAAGGGGGTCGTGAAAGAGGCCGGCACCAGATGACGCCACATACAGAACCCTTTATGAGTCAAATCCTCCGCACTAACACCTGCAGCACATGACTTGCAGGATAGTAAAAATGGGTGCAGTATAACGCTCTATCTCCTGGTCAGACATATCTGACCAATCTTGGCGGAAATATTAAGCAGCGCTATACTGGTCCTGACTGATGCCAAAAATTAGCTGCAGGGACCCATTTTCAGCGTATGCAACACACAGTTCCATCTAAAATATGGCAACGTGCAGCACGCAACAGTATGTGACAAACCACACAAATATTAACAAGTATATAAATGTGAGGTCTCAGAACCACCCTAAGTACAGCTGTATTAGGGCAGATAAAGAAAAGGGATAGATATACACTGACAGGTGAGAGAATAAAGTACAGTCAGCACTAGCATAAGTCACATACAATGCAGATATATACATATATACATAAACATGTCATATAATATACTGCACTATTACACTGCATTCAACTGCCCAGATTCAGTGTCTGGGAAGGCTACAGTGCTGTGTACACTGACCTGATGGTGAGGTACGCAGGGGGACTGGACTCACTGCCATCCTGAGAGATTTCTGCTGCACCACAGAGATAAAATGGCCGCTGGAGACCTCAGAGGAAGCGTGGCCCGCGGAGGAAGCAGCTCAGCGACGCCAGACTATGGATACTGAAAGGCGCGCTGAGCTGAGGGGAGGAGCCGCTGTAACAGGGAAGGCTGCCTCCCCTGGCCGGCTATTAACCCCCGGGACGCCGGCTCCCTGCACCGATCGTTAAGTCCCTGGTGGTCTAGTGGACACACGGGGTATGGGGGGCCCGCCGCCACTGCCGGCGCCTCCGGTCTGTCCCGAGACCGGAGGCACAGGACTGCATTTGAAATGCGCGGATCACCGCAAGCGGTGATCCGCGACCTTACCTGCTCCCCGTGGATCCGGCAGCAGTCCTGGGCGCCCACAGAGTCCGGCTAGTACAGACTCTGGGGTCCCGCTGAGATCCCCAGATCTGTACTGGCGTCTCAGCGCCAGCGGGGTGACGGAGCGGCAGCTTAGACGTCCTATGGACAGTCCGACGCTGCCGCTCTGAAGAGTCCAAAGTCCATGGAAAAAACTTTGTCCCTAAAAAAATAAAATAAGCTTAGGGGCTGCTAATCAGCTCCCCCTGCGCTAACGGTGACCCGACTCCGGCCGGGCACCAACTTAAACTGAGGTGCCTCTGGCTTGGGGGTGGGGTTATAGGGAGAGTGGACCCAGTGCATCCTGGGAGCTAAAAGCTTTAACTGCGTGGTGCCCGGATTTGGTTCCCAACCTATACCCCAAGGTCAACCCTGTGGACCCCCTATGGACCCTGAAGTAGAAAATTAAATAAAACTTTTTTAAAACACACACACAATAAAGAAGATGGAGCATTTGAATCAGCCAATTACAAGTGGTTTGTTAGGGCTAGCAGCCATCATCGTTTTCATTATATTCTGCACCTGCCCTTTGACAACAGCAGTTGATATGAGCGTATATATGCTTCGGTCTCTGTGCCAGTATAATAAAAAGTATCTTTTCATACTTACACAAGCACACCCGTACTGAACTTGGCATATATTAGAACCTCTTCATCCCACATCTCCAGGCAAAAGCAGCTCTTAGTGTCAGGTTTGCGCAAATCTACATAGGCACATATGTGTGCGGCCTGCTTTCTGGTCAGTGATTTTATCTAATTTAAGCAAATCTACTTAGGTCCAAATGAACCAAATGGGCTGGAGAACAAAGGAGTTCACAATAAAGTGACATTTTCTTATTTGAAACATCTCACCTAAATTCACAGCAAATTGTATTTTCACGTTTTCACTGAAGCTCACAAATGTATGATAAAATAAAGACTCCTGCTTATCTGGTGTTCCTCTCATTCCAGAGTGTCGCCACAAAGAGTCAAAATGTTCAGCCCTGCTCCTGTATCTTGCACTACTGCTTTCTTAAACAAGCAACTATATTGACTATGGCCCTCATTCAGAGCCGTACGCTCTGAGCAGAGCGCACGCTCTGAATGAGGGCCGGGCTCCATTTTCATGGAGCGTCCTCCTGGACGCTCGTATAGCTTTGTGATGGCCGCGATGGTCGAGACCATCGCGACCATCGAAATTGCGAGCCGGAGCCTGCGGTTGAGGTTTTCAACCGCAAGCTCCGGAGTGATTTTGGCTCTATCAGAGCCAAAATCACTCCCACTGACATCACTAGTGATGTCAGTGGGCCGGCTTCTGACGGGAGGCGTTCCCGTGGGAACGCCCCCGTCAGGGAGGCACGCCCCCGGCACGCCCACCAAAGGGGGCGTGCTGTCAATCAACATTGACAGCACGCCCCCTTTGATCGGACACAACGAGCAAAGGACTTTCCTTCGCTCGTCGCGTCTGGCGCATGCGCACGACGGAGCTCCCTCCGTCGTGCGCATGCTCAGTGCATAACATCGACCCACTTGCGAGCGGACAGCCGCTCGCGAGTGGGTCTGAATCAGGCCCTATGTCCACAACAAAATGGTTGTGCATTTTAAATAAGCTAATCATAGTTGCAAAGAGGAGAGTACTGGACAGTTGGGTCTTCAGTGTAACAGATTATGGACACACAAAACGGTAGAAATATTTATTTTCTTAGTTTGCTAGTTACTAGATTGCCCCTACTCAGTACCAGTTCTGATCATTGGGACAGCAGATACTGTAGCTAGCAGTGCTGACGGGAGGAGGAGGAGATAACTGATTTGTGCTAAAGAACTGAGCGCTTAGTGAACACGGCTCCTGAATGTACTATTGTAGAGAAACAGATGAGTCATTGAGAAGCAGCGTTTATATAAGACTCTAGCCCTAACTCCTGGAAGAGGTATACTGAGGCCCTCAGTCTGAGGGAGCACCTATTATTATTATTATCATTTATTTATATGGCGCCACAAGTGTTCTGCAGCGCCTTACAAAGTACATAAACAAATTGTAGACAGAACAATACACTACAGGACCAGGACATGGATAATATATATTGCTACATTAGCGACCATAACACCCATATAAGCAACAGAGCATGAGCAACCAAGTGTTAGGTGCCCTAGTGGTGAGTAAGAAGTAGATGAAACTAAAGTAGGGAGAGGCACAAGTGGATAGAGGGCACTTCTCGTAAAAGCTTAA